>OY288246.1:21043515-21690610 GCA_958450325.1 Agrostemma githago
ATGTTTGTGGGTTTTTGTGAAAAAATATAGCGCAGGATAACGATAATGGAGGTTTAGGTTTTAGGATTATGTTTGTGGGTTATTGTGAAAAGAATAGCGCGGGATTCATTTTGATTGAGAAAGCTACAGCGTCCAAGTTAATTTAGTTTAGGCAACATTTGGTTTATTTGCAAGTTTAATTGTCAATTAAGATGAATTAAGGTGGCATTTCAATATATGCTATTAAATAAATGCTACCTAATAATTAATCTCTTGTAGTGATAGTCATAATAATAACAAACTAAAACCAGAATTAAAATCGTCGTTTAAATACCAGAATACTATAAAAAGAATAGTCAAAACCAAACCAACCAACATATATATATTTTTCGCAACCTGTGTGCTAAGGTCCTACCCTTGCACGGTCTAGAGGTAACCACCTGTGCTTCGCTAGACTCATAATAGTGCGCACCTCTCACATTTGAACAGCCAGTAGGATGAAACTGCCAAAGGAGAAAGTCTAACTCCCTAGCGAGTGAGGGCCGGACAATCCTCACTCAAAAATAGTTTCGGGACAAAGTCCCAGGAACGTCTTAGACGCACCTTAAAACCGTCTAGACCAACAGAACTCCCAGAGTCTGTTATAAGTTACCAAAATTTTACCAAGACAATACCAATGTGTGACTTGTGTCACAAAATTCAATATCCAAACATTTCGAGTATTATAAAAATATTTACGATTGACAAAATAATTTACGAAACCAATATAAAAATATATTTTGATCCGAACATGCTCTTTACTTTAGAGTGAAAAGGGATAAAACGTCCTTACCTCTCAAGACGGACAAAACTCAGCTAGTACTAGTCCAAGAACTCTTTCTCCTCGAACCCACAAGCTACAATAATATAAATATAATTCAATAACTTAACCAATAGTGTTAAGACGACCCAAAGATATACTCCAACTCATTAATATAAGCCCATCCTAACTCACATCCAAAATTCTACTCCAAATTTAAACATCCATCATATTAATTAATATACACTTGGTCTATCCCAAAATAACCGTTTAGAATCCACGAAATTTCCGTCCCACCCAGTTCTCATCTCGTACTCTAAAACCCTATACACATGCCAATACTAATGAACAACAATAACTTTCCATCAATTTCACCCATTGTCATCCTCTTTGTCCCATAGAAAGTCTTAGTCAACTTAAACAACCAACCATGACACTAATGACTTTAATTAACGGCTAAACATACGACACACAAATCATAACACTAAAATACCAACTTCACTTCGGCACAATCGACAATCAATCGACTCATACAAACTGCTATTACGATCCCAAACTCACAATTAGCCATTTGTTTCTTCGTAGAAATCATACGGGCAAGCTAGTATATAAATCGCATAACATAAATTCTGTTTTTAAACCCAAATCCGGAATACAACGACATTACTTATACTTACCCTGAAATTGTAACCCGATTCCCCAATTCATAGATACTATACTTCTTGGTTCTAAAATTTCACACAAGAAACCAGAATTGAACTAAAATTAAGCATTGACCAAGACTAAAATTGAGATAGAAACTTACAATTGGGAGAGAGCAAAAGAGAGAGAAGGAATCGATATGCTGTGAGTCGAAACGGAAAAAAACACGACGGAAAAAGCAACGGGAAAAAGCAACGGCGGCAAAACAGATGGAAAGGAGGACAAGGTGTGTATTGTGTACTATATAATTGTGAAAATTGTGAGGAGAGCTGTAATGTGTACGTGGGTTTATATAAAAAAAAATGATTAGGTTTTTTTTTTCTTTTCTTTGTTTGACCAAAGTCCAACCCGAAAATAAAGTCCGTTTAGAAAGTTTTACCTTTAAAGGAGTTCAAAACCAATAAGTTTTAAGAAGGCCCAAAATAAACTCGAAAATAATTTTCCAACTTAAAAACCTGATTTCAAAAGAATAGGAAAATAATGCCCTATAAATGACTCGGAAAATAACGGGCTGTTACAATAACAATATGATCTTTATGTAGAGGAGGTTTCGGGACATACAACATTTGTATCAGTTATTTACAAGCATATGATCAATCTACCTTCTCTCAATTAAAGCAAACTGTTAGTTTCATAAGCAACAAATTGCTTCATAAACTTTAAAGTTGAGTGTGCTTGATTCGTGATCAAACGTCTATTTGTTTCAAAAACAATAAAACACTAACTTTAGTTATAATATTAGTCATAAAGTTGTCCTTTGGAACCGTTCCAACACACAACTTCTTATCCAAAACAAAATGTACTGAGATTACAATCTCATATCACCTTTGTCTATTTGGAAATATGAATTGCTGTAACTTGTTTACAATAATTCGCTTATCACATCATGCACATCTCTGAAATAATTCCCCTTTTTGCTTCTCAAGCGCAAAGGAACAATTCTTAGATAGCATTCTAGTGACACTCACCATATTAGTATCTACTCGTCGCACGAGCACATAATAAACACATTCTTTGCAAAGTCTCATAGACTAAAGCAATCAAATGTCATTTAGTTAGAGAATTATATCACTTACATACCAAATCATAACGATAAATGCACTCCCACTAGCCTCTTGTACACACTTTGTCTCTCTTCGTCTCAAAGGAAAACAAACATCTTTGAATTACCACATTAAGAACGAAGATACTACTCCATAATACATGCTCCAATCAAATTGGATCATTCACATTTGTCTAGCAATTTTGATAATATGAAATTCGTACGATGAGTCGTACACACATAATATTGCATCTCTTTCAAGAAATGTATTTCATATATATATATGTCCAAAACTCATCATAATGAGTGATGACATTCAAAATGCTAAATCAATCATAATAGATTTAAGCATAATGTTGTAAAAAGGATTTTTCTATAGTCATTACTACGAGATCAGTCCTTAACTACCAACTATATATGTTTCATAGATACTCTTATATCAATCTACATCGTCTTTATATTGAAGACTATTCTTCACTATAAGACCCATTTAACCAAAGTCTATACTTGGTAGTTATGGTATATAGAATCTATTAGATTTTATGTGACTTTTGGAGTCTTTGCCCATTATTGTTTCATCATAGGTCAAACCTATGTAGGGTAATACTTTACAGGTAAGATGATCATGACTTTTCATGGATGCATCAATATCCTCTTCAACAGTTGTAGAGAAATCCTGTTAATCTTGAACAATTCAAGGTTGATTCTACTCCCACTGTTTCTATTAGAAATCACATATCTTTAAAAGAAACATACCGCTCCATACAACAAAACAATTTTGTTCTTTGGATGGTTTGTAGAATTAACATAATACCACTAATAAAACAAATGTCATAATTGAGTCTAAGTTCTAGAAAAAAAAATTCTTTAAACTTTGAGACTTAATTAAGAAAAGACTTTTTAGAACATTTTCAATCCATATCTCATATGGTGTCTATTCTCCGACTTACATGGACAATTTCATCAACATTGTACAAAGACTTTTATAGTGCATAATCTTCTAAAACGTCATAAAATCTGCATATGACTCATCATAGACTAAATCATATCAAATATGGTTCGATGTAGTTTGAAACACTTTTCACTACTTCTAAGATGATCACAATCTTTTAGTTCAATTCCTCTCTGTTTCAATCATATCGAACGACCCGTACCAACTTATCAAGTTGATCTTGTATTTTCATCTGAACTTCCTTAAACAATTCAAAGCATTCAGATTTAAATTTCATCAAATGAACGAAATCATACAAGTTACCCATTTTGCAACATCACTAGTTAAACTCACATGTATCTGTATATATGTGATCTAACAAGTCTAAGTAACCTCCCACTACAATTAGTAGGAGTCACTACTAATGTCATTTATCCATCTAAACGAGATCCATTTACCTCAGTTGATCCTTATCAATAAGGTTTATAATTTCATCATTATGAAACTTATTCTTATGATTCTTGTCTCATGGATTAAAGACAATGTCATGATGGGTAAAACTCAGGTTGAGGGAGTTGAACCTTTTGGTCGTTATGTTACAAATAAAAGCATTCACGCACTACTAGGAATGTAGAGCTCAACAATCATGTTAGTTTTATTGTACCTCATATTCCTGCAAGGTATAGAGCAACAATTGTTCTACTTTTATCAAAACTTTTTCATGCCCATACATGAAACAGATTCAATGTCCTTACTTATGACTAGTACAAGAATAACAATTTTTCAATTCCAGTATTAAGCTTTAAAATAAAATCAAGTGATTTCCTTTTATGAACTGAAACAACAACGTTTGTCCATTTCAATCATAAAACGCTCACTTAATTCATTATTCCACTCTCTTTGAACCATCACATCTACAATGTAATAATTGCATTTTGTATCTTTATACCAAATCAGTAGAATGAAAGTAACAATTACTCTAGTAACATACACACCAGAAGTCATACTTCAATAATTAATTTGCTGTTTTTCTAGACACTTCTAGAAAGCTATCTACCAATGCCATATATTTGTCATTACATTAATGATAAATAATTTTGTACCTAATCTAAACTTAGGAACAAGTTTGGGTATGACAACAATTATCCTTCCCTTAATTTAACCAACGTCTTAGATTCATTAATCATTATCTCAAGCAATTTTCTTAATGAACTCATAGAACATTAGTATTATTTGCCTTCTTGATACAATGTTCAACTATCTTTTAACATCTCATGCTAATAGGTAAGAAACCTTATTAAGTCACCTGTTTATTCATAATAAAGTGACCTAAACTTAAGACTAATTGAAACGATTTCAATTCCTAATTCTTTAGAAAGAAGCATCCAAATTTTCCTGATTATTAAGATAATCGTTCATCATATGACATGGATTAATTGGATCATCTTTAACATTTTCTCACTTAATGGTAACGGTTCCCTTTATTGAAACAATTGATTTTGGTACTTATAGTAGTCATCTCCACGACTCTAATTATACAGTCCATACTGTACATTAGCACTGGTTATAATTTGTCGAAATTATCCTTCACAAGGACAAAATCCATATCTCTAATTTTGAAAACAATTCTCAAGATACCAATCGACAAGGTTGAACAATTCAAACTCATCTTTAATAAATGTGATAAAGGTACTAAATTACAACTACAATTATATGCTAAGTAAAACGATAATTAATATTTATAATCTTAAACAATTTTAAAATAAAATCATGAAAACTACCCTCAAGTTCGCATAGTATTCCAAGATCCTAAACCTTTTGTCGCTCAAGTGAACTTGGGCTCACCGCTCAAACTCCAAAAGTAAAGGTAGACAACAAACTTGTCAATTACATCTCTATGTAATTCCTGGTTCGTCGGAACTAGTCATCATATGACACCAACTATTTGCCTCAAAGTCTAAGTCTGACTTGATAGCAATGTTAAGTAAACCAGACTGAACCTGTGGGTAACCGTTACCCATCTACTCAGTCCACACACATCGGCAAAGCACCGCTTAGGCAGTCACTTCAACCAATGATATGAAATTGTTGTAGTGGTCAATTCTGTAAAGGCAATACATAATATTTGTGCGAGGGATTAAATGCATTATGGGTCCTAAACATGCTGCTAGGTCAACTTACAAGGCAACCTAAGCAAACAAGTCACAAGTCTCAAACAATAAAAATCATGCATCATATGACATAAAAATTCAATTGTTAC
Organism: Agrostemma githago; assembly: GCA_958450325.1. Taxonomy (NCBI): domain Eukaryota; kingdom Viridiplantae; phylum Streptophyta; class Magnoliopsida; order Caryophyllales; family Caryophyllaceae; genus Agrostemma; species Agrostemma githago. The sequence continues at coordinate 21,049,229 of OY288246.1, forward strand.
TAGTGATTTGTGTATAAAACAAGTTAAAAGATCCCATATTTTGATTCATAATCATATTACAATTCATAATTGCTATTTGGTTTGAACAATTTCACCAATATCTTTCATTTTTCCAACTACGAGGAACAATTTCCCACCCGAAAAAATTGAACGGATATACAAAACTTGATTCACAATCGATCTGCAACTTATAATTGTCATATAGATGAACAATTCATCAAAATCAATTAGGACTCGAGAAACTCTTTTCCAGACCCATTTATGAAAACATGATAATTAATATGCACAAAATTATTTAGCCGATTTAGAAAATTAATTTTCATTGATTCGGAAAAATAAAAGTATGATCCGTGTTTGATTTATAATCAGCACACAAACGCGATAAAACAATTTTTCTTAAAAGCGCCGCTCGACCTGACACCATGTCGTCCGAGTAAATATTGTGTCGTCTTGGTCAAACCTTTGCCGCCCGGGTCATCCCGTTCCGACCGGGACAGAGCCGTGCCTACCGAGTCATACTCGTGCCAACCGAGTCACACTCGTGTCAACCGGGTTGACCTTGTTTCGTTCCGTCTCCACCATAATTAAAACGAATCTTGTCCTAATCTTATTAGGTCTCATCGTCAACGATAAATTCTAATACTTTTACGTTCTCAATTTCAATCGAATCTTGACTAATCTAATTAGCCTTATCTTCAACAAGGAAATTGAGGATTATAGTGAGTCAATTTAGGGTAAATTAAATTAAAACTTAATCGATATTAGATCTCAATTTAACTTTAATTCAATTTCAGAATTCAACAACTTAAATTCGCAAATTAAATAAACCCTAAATAAAAACCAAAATTACTAATGCATAATCTTGACGAAAATACAATTACTAGCTGCACAAAACAAGTTGATCAACTTGACCATGCAAAAGACGTAATAATAGCAAGTTCTAACCAATTAATACACTTGCGTAAGTCGTAACACAAGTTCTTTAATCATGCAAAAGACGTAATATAAACACTTCACGATAAAGTTTTACGGAACAAATAAAGACAGCGAGAACCATTCTCACGACAATAAGATATAATCAAATTAATACGCGGGTGAAATCCCTCATAACCAATTATGAGACATAGATTCACGTCGATTAGGTTAATACCACGTAACAGAGGCTCTGATACCACTGTAGGGTTACAACCCTTCAACCCAAGGACCTGTTACGAGTATTAACCAAAAAGACAAAAGTAGAGGGATAACAATTATACCTTATTTGCAGCGGAACAACGTATTAATAAGAAGTATAATAAACCCAAAGATATATATATATATATATATATATATATATATATATATATAATCTCCATGGACAGAATAAATAATCTTCAGGACAGAATAAATAATTCTCACGGACAGAATAAAGCACCCCAAACGTGATGCCTCCTTTGGTATCCACACGGGTACGGAACTGCGACGTATATGCTAGTATAAAGGTACGTGAGACCGTCTCACAACTTCTCTCTATACCTCTCTTATAACTCTTTATAAGACGAATATATTATGAGTCTAATACTCTTTTTTTCATCTATCGGTTCATCATATGAACCTCCTTATATAGGAGAGATGAGAATGTGGAATTAGGTTATTACAATAACTCTAATTACCATAATTAGATTATTACTATAACTCTAATTACCATAACCCGACAACGCAGCTGGGTCCGTATTACTACTGACCCGATATATTTAATATATCGATATATATTAATAATATCCCGTACACATTGTGTGTGACCCAATGAGTCCACTTATGACTACCGGACACGTAACTCATTTACATGTCAACCCGACATCGACCTCTAACTAGGCATATCGGATACATAGACTTAAGCGGGTTAATCCGTAGGACAGTGGACATAACTCCTTCATGAGGATGATGTTGGGGACGGTGGTTCATGGTTGTACGGTAGCGTAGGGTGAGATCTTGGGGATTTAGGTTTTTTGTCATAAGGAATGCTCCATTTTTTTTAATTATTCCTTACTCTCATATTATTATATTTTATATTTTTATATTTAATTTAATTTGATTGTAGCATTTTTCTTAGAATTCGAACCTTTTGAATTATCGTATTAGTTTTTGGAAATATCGATCTCATTATTTATCTTACATTTTTTTTGTATTTCGTACTTTAATGGAAAATTATTGTATAGGATGCTTGAATGATTTTTTTAGATTTCACTCTCAAATGGGAGGGGAAATAGGTGTGGCTAATCGGAAATTGTGTGTACAACGAAGTAAAACCCGTGTACAAAATAGCACGTCCCTTATCAAAATGGGGTTCTGAGAGGTTTGGATTGAGGTTCGTGTTTAGACGGAGCAAACCCGCCATTGAGAATGGCGGGTCTGTGAAATAAAAAAATCACGCAATTTTTTTTGCATATAACCCACCATTGGGAGTGGCGGGTTTATTCTCATTAAGCCGCTACTCCCAATGGTGGGTCAAGGCGCCTAATCTACTACTGTAAAGATTAATTAATATACTATTTTTAATCTTATTTGAACAAGATCTCTAGTGTCATAGTGATTGGAACATCATTACAACACTCAGAACATCTTGGGTCCCTTTGTATATGTTTTCATCTCTAAATTCATTTTTAGTATGCACTACTTGCATACCAAGGCCTTTTAATTTTTCCTTCTTGCGAGTAAACCATATCCCTTTCTCTCACTAAAAACACACATCCCCCTTCTCTCTACAAAAAAACACCCGAAATTCTAAAACTTAATTGCCCACCATCACAGCCGCCACCACCCATTTTCCTTCCTATCTTTCAATCTTTGTCGGGATGGGGCTATTTTTCTAGCCCCATCTTCGACCACTCGATCGTCTACAACTTTGATTGACCATTTTTGCACCGGTTTCCCGTTGATTTCGTGTGTTGGGTCCGTTTCCTGCATCTCGTTCTTTTGTATTGGGTGTTATGTAGGTGTAGACACCCACATTTTGACCGCCAGGTGTCTATAGCAGCTTCCAAAGAACACCCGATGATGATCGGACGCAAACATGACTTAATATGCTCGATTTTCGGACTCGGAATCAATAGTAGTTGGCACGAGCTTTTAGCGGAGTAAAAATCTCACAAAACCGACCTCAAATCCAGGCCCAGTGGGTCGTTTCCAGTCAAATGAGACTAATTTGTGTCAAAACCGACACCAAGGGCAAAACCGTCTTTTAGCAACCGGGTCAAACCCCGGTCAAAGACGTTTCCGAGACATAAAAATCTGTCACGCCACTTCAAAAATCTGACTCAAATTCAAATACTACACAAATATCAGCTACAAAGTAGGAATTCTTTCCTATCCAAAGTCGGAATCCTACTCCATCTAAACCGAGTGCTTCTTCCCATGCAAGTAACTTTTTCCTATCCAAAGACGGAATCTCACTTCATCTCAACCGGTTGTTTTCTTCCTTTGCAAGATATCAATCTCCAATCCCAAGTCGGTATTTCATCCTATAAATACCCCACCCTTGTACACACAATTCATACACACAATTCCCGACATCAATTACAGCATCAACACAACAATTCCAATCCCGACACACAAATTACAACCCGGAATTCCAGCAATACAGGCATATTATATTCCAATCTTTCCTCTAGAAATCCTATAGGATTCCCGACCATTCACAACCCAAAATTCTAGGCAATTTTAGGCAAACCGTATACAAACCCGAGAGCAAAACTCGCCAAATCCCTAACCATACACACCATAACTCACCTATATACATCTTAACGCTCCCGCGCCTAGGCCGCTACTACGAGTCCGTTTTCGAGATAATTAAGCATGTAGGTTGAGGGTGTTACAAAATCCTGTTCCCTCTCTTTTCTTTTTCTCCTTCACGTTTTTATTTTTTATTTTTTATTTTTTTTCTCGTTTCTAATATCGATATTATCATAATATTTTCAAAAAAGTATTATTCCCCAAGGATTCGATATCAACTCAATAGTCGAATATCGGATCTAAAGGATCAATCAAACAAAACAATCGTTCTTAAAAATATGATATCGACTCTATAGTCGAATATCGTATCTAGAAGAACTAAATCAATCTCGTTGATGCTAAGATAATCGTCACATAGTCCTTAAAAATATACGACAATTTCAACGCGGAGAGAATTTATTTTAATTCAATTTTCAAACTATTCATAATCACCTTTTCTAAAAATCATTCCGAATATTCGATATTGATTCCATAATCAAGTGTCGAATGTGACGAATATCGAAAATTTGAGTCGAGTATAAATCATCAATATTTATACGCGATTTAGCAAAACTATCTTTTCAAAACCATGCATCATATCATATTTACATCGTTTATTCAATTTACAAACCGTTACTAACCCGTTTGTTCATGTTTTCAGCAATTTATTTTATTGTTTGTTTTATTATACTAAAACGAACCTCGCATGCTAAATACAACTTCGACGTTAATTTTTTGATGCATTAAACCGACTTAGCAACTCATTCAATTATTCGCATGTTTAGTCAAAACACTCTTTGCATATCATTCAAGTGTCGAACTAACCGTGTACACCAAAAACGAACGATATCTTAGTAAAGGCCGCTAAGTGCGGGCGGGGTTTGGTGTTCTTTGTGAACTTCCCAACACGTACCCTCACCCCTTACTCAGAACCGTGGTTTCCGGATGTCCGAAACTATTGGCATACGAGAGTCACTCAATACTCGATTACCGATAATGTCGGTATCGATATCGCAATGCTAAGGGACGAACCCAATAAACTATGAAACCGGAATGGGCCGTACTTTGTGCACGGCCCACTATGACATAGAGTGGGTTCGAACGGGCCCGAACTCCCACAAAGTTCGGTGGGGATTCCTACTTCGATTTAAATTTCAACTCGAGATCCATCTCACATGAGATGCATTCTCCTCAACATGAGATCCATCTTTTATAACGTACTTTCTCGCTTGAAACTCGATACTATGCCATTTATCGATAACAATTAATCAAAGCGTAAGGGCAACAGCAAACGGCCCACTTAACTTCACCCTAAAAAGAGATCAGGAACAATTACCCTAAGTTCAGCCCACAACCGACTCCCTAACCAAAAAACACAATATAAGAGATCGACGCAACCAACAACCAATAGGTGACCACACACCCATATCAGTCAAACTGGACTTCCCAGCTACCAACAACACAGCCGAATACGAAGCCTGTCTAATAGGGCTAAAAGCCGCCGTAACTTTAGGAGTTAAAACCCTTAGAGCCCACGAAGATTCATCCCTGGTAGTCAATCAAACCACGGGTACCTAGAAGGTCTATAGCGATAGCCTAGCCCCATACCAAACCGAAATAGAACAATATCCCGGGACTTCACCAAAATCAATTTCATACACATACCCCGCGAGGAAAACCAATTCGCTGATGCCCTATCCAATCTAGCCTCATTAATAAACATGCCCGACAACCTCTTCTCTATGCCTATCTGCGTAGAAAGGAGTGAACAACCCGCTTACATCCACAACCTCGAAACCGATGACATCCCCAAAAAAGCCTGGTACAAAGCAATCCTAGGCTTCAAAACCGACGGGTCATACCCACCCAACACAAACACCAAAAACAAAAGAGCCTTACGAATACAAGCCGCCCACTACGTCCTAAAACAAGGACTACTATACAAACGAACCCCACAAGGAGTACTCCTTAGATGCATAAACAAAACCCAATCCGAGAAAGTCATGTAATAAGTACATGACAGGAATGCGGACCCCACATGAGCGCGCACCTATTAGCCCAAAAAATAATGAGACTAGGCTATTACTGGGTTACCCTAGAGGTAAACTGTCGGCGTCATGTCCGCCACTGTCACAACTGCCAAATATTCGCCAACATCCAACACCTACCGCCATATCCACTCCACACCATAACAACACCTTGGCCCTTCTCTACCTGGGGAATTGACATCATAGGAAATGTACACCCATCCAGAATCGGCGGACACTGTTTTATACTAGTGTCCGTTGATTACTTTACCAAATGGGTAGAAGCAGCCTCTTACACCGTATTAACCTCCAAACAAGTAGTCAAATTCTTACAAAATAACATTATCTGCCGCTACGGCATATCCCACGAAATCATCAGTGATCAGGGGGCTCATTTCAGGGCCGACACCCAAAAACTCCTAGACAGATACAAAATCCAAAGACACAAATCCTTGCCCTACAAACCTCAGACAAACGGGGCTGTGGAGGCAGCAAACAAAACCATTACCACAATCCTTAAGAAAATGATAGACAACTACCGGGATTGGCCAAATCAAAATACCCTTCGCATTATGAGGATACCGAACCTCCTACCGAACACCCACCGGAGCCACACCCTACTACCTAACCTACGGCTCCGAAGCCGTGCAACCCATACAGTTAGAAATACCCTCACTATGGATACTAGCCGAAAGTGGCATTCCCGAAGAAGAATGGAACAAAAAACGTTACGATGAGCTAGTACTCCTAGATGAGCATAGAATACATGCATTGTCCAACATGCAAGCCTACCAACAACGCATACAACGAGCCTTTAACAAACGAGTCAAATCCCTAAATATACATGAAGGAGACTTAGTGGTCAAATCCATTAGAGCACTCCTTCCCGTCGATCCTAGAGGGAAATTCAAACCAAACGAACTACGAACATGGTTTGATTCCGTCTAAACACGGATACGTAGGAAACCCTTCCAAGGGTACAACCAAAAAAAAATGACAAAATCGATTACTCGATTCACATGCAAATCGGAACCTTTTCCCGCGTTCCGTTTAACGAGTGATTTCAATGACGAAGCACAAACGACGAGCCGAGGACGGGGTGAAAACCCGAAAGGGCGCCCCGGGCAAAATGAAGAAACAAGTTGCGAGCCGTCGTAAAAAAATGACGAGTTGAGGACGGAGTGAAAAGCCGAAAGGGCGCTCCGGGCAAAATGAAGAATCGAGTTGCGAGCCATAAAAAAAAAAACAAAAAAAAGAAAAGGATAGGACAAAAGGTGAGCCGAGGACGGAGTGAAAACCCGAAAGGGCGCTCCGGGTAAAATGAAGAATCGAGTTGCGAGCCACCACGAAAAAAGAGATCAAAAAAAATGTCCTTCTCATTAATAAAAAAATTAGTTAAATCGAGCCTCTGTCGAGGCCCTTTACATCGAACATCCGAAATCCGGCTACCCCGGAAAATGACAACGCGTCAAAACCCTACAAAAAGCTAGTACTAATACGCCACATAATATCAAATAATAGAACATAGTACAAAATGACTGGGCTCTACCAGTCCAACTTCTTTCTCCCCTCGCCATCTGGATGTGCTTGTTCGGGTTTTTCACCATTGACCCCTCCTAACACAAGCTTCTACCACCCTAGCTAAAGGCGAGCCCAGCCAATCATACTTCCTCTCATCACTCACATTTTCAATACGGGTCTCGTCGATCTTGGCCCATATAGATGAACTGACGGTACTAGGATCGGTAACGCTATCTTTGGTCACGCACTTAGTTACGTTTCCTTGAGCCGCCTCTTTATCCTCTAGCATCGCGGTCTTCCTAACTTTCGACTTGCTCTGTCCTGACAGAAGTTCATAAACTCCCCGTCGGAAAGAAGTAATGTCGATCAGTCGAGCACTCTCTATAACAGTGGGACGTGAAAATTTCTGTCTCCAAGATATCTTAAATTCCCCAAGAGAATTTTCCGTCCACGGGTCAAACTTAGGAACACCCCTAGTAATCTCTGATATGGTTGGCCTCACCCCCATTTGGCACGACAGCTCGCTCGGGTAAATATAAACCGGATCCCTTAAGGATAATATCCGCATAGCCCAAGTCGAGGACGAGAAGGGAAACCCGGTCTGTCCACTAATACGCCACCACGGGACTGTCCACCTCATAACCACTCGCCCATTTGCCAAGTAGGAATGCCATCCTTCTTCGGTATGACCATCGCTCCATGCTTGCACCACCTGGCGACCTGTGAAGCCCTTATAGCTATAGCCTTTGACGGACCGAGGAGGGTCGACTAAATCGAGCCTCTCTTGTAGCCAAACCTGCATAAACCACAACACAGTGTTATACTTTCGAACTAAAGCGAGCTTCGAAAAAAAATAACACCCCCATATATACCTGCAAAATGATCCTAGAACCCCGAAAAGGAGCCCGATGCAGCCGGGCACGAGCATCAAGACCTTGGATAAGCTCACCCAAAATGAGTAAAGAGGGTGATCGCCCATGTTCCATCTCCATGACAACATCCAAAACCCAAGGATTACCCCAACCCTCATGCACTAACGCATCCTCAAAGAGATAGTAACAAGCCACCGCATATTAAAAGCCCGTCTACAAGCTAGGGGTGAAATATACCGTCTCTCCTGAAGAAAACTTTAGCCTCCTCTAACGAAGAAAGGTCCAAAAAGTGACGAAACCGTTCCACAAAAGCATCATCTCCCAAGGGCACACAATATCGAACCGAACACCATCCGCCTATAACGTCAAGCTCCTCGGGAAGAGGACAAACCTTACCTCCAGGGAAAGCAAAAACATGACTTTTTACGTCCCAAAAATTAGAACATGCTAACAAGAAGTCATCTTGCAACTTAACTTGCCTTAACGCGATAACCATGGACAAACCATCACTTGGACAAACCTCGGGGTCACATTTCTTAAAACAACCCATCAACTCGGTTAAGAGATCCCCGAAACTCGACATGACTCGAAAAAATGCAAGGAAGCTATAGACACACTATGGGTATTTTTAGTATGTCTAAAACGAACACCCATAACCCGAATACATAGCCCTAATCCCACAACAATTAGGAAATTACAAAAATTTCCATAAACGGGAGTCGAGCCGCCCGAGCCCAGGCACCCAAGTTCCGGGCCGCCCAAACCCAGGCAACCCAGAACCCAACCGCCCCAAACCAGGCGTTTGAGCCCCAAGACATCAACCCCTCTTTACTTCAACAATTACCACCTGACAACCCCGGACATCGAGAACGACCTCCCGAAATCGCTAAAACCTTTCCCGAAAGCCAAAATACCCACGCAAGAGCAACAATGCCATACAGACAAAAAATTTCACCCGTCAGATCCACCAGACTTACACTTCTTTTCATTTTTTTAGGGGGATACGCTACCCCACCTAGAGGGTGTTGTAGCCTTTAACGACATCGTCAATTCACGTCTGTAGCCCAGTACGACATTATCGTGAATATACAAAAGTGGTCTAACTTTTTTGTTTTTACCTCATTCTAAACATGAATGTCGAGACAACTACACCAGTCTCCCAACGTACTCAGTCGAAACACTCTAGCTACGAAGCATTTCTCACGTTTCTCACATATCGAGTCAAAAATTTTAATCGACATACTACTCGATCCAACTCCCAGCTTAAACTAACGCATTTCAAAAAATCCGAAAAAAAACGTATTCATACTCTCCTGCAATCCCAACGCATCAAAAACATCCTAAACTACGACGAAATCGTAAACAAAACAAACTTGAAGTGAATACTTGTCGATCTAAGTTAACATTTCACAAAAACAAGAACGCACGACTAACAAATCAGACCGAATACTAAAAGTTAAAAATATACATGTTATACAAATCCATACACAAACCGAGTTCATAAACTAGGGAAGACCTCTAGAAGCTGCGCCTATAGCTATCACGAGCTCACCGATGCTGTCATCCAAACCTAGAGCCTCCAAAACGAAGGTAGGAGACTCACTACCATCCATCCCCGACAACATATCTAGAGTAGCTGTCTCGGGAATCCCTCCAACATCCTCGGTGGTGCCCGTAGCATGACCTTCCGCCTCCGCCTCAACTTCCCTCTCCATCTCAACCCCTAGCCTAGCCTCGCCTTGCGCCGATGACTCGCCATGAGACCGAGCCAACCGCTCCTTAAGCTGGGCAACCTTATCATCACGAGATTGAAAGAGTTGTCGCAGCCTAGCCTTTTTCGTCTCGAGCTCGGTCACCCGAATCTTCAGCTGCCTCACCATATCCGGGGTATCCTGGAAATATACCCGTGCTTTAGGAAAACATACAAACAACCTAGAAAACCAACCCGAGGTACACATACTCATCGATCAAGATCCCAAAGTATCACGGGAGACCCTCGACGCATGTGCCCGGAAGCAGTTGGCGGCCTGCCACAACCGCTAATGGGAAGCCGACGAAACCTGAGTGGCGAAACGAAACGAATTAGCCAAACTAAACCTAACCCTTGAGAACCCAAATCCAAGACAAAAACCGAAACCTACCCGGTATACCCGGTCGCACCACTCTATCCCAACATCCATCTCCTCGGCAGAACACGGGGGAGAGGCTCCGTGAAAGCTACCCGGCTGCATCTACCCAAAGCAGCGTCAAGAGGAAGTCTGGGGGCTGAACAGCATCAGCCGGATCGGCCAGCTAAAGGAAAAGCGAACCGGTCAAGGTGCAAATAAACACTAAGCCATAGAACAAAATAAGCCCTAAAAAAAATCGAGTACTCACCACGAGTCGGTGGCAAGCTAGCCACTGGCTGACGTGAGACAGATAGGAGGCGCCTGAAACCAGTAGCGCTTCACCTCCTTCTCCATCCTTACCCTCGAGGACCTTTGCAGCGATCGGTGGTCTAAACATGGACCTGGGAGGATTAAGAGGCACCCTGAAATCGTCATACAAACACTAACGCACAAATCGTTCGCCCAGATACCACACCGGGCAAAACAGCGCAGGAAGAAGCATCCTCATGTAGCTCCTGGGCCTCAGCTCCGCCGCCACGTACTCGGGCATACCCTCGTAATCGGCCCAAGAACGGGCCACAAACTACACAAATAAAATCGACGCCTCAATAATCCTAAACATAGGGGGCTACTAAATAAAACAAGTCGTAAGAAGGAAACTTACATCTTCGAGGTGCAGCTGGTTCACCAGCACATTCTCCGACGGGTAGTGACTCGCTGTACTCTTGACCTGAGCCAGTCTTCACTTGATTTCCGCCGGGAACCTAGTGGCGCGCGGGCGTCGCGACCCGTACAATCAAACAATATTTATAACCCCGACTAACCTAACTAATGTAGTAGTGGTAGGTCGGGATCGATCCACATGGAGAGGGGTTAAGCCGTATTGGTCAAGTCTAGAGCTCAATCGTGATCGGGATTGTGATGGGGGTTTTGGGAAGAGAGGAGTCTAACTAATGCTAGCGAACTACACTACCGAGGCTAGGGACAATAATAGGAAAGGTGTTGGGAGAGTCGGGATTCGGAAATGGGGTCTTAAGAGTCTCGAGATCGAGTTTTAGTTACAACGTCGAAAAGGGAGAGTGCCACCTTTCGGTTTCTTCACCCAACCTACCTAAACCCGCTTTCGCGACGAAAGGGTAAGTCTCAAATTAAAGTAATTTCTACCCCGAGTTTCCCCATATTGGTAGAGGCGAGTCAAGGTCGGCCTAGTCGCGATTCTAGGTCAACAAAGATATAAAAACCTTAAAATTGATAATCAACAAGTAAACAACCCACCAACATCCCTTGAATCAAGTAATCCAAATCCTCCTCCCTAATTCCCCAACAAGAAAATCTACTCACTAGTCATGGTGATAATCAACAATACACTAACTAAGGATAATCTAACTAAAACATGCATAAAAACTACACTAACAATTAAACTAAGAGAGAAACTAAGAAAGCTACACTAACAATTATACTAAGAGAGAAACTAAGAAAACTACACTAACAATTACACTAAGAGAGAAACTAAGAAAAGAGAGAAAAAACATAAGTTAACTAATGGAGAGAAGGGAGAGGAGAGAATTTACCAACTATGGAGAAATCTAAGGTGAAAGATGAAGATTAATGATAAAGATTGAATCTTGGGAGAAATATACAAGAATTTGTCACTAATCCATGCATAAATCTTCAATCTTCAATATGAGCAATATAAATCTTCAAGAAATAATACAAGAGTTTTGGCACATAAACCCTTGCAAAACCCTTGAATCTTCAATAATCTTCACAAAGATGAAAACTTGTCTACTAATTACACTAATACTAAGTAGATCTACTAATAGTTTAGAGAATTTTCTAGGAAACTTACTACAAACTACTACTACTACTATGGAGATCTCCTACCCTAAGCTAAGGCGGCACTATTTAGGACATTCTACTTCCTCCTCCTTTGGCTCAAAACCCTAAGATAAGTATATATAGAGTTCCTTAATGGGTCACACAAGTTTAAGGCCCATACTCCAATCCTTCTTCATTAAGCCTAGACCTTCACCCTTTGCATCTTCATGGGGCAAAACTGCACCCTGTGGTTGACAACATAGGCACCACTGGGTGAAATTTCACCCGGTGAGATTTTCCTCACGAATCGTCATTTTTGGCGTCTTTCTCCATCGGGCGAAATTTCACCCGGTGGGCGAAATTTCGCCCAGTCGTTTTGCCCGGTGGTAGATGCCCATGGAAATCTCCGGGAGTGGAAAATGTCGTCGGGCGAAACTTCGCCCGGTGATGACTCACCGGGTGAAGTTTCACCCGGTGGAGTCTCTCATCTTTTCCGGTCTCTTTCTTCGTCGATCAATTGGATTACTCGAACTTTCAGTTGTGTGCTTTGCTCTTGGACCGTATCTCTCTCATGCTCATAGAAGCTCAAACACGTTTTTCGGTCAAAATCCTATCAAAATAGACAGAAAACTACCAAAAACACGTAAAATGCAAAAGAGAGACACTAATGCGAGAACTACGCAAAATACGGCGATAATCGCACTCTATTCTCGCAAAACGGAGGAAAAACGGGTCTAAATGGGAGGAAAAACGGTCCAAATTTGGCACACAACAATTCCCCCACACTAAACCGTTGCTCGTCCTCGAGCAAAGACCCAAAAAGAAACTAACTACTACAAACTAAGCTAGACTATGCTAAGCCGATACGGGGCAATTAACGGGCCCGCTCCGTCCCTTCAACTCACATCGAGATACCCATGAGGTAGAGTACCTCCATGCAAGGCAAGTTGGGGCTTGCTCAAAATTGGGGTTGCGACTAACACGCACACAAACACATAAAAACAAAGAAGACACACGAAAAGATAGTCGCAACCAAAGAGAAAATAAATCACCGAATCCCTCATCGAAACGGCGGAGAAAGCACCGATTTGAGCTGAACACTACCAAGTTAGTAACACAAAATGACATGGACAAGATCCTAATAGGATGACAATCAAACAATAAAAACATTGAAAATTTACCAAGGTCCGTCTAATTCCACTAGAGATGCCTACAACGGGACGATAAATGGAGTGGATAAGTGAGAACCATAGAGTTAGTAAGCACTGTAGGTAAGTGTTATGCCGTCTCCTAAGCTAAGCCTAGAGGATCGTCCCAAACTCGAGAAAGCCAATTAAACCAAAAGATGGATGTGTTTGCAAAATGGTAAAGATTGACAAATCACCGCTATTTTCCTTCCTTGGGACTCGGTCCTCTAGTAGGCATTTCATGGCAATAAGTCTACCAAGGGATTATTTGGATTTGGGAACGATTTTTGAGATTTTGATTTTCTTTTCCCATTATTTCGATCGAGGGCTTTTTTTTTTAAAAATAGTGCCCTTCTTCTTCATTTTTCCCTTTTTCTTTTTGAATAGCTCTTTTTTGGCTAGATAGTTCATTTGAGATCAAGGTAAAGCATATTCTTGCAAACTTATTTGTGGAAATGGGTGAATGGTAGAAAAATAGGCTAGTCGGGTGTGCACCCCCTCCGAACCCATAAAAGGATGAAAATTTGGACTAAAGAAATGGCTTCTCAAGTAAGGTCACCTAAGAGAACGGGGAACGGTAACCAAGGCCTTATCACTTCATGGGTGGTCAAGGTGGTCAAATGCAAATCCCGGTGTAGACTCCTAGTAGAAAAGATGGACTTATGGTAAAAATCCAATGCAAAAATTGGTTCAATGTCATTCTACTAGAAACATGTCCAAAAATCAAAAAGGGTTACCAACAAGGGAGTAATAAACACTCGGCCTAAACTCAAAATCGGGTTTTCGAAAACTTTACCTAGACACGCTATACACACAATGAAAAAGAACACACAAAAACGACAACAACACAAGAAAACAAAACAAAATCACAAACACAAGTATAGCCAAGCACTCCGAACTCCATTAGGTCAACACAATCCACAACCACCAATTCCAAAATATTCACCAAGTGAACCTCCAAATAGCATAAATGCCCAAACTCCCATGCATAAGAGAAAGGGTAAAGACGAAGGTATAAAATATTACCGCGCGGTCTTCATTTTATTTCCGCTACCTTACGTGTCCATGCTAAATGGTTGGCGGTGTACCTACAAGAAGGAAATGCGAGGCAATACAAGTGACACAAAAACAAAAATAAACGAAAAAAGAAAACTAAAATGATTTTTTTTTTTTGGTTTTTAAAGGAAAAATGAAAAAGAAAAGGAAGAAAAAGGATAGTAGATCCCTCCCCCACACTAAAACCGTGCATTGTCCCCAATGCACAAGTAGAGGAAGAATCGAAAAAGAAAAGAAAAAAAAGAGAAAAGAAAGGAAAATCTTTTTGAATTTTTATGATTTTTCAAATGTTTTTGGATTTTTGATTTTTTCAAAATGAAGAAAATAAAAAGAAAAGAAGAAAAAGAAGAGAAAATAAAAGGAAAAGGAAAAATCGATAAGATGGGAAAGGGCGTAGGTGTAATCACGTCATCTCGCCCGAATTCCGCACGAATCGGGAAAATTAAAAGAAAAAGAAGATTTTGGATTTTTCAAGATGGTCTTGGTGCGATCAAATCATCTAAGACCGGGAGCAACAATCAGGTCCTTCTTCTCTAAGGCACCTGCAATCCTACACCGGTATGTTGTGTGCTCGACCCTCTAGTACCGCCACCTTCTCGAAGTGGTCGGTAATGTGCAAACTCACCAGAGCATGAGGTGTACTATAAGCCTCGCACTCCAAACAATCCCCAATCAAGCCCCTGATCTCGTCGCTATCTAACTTAGGGCCCTCAGCAACCTATCTAATCAGCTCCGGACCCCAAGGTAAGCCCGTAATAATCCCGAAGTCCTCCAAAGTAATCCCGACCTCTCCAAAAGACATGGGGAAGGTTGAGGTAGTGTCGTGAAAGCGAGCTATCGTCGCTCTAATCACCATAAGGTTGCACTTGGTCTTGCAACCTACCAACCGGGCCAGTGCCCGACCACGGGACCTAGAGCCGTCCTTGCGATAGTCTCCTTTGCCGCGGGGCTAAGCTTCTGGGAATAAATCTCTATGCACGTCGTAAAACCCGAGAAGGTCCTCATCGGACCTGGGGGCTGCCAACTGGGGTAATAATGGTATAAACAAACCAAACCAACCTAAAACCAAAATTTAAAGCCTAAACTAATAAGCACGAATCGAGATACTCACCATGCCGTGCACAATACGGTGAGAGATGTGCAAATCAGGGCGAAACAACAACTGATGGTCGTCTCAGTCCCAAGCGCACGGAGGATCATCGTAACCAACCTCTTCGTCCCTGTGCGCGGGGTCCGAGACGTGAGCCCTCCTAGCAACCGTCAAAGGCAGCCTACGTCTCGTAAATTTATCAAAGTCGGCCTCATTTGTGGCCCCTGGATCACGACGCTGAGAGGGAACGCTTCGTCGTCTCCTACGAATCCCGCGGGGAGTCAGTGAGCTCGTGTCGGCGGCCTCACCACTGGTGCCAGTCAAAGGAGATCCCTCGGGACGCTCAGTATCATCTCTAGCTGCAAAACCAAGCAAAAAACGCAAAAATATGCGCCTCAGGTCAGGCTAAAGCAGCTCAAACGGGTCAAAATAAGGTCAAAATTTTGGATAGGGATATCAAAATTCTGAAAAGCCCACTAGCACCCATTTTTCGTCCCCGATCACAATAAAAGTGGTTTCGGAAAAATCCGATATCGTTACGGTACCTTTTGGTCCGTCGTAAGTCACACAAAACCTCACGCAGTGCCCTAGAGGGCATTCAAACTCACAAAGGTCGACATGAAAGTCACCCATAACTCACAAACACTAGTCAAGAAAGATTACGAAAGGCAAGTACAAGAATAACCGGGAAAGCAATCCCTAAACCTTTATATTTCGAATTTATCCCATGGGAGGCCATTAATGCACCTGAAAACCTTCTATCAAGCTTATAGTTACCCCAACAAGCTCTATTCAACCCTAATTTAATAATGGGACCAAGAATAAACATCGAAACCAGGCAAATTCAAAATGCCCAAATTGATTTTTTTAGGGTTTTAACAAAATCGACCTATAATCAACCAAACTAAGCAAAAATCGACAATAGGCAAGTAAGAAATGCTTACCCGACGTCAACATAATTGCGTATGGCAAAAATCAAGACGGAAATCGGTTGAACAAGTCAAGAAAGCGGAATTAAGTTGAGGGGAGTCGCGTGTTTCTGTTTTGGGACGAATAACTCTTCCCCTCTTCCTTTGCTGGCTTTAAACAGGTTCGACCCACAAAAACTCGGGCGCCCCACGTCAAGCGTCCTTAGTTTGGACCGCTGGGGGCTAGGCGTCCGAAGATTAAGGCGCAACATGATGTGCGTCTGACTGCTCGACTCAAAACTAAAACAAGAGCAAACGGGACATGGTATCCAATATCCGCAAAACACGCACTCATGAACCAAGCAAAATAAACAACGACAAGACAATTTACTAACCGTAATCGGTAAAGCAAGCTTATAAACACCCTTTAACCGAAATCTGCCCAACGAAAGAATAAAACAACAACAACAACAAGCATAAAAACCTCGACTAACAAGAATACTCACACTCAAGCACATGATAAAGCAAAGCAAACAAATCCGAGCAAAGCAAAACAAATCTGCAAAGCAAAATTAATCTAACCAAAACAAATAAACCTCTACGAATCTTTAAGACTAACGAGTCGCTAAGCGCTCTGAAGGCAATACAAACACGAATGGACCCCAATGCATCCGAACATTTTTAAGCCTAACGAGTCGCTGAAGCACTCTGAAGGCAATGGATTCTTATACATCCCAGCGATTTAAGCCTAACGGGTCATAGGCATCCTGAAGGCAATTTAATCCTAACGAATCATAAGCATTCTGAAGGCAATTAAGGTTCGAATGAACTCTTGCACATTCGAACATTTTCGAGCCTAACGGGTCATAGGCATCCTGAAGGCAATTTAAGCCTAACGAATCATAAGCATTCTGAAGGTAATTAAGGTTCGAATGAACTCTTGCACATTCGAACATTTTCGAGCCTAACGGGTCATGGACATCCTGAAGGGAATTCAAGCCTAACGGGTCATAGGCATCCTGAAGGCAATATCCGCCTAATGAATCATAAGCATTCTGAAGGCAATTAAAGTTCGAATGAGTTCTTGCACATTCAAACATTTTCAAGCCTCACGGGTCATAGGCATCCTGAAGGCAATTCAAGCCTAACGGGTCATAGGCATCCTGAGGGCAATATCCGCCTAACGAATCATAAGCATTCTGAAGGCAATTAAAGTTCGAATGAATTCTTGCGCATTTGAACATTTTCGAACCTAACGGGTCATAGGCATCCTGAAGGCAATTTAAGCCTAACGAATCATAAGCATTCTGAAGGTAATTAAGGTTCGAATGAACTCTTGAGCATTCGAACATTTTCGAGCCTAACGGGTGATAGGCATCCTGAAGGCAATTTAAGCCTAACGAATCATAAGCATTCTGAAGGCAATTAAAGTTTGAATGAACTCTTGCGCATTCGAACATTTTTGAGCCTAACGAGTGATAGGCATCCTGAAGGCAATTTAAGCCTAACGAATCATAAGCATTCTGAAGGCAATTAAAATTCGAATGAATTCTTGCGCATTTGAACATTTTCAAGCCTAATGGGTCATGGTCATCCTGAAGAGAATTCAAGCCTAACGGGTCATAGGCATTCTGAAGGTAATATCCGCCTAATGAATCATAAGCATTCTGAAGGCAATTAAAGTTCGAATGAATTCTTGCGCATTCGAACATTTTCAAGCCTCACGGGTCGTAGGCATCCTGAAGGCAATTCAAGCCTAACGGGTCATAGGCATCCTGAAGGCAATATCCGCCTAACGAATCATAAGCATTCTGAAGGCAATTAAAGTTCGAATGAATTCTTGCGCATTCGAACATTTTTGAGCCTAACGGGTCATAGGCATCCTGAAGGCAATTTAAGCCTAACGGGTCATAGGCATCCTGAAGGCAATTTAAGCCTAACGAATCATAAGCATTCTGAAGGCAATTTAAGCATAACGAAGCATAAGCATTCTGAAGAAAATTTAAGCCTAACGGGTCATAGGCATCCTGAAGGCAATCCGAGCCTAACGAGTCATAAGCATTCTGAAGGCAAATTTTTTTAATCTGAGCCCGACGGGTCATAGGCATCCTGAAGGCAATCCGAGCCTAACGAGTCATAAGCATTCTGAAGGTAAACTTTTTTAATCTGAGCCCGATGGGTCATAGGCATCTTGAATGCAATCCGAGTCTAACGAGTCATAGGCATTCTGAAGGCAAACTTTTTTTATCTGAGCCAGACGGGTCATAAGCATCCTGAAGGCAATCCGAGCCTAACGAGTCATAAGCATTATGAAGGCAAAACTTTTTTAATCTGAGCCCGACGAGTCATAGGCATCCTGAAGGCAATCAGAGCCTAACGAGTCATAAACATTCTGAGGGCAAAATAAGTATTCTCGAGCCTAACGAGTCATAAGCATTCTGAAGGCAAAACAAGTAAATATTCTCGTGCCTAACGAATCATTGGCATTCTGAAGGCAAAACAAGTAAGTATTCTTGAGCCTAACGAGTCATAAACATTCTGAAGACAAAAAAAACATTTTCATGCCCAACGAGTCATAATTAAGCATTCGGAGAGTAGTCCAAATTTGAGCGGATTCTTACGAAATCGAAAATTGAAGCCCATGAACATAACGAACCCAAGACGAGATAGCAAGCACGAACCCGAGCTCCAATAAGCGACCGCGGGCAAGGATGTTAGGTATGATTTCTAAGCCTTGGCTGACGAGCCTCAACACGTAGTCCAACAGACTTAAAACGACCCGATCGGGCAGCCACCAAGTCATAATCCTCGATTGACCTGGGCGGCTATACTTTGACTTTCGCCTTGTCCAAGCCTTGGTCAAAGTGGGGGATTCTGTAGACACCCAGATTTGGATCTGGTGGCTGCAGGAGTGCCCAACAAACACCCAATGACGATCAGACTGCAACGCGACGCGAGATTACGATGCTTTGGATAGTTTTTCTATAGAACGGATCAAATAATTACTCGGAAAAATTAATTTAACATCAAGGCAGCCTTAGTCGTGTCATTACGGTCGCGTCGACACTAATTAGAGTCAATTCCGACACCGGGACCCCGAATCGGTCCCGAAATACACAAAGTCAAACCTGAGTCAACACGTCGTGCCGAGCAAACCTCGGGATGCACACCTGAAGCCCACCCGGCACAGCGACGCGTTAGGGTTAGGGAAAACTTAACCCCCAAGTCATAATATATCACGCATCTTATCCGTTTTGGAAAGTTTCAAAATTGGATCTTCAAAATCCCAGGCGCCTCACACCAGGCGTCCTACATTTTGTGCGTACGACCCCAGGCGCCTGAGTTCTGGTGCGCCTGGACTCAGGCGTTCTAGAGGGCGATTTGAACTGTGCGAGCAACTATAAATACCCCCCCTCATTTCGTTCATTCAGACACACAATTTGTTCTTCTCTTCTCCCTCTTACTCTTTACGAGTTTCCTCTAACTTAGTTTCGCACTCCGACCCTAAGTAACGATCCACTCGATCGTTGTCCCGATAAGCGAATCGTCGCTATCCCTCACCTTCGAGCACCCCACTCGATCCCGAGGAGCCTGTGTTCAACTAGCTAACCCCGAGTCTAGCAGCGGAGCTCTGTCAGATTAACTGCAGAAGCAACCGTAGTAAACAAAACTCTGCCGAAATCACCGCAAGCTAAGCTAGGAGGATCCGCCTCGAAGTTGAACCGTCACTAGGTTGTCGTCTAAACAAAACTTTACATTTCTGTACTTTTTATTATGCACTACGTTAATGTCAAACATGGACATTAGGTCTATGGCACGTTATAAACATACGTAACGTCCCAACTTCAACCATAAACACTAAAACACCTTAACTAAACCTGAGTAGTTCCGAGATCCGTTCTCAATTATCTACGCATCGTATCTCGTTTAGCGTATACTTCGAGGATGCAACTCCTCACTATGTGATTTACTTACATTCGTATTTACCGCTTTCGTATGATTTATTGCTTTTATGACCCTATAATCGCATGATAAATCACCTAGCACGAGTTTCAAAACGTAAACAAGCTAAAACTGAACAAAGCGATGGTCGGGTTCTGTATTAGTCCCGATGCTCACCATCCGTGGTTCGATGCATCCCTATTAATACCGAGCCGATGCATCTTAAGCAGAACACTGGTAAGGTATACCACGAGAACGACTAATATCAGTATTATCACGTTAAATCTGATTTGCTAATACGTATAATATTTAGTACCCTCTACTCTCCTATGTGCATCTTTTCATGCTCTGCCCGTCACGTGAAATCGCATGCAAAGAATGGAAAAAGAAATACTTCGACGACAATAAGCTTACTTGTCCTTAAACAACTGACATAGCAAAGAAATAGGGTTAAAACAATGGATGTTACCGTACTTCCGCCACAACAAAGGAACAAAGTTATCAGTCCACCGATTGATTAGTAGAGGCCGCTATGTGTGAGCAGGATTGAGTGTCGATGTCTAGTGGACGTTGGCTTCGTAATACGTACCCTCACCCCTTACTCAGAATCGACGGTTTCCGGATGTCCGAAACCATTGGCAATGAGAGTCATTCCAGGCATAGAGTGCTTAAGGGTACAAGTCTTTGTCTTTAGGTCCCGTGCCTCTCAACTTTGAGCCGGCTAAGGATCAAAGTTGACTTGAACGGTTTTCGAGTCCCCATAATTGACTCGGTGGCGACTCCACAAATCGGCAACGAATTCGGTTCACTAAAAGGTCGCCTTACCAAACATATAGGCCTTTAAACATTTACAACCACGACTTGATCGATTCCAACAGAAACACGGGTGCCCGCATCCGTCTAGTACTATTCCGAATCATCATCTGAATCGAGGTCCGAAACATCGCCCCGAACGCGAGATCGGACCGGCCCCCGACCGGAGGGGGCCGTGTGGGTGGCCACCGCGATGAAACTGGGTCAGTCCCGCGCGGGGCGCCGGGCGGTGCGGACGGACGTCCACAATTTAGCACTAGAACTTACGAACTTATAAGAGTTCTTGTTCTTATGTGATCCCCCCTCTCTCTCTCTCACTCTATATATATATATATATATATATATATATATAGAGGTAGGTTCAAATAAGGTCAACAATTTTTTTAAGTCTATATTAAAGTTACAGATGACATACGTTAAAGTTGCATTTGTTCAAAATTGATATGAAACTATAACATTCAGCACTTTTATCACTTCAAGTGATAAAGTGCAACTTTATCACTCATCTCGTGTAACTTTAAGCACTTTTTGTGCAACTTTAACACTGGAACTTAGGAACTTAAAAAAGTTGTTGACCTTATTTGAACTTACCTCTCTCTCTCTCTCTATATATATATATATATATATATATATATATATAGAAGTGGGATCAGGTGAGTCCACTTATATATTTTGAGTTCGTGAGTTCTCATCTTAACCTTTGATTTAATTACAGATTAATGGTCAAGATTCGTTTTGTCAATTAAGGAAATAACTAACAAAATCTTTGTAAATATTTCATTTTTTCTCTCTACTCTCTAATTATATACTCAAATCTTCTCTCCTATTAATTCTTTTTTTCACTGATCTTCTTTCTCTCACACAACACCTTTATTCAAAATTAATTTTTTTCAATTCACAAATCCTCCCGCATAACTTACTCTCCGTTTTGACGCGGTTTATTTTAACTTATAGATTGTGTTACTTTGACTCATACAATGTGTTACTGTAATTCATGAACTGTGTTACTCTAACTCGTAAAATCTGTTTCGTCGCATAATAGTCTCTTGCATACACATGAGTCGTTCCAATTAACCAAAAGAATAATGTTTGTTTTTATTAAGGATATTCCAAAACAAAAATTGATACAAGAGTTCCAACTGAATCAACTTCATTACAATTCCAATATTTCACATCTATTACTCATAATTTGTGTTATTGTAACGCATTAAGTATGTTACTCTAACGAATAATGTATGTTACTCTAACAATATACTGTTCTACTTAGAATTATGCTTCTTCATCCTCCTCGTCCTCTTCATCATCATCATCGTCAGAAGTTTTGATTTAATCTAACCACCGCGCCATCTTTTTGTTGTGGACCTCCTCACATCAAATCCACAAGCCAATGCGTAGATTTTATAGAAGTTTACTGACTCATCAACGTCCTTGAAGATCTGCCCTATGTATGGAGGAAACTCTCACTCACATCCCTACATCATTCATGTGCTTTTGCGTCTACTAAAACACAATAACAGTGCCAATAAACGTGGCGAAAAAGAAACAATCAAAACTTGAAATATGGATTAAAGTAATAGATGACAAGAATTAAAGTAACAGATGAAGTGCATTGAAGTAACACTGGATTCAATTAACAGAGGATGCTTATACACCAGGTATAAAGTAACAGATGTCAGACATTAAAGTAACAGATAGTGTGAATTAAAGTAACAGATAATGTTCATTAAAATAACACCATGTACAAGTTAGTGCAAAAAATTCATATAATGATAAAAAATGAGAGTACGCAGTATCTATCTTTGAATGAGAGCGATACTCTTTGATATTGTTTCCTATTTTGAAGTCAATCATGTCCCATAATTATAGGAAACAGTATCTTTCTTTTTTATTTTTATTTTTTTATATGGCGGTATTCTAAATCTTTTTTGTCACTTCAATGCATTACAGTAACAGATGAAAAGAACTAAAGTAACAGATGAAGTGCGTTAAAGTAACATTAGATTCAATTAACATTATGTCCATTAAAATAACACGGGTTAGCCATTAAAATAACGGATTGTGTATATTAAAGTAACACAGTATGTGCATTACAATAACTCCATATATTTGTTTGTGCTTAAAATTCATATAATGATTAGACCTTCAATAATATGCAGATTCCATATTGTAAACTTTAAAATCTAATAATATGGAGCATCCTAATGACGCATTTCAGTATAAATTAGAAACCAAATACTCACCGTTTGTGTATTCGACGATTTGCATATCCGCCATCATATGATGAACGTAGTAACATGAATGAATGAATAAAGTGATTTACTGTTTCCTAAAATTATGAGAGTTATTTTAGAAAGCAGTATCTCTCCTTTTTTTTCCTTTTTCTTTTTTTTAATGCAAATCTTAGGGCAGTTACTCTTTTTATTTGTTTCCTATTTTGTTGGCAATCACGTCCCACCATTATAGGAAACAATATCTTTTTTTATTATTACTTAAATATGGCGGTTTCATATATTCACATGACTCACTACTGCGTTACAATAACAGACGTTAAGAACTAAAGTAACAACTTCGATGAATTAAAGTAACAGACCATAAAAGTAATAGAAGTTTGTCATTAAAATAACAGACACTCTACACTAAAGTAACACAGTGAACTAAAATAACTCAATATCTTTATAATTTAATATGCAGTTCAACGTAGAAAAGTAAAAATTAATAATTTAGTATCATCTTAATGACTCCATGTCCTTTCAAGTATAAACTACAATATATATACTCACCGTTTGTTTTTTCCACGATTTGCATATCAGCCATTGAATGAAAAGTAGAAGCCGGATTGATCGAACGTATTATGCAGCAGCACGATGAAGACGATTATTGACTGAATGTGTTCTTGATTGTGTGGTTTTGAAATAAATGGCAGCGGCGCGATGAAGACGATGACTGACTGAATGTGATTTTGAAGAATGAATGATTGAATGAGCGAGAGAACGATGAAGAAGAAAGTGATGAAAACAAAATTGATGAATGAGAGAATGAATGATTGAATGAACGAAAATGTTACGTTAATGAAATATTCACCTTCCTATTTTGTTGGATGCAGTATCTTCTTATTTTATTTTTTTTATTAAAATAGTGATTTATCTCGTCCCTTGATCCATCTCTCATCCAACGGATGAGATGGGGACTTAGGGACTCAATACTTATGAGGGACTCATAAGAACCTATCTCTCTCCCCCCCCTCTCTCTCTCTCTCTATATATATATATATATATATATATATATAATGATGAGATACTTTTGGTATATACACATTCTTAAAACGTCAAAGACACGTGTTTATAATATTTTGATAGTAATATAATTTTTCTAAATGAAAACATTAAAATAACATAAAATCCAAAAATAAAGATATAATCACTACTCTATATCTCTATTAAATATATATTTATTGATAATCAATAATATTCTATTATAAAAAATAGATATTAACTATAAAGATTAATATAAAATACATCAAATTGATCATACTTTATAGTGAACAACAATTCATATAAATACAGAAATTGAAAGGTATCACATTTTACGTATTACACATATATATACTATAATATTACCCTGTACATTAGTATAACCTGTTTTTTAAAAACAAATTATAAAATAACAGTCACAATTATGTTTCTAATGTTACAATTTAACTTTCTGAGGCAATTGCAATTAAAGGTTTATTGTTTATTTGTAATATTTTGAAAAATTTTGTGTTACGATCTTAATTATATACAAGATAATACCATAAATAGTAACGTGGCAGCACGTGCATACACAAAACGAATTTTGGAGCTTCCTCATTAATTGGACATAATCGTCCATTCACTTATTCATTCCTCACTACTACGTATAAAACAGGGGTATAATCGTCATTGCATAAGTAATTACTAGCACCGTACATCGTTAATAATATTCTTGATAAAATTTTATGCATTTTTATTTTAAACACACGCGCACGCGCACACACTTACACACACATATAATTTCTATACGTAAAGTTATATATATGCGTACAAATAAATATAGTATTAACATTTTAGGTCAACAATTTCTATTTTTTCGATTCTACAAAAATCTTTTTAAAATAATTTTTTAACGCAAATCTAAAAATTTATATATGTATATATTTACATACTACTTTTAATTTCTCGTCTAATAATTTGTCCACCGAGACATGTAACTCTTGTCATATACACAAGAGCCACAAGCTTGAATTTCCTACGTCTATTTTAATTACTAAATCTCCTCTTCAACTTATTTTTACGGACGTTTGGTCATTTCCAATCACCTAATATGAGTCGTTCAAATACTACATTATTTTTGTCGATCATTTCACGAAATACACATGGCTCTAGCCTATCAAACGCAAATCCGACTCTAACACTATTTTCACGCGTTTTAAACGCCTTGTTGAAAAAAATTTAACAACCCAATTCTTCAAACTTATCCTGATAATGGTGGAGAATATATTAAAATGGCTCAAACCCTTGTTACACAAGGAATATGACATCTCACCACCCCTCCACACACCCCAGTACTTAATGGGTATGCCGAATGCCGCCACCGCCATATTGTGGAAACCGGGCTTGCCTCTTAACCGACGCTAGACTTTCCACCGATTTTTGGCCGCATGCCTTCTCCACCCCCGTTTATTTAAATAATCGACTTCCCTCACCCTATCTTACTCTTTTTGGTTATCTTCCCAACTACACCAAACTCTGGTGCTTCGGATGCTTGTGTTATCCTTGGCCCCGACCCTACACATCTCACAAACTACAACCTCTGTCTACACCCTCAGTCTACACCTTGCATATTTCTAGGCTACTCACCCACCCAATGCGCTTACTACTGTTTCGACCCGACCACCTACAAAACTTATGTATCGCGACACGTAAAATTCATCGAGATCTGTCTTTCTTTCCCTGACCTCACGACTCGCACCATCTCCCCACCTGTCACACATTTCCATATTCAATGGTTTCATAACACTGTAATCTCTACCCCAGCCGACCTTCCTCACAGGCTCACACAACTGACCCACCCATAAACCCACCCGATACAATCCTAACCCCAGCCGACCCCTCTCTCACAGCCTCAACCGATACCATCACTAACCCAGCCGAGCCGACCCTCTCCAACCCAGCCGGCCACACAACTGAGTTCCACGACAACCATCCCTCGCCCACACACTCCACCCATCCGCTGCTAGACACTACCATACATGCACATCAACGACCCGACCAACTAATACCTTCTCCTTATCTCGCTTGGTCACTTGTCTAACTAATAATATCCGTAAACCCAACCCAAAGTATGTCAACCTCGCTACCTTTACACTCCCGTCCCACCTACCCTAACACAACCAAGCAAGCTCTTGCCGTTCCTCATTGGCAGGATGCCACGTTAGCCGAATATGAAGCCCTATGTAAAAACCAAACGTGGACGCTCGTTCCTCGCCAACCTTACTTCAATGTTATAAGTTACAAGTGGATATTCCGACTTCATACAAATTTTTTTATTTGCCCGATAAAATTATTCATTTTATTTTATTTTCACATAATAATATAAGTAATAGTTAAAATCAGGTGATTGGAGATGACCAAACGTCCGTAAAAATAAGTTGAAGAGGAGATTTAGTAATTAAAATAGACGTAGAAAATTCAAGCTTGTGGCTCTTGTGTATATGAAAAGAGTTACATGTCTCGGTGAACAAATTATTGGACGAGAAATTAAAAGTAGTACGTGAATAATCAAAACCTTTAAGGGAGAGGCGGTGTCCAAGACGGTGGTGACAGTTCGGAGTGTTGGAGATGGTGGTTGTGTAGGCGGTTGGGTAGGAGGGTAGCCATTCATAAGCGCCCCCCGTTAGGCTTTTTGCAAATGAGAATGTAACACCCGCTATTTTTCTAGCGCTTTTATCTTTTTCGTTATGACTTCGTCATAACTCTATTACGTTTTGGCTTTCTGTTTCATCATTTATCCAAGCCTTTATTTTTATTTTCGCGTCAAATATTATTTATTTTCATTAAAATATTTTAAATATTTTAGTTTCCTATCATGAATCTATTTATAAATTTTTCATCGCAAACTATTTATTTATTCGCAAGGAGTTTTATTTTTCTACGAACTAGCGTTTTAAGCATGGAAATGAATTATTTATTTTTCCTAAAAATATCAAACACGTTTATATGATATGACCAACTAAGAAATATTTTTATTTAAGAAGATTTGACCTTTAATGATTTTATTACGAAGTTTCGTAAATAATTGTTTTTGAACGTGCGGTTTACTCGAATTGCTTTGAAATACCTTTAATAATTTTACGATTCTTCTTTTTATCAACTTATAATATTTTCAAACCTTTCCCCACATGTTGGACCATGACAACCCTTGTCACACTCCTTGCTACACATTTTTATTACACATTTCATTTTATGATGTTTAAGCCTTAGATATTTTATTTTTCTCACCTATTTATTTTGGCCATAAACACAAACTCTTCACACTCCATTCCTCTCTCATTTTGGCTGGATTGTGCATCCATTATGGCGTAGTTTCCATCAAAATTTACTTATCATTTATACTTTAGAAAACCATCAACTCTCTTATCATTCATTTTACAAAAAATTAAGCAACATTTCCTCCCTTTTGCTCTCTTCGCCGAGATTTTCCAGCAGCTTTTCTAGCCAAATTTTGTCTCAAATCGAGTCTTGATCGTCTCATTTTCATCTCCAAATTAATCGTTATTCCATTTTCTTCGTTAAGGTAATAATCGACGTTATTTACCATGATTCTTTTAGTTTTCTCATGGTATTTTTGTACCATGTGTGTCATGTGGTGTAGGATTCTTGGTCGACCCTAAAGCCGACGAATTTATCGTAGACTCAGATTTGGATTGAAGGTAACGTCGATGTTACTCGGTATTGCTTGATTTTATTTGTGTAATTGCATGTATATAATTATAATTTTATTTTTGACAATATATGTATGTCGTGTTATGAAACAAAATATGTGGATGTCCATCGGGCCTTATATCCCATAATGATGTAACCCTAGATGTACCATGTACTATATATATATGCCCCCTTGATGGGATGAATAAACACCTCTCTGATTTCTCTCATCCTCTTATGTCTCTCTACTTTCTCTTCTTTCTTCCTGTCACAACACGTTATCAGCACGAGTCTCTAACCTTTATTTTATTTTCCCAAATTTTTTATTTTTAAAAAAAAAAATTTAAATTTTTTTTAAAGAGAATGATCAATTTATAGTTATTATTATCACATGGAATTGAATTACTCTAAGAATAATATATATAGTCATATTCCGGGAAGGAATATTGACGGACTTTGCCTATTTTATTAGACACGTGTCATGTCACATCTATCATTTGCTATAGTCATATGAGAAAATTATTGTGCACATATGATAGAATATAGCTAAACACAAGTTTAGCAAGATGAGATTTGGTCAACTAGTAAAGTTGACACGAAAATATTAAAGATGTGACAAATTGAGGCCATTCGGGTTCTTCTTACATCCGTTTCGATAAACCTGACGTTTATCTTGAAAGAATTTAATGGTGTGCTGATCAAACTCTCTCGTGTACCATTAAAATTATATTTAAGGCAAGATAATACACTGAGATTTTGAGTATGTAAAATATTGGAGATCTAAATACTACTCGTAGTTGGATAATGGAGATGAACGTCGATATCCGGTTGACCTTTAAGGCTTTAATTAATTACGTGACCTGTAGTCACACGAAATTTTACGAGTAGTCCATGTAATCAGATTTCACAATTTGATCATTATGTGAACATGATGATGATCTCCTGAATGGACAATTTTAATTCAGCACGTGAAAAACCAACTACGTTAAGTTGAGTTCCCAAATATATTATTTTACTGAAGAGAATCAGTTGATAAAGTCTATGAAATATGAGACGAATTCTAAGGTGGATATTGCCCTTTAATTCTATCTGGTAAGGATAGTTTTTACCATCTTAGGAGGAGATTGATAAGGAAAAGCAGGTAAAAAGAAACAAGTAATGTTGATCCCAACTGAACCAGAAGTTCAGAGACTTCTTTTGAATATGAAATACATCAATTAGAGGTTCATGAACTATGAATAATGATTTGATCATTGTGTTATGATGATGTGTATGATGATATATCAGCTTGATTATTTATCTTATTAAATATGTCATTGTAGACACCCGCATTTTGACTGCCAGGTGTCTATGGTTGTTTCCAAAAAACACCCGATGATGATCGGACGCAAACATGCTCTAACGCGCTCGGATATAGGCTTAGAATCAGTAATGTCCGGCATGGGCTTTTAACGGGATACAAATCTCACAAAACCAACCTCGAATTCAGACCCAGTGGGTCATTCTGAGTCAAATGAGACTAATTTGGGCCAAAACCGACACCAAAAATTAAAACCGTCTTTTAGCGATCGAGTCAAAACCCGGTCAAGGACGAATCCGACACAAAAATCGACCAAGTTCGCTTCTAGAAGCTTGCGTCTGAACACAATCCTCAAAAAATCAAAAGGGTCAACTCCTTCCCTATTTAGGCTCGTCAACCTTATCCACTCGATCGAGTGGATTGGCTCACACGATCGAGTGGAGCCTCATAAACCGATCAGGCCCGTTATCTTAGGGCACTCGACCGAGCGCACTAGGGCCACTCGATCGAGTGACCCTAGGTCGTGGGTTTCCTATAAATACCCCATCAACTCACCACATTTTACAACTTTGGATCAACCCTTTTACTATCAACTTTACACCAACTATTCAGCCATAATTCAACCCTTAAGCACCATCACACTTATACACATTTCGAGAGCAAAAACTCATGAAATCCGTCTCTAAAAAACACACACACACACACCATCAACTCTTCCTATATATCTCGACGTTCCCGCGCCATCGCCGCCATTTGACAAACCGTATCCCGAGAAGCAAGACATGTAGGTTGAGGGTGTGGCATTCAACACCGACATCTCTTTCTCTATCTTCTTTTCGCTTTTTTGTTATTGTTTATATATATGTATAATAATTAGTCGATAGTAACGACATACTAACATCTAACATTTTCTTTATCGCATCTAACTCCTAACATTTAATTATCGTCATTTACATTTTTTTATGATACTAAATACTGCGTACGTATATTAATAAATAAACCGTATTCGGATTCAACCCGTTTGACTACGACTATTGCACCAAGTCTGTCTAATCCCTTTACGAGTCGCGATAGTGGTGACGCCCTTTCGAGGAGCATCGCCCTAGACACTCAAGGGCGTGATGCGATCGTGATAGTACGTAGTTGAACGCGTTTAGTTCCATTTTTAAGGATCGGAATGAAACCCGTTGACGCTAAACCGAGCATCACATAATCCGTAAGGATTATTAAAGATGACGTAACGCGGAGGGAACTAACTTTGTCCCGGTCCAATTCAAAATGATTTTCACATCACCATTTTCAAAATCCCCGATAACGGTCTCGTAATGATAATATACACATTACGAATACCGAATACTGAGTCGAATATAAATCACGCTATATTTACATGCGATTCGGTAGATTATCGATTTTAAAACAAGATAATAATTTTGTATAATCCTTTACGAAACAAGCCATGCCTCGTACAGGGGGCACTCAACCGAGTGCTATGAGCCACTCGATCGAGTAGCACTCCAAAAACTGGGCAGTAGCCACCTTAAAGGTGCACTCGATCGAGTCCTGGCCATGACTCGATCGAGTGGGTCCTGTAGCCCAACAAACCGAGAGCTCTAATGCATCATTCGAGCCTCGTCATTTTCCTACGACTTTAGTCGTCGCGTGTAAAGTCGATCACGTGATCTCTTCTTCCAAAATTCATGCATACCACTTCACCTAAGCGACTTTGATCGATGGTCTCGCACTATTAATCGTGTGGCGACGACTCTTTAGTCGTATCCGACACATGATTAATTTAGGCTCTATCTCTCGATATGATAAGTTGGGACAAGGCATCGAGATTCGGGATCGGGCTAGCACCACGCCTAGGTCCTATATCTCCGTCCTTTGGTTAGTATACAAAACAATGTGTATTTAATCGAAGTTCGTCCTTTTACACGACTCACGGCCTAGCTTATATTTATTATATACGGGTCCGTTTCTAATTAACGTTTACCGTTTCCTATTCGATTATTCTATTTTATGGCTCTTTGTATTGTGAATTCCGGGTTGTATTTCCGCCCGTGTAACTTGTAACCGATTTATATTGTTTCGCTTTATTTATTTGCGTTTTACCATTTATGAACCCTCGCATGCTAATTTACCTCGACAATAACTTTGATGCATTAAATTGACGTAGCTCACATTTAATTCGCATGCTTAGTTAAAAAACGCTGTTTGCATATCATTTTACCGGATTACTAACGCGCATATTAGAAAGTCAAACGATGTCTTAGTAGAGGCCGCTAAGTGCGGGCGGGGTTGGGTGTCCTTAGTGAGCTTCCCAACACGTACCCTCACCCCTTACTCAGAACCTCGGTTTCCGGATGCCCGAAACCGTTGGCGCACGAGAGTCATTCTATACACGATAACCGGTATTGACGGTATCAGTATCGCAATGCAAAGGGACGAGCCCAATAAACTCTAAAACCGAAATGGGCCGTACTATGTGTACGGTCCATAACGATATAGAGTGGGCTCGAATGGGTCCGAACTCCCACAAAGTTCGGTGGCGACTCCATTTCGACTTAAATTTCAATTCGATCCATTCTCATATGGAGATGCATTCGCCTACCCAAACCCGCGCGTGGCCGCGTCGGGGTGGACCTACGTCATGTCCACAGTTATACATTGAAATTTATGATTTCACTATAGCCAGATTCACCCTTCTTATGGTGTAGCAGTCTATAGATCTGTCATGGATAGTAGATGTAATGAACATTGAAATTTTTGCCAAATTCTCAATAATCACACATGATATAGTGTGAGGGTCTTATTCGGTTCATTTGTTATAAGAAAATGGCAAGCATGTGCAGTTGGTACTCATAAAGAGTAATGAAATTGAATGTCCCGAAGTGGCATAGATATCTGATGATAATAGATGGCCTACATAAAAAGATTGGTACCACATATATTCAAATTCAGATATCAATAATCAATACTGATGATAAGAAATTATATCGATATATTAATACATTGAACCGAATAATATTTGCGCGCGATATGTTATGGACCTATCATAGGGATCTTGTATAAAAGTCCATTTTAATTGTTGACGTACAATCTATGGTTAAGAATGAGCTCATGGACTTTTTTTTTGGTAGAATGTGAATTATATTGCTAATCGTAATGTACGGATTACAAGAGTTTGAACATTTCAGCTCACATGGCTCGCCTCTAAGTCAGGCTGCAAACAATTAGGCATTTAAACAACAAAATTACATGACTTCCCATTTCCGAAGCCACTCTTTGCCGCTTCTTTTAACATCTTTGTTCACCTTGCTCAAAGCTCTCCTCTTAATTTGGATAATGATCCCTTCAGCTATCACCCTAGGGCTCTTCATCCAATACTGTAGTCTAGCATTATTCCGTTGATTCCAAATCGCATAGTGACAAGCTGTCCAAATAGCAGCAGCCATGTTAAACACGATGCTACCGGTATCTGAACAATCCTCCACAGTCTTATGAACATTCAGTCCACTCCATCTCTCCATTTCATTGATGATTCTGGAGCTATAAGCACAATTAAAGAATAAATTATCAACAAATTCAGTATCGTTCTCACATAAGTAGCATTTGTCGCTGTTGCAGCAACCATACTCAAACAATTTATCCCGCAGGTTTAGACTGTCATGTTTTGCTAACCAGGTGGTAACGGAGTGTCGTGGTATGTTCCAGTCATGCCAGACTGATTCATACCAGCTGACAGGGTTATGACTTCCACGAAGCCAATCGTAACCCTTTTTAATCGTGTACTCTTCTTCTTCGTCCTGCTAATTGTTTATAATATACCCAATCTTCAGGCATTCTTTGGTCTTGCAAACATTTTTCCAGGCCCAGGGTGCCGATTTAGGAGGAACATAGTCATTCCAATCATCACCTTTGAGGTAAATGTGATTAATCCATCTAACCCAGAGTCTATCAGGCTTAGCATAAATCCAGTTCACAAGTTTACCGATTGCTGCAATGTTCATGAATTTCGCTCTTTTTATTCCCATTCCTCCTTCTCGTTTTGGCAGGGTCACTTTGTCCCAACTCACCAAAGGAGTTCGGTGATATTCAGTCCCTCCATCCCAAAGATAGTTTCTACATATGGCTTCAACTCTACTTATTACCCCTTTAGGAAGTAAGAAAATACCTGCCCAGTACGAGTGGATCGTGTTTAGTATTGAGTATATGACAACCACTCTTCCGGCATACGATAGCTTTCTGGCACCAATGATTCGTACTCTGTTCACCATTTTGTCAATAAGAATATTACAATCAGATTTGGATAAACGACCTGCTTGGATAGGAACACCCAAGTAATTGAATGGGATAACTCCCTCCTTAAAACCACTAACATTCAGCACATCCTTCTCCAGGTTATTCGAAACCCCATTGAAATAAACTTCTGGTTTTGTGTTATTAATCGTCAATCCAGACGTAGCGGAGAATGAGAAAAAGCTCTCAGTAGTAGCATTATAGAATGGGCATTTCCTTTACAAAACATCAGAAGATCGTCCGCAAAGAGGAGGTGATTTAGTTTTATCTCCTTACAAAGTGGATGATAGTGAAAAGGCCAGCGAGCTGTCGCATAATTGATCATACGAGTCAGATAGTCCATTCCAAGGGTGAAGAGGAGAGGCGAGATTGGGTCGCCTTGTCGGAGACCCCGCTTCCCCTGAAAAAATCCGAAATTGGTACTATTCAGGCAAAGAGAGTAGGCAGGAGTGGAGATACATGCCATAACCTTTTGAATAAACGATTGAGGCATATTCAAACCCACCATCAATTGCTCAATAAAGCTCCATTCAATTGAGTCGTAAGCCTTTTGAAGGTCGATTTTGAATAGACACCTAGGAGACACCGCCTTCCTGTTATACAGTTGGACGATATCCTGGCAGATGAGCACGTTTTCAACAATAGACCGCCCTTTTACGAACGCGCTTTGGTTGTCCCCAATGATATCAGGTAGAATGGTAGCCAGTCTGGTACATAACAACTTTGAAATGATTTTAATCCACATATTGAGTGAGCTCATGGACTTTAAGTCCACATATTGACCTAAAGTTAATCCAATTATGAATATTGGTGAATATACTGTGCAGTTTGCATTTGAGTCTCATGTGCATGTAATATAGCTATTTTATCATTTCATATTAGTTAAGATTACATATTTGCATTAATTTAGAATACACACTATAGAGCATTGTTCTTACTATTTGCATGCACGAGATTATTATTATTATTGTTATATATTGCAGGATATATGTTTAAAAAGAGATCATACTCCTAGATTGATAAGTACTCCGGGAAGGGGCTTATATTATAAATGATCAGCACATGACAGTGCTTGATCAAATGAGTTCCTGAAGGACTCGTGATTAAGTATATGAACCTCTACACGTAAGTGTATTTATGAAAGCATTCAACATGCATGTGATATGGTATGAATGCACGGTTTCATTGTCTCAACTTGAAGTTGAGCGTATGAGAAATCATACATGAATAAATTTCTTGCCCTGTGAAAATACTTTATGGTCCAGAAGCGTCATAATAGTTGGAAGATAAGGTAGTGGAATGCTACAATGAGTATGTCAATCCGTACAATGGCAAGAAATCAATTATTATTTAAGATAAATCGGATTGATTGATTCTCCTGAAGATCGATAATCAGTTGAGAAATAATGTTAGCTACATTTTTTTCACTTCGACTAGGTTTTTATCCCAATGGGTTTTTCCTAGCAAGGTTTTTAACGAGGTAGCGCTATAGACATGTTAATACGCTATAGTTATGATCATCATAATTTTGATGACGAGATACATATTTGGTTATACATCAAAGAGTCATGAATGACTATGTCCAGGTTGCGAGTTTCGAAGATTTTGAAGAAATGTGATATTGAAATTATCAAGGATTCCGATTGATTGAAGCTACCAAGTTTATCGGTTACTACAATCCATTTCAACGTCGTCGTGAAGTTCCATGGAGACATGAATTATTTCATTAAACATCAAGTTGTGTAATTATCAGGGGGAGTAACTACGCTCTGTACTCTTTTTCCTAAGCCATGCTTTTGTCCAACTGGGTTTTCCATGAAAAGGTTTTAATGAGGCAGCATGTTATGCATGTATGAAGATTTATGTACTCTTTTTCCTTCACTGGTGTTTTCCCACCGGGTTTTTCTAGTCAAGGTTTTAACGAGATATTTTCTTTAGTCATGTACATCCAAGGAGGAGTGTTATGAAACATAATATGTGGACGTCCATCGGGCCTTATAGCCCATAATGACGTAACCCTAGATGTACCATGTACTATATATATGCCCCTTGATGGGATGAATAAACACCTCTCTGATTTCTCTCATTCTCTTATGTCTCTCTACTTTCTCTTCTTTCTTCCTTTCACAACATGTCATATAATCTGGAAAATTTTAAAGTCGTAAAAGTTTGCATGTTTTGATATTTTTATCGCTTTTACGAGATTAACGATTAAATTGTTATATTATTTTATAAAATCGTAATAATCGGCCTAAACATATAATATAAGAATATATTATGTAAAAATGATGTTTTTGATGACTTTGAAAATTTTGTATTTTTATGATATTTTAAGTATCGATTATTGAATTATTATCATTTTCGGACAAAAATGATTAAAAGCCGAGTTTTAGTTATAGCACTTAAACATTTTATTTTAATCTGAAATTTGGCGTGGATAACCTCCCTGATGAAAAAGAATTTTCTTAATTTCTTCATAATGTTTAGGAATTATTAAGTGGGTGAATTAATTAATCACTTTAAATCGTCGTTTATCGCTAAAACCGTGTTCGTCTTTTTATTTCTGATTTTTTGGTTTCTATTTTAAATCTGAAAAAAAATGTTCCTCGTATTTTGTTTAAGAATATATATTTTTATGATTTTAATATTTTAATAAAAAAAACATTAGTAACGACAAGCTTTATCAAAAGAATCGTTAATTGTGAAAACAAGTTTTAAAAGACGGTTTTATTGAAATTTGTGAAATTTGGAAAAAAATTAATTGTTTCTGGAAAATCATAATTTTTAGGACTAACAATATTTTTTGGATATCAAAACTTAAACCGCTTTGTAATTAATATTTTTATTAATCGTTATTGTCGAGATTAGACGATTAAAGAGAAAACTCTATAAAAATCGAGTTTACAGATTCTGGAATTTTTTTTTTCTGGACAGAATTTCCAAAAATGTACTTTAGCTATATTACATAATTTTTGTACTATTTATCAAAATTACGATTTATCATTAAAATGCTCCGTTTCAGCTAAATGAATGATTTTTCCAGCAATTTTGAAAATATTGAAATCTGAAACTTTATAAGTTATATCAACCCTTATCATATTCTAAACTTGTTTACCTGGTTAATGAAATAAAATACGTTAAATGATTTATTTTGACATTTGCCGTAAAATCCTATTTATGCTTGTTTTGTCGAAATTGTTAATAATTAGGGAATTTTACTTTTATAAGTTTTGGAAACACCTTAATTAGTATGTAGTAATAAGGTATTTAAGATATTTTAATAATTTAACAAACACTTGTGTGATATTCAATAATTTCATAAACCCATTTATCCATATTTTAGAAACGTTAAAGCCGAAAATATTAGTTGTATAAATATATATCGTTTACTAAAAATGTTTTATTATTATGAACTAATATTTTCAATAATTTAATATAATGCTATTTTTGTAAAGTTTCTAAAAATAGAAGTTTCCTAAAATAAAAAGTTTCCTCCTATGGAAGGTGATCCTTTTTCCCTTTTGTTCTCTTATTATTATAATGATTATATCTTTTGTATATATTGATAATGGCTTTGTTTTGGAGTTATGTAATAAGGATAAGTGTGGGGTTTAGAGTAATATAGTCTGAGATGTACGTTTTTGCCATCAATTATAAAGTCGGTGTGTCTATTTGAGGCACATTTGATCGTTGAACTGGGCGTAGTTTTGCCCAGGAGAGTGTATGTTTTGACCTTAAGCTAGATATCGCACTGTGTTAGTCGCCGTCAGCTAAACTAGACATAATTGTTGTCTAGGAGGGGTGTGCACTGCTTAAACCAGGACCTCGCTGCACGCAGTCCTGTTATGGTGTGCACTGTTATGGTTGTGTTAAGACTAAAGTTCTCGAATCTAGTTTTTAGTATATCCCTAGTGAAAGTCTAGCCTTGTGTACACTAATTCTATCCATAACGTCATTTTGAATATTTTATTATTATCGATATAATTTGGTTTGCATGTTGGCAAATGTTTTATGTTTTCTTCGGAAAACTCATTTTTATTATATTGTTTCGATTCGTGAATTTTTTCACTGAAAGCTTATTTTATTATGATGTTTCAATATTTTTTGTTTTTACTATTTTCATATAATAGTAATTACAGTTTTTAAATCTTGTAATATGGCTGGGAGAACGTCGTCGGTGTTCCTCATTGATTGTGGGCATTATGTTTTTAATATGGCAGGTATATGTGTTTCCCTTCAGGTGGGCTAGCGAGTAGTTACGGATCCTGCTTCGCTGATCTATAAATTTTGTACTATGGATTATTAAACCCTTTTGTGGATTGTCTTTTTATTTTAGCCATTTTTATTTAATGGCTCATGTATTGACTTACCATTTTATTTAATCAAGACATAGTTATAGCGTGTTTTAATCCCACATCTACAGTGTTTTCGCCACTGTATTGCATTAGAATTTCTAGGAGATTACAGTTGGTATCAGAGCATCACTGCTCCCAACGCCTACACCTGAAATTAGGGAAAATACCAGTAAATTATTTAAATAATAAATAAAAATATTACTAGTGTTTCGGGTATGGAAACAATTAAACCCGACTTTGGGTTCGGGTCTTAGCAAGTGCAATCGATGCTCAAAAATGGTCAATGCTAGTCTTCCTTTGATTTCCCCTTCTCCTCGCTCCGATTGATCGGACCTTCCCGGCGAAGACGGTCAGTCCCTGCAGAATGAACGCACAGGGCCCCGGAGGTGTCTGGGGGAACCCTCTCCGATGCCTAAGTCAGTCCGTGAATAGCCTTTAGGAACCAAGCTCGTGAGGAACTAGGTGGAGGTTATGGAGTGAGAGTCTAGAGAGAGAAATTCCAACCTCTTACTTGTGGGAAATGGAAGAGTATTTATACCTTCCCACAAGAGAGAGGGAAGAGAGGGAGAGATGGAGGATGGGTGGATGAGAGGGTGACAAGTGGCTTCACCTCATCCACCCATTCCCTATTACCTTAGGTGAAATGACGGGAGGGCCCCCGGTTTCCCCTGACCCTGCTGGGGTGTGAACACCTCGAGGACCAGAGGGCAGGGGGGTCTTGGTCACCCTGTCTGGCGGGCGGTGCTACCCTACCGGGTAGGTGGTTGCCTTGGGGCAATGGCTCTTCGCTTAATGGCCTGCCGGGCAGGCTTTTCTTCATTCCTGGGTCGGGCCATCCTAGGACCCAAATGGCGGGTGGCCCATTGCAGGCTACCGACCCCCATCAATTGGCCCTCGCCGGCTAAGGGGGAGCAGGGCTCCCCTTGGCAGGCGATCTCTTGGATGGGAGGTTGACTCTTTAGCATTTAATGCGCTGCGTGTTCCCGAGGAAATTAAAGAAACTCAACTGCATTGGGCATGCAAAGAGTTGGAAAGTTCCTGGCTCATGATTACCTCTCTTGCAAAGAGGATTTTTGGGCAGCGTGCCCTTTCAGTGATTGGCTCTTCTTCTTACTGAGGTGGTTGAAGTGTCATAAATGGTGGGTCTTGCCTTTGTATAAATTCTGGTCTCCACCGTTTTCACGTTCCATCCTCAAATCTTCTTCTAGCCTCTTTTAAAAAACAATGTCTTGGATTAAGAAAACAGTTCTTCGCTATGGAGTTCGTGTGGGTACTTTTCGCTTCAAAGGATTCTGGAGGTTGAGATATCCAAGGGCGGCTTTTCTAGCCCTGCGTCGCAGCAGGCGACTCCAGCTTCGCTCTTCTCGGAATGCCAGGAGGAGAGCTGCTAGAAGGAGAGCTGCTAGGGCAGGCAAGCGTCCTATCCAATCCTCATCCCCACCTGGGCCCATGATTAAACGCTGCTCTGGTTGTTTTGATCGGGGGCGCTCCTCATCCCCACCTCATTCCTAACTGCCTTGAGTTTAACTCTTCCCCCGAGTCTGGCCCTTCTTCTCCTGCGAAGAAGGTGGGCTGTGGTTTCTGCGATGATGTCAGGACGGTTCCTTACGGCAGGGACTGGGACATCAGTAGCCGCGATTCCGGGGATAGCGAAGGTCAAGGCTATTCCTCCGGCGGTGGCGAGGATGACTTTCTTACTGACCCTTTCAAGGATTCTGATGATTGGGACTGGGGGTCAGCTCTGGATGACTGCAGCCCAAGGAATTACTCGGGCCCTGATGATGACTAGGCCTGCTCAGGATTTGCAGGCTGGTTAATTGAGCCAGAAAGTCAGGCTCTTTTTGTACTTTTTTATTTGTCTTGAATGTAACTTGCCCATTTTTGG
This sequence comes from Agrostemma githago, assembly GCA_958450325.1. Taxonomy (NCBI): domain Eukaryota; kingdom Viridiplantae; phylum Streptophyta; class Magnoliopsida; order Caryophyllales; family Caryophyllaceae; genus Agrostemma; species Agrostemma githago. Next base: position 21,089,101 of record OY288246.1, read on the forward strand.
GCCTTTTTCAATGAATGAAAGATCAGGCGAGGTTTTTTTTTTATGCGCTTTTTTGAACGAATGCGGGGATGACGTTACTGGATGACCAATCCTCTGACACCCTTTGCTTTTTCGAGGCTCTTCTTGGGAAGAGGTGGGCGGTTGATGTTCAAAATGTGACACGTGGGGTACTTCTTGGGGAGGCGCTGTTAGAGGGGCGACCCTTCATTTATCTGGGCTTATATAAGTCTCTCTCCTCCCCCTATTTCCCTCTTTCACACTTTTCAAACTCAAAAACCCTCTTCACTATACTCCTCTCCATACTCTTCCATTGTCGAGAACTTTTCTTAAGACTGAGGAGCTTTTCCCTTCGGATTTTCAAGCGGCGATCATCGTTCTAGGTTAGAATCTTACCCTATATCCTCGTCTTTTTTAATTTCTTCATATCTTCCCTTCTTAAATCAATGTCTCGTGCTCGTATTCTCACATTTGTCGATTCGTCGCTTGAGAGAACGGAGGGTGGGGAGGAGGGTAGGGCTAACCTGGCCTCCTCCTCTGTGGTTAGGTCTACTGGGGAGGATCACTTTGAGGAGGGAGAGGATGCCAACTCCCCTGAACCTGCCCCCTTTGATGTTGTTGATTCCGACGACGAGGCAATGGAGATAAACCCCTCTAGAATTGCCAGTCCCCTTGTCCCCAGGGAGAAGGGGAGGACATATTACTTAGATAAGGCCAAGTACCAGATCCCTTTGAGGACTTACCCCGAAGCCAAAAATCGAGATTTAATTTTAGCACTTAACGCTGCAAGGCCATTGAGGGTTTTTACAATTTCGGGGAGGGGTATATGATTGTAGTCCTAGGGGAAAAAGACACAGTATGTTGTCCCCCTGACGGCTGCATAGCCGTCTATCATAAAAGCTTAGAATTCGGCCTGCGATTCCCCCTGCACCCCTTCCTGGAGGAGGCCTTCAGGAGGATGAATGTGGCCATAGCCCAGTTAACTGCTACGGCGATCAGGTCGTTAATATCCTATACATGGACCTGCATCTTTCATGGGGAGGGACCCTCCATTGACGCCCTGCGTTATATGGTGGGGCTGCAGATGGTGTCTTCATCAGGGGGGATGGCTCCCCTGGGTACTGGTCCCTTCAAAGGCAGAAGGGGTACACTTTAGTCTGGCCGGCTTTAAACAGTCTGAAAGACTGGAAGAACAATTTTTTATATGTACACAACGCTTCCGGGTGGAAGATTCCTAGGCACTTTAGGAATCACGTCCATACTCGCCTGGAAACTCGTGAGGAGTACCATCCAGGCGTTGGGGGGAAAGCCTTGGAGGTAAAACTGAACAGGCTGGACGAGAAACTGATCAAGAAATTTGTGGTTGTTATTGATAAGTCCGGCGTTTGCGGTCCTGGCTTCTGGCTCCCTCATGCAGAGCTCATAGCCACAGATGACTATTTGGGCCGAGTGGGCCTGATTCCTGGCCTTGAAGAAGGTAGTTCAGGGACATCGGCCTTGTTGCTCTGAAGCTCTATTTTTCTATGTTTCTTAACTGGTTATTCTTTTGCCCTGCAGATTCCAATTCTCGTCTCTAGTCGAGGAAGGAGATAAGGAGACTTGGCTTGAACGAGGATTTCCTGATTATTTCAAAGCGTCCCTCCCTTCCTTCGAGCTATAAGAAGGGTGAGAAGAATCTAATGAAGTTCGTGAAGAGTCTTTCAGCCAGTCGAAGGCTCCCCCTCCCTCCAAGACTGCCGCCTGCGAAGCCGACGGCTCCTCCCTCTGACATCCAGGGTGCAGAGGCGGAGGTCACCTCAGAGACCACCCCTTCCCCTGCCGGCAAGCGGGGTGATTCCCCTGCTGGGACTCACACTCCCCAGGGATCTCGCCCTGCTGATTCTGAAGGAACTGGGGAGAGCGTCCCCCTGGAATGCAGGAGGAAAAGAGATAGAGAACCTTCTGGGGCTACACATGTGGTTGATCTGGAGGCCGATGTTGAGACCCCTGAGCCCAAGCGCCCCGCCCGTGATATTCCAGGCATCCTCTTCTCAGAGGAAAACACGAAATTCCACTATACTGCGGGCGATAGTGTGGACGTGTCTGCCCTGCTTTCAAACTCTGGTGTCGTCTTGGCAGATCGCCTCACCAAGTCCGTAACTTCTACCTCCAACCAAGTGATCCAGTACATCCAGCGCACCTCCAGGGTGTTGCAAGCCTCTGCTGAGCTGGCGGCTCTCAGTCGCCTGAGTGATGAGGAGCTGGTTGTCACCCCTGGGGTTCCCCCTCCTGATCGTCTGGCCATGGTTGAGAGGGATGTCGCCCTGATCAGCAATTTGAAGGATAAGCTGGCAAAGCAAGAGGGTGAGCTGGAGGAAGTGAAGGGTTAGGCGACCCAATGGAAGCTTCAGGGGGAGAAGGCTGTGAGGGAGGTATCAAAGCTGGAAGCGGATTTGAAAGAGAGCAAGCTGGCGATGGAGCAGGTAAAAAAGTCTTTGGCTGAAATGGAGCATGCGAAAAGAAGGGCGGTCGACTTGGAGGAGTGTCTATCCAAGGCTGACTCAGAGCTTAAGCAGGCCCAGGATGATCTGAAGATCAAAGGCGAAGAATGGCGAAAGGAAAAAGATGTCATTCTGGAGGAAACTGAAATCGCGGTGGATACAAGTTTTCAGGATGGGGCCAACTCTTCCCTGGAACTCGTCATGGAAGTAATCAGGGAGATGTTCCCTGAATTCAACGAGGAAGCCTTCAGAAGCCTTTACTCTGTCAAGAATGAAACCCGGGCTAACAGGCCGCCTGAGGAGGCTGCTGGTCCTAGTCAGGATGCTCCCAACGCTTAATGTGCAGGGGAATTATCCTCTGAGGGCTCTTGTTCTGATCCTGCTGTGCTTTTATCCTTACGATAATTTTTAACTTTGCGCCTGAGCTTTGATGTGGCCGGCTGTCTTGTAATATTTTAGTCCCTTTGTTCTTGGATCTTTTAATGCTCTCTTGTAAAAACACTTAATCTGTTATGAATGTCTTTCTTTTATTTCAGTTTGCTTTTTCTTTTTCAAAGATATGGCCTGACCCTTGCTTCTGTTCGAAGTCCAGGGGGCCTGCCCCCTGTCTGCCCAGAGGCAGGGAGGGGTTTTTTGGCGTTTTTTATACAAGGTTGGGGGGACTGCCCCCAGTCCTTGTTTGTTTTGGCGTGCGAAGCCTGGCCTGACCCTGGCTTCTGTTCGAAGTCCAGGGGGCCTGCCCAGAGGCAGGGAGGGGTTTTTGGCGTTTTTTATACAAGGTTGGGGGGATTGCCCCCAGTCCTTGTTTGTTTTGGCGTGTGAAGCCTGGCCTGACCCTGGCTTCTGGTCGAAGTCCAGGGGGCCTGCCCCCTGTCTGCCCGGAGGTAGGCAGGGGGACTAAAATTTTTGTTGGGGGCCTATTTTCCTTGGTTTTAGCAACAGGGGGCCTCCCCCTATTGCTCCCTGCTCGTTTGTGTGTAAAAAACTGCTAATTTTGAACAGACAACGAGTATGGACTGCAAACTTTTCATTTCTTCGAAATTTGGTACAATCATTTGTGGTCGGAGTTGTCGACATTTCTATTTTGACCGTCCTCCGCCGGTTTTCTTTGAAAAGTAAAAAAGAGCTACCTAGCTTCCTATTTTTAGATGCAGTATTTCTTCAAAGTGTCTGCATTCCAGTGGGCAGCTAACTCTTGGCCTTCAAGGTTGGCGATCCTATAGGTGCCTGGCCCCTTAATCTGGGTTACCTCGTATGGACCTTCCAAGTTGGCGCTCAGTTTTCCATGCTCACGTGATTTTCCCACCGTCTGCGTTTTCCTTAAGATCAGGTCTCCCACTTGGAAGCTTCTCTCATTTACCCTTCTGTTGTACACCCTTCTCATTTTTTGCTGATAGGAAGCTATGTTAATGTTGGCCTCCTCCCTGACTTCGTGGACTAAGTCCAAGGCTTCAGCCATTGATGCTTTGTTATCTGCCTGGTTATATTGTTGGGACCTCAGGGTTGGTATTCGGGCTTCTATGGGTAGCAAGGCCTCTGCTCCATAGACCAGGCCGAAGGGTTTCTGACCTGTAGACTCTTTGCGTGTGGTTCTGATTGACCATAGAATGCTTGGCAATTCATCTCCTCACCTGCCCTTGAGGTCGTCTACCATTTTCTTTAACCCATTCAGGATTTGCTTGTTGGCAGCTTCAGCCTGCCCATTAGTTTGTGGGTGGCAGACAGCGGAGTAGGCGACTGCTATTCCATGTCCTTCCAGCCAAACTCTCAGGGGGTCATTGTCAAACTGCCTTCCATGGTCAAACACCAGCATCTTTGGTAGGCCAAATCTGGTTATGATATTCCTCTAGATGACTTTTCTAACTGCAGGCTCAGTGATGTTAGGGACTACTTCAGCTTCGATCCATTTTGTAAAGTAGTCAATCCCTACTATTAAGAACTTCCGACCTCCTGTGGCTGCAGTAAAGGGGCCCAGTATGTCCATACCCCATTGAGCGAAAGGAATGGGGGAAAGGATTGGCCTGAGCTCCTGGGCCGGAGCATGGATTGATGGGGCAAAGAGTTGGCACTTTCTGCATTTTCGAGTCAGATCTTTTGCGTCTGCTAGCAGGGTTGGCCAGTAGTACCATGCCCTCAGGGCTTTGTGCGCCAGGGACCTTCCTCTTATGTGATGCCCGCAGATTCCTGAATGAATGTCGTCTAGGACCTCCTCCGCCTGCCCTGTCCCCAGACACTTGAGCAGGGGTGAGGAAAACGACTTTTTGTACAGGTCATCTCCTATTAGTACAAACCATGCGGCCCTTGCCAGCGTTTTTCTCTTTTGAGCGGGATCAAGCGGTAGGATTCCATGTTTTTTTGAATTGGATGATTGGAGACATCCAACTCTCAAGGCTATTTTCCTCAACGACACTGACTGGTTAGCAGGGGGTGGTAGATTTTTCTTGGACCACGTCCACCCAGACCGATCTTCGTATGTCTTGTAAGCTGGAGCTGGCTAGTTTTGACAGAGTGTAATCCCCTAAAAATTCTAGCGCGATACAGTGGCGGAAACACTGTAGAGTCGGGATTTAAACACACAGAACTATGTCTTAATAAATTAATTTGGTAAAGTCCAACGTGCGCCATACATAAAAATGGCTAAAATATAAAACAATCCGTAAAAAGGTTAAACAATCCTTAAGACATGAAAAAAAAAACAGCAGGATTCCTCGCTAGCCCACACCCACCGGGAATTAAACACGTATACCTGCCATGTTAAAACATAACAGCCACAATCAGTGGGGAGCAACGCCAACGTTCTCCCAGCCGTATAACAGGATTTTAAAACAGTAATTACTATTATAGAAAAATAGTAAAAAGGAAAACATTAAAACATCATATTAAAATAAGCTTTAGCGTAAAACAAAATAATCAAAAGGGTTTCCGAAGAAACATAAAAATATTTGCCAACCTGCAAACCAATTTATATCGATAATAAATAAAATAATCAAAATGGCGTTATGGATAGGATTAATGTAGAATCTAGACTTTCACTAGGATAATACTAAAAACTAGTTTCGAGAACTTAGTCAAAACAAATTAGACTTTGGTCTCTAACTAGGCAACTCAACTATAACAGGACTGCGTGCAGCGAGGTCCTGGCTTAAGTAATGTACACCCCTCCTGGACACCAACCGTAATCCAGTTCAACCCGACGGCGACTTACACGATGCGATATCTAAGTTTAAGGTCAAAATATACACACTCCTGAGCACAAATCATGCTCAGTTCAACGACCAATGTGTCTCAACATAGACACACCAGCTTTATAGTTGATGGCAAAACGTACATCCCAGACTATATTACTCTAAACCCACACTTGTCCTTATTCCATAACTCCAAAACAAACCATTATCGATATTTAAAAGTTGTATTTATCATAAACAATATGAGAATAAAAGAAGTAAACATTTATATTCTAAAAGAGGAAACTTTCTATTTTAGGAAACTTCTATTTTAGGAAACTTCTATTTTAGGAAACTTTACTAAAAATAGCATCATATCAAAGTAGTGAAAATATTAGTTCATACTAATGCCACATTTTAGTAAACGGTATAGATTTATAAAACTAATACTTTCGGCCTTAACGATATTAAGTATTAAAGTAAGAACATTTGATTTTATGAAATTATTAAAATATCGTACAAGTGTTATAAAATGATTAGAAACATCTTAAATATTTTAATATTACTAATTAGGGTGTTTTCAAAAGTTATAAAGCTAAAATTCCCTAATTATTATTAGTTTCGACGATAAAATTATAAATAGGATTTTACGGCAAACATCAAATTAAATCTTTTAACGTCTTTTATTTAATTAAACCATTGAATATATTTAGAAAATGTTTAGGGATGATTTAACTCTTAAAGTTTCAGATTTAAATACTTTCAAAAGTGCTGGAAAAATAATTCTTTTAGTTAATACGAAGCATTTAACGATAAATCACAATTTGTCCGAAAATCAATATTTATTAATTAAAGACTATAACAAATAGTACAAAAATTACGTAAAATAGTTAAATTATATTTATGGACATTCTGTCCAGAAAAGAAAATTTCCAGAATTCTAAAAACTCGGTTTTTAAAGCGTTTTCTCGTTAATCGTCCAATCTCGACAATAACGATTAATAAAAATAGTAATTACAAAACGATTTAAGTATTAATATCCAAAAATTATTATTACACTTAAAAATCCTAATTTTACAGAATATAAATTTTTCCAGATTTTTCCAAAACCCAGATTCAACAAATTTCAATAAAACCGTCATTTAAACCCGTTTTCGCAATTAACGATTTTATTAATAAACCTATCGTTCCTAACATTTTATTAAGGCACTAAAAATCATAATAATACATTTTAATATGAAATCATCAGAATCATAAATTTTTCCAGATTTAAACCAAAGACCAGAAATCGAGAATTTAAACAACAAACACGGTTTTAACGATAAACGATGATTTAAAGTGATTAATTAATTCATCCACTTAAAAATTCCGAAAAATTATGAGAAAATTCATAAAATTCTATTTCACCAGAAAGTTTTACCACGTAAAAAATCAGATTAAAATAAAATGTTTAAGTACTAGAACTAAAAATCGGTTTTTAATCGTTTTTGTCCGAAAACGATAATAATTCAATAATCGATATAAAAATATCAGAAAAAAATACTAAATTACTAAAAATCATCAAAAACAACAATTTTCCAGAATATAAACATATATTACATGTTTAGGCCGATTATTACGATTTTACAAATTAATATAACAATTTAATCGTTAATCTCGTAAAAGCGATAAAAATATCGAAACGTGAAAAATTTCAACTTTAAAAATTTTCCAGAATTCGTGACATACATATATTGTCAAAATAAAATATATAAAAATATATACATGCAAATACTCAATTAAAACCTTGAAATACCGAGTAACATCGACGTTACCTCTACTCCAAGTCTGAATCAACGATGTATTCGTCGGCTTCGGGATCGTCCAAGAATCCTACCAACACGAAAATCATGGCAGAAAATACCATGAGAAAACTAAAAAAAACAAGGTAAAAATTGATCGAAAATGATGTCGATTAATACCTTAACGAAGGAATCGGAAAGAGGATGATTGTGACGATAAGAATGATGTGATTGAGACTAGAAATGGAGCAAAATTTTGCCTAGAAAGGCTAAGGATCACACGGCCAAAGAGAGAAGAAGAAAGTGATGAATATTTTTGATGAATGTAAAAGAATGAATGTAGAGAGTAAAGGTGGAGATGGGTGATACACTACTTAAAAGAGTAAGCATGCATTAAGGCTTACAAAAAATGCAAGAATGAACCTAGCCTTGGTTTGGCCGGCCAAAAAGGATAGAGAGGGAGTAAGATAAGCTTAGCCATAAATGCTACAATGAATGAAAATGATTTATCTTATGATTACGTTTTAATGTGATAAAATGAATCGTTTAAATAAAATGTAATAAAACTTGTGACCAAGAGCTTAGTCGGTCCAAAAATGTGAGAAAACAGTCTCAAATAATTTATAAGTTGATAAAAAGTATAGTCGTAAAATAGTTAAAGGCGTTTCAAAGTAATTCGAGTAAACCTCGCGTAAGAAAATAATTATTCGCGAAGCTTCGTAATAAAATCATAAATGGCTTGTTTTTAGTAACTAAAATATATCTTAGTAAAAAAAATATTCCATAAACGTATTCAAATATTTTTAGGAAAACGGAATAACTTAAATCCAAGCTTAAAAATGTCAGTTCGGAGAAAAATAGAATTCCTCGCGGAAAATTACTTAGTTTACGAAGAAAATCAAATAAATAGATGTAAAAGAATTAAAATCTTTTAAAATAAAAATAAATATCATTAAACTCAAAATTGAAGATAAGTTTGGAAAAATGATGACACCTAAGCCAAAATGTGATAGAGTTATAACGATGTCATAACGGTAAGGAATAAGGATGCTAGAAATATTGCGGGTGTTACAATCCTCCCCACTAAAAGAAAGTTTCGTCCTCGAAACTAAGAATAAGCAGATAGGAAATCGAGGTTTACCTTACTCGAAGAGTTGAGGATGCTTAGCTCGCATCGAAGACTCGGTTTCCCATGTTTCTTCCTCAAACCGATTACAGCGCCACAAAACCTTCACCAGAGGTACAACTTTGTTCCTTAAACGCTTCTCGCGGCGATCAGTAATCTTCACCGGCCTTTCTTCATAAGTCAAATCCGGCTCGAGATCCACAATCTCGGGCTCCAACACGTGCTCGGGGTCACTAACATATTTCCTTAACAGAGAAACATGAAATACATCGTGAACCTTACCCATGGATGCAGGCAATTCCAGTTTATAAGCAACTTCGCCCACTCTCTCGATCACAGGGTATGGGCCAACGAACTTAGGGCTGAGCTTGCCCTTGATCCCAAACCGTTTCACCCCTTTCATAGGTGATACCTTCAAGAACACCAGATCACCAACCGAAAACTCCAAAGGTCGGCGACGAACATCAGCATACGACTTCTGTCGATCCTGGGCAGACTTCATCCTAGATCGGACCACATTCACAACGTCAATAGTCTGAGCCAACAAATCCGGGCCCAAAATCTTTACTTCACCGGGGACATCCCAACAGACGGGACTACGGCACTTTCGACCATAAAGTGCTTCAAACGGGGACATCTTAATAGAAGCATGGTAGCTGTTGTTATAGGAAAACTCTACCAATGGAAGATGTCGGATCCAACTCTCTTGGAAATCCAAGGCACAAGCCCGCAACATATCCTCCAAAGTTTGGATTGTTCTCTCGGACTGTCCATCTGTAGCAGCATGGAAAGCGGTACTCATCAATAACTTGCTTCCCAAAGCATCTTGTAAAGCCTTCCAAAATTTAGAGCAGAACCTCGGGTCTCGATCCGAAACAATCTCGAGCGGTACGCCGTGATGACGGACGATCTCGGCAATATACACTTCTGCGAGCTTCTCCAAACTCCAAGTATCGCGAATTGGGACGAATCGTGCACATTTGGTCAAGCGGTCCACAATAACCCAAATACCGTTTCTACCATTCACGGTTCTAGGTAAAGCCATCACAAAATCCATCGATATGCACTGCCATTTCCACTCTGGAACAGGGAGTGGTTGTAGCAAACCTCCGGGCTTCTTGTGCTCGAACTTCACCTGCTGACAAGTCAAGCACTTACTTACAAACTCTGCAATGTCCTCTCTCATATGAGGCCACCAGAAATGGAGCTTCAAATCCCGATACATCTTGTCACCACCAGGATGAATAGAATACCTCGTCTTATGTGCTTCGGTTAGAACTTGCTTTCTCACCTCAGCATCTTCAGGGACAACCCAGCGGTTCTTAAATTTCAGTGCTCCACTGGAATCCACAGAAAAATCTAGAGCCTTACCAAGATTCATCTTTTCTCGGATGCCAGCCACGAAAGGGTCGTCCAACTGCTTCTCACGAATCTCACGGAACAGAGTTGGTTCAGCAACAAGGGCACACAGGCGACCATCATAATCTTCATCCACCACATCAATAGACATCTTGGCAAAATCTCGGGACAACTTCTCAGGCAAGCTAGAACACGGAGACAAGGAATGAAGGATCTTTCTGCTAAGGGCATCAGCAACCACGTTAGCCTTTCCCTCACAATACACCAATTCAAGGTCATAGTCATTCACTAACTCGATCCAGCGTCTCTGTCTCGCATTCAGATCTTTCTGCGTGAAGAGATATCGCAGACTCTTATGGTCAGTGTGAACCTTGCATCTTACTCCGTACAAATAATGCCTCCAAACCTTCAAGGCATGCACCACCGCCGCTAACTCCAAGTCGTGGGTAGGGTAATTCACCTCATGAACTTTCAACTGTCTAGAGGCATAAGCGATCACCTTACCGTTCTGCATAAGGACACAGCCCAAACCGTTCTTAGAAGCGTCACAGTACACATCAAAACCAACGCCTTCTTCAGGTAGGGTCAGGATAGGAGCAGAGGTGAGCTTTCTCTTGAGCTCAGAAAAAGCATCTTCACAAGCTTGACTCCACAGAAATTTATTCTCCTTCTTGAGTAATTGAGTCATAGGTCGTGCTAACTTAGAAAAGTCCTGCACAAATCTACGATAATAGCCGGCAAGACCTAGGAAACTTCGGATCTCGCCAACATCTTTGGGACTTGCCCAGCTCTCGATAGCTGAAATCTTAGCAGGGTCAACCTTAATACCTTCCTTTGTGATAACATGACCCAGAAAAGCTACCTCAGAAAGCCAAAACTCACACTTGGAAAACTTAGCATACCACTTCTGATCTCGTAGGATGCCAAGAATAACCTTGAGATGTTCTGCATGTTCAACTTCTGACTTGGAATAAATCAGGATGTCATCAATAAAGACAACAACACACTGATCCAAATACTCCCTGAAAGTTCTGTTCATCTGATCCATAAAAACAGCAGGAGCATTGGTTAGTCCAAAAGGCATGACTTTGAATTCATAATGTCCATACCTCGAACGGAAAGCCGTCTTAGGAATGTCTGATTCACGGACGGGAATTTGGTGATATCCAGACCTTAGATCGATCTTGGAAAACACGGAAGCACCCTTAAGTTGATCAAAGAGATCATCAATTCTGGGCAGGGGATATTTGTTCTTGATCGTAACCTTGTTGAGATCACGATAATCGATACACAGGCGCATTGAACCATCTTTCTTCTTGACAAAAAGTACAGGAGCGCCCCAAGGGGAAGAACTTGGACGAATGAAATCTTTCTCAATCATTTCATCTAACTGCTTGCGTAACTCTTGCAACTCAGCAGGAGCCATTCTGTAAGGTGCTTTGGCGATTGGGCCTGTACCAGGCACGAGTTCAATAGTGAATTCCACATCTCGTTCGGGTGGAATGCCTGGTAACTCCTCAGGAAATACATCTGCATAATCACACACTATGCGCACCTCTTCGAGCTTGGGGAGTTCAGCAGTTACAGTCACCGTACATAGAAATGCTTGGCAACCTTTTCTCTGCATTCTGATAGCCTTCATGGCAGAAATAATCTTGATACCCTTCTGTCTTCGACCACCACGGTAAGTCACTCGAACACCTTCGGGGGTCTTCAGAGAAATCTTCTGATCTCGACACTGAAATCTTGCATCATACTGAGCTAACCAGTCCATTCCCAAAATAACGTCGAACTCAGCGAGAGGAAACTCAAGGAGAGTAGAAGGAAGAATAGTACCAGCAAAGAGAATGGGTACATTCTGATAAGCTTTAGAACAGTCAACGACTTCACCAGAAGGGAGGGAAATAGCTATAGGCTCAGCTAGACAGGGGGTTAAGGATAGTTTTGGAGCCAGAGTAGAAGATATTACAGACGTGGAAGCGCCGGTATCAAATAATATATAAGCACTAACACCAGAAATCAGAAACATACCCGTAACCACATCAGGATTAGCCTCAGCGTCGGCACGGCTCATCACAAAGATGCGTCCCTTACGAGGAGTAGAAGTAGAGACAGCGCCAGCTGCAGTAGCGGTGTTGGTTGCTGCTTTCTTCGGGCAAAAGGTAGAGCGGTGCCCGGCTTCTCCACATGTGTAGCAAACTACAGGGGTGCCGTCACAATTCAAACCAGGATGATAAGCCTTCTTGCACTTGAAACAGTTAGAATCCTTCTTGTTATTGGGCTTCGAGTTGAAATTGTTTTTCTTGAAACCACTACCTGTAATAGCATACAGTAGAGTCAGAAATTTAAAAGAAAAGAAAGTAGAAGAAGAAGAGAAAGGAAGAATAATCCAGACCTCCAGAGTTGAATTTCTTAGAAGAAGATGAAGAGTTATTCCCAGAATGGGTGAAAGGTCTCTTATAACCAGATGATGGGTTCATAGATTTCACCCGCTCAATCGAAGATTCCGCGTATAGCGCGGCATTATAAAGCTCATTAACAGTTGAGAGACTCCGGGGCATGTTGAGAGTGATATCGGCTCGAAGTCCTCCACGATAAAAGAAAGCTCAGGAATTCTCATTGGGTAACAGATCACCAGCATAATTCGCCAGAAAGTGAAACCGAGTGGTGTAAGCTTCAACTGACATGTTATTCTGACTTAGAGTGTTGAATTCAGTCATCCTCTGACGCCTCAGCTCCTCGGGATAAAATCTCTGCTCTAAGAGAGCCTTGAACTGAGTCCAGTTGAATCCTGGAGTCTGAAGAGCAGTCGGGCCAACTTGGCTCCACCATCTGTCTGCATCGTCTGACAAGTACAACACAGCTAGGCCCACCTTCTGTTCCTCGGGAGCGGAGTAAATTCCAAACTGTCTTTCCATCACTCGAAACCAACGGTTCATGACTTCAGGGTCCACGGAACCGTTATAATAGTCCAACCTGCTTTTAGCCATTCCTTCAGCAGCGTGAGAGAAGTTGAAGGGCCTCTGCTGGTTCCGGTTGTTCATCTCGTTCATAGCCTGCGCTATATTGCGTAGCGTCTCAGCCAGAGCTTCGATACCTCCTTGATCATTGTTGTTGTCGTTGTTGCGGTTGTTGTGGTTTCGGTTACCTCTTCCGGCCATCTTGAAGTTCACAATTAACAACATAAAATCAATGCTAATCATCGAGTTCAGGAACAGACAATCTTAACAGTTAAGTCCTTATCTGTTTCTACCCATTTCTAATAATATCTTTATTTACTGTTTAAATAATTTACTGGTATTTTTCCCTAATTTCAGGTGTGTAAGCGTCGGGAGCAGTGATGCTCTGATACCAACTGTAATCCCCTAAAAATTCTAGCGCGATACAGTGGCGGAAACACTGTAGAGTCGGGATTTAAACACACAGAACTATGTCTTAATAAATTAATTTGGTAAAGTCCAACGTGCGCCATACATAAAAATGGCTAAAATATAAAACAATCCGTAAAAAGGTTAAACAATCCTTAAGACATGAAAAAAAACAGCAGGATTCCTCGCTAGCCCACACCCACCGGGAATTAAACACGTATACCTGCCATGTTAAAACATAACAGCCACAATCAGTGGGGAGCAACGCCAACGTTCTCCCAGCCGTATAACAGGATTTTAAAACAGTAATTACTATTATAGAAAAATAGTAAAAAGGAAAACATTAAAACATCATATTAAAATAAGCTTTAGCGTAAAACAAAATAATCAAAAGGGTTTCCGAAGAAACATAAAAATATTTGCCAACCTGCAAACCAATTTATATCGATAATAAATAAAATAATCAAAATGGCGTTATGGATAGGATTAATGTAGAATCTAGACTTTCACTAGGATAATACTAAAAACTAGTTTCGAGAACTTAGTCAAAACAAATTAGACTTTGGTCTCTAACTAGGCAACTCAACTATAACAGGACTGCGTGCAGCGAGGTCCTGGCTTAAGTAATGTACACCCCTCCTGGACACCAACCGTAATCCAGTTCAACCCGACGGCGACTTACACGATGCGATATCTAAGTTTAAGGTCAAAATATACACACTCCTGAGCACAAACCATGCTCAGTTCAACGACCAATGTGTCTCAACATAGACACACCAGCTTTATAGTTGATGGCAAAACGTACATCCCAGACTATATTACTCTAAACCCACACTTGTCCTTATTCCATAACTCCAAAACAAACCATTATCGATATTTAAAAGTTGTATTTATCATAAACAATATGAGAATAAAAGAAGTAAACATTTATATTCTAAAAGAGGAAACTTTCTATTTTAGGAAACTTCTATTTTAGGAAACTTCTATTTTAGGAAACTTTACTAAAAATAGCATCATATCAAAGTAGTGAAAATATTAGTTCATACTAATGCCACATTTTAGTAAACGGTATAGATTTATAAAACTAATACTTTCGGCCTTAACGATATTAAGTATTAAAGTAAGAACATTTGATTTTATGAAATTATTAAAATATCGTACAAGTGTTATAAAATGATTAGAAACATCTTAAATATTTTAATATTACTAATTAGGGTGTTTTCAAAAGTTATAAAGCTAAAATTCCCTAATTATTATTAGTTTCGACGATAAAATTATAAATAGGATTTTACGGCAAACATCAAATTAAATCTTTTAACGTCTTTTATTTAATTAAACCATTGAATATATTTAGAAAATGTTAAGGGATGATTTAACTCTTAAAGTTTCAGATTTAAATACTTTCAAAAGTGCTGGAAAAATAATTCTTTTAGTTAATACGAAGCATTTAACGATAAATCACAATTTGTCCGAAAATCAATATTTATTAATTAAAGACTATAACAAATAGTACAAAAATTACGTAAAATAGTTAAATTATATTTATGGACATTCTGTCCAGAAAAGAAAATTTCCAGAATTCTAAAAACTTGGTTTTTAAAGCGTTTTCTCGTTAATCGTCCAATCTCGACAATAACGATTAATAAAAATAGTAATTACAAAAAGATTTAAGTATTAATATCCAAAAATTATTATTACACTTAAAAATCCTAATTTTACAGAATATAAATTTTTCCAGATTTTTCCAAAACCCAGATTCAACAAATTTCAATAAAACCGTCATTTAAACCCGTTTTCGCAATTAACGATTTTATTAATAAACCTATCGTTCCTAACATTTTATTAAGGCACTAAAAATCATAATAATACATTTTAATATGAAATCATCAGAATCATAAATTTTTCCATATTTAAACCAAAGACCAGAAATCGAGAATTTAAACAACAAACACGGTTTTAACGATAAACGATGATTTAAAGTGATTAATTAATTCATCCACTTAACAATTCCGAAAAATTATGAGAAAATTCATAAAATTCTATTTCACCAGAAAGTTTTACCACGTCAAAAATCAGATTAAAATAAAATGTTTAAGTACTAGAACTAAAAATCGGTTTTTAATCGTTTTTGTCCGAAAACGATAATAATTCAATAATCGATATAAAAATATCAGAAAAAAAATACTAAATTACTAAAAATCATCAAAAACAACATTTTTCCAGAATATAAACATATATTACATGTTTAGGCCGATTATTACGATTTTACAAATTAATATAACAATTTAATCGTTAATCTCGTAAAAGCGATAAAAATATCGAAACATGAAAAATTTCAACTTTAAAAAATTTCCAGAATTCGTGACATACATATATTGTCAAAATAAAATATATAAAAATATATACATGCAAATACTCAATTAAAACCTTGAAATACCGAGTAACATCGACGTTACCTCTACTCCAAGTCTGAATCAACGATGTATTCGTCGGCTTCGGGATCGTCCAAGAATCCTACCAACACGAAAATCATGGCAGAAAATACCATGAGAAAACTAAAAAAACAAGGTAAAAATTGATCGAAAATGATGTCGATTAATACCTTAACGAAGGAATCGGAAAGAGGATGATTGTGACGATAAGAATGATGTGATTGAGACTAGAAATGGAGCAAAATTTTGCCTAGAAAGGCTAAGGATCACACGGCCAAAGAGAGAAGAAGAAAGTGATGAATATTTTTGATGAATGTAAAAGAATGAATGTAGAGAGTAAAGGTGGAGATGGGTGATACACTACTTAAAAGAGTAAGCATGCATTAAGGCTTACAAAAAATGCAAGAATGAACCTAGCCTTGGTTTGGCCGGCCAAAAAGGATAGAGAGGGAGTAAGATAAGCTTAGCCATAAATGCTACAATGAATGAAAATGATTTATCTTATGATTACGTTTTAATGTGATAAAATGAATCGTTTAAATAAAATGTAATAAAACTTGTGACCAAGAGCTTAGTCGGTCCAAAAATGTGAGAAAACAGTCTCAAATAATTTATAAGTTGATAAAAAGTATAGTCGTAAAATAGTTAAAGGCGTTTCAAAGTAATTCGAGTAAACCTCGCGTAAGAAAATAATTATTCGCGAAGCTTCGTAATAAAATCATAAATGGCTTGTTTTTAGTAACTAAAATATATCTTAGTAAAAAAAAATATTCCATAAACGTATTCAAATATTTTTAGGAAAACGGAATAACTTAAATCCAAGCTTAAAAATGTCAGTTCGGAGAAAAATAGAATTCCTCGCGGAAAATTACTTAGTTTACGAAGAAAATCAAATAAATAGATGTAAAAGAATTAAAATCTTTTAAAATAAAAATAAATATCATTAAACTCAAAATTGAAGATAAGTTTGGAAAAATGATGACACCTAAGCCAAAATGTGATAGAGTTATAACGATGTCATAACGGTAAGGAATAAGGATGCTAGAAATATTGCGGGTGTTACACAGAGCATCTGCCCGGTTATTCTGGGACCGGGGAATCTGTCTGATTTCATAGGACTTAAGTCCTGACAGCTCTTGCTTCACCTTTTCCAAATACGCGACCATTGCCTGGTCTCTTGCTTCATATTCTCCATTGATTTGGTTGGCGATGAGCTGGGAGTCTGTTGCTAGAATAACCCGCTCTGCCCCTGCGGCTCCGGCCAACTTTATGCCTGCAAGGACGGCCTTATACTAGGCCTCGTTGTTAGATGCAGGGAAGGTGAACCTGAGAGCATGCTCAAAGTCCGTTCCTTCAGGGCTGGTCAATACGACCCCTGCCCCAGCACCGTTGGTCGTGGAAGATCCATCCGTGTACACTACCCATTCTCTGGTGGGGGGATCATTTTCCTCTGAATGGGAGCATTCGGCCAGGAAATCTGCCAGGGCTTGCGCTTTAATGGCTGCCCTGGGCTGATAGGATATTCCGAGCCCGCTTAACTCGACGGCCCATTTCAGCAACCTTCCTGATTTCTCGAATTTTTCTAAGACTTTTTCCAATGGTTGGTCTGTTAGCACTACAACAGGGTGTGCTTCGAAGTATGGTCTGAGCTTTCGGGCTGCAACGACGACTGCGTATGCTGCCTTCTCAACCACTGGGTAATTTTTCTCGGCTACCCCTAGGGCATGACTCACGAAGTATATAGGCTGTTGAGAGCCTGCTTCCTCTCTTAAGATAACTGCACTTACTGTCGAGTTGGTCACAACGATGTAAAGGAAAAGTTTTTCCCCTGCCACTGGTCTTGCCATGGTAGGGAGCTTTTTCAAATGTTCCTTTAGTTGTCTAAAGGCTTCCTTTTGCTCGTCTTCCCATTTAAACTGTTTGTTGCCTTTCAATACCTTGAAGAATAGAGTTGATTTGTCCGCTGACCTAGCGATGAAGCGTGCCAGGGCAGCCATCCTGCCAGTTAGGCGCTGGATATCTCTAATGGTCTTCGGTTCTGGAAGGTCCAAGACTGCCTAAACCTTTTCAGGGTTGGCGTCTATTCCCCTTTCGCTGACCAGAAAACCCAGGAATTTTCCGGAGCGAACTTCGAATGTGCATTTCTTGGGGTTGAGCTTCATCTAGCAAGCGCGCAGGGAGGAGAAGGTTTCTTGCAAGTTTGTCAAGTGTTGATTGTCCCTCTTGCTTTTTACGATTGCGTCGTCGACGTAGGCCTCCAAATTCCTACCCTTCTGTTTTTCAAAGACCTTGTCTACTAACCGCTGGTTGGTGGCGCCTGCATTCTTCAGTTCGAACGGCATCATTTTGTACATATAAGTGCCATGGCTGGTGATGAAAGCACACCTCACCCTGTCAGGCTGCCACAAACACACCTGATGGTACCCTGAAAAGGCATCCAGAAAGCTTAGCGTGGAGTATCCACTGGTGGCGTCTACCAGCTGGTCTATTCTGGGAAGGGGATAACAGTCTTTTGGGCAGGCCTTGTTGAGATTCGTGAAGTCCACGCACATTCTCCATGCGCCTGAGGATTTCTTCACCATTACAACATTTGCCAGCCATTCAGGGTAATCACAGATTTCAATGAAATCTGCTTTCAAAAGTTTTTCTATTTCCTCCTTAATGGCTAGATCCTTCTCTGCGAACATGTTTCTTTTCTTTTGTTCGACAGGGCGGGCCTCCGGATTTACGTTCAGCCTGTGAACGATATAAGCCGGGTCGACCCCCGGCATTTCGTCTGCCGAGTAGGCGAACACGTCCCTTTTATCCCTCAGGACCCTGATTAGCTCCGCCTGGTAGGACGCCTCCAGATCAGCTCCTATGAGGACTTGTCTGCCAGGCTCTAGGTCCACCAGCATACTTTCCCCTCCGGGTTCCAGGTGGTCAACTGCCTGCTGTCTGGCTGGGATCTCACCCTCCCTATTGGGGGAACTGTCTGCCTTTCTTTTTCCCTTTCTTTCGGTTTCATGGGTTTGCAGGGCCACTGAATAGCATTGTCTGGCTGACTCCTGGTCCCCATGAATTTTCCCTTCCATGCCAAAATCTGTTACATAGGCTACAGTCAGAGCTCTGATTGATATGGCTGCTTCGATTTTGTCAAAGGTAGCTCTACCTATCAGGGCGTTGTAAGCAGATCTCGCGTCTACTACAACAAATGAAGCCCTGACATTCCTGGCGGAGGCTCCTTCCCCTAATGTTACCGGCAAGTCAATGATACCCATGGGGAGTACACCTGCCCCGCTAAACCCATACAGGGATCCAGGGGATGGCTTCAGGTGCCTTCTTTCCAGGCTCATCCTTTCGAATGCGTCCTTGTACAATAGATTGGTATAAGCTCTTGTATCTACCATGCATCTTTTTACGATGTGGTTTCTGATTTCCAGGGACAGTACTAGAGGGTCACTGTGAGGGTATATTACCCGCCCTGCATCCTCTGGGGTGATGCTCAGGGTCGTGCCCTTGGGACTCCCTGCCCTCTCAGCATAGCAGATTTGGTTCCGCAACTCCCGGATCTGCCTTTTTTGGCTTCTCCTGCTTGTTTGGCCCTCTGCATCCCCTGATATTACGTGGATTATCATGCGAGTCTGCGCCGAGCCTTCAGGCTTATCTGCTACTTCCTTCTGGCTTTTGTTTCTTGCCGCGTAATTGCTCAGCCAGCCGTTCCTGATGAGCTTTTCAATTTCGTCTTTTAGGTGGCGGCACTCCTCGGTGGTTTGCCCCACACAATCGTGAAACGTGCGAAAAAAATTCGGGTCTCCTTTTGGGCTGCGAGGCTTATTAGGGCGATTCCATTTAGCCATCTCTTTCTCCAGTTCGAAAATCTCCGCCCTGGATTTGTTAAGGGCTGTGTAATTATCGAATCTGGGCTGGTACGCTGTGCGTTCTTTTCTTGGGGTATCTCCCCCTTCATCTTTCTGCCTATTCGGCTCGTTCCTGCCACGTCCACCCTGCGGTCCCCCCTGCGGCCTGGTTGGTCCTGCGGGGGTATCCGGCAGGGTATGGAACTCTACCTGTAGTATGAAGCCCTCGGCAATTTTCCCGGCCTTAGCTAGGGTCTCAGGCTGAGCTCTGATCATCTGGTTCTTCATCTCCCCTGGGAGCAGCGAGATGGTCAGAGCGTATGCAGCCGTCGAGTCGTCGATCTCTCTGACCTGTTGGTAGGACAGGTCAAATCTTTTTAGGTACTCTCTGACACTTTCCCCCTTTTTCTGTTTCAGAGTCATCAGGTCAAACCGAGTGAGCCGACGCCTCTTGTTCCCCGCGTATTGCTCTAAGAAAGCTTCGGCTAGTTCTATGAAGAAACTGATCGATCCCTGACGAAGATCCCTGAACCATCCATGTGCTAGTCCAACCAGGGTAGTTGGAAAGACTTTGCACCAGACTGCGTCGTCTACATCATACATGCCCATGTGACTTTCAAATGCTGCCAAATGATCTTCCGGGTCCGAAGTCCCGTCGAATTTGACGGAGGGCATTTTAATTTTTGGGATGGGGCACTCCTGTACGTCAGGGTGGAGAGGTGTTTTGGTGGGGCTGCCTACCACTCGTGACCTGCTTCCCCCAGAGTGGTAACCGTGGTCATCCCATTTTCCAGGGGTTGGTTTCCTTGCACTGGGGGAGCGGTGCCTTGGTGGCAGCCTGCTTATAGCCTCGTCCTCCCTAACAGGGGAGAGATGCCTGGATCTCTTTCTCTGGGGCTGATCAAGGTTGTCGCCCTGACGATGCCTTGACTCGAGTGGCCGCCCCCGGTTGAGCCTGGATTGCAGGCTTTGAGATAGCCTCGGAGCTGGCTGCTCCTCTGCTGCTGGCGTCAACCTAGAGAAGACTCCGCCCTGCTTCTCTCCCAGACGTTTAAATGCAGGCTCCTTATGCCTCATTCGATCTTGGAGGCCTTGAGACAGACCCCTCTTTTCCCTGGCAGCTGTGGACTCTGTAGTGTGTATAGAAAACGCTTGTTGTTGAGCTGGCTGCTCTTGATTGCTGGTAATGCGTTTCTGGGCTTGTTGATACCCCTGAGCAACCTTCAGTGCTTTCCGTTGGATGTTCCTGGCGGCGGTTCGCTTCGTACCCCTGGCACCTCCTTCACTCTCAAAGTGAAGCTGCCTAGGAGTAGTAGCAATCCTGCCAACCAAGTCTTCTGGAATGAACTCTTGATTAAGCATCGTTGAGAAGAAGGCTGCAGTTTGCAGAACCTGGGCAGGGGTGAGGTTTAAATTAGGACTCTGATGGCCAACCTGCCCAGCTGTAACTGCAGCGCCTTCATCAGGTGTCTCACGAAGGCTGGTACGCCCCACCCCTGGGATTGTTGCAGCAGGCGTTCTCCCAGGTGCAGGCATTCCATATGGGGGGATCACCGGTGGTACCGTCGGACCCGCCCCAGAGCTTGCCTCTATGATTTCAGGCATCTTTGTTGTGATTGACTGTGGTTGATTTTTGTGGGTGATTCCTGGGTACAACCAGATCGTCCCCACAGACGGCGTCAAATTGTTCCGGGTATGGAAATAATTAAACCCGACTTTGGGTTCGGGTCTTAGCAAGTGCAATCGATGCTCAAAAACGGTTAATGCTAGTCTTCCTTTGATCTCCCCTTCTCCTCGCTCCGATTGATCGTACCTTCCCAGCGAAGACGGTCAGTCCCTGCACAATGAACGCACAGGGCCCTAGAGGTGTCCGGGGGAACCCTCTCCGATGCCTAAGTCAGTCCGTGAATAGCCTTTAGGAACCTAGCTCGTGAGGAACTAGGTGGAGGTTATGGAGTGAGAGTTTAGAGAGAGAAATTCCAACCTCTTTCTAGTGGGAAATAGAAGAGTATTTATACCTTCCCACAAGAGAGAGGGAAGAGAGGGAGAGAGGGAGGATGGGTGGATGAGAGGGTGACAAGTGGCTTCACCTCATCCACCCATTCCCTATTACCTTAGGCAAAATGACGGGAGGGCCCCCGGTTTTCCCTGACCCTGCTGGGGTGTGAACACCTCAGGGACCAGAGGGCAGGGGGGTCTTGGTCACCCTATCTGGCGGGCGGTGCTACCCTGCCGGGTAGGTGGTTGCCTTGGGGCAATGTCTCTTTGCTTAATGGCCTGCTGGGCAGGCTTTTCTTCATTCCTGGGTCGGGCCATTCTGGGACCCAAATGGCGGGTGGCCCATTGCAGGCTACCGACCCCCATCAACTAGAAATGGGTAGAAACAAATAAGGACTTACTTGTTAAGTTTTTCTATTTCTGAAACTCAATGATTAGCATTGAATATTTGTTTTATATGACAAAGAAGATGATGAGTGGACAAGATGTTGATGTGATACTACTCCAGATCGAGACAAAACCTATACATAGCACTCTCAACTTCTGCTGACTCGAGTGGACAACTTGGTGCTCCAAGGAAGATACAAATGGTGACTTTCTAAGCCCTAATGCAAATTGTTCAAGCTACAAGTCAGATGATCAAGAGTAGATTCCGGTTTCATCATGGTGCAGCAAACTCAGATGTGATGTCACTTTGGATCCAGATAGAGCGATCCAATACTAGCGTGCTCGTTTCTCTACCAAAAGATGAAGAAATCCAGCGAGATTCGTTGTGAACTCCGGAGGCCCGAAGATTCTCTTATAGTTTAAGATCTTAATTATCTAGGATCATTGATTATTTTCTTTCATCTTCCACCCTCTGCTTCTTCAAATTCTTCTCTTATATATTCTCATCTTCATTCTTATGGTGAATCCTCGTTCTATTCCTCTACTTTACCATCTTTCTCTTGAGATTCTTTGGTCAAACCAAAATCGATCTTAGTGAACCTTTTTGGAAGTTAAAGATGTTGGAGGTTTAGTTAACTCCTTATTGCCAATGATTTTGAGGATTGTGAGTTGTACCTTTTCATCTAGTCTAGTAAGCTTTCTGAGGTTTGATTTGAATGGTATTAGTTAATTAATGGAATTAGGATCATGCCTTAGATATTGATCAACCTTAGGTTATAAGTAATTCGATTATATTGAGGACTTGGAATTGAATAAATTTTGGACAGTGAGGATATATCATATTTTTGATGGATATCTAATACCCAGCCTAGAACCGAGTTAAGTGTTAATAATAATATTATTTAGGATTCCTACCTAATGCTGACTTTATGGACTAGTCATGGAGTTTTGATTGGAATCATAGATCATTGTTTCAAATTTAGCCTGAGTGTTGTGGTACCAGTTTAGGTCCTTGTTAATATTATAGAAAATTTTGGCTGACATAGATCGATAAACCCTTGTTCCTTATGGATTAGATCGGGATGTAAGGTTATAACCTACGAATTTTGGAGTTGAGTGACATAAATTTGGACAGATTATTATAAGCCTTAAAGAAGAGAAATATCTTGCACAATTAGTGGTTGGATTTATCATATTGTTTTGAGGAATACATTTATGTCAATCATCTCGATGGAAGTTACAGTTCAGAACCCTTAGACCAACGAGATTGTGGCTTCGTTGAGTTATTAAACATTTAGTGGATTCGCCGTTGTGACCTGAACTTTGATGGACTTCTCATAAACCTTAGTCAATGACGTGTTTGAAAATGTAAGTATCTGTCATTAGTGTACCTAAGGTTTGGCGTGCTTTCCTTAACTTTTGTCTGCTTGTGACGTTAAGAATATGTTGGTGATCATTTTGAGGTTTTTGTGTCCGAACATTGTTAAACTGTTGAATCTTGTTTAGTGTCCCTTACTCGAGTAATATGGAGTAAACCTCGGGTTCAGACCTTATGAGCTTTGAATTTATGAGCCTTATCGATTACAAGTTCGGTGTGTTGTGTTAACCGTTGGAACCTTACTTAATGGATTTGTCTAAATCATTTGTGGATTCTTACCGTATTAATTGAAAGATTATATAAATATGTAAGACTTAATTTTGGAGGTTGTGGCAGTTGATAATTTTTTGGAGGTCGTAGATTGAGTAGGACCACCTAGTACCAATATTAGACTTAGCGTTATTTGATAGGAATTAGGAACCCGTGTTCGTGGGAGTCGTGCTAGGAATCTCAAGATGGTTAATTTTCTCTATAATCCTTGAGAGCTTTGTTTGACTCTCAACTTCGTCCTCCCTTCGGCTTCTCTTCAAATTTGTTACCGCAACTACTGCCAATCCCTTCGACCTTTATCGATTTTGAAAACTCTTGTTTTAATTTACTGTTTATCGTTGTTCTATTTATCCGTTAATCCCTTTTCAAACTCCCTATTTTTTATAAAAAGTTTGACTAGTTTTTTTTTTTTTTTAAAGATTATTGTAAAATTGTAACATTTTGAGGTATAATTTCTAATTGTGAAACTCCTCGTTTTGTAAAATTTTTTACTAACTTAAACTTTTCGGATATCGTGAAATTTAAAAATTTTTAATTATAATTAAAGAAATTTATACTTCACTTTTGTTTTATCTTTGGTTGATATTTATATTTAGATCTGTTTCAAAATGACTTAAGATTTATTTTAAATTATTTTGAAATTGTTTCAATTTTTTATTTTCAAGCGATCGGAATTTTATGAAGACTTTCATATTTCCAAATACTTCAATTTTTATAGGATTATTATGTAAAACGTTTCATCTTGATTCCTTTATGCTTATTTTTAGTTTCGAGGACGGAACTTTCTTTTAGTGGGGAGGATTGTAACACCCGCTATTTTCCTAGCGCTTTTATCTTTTTTCGTTATGACTTTGTCATAACTCTATCACGTTTCGGCCTTCTGTTTAATCATTTATCCAAGCTTTATTTCTATTTTCGAGTCAAATATTATTTATTTTCATTAAAATATTTTAAATATTTTATTTTCCTATCATAAATCTATTTATAAAATTTTCATCGCAAACTATTTATTTATTCGCAAGGAGTTTTATTTTTCTACGAACTAGCGTTTTAAGCTTGGAATTGAATTATTTATTTTTCCTAAAAATATCAAACACGTTTATATGATATGACCAACTAAGAAATATTTTTATTTAAGAAGATTTGACCTTTAATGATTTTATTACGAAGTTTCGTAAATAATTGTTTTCGAACGCGCGGTTTACTTGAATTGCTTTGAAATACCTTTTATAATTTTATGATTCTTCTTTTTTTAAACTTAAAATTATTTTGGAACCTTTTCCCACATGTTGGACCGTGACAACCCCTGCCACACCCCTTACTACACATTTTTATCACACATTTCATTTTATGATGTTTAAGCCTTAGATATTTTATTTTTCTCACCCATTTATTTTGGCCTTAAACGCAAACTCTTCACACTCCCTTCCTCTCTCATTTTGGCCGGATTGTGCATGCATTATGGCATAGTTTTCATCAAAATTTACTTATCATTTATGTTTTAGAAAATCATCCACTTTTTTATCATTCATTTTACAAAAAATTAAGCAACATTTCCTCCCTTTTGCTCTCTTGGCCGAGATTTTCCAGCAGCTTTTCTAGCCAAACTTTGTCTCAAATCGAGTCTTGATCGTTTCATTTTCATCTCCATTTCCTTCGTTAAGGTAATAATCGATATTATTTCCGATCGTTATTTACCTTGATTCTTTTAGTTTTCTCATGGTATTTTTGTACCATGTATGTCGTGTGTTGTAGGATTCTTGGTCGAATCGTAGACTCATGGTAATTTATCGTAGACTCGAATTTGGATTGAAGGTAACGTCGATGTTACTCGCTATTGCTTGATTTTATTTGTGTAATTGCATGTATATAATTATAATTTTATTTTTGATAATATATGTATGTCATATAATCTGGAAAACTTTAAAGTCGTAAAAGTTTGCACGTTTCGATATTTTTATCACTTTTACGAGATTAACGATTAAATTGTTATATTATTTTATAAAATCGTAATAATCGGCCTAAATATATAATGTATGGATATATTCTCTAAAAATGATGTTTTTGATTATATTGAAATTTTTTTCTTTTTTTTGATATTTTAAGTATCGATTATTGAATTATTATTGTTTTCGGACAAAAATGATTAAAAGCCAATTTTTAGTTCTAGCACTTATACATTTTATTTTAATCTGAAATTTGGCATGGATAACCTCCATGATGAAAATTTTCTGAATTTTTTCATAATTTTTTAGAATTATTAAGTGGGTGAATTAATTAATCACTTTAAATCGACGTTTATCGTTAAACCCGTGTTCGCCTTTTTTATTTCTGATTTTTTGGTTTCTGTTTTAAATCTGAAAAAAATGTTCATGGTATTTTTTTTTAAGAATATATATTTTCATGATTTTATTGTTTTAAGAAAAAAACATTGGGAACGACAAGTTTTATCAAAAGAATCGTTAATTGTGGAAACGAGTTTTAAAAGACGGTTTTATTGAAATTTGTGAAATCTAGAACTTTGGAAATTTGTAAAAAAAAAAATTGATAGTTTCTGGAAAATCATAATTTTTGGGATTAATAATAATTTTTGGATATTAAAACTTAAACCGCTTAGTAATTACTATTTTTATTAATCGTTATTGTCGAGATTAGACGATTAACGAGAAAACTCTTTAAAAACCGAGTTTAAAGATTCTGGAAAATTTATTTTTCTGGACAGAATGTCCAAAAATGTACTTTAGCTATTTTACATAATTTTTGTACTATTTTTCAAAGCCTTTAAATGGTAGTATTGATTTTTGGATAAAATTACGATTTATCATTAAAATGCTCTGTTTCAGCTAAATGAATGATTTTTCCAACAATATTGAAAATATTGAAATCTGAAACTTTATAAGTTAAATCACCCCTTATCATATTTTCAATTTGTTTTATTGTTTAATGAAATGAAAGACGTTAAATGATTTATTTCGACATTTGCCGTAAAATCCTATTTATGCTTGTTTTGTCGAAATTATTAATAATTAGGGAATTTTACTTTTATAAGTTTTGGAAACACTCTAATTAGTAGTAATAAGGTATTTAAGATATTTTAATAATTTAACAAACACTTGTGTGATATTCAATAATTTCATAAACTCATTTATCCTTGTTTTATAAATTAATATCATTAACGCCGAAAGATCATTTCAATGCCAAAAATCAGATCATTTTTAGAGTGACACTTCTCGCTGACAGATTCCAGTTACTTCTTCTTTCAAACCCACTTTCGCATAACCCTCGCCGTAATAGAAGTTCGGTTTATGTTTTCGGTGATTTCAGCGATAGACTTTGTTTGAAATTGGAACGCCATTGCGTGGATCGATATTTTCGGATTGCAATTCGATTAGGGTGACAAAATATTGAAATCGAAAGCAATGAAGAGAAAATGGAATGGAGAAGATAAAGAGTATGTCAAATATATAAAGAATGAGAGACACGACCTGGATATTTGATTAGTGGGGAGTTGAATTGGGAAGTTGAAGTCGTGAGAAGTTTAATGAGAGGTTATTGATAATCAGTGAACTGTTCCCAGAGTAGTTGAGGAAGTTACGACTTTTATTTTTTTTAAAATGAAACCGCCACATAGGATGCCAACATGGCACCATATAAGATGCGTATGTGGATGCTGACATGGATCAATATGGTGGCTTTAATTTTTTCAACATTAATATATAAAAGATTCTCTTAGACTACGAACACAGTTTACGTTAATTCTTTCTTAGATCTCGAATTTACTTTACTCCTTCTCTTGAACTTGGTAATTTAATTCTACTTTGTCTTTCTCTTTAATCTATTATTCTAGTTATCATCTTTATTAATATTGTTCTTGACCTCTCCATGAGTAGCTAATTTCCCTTGCTAGGATTTAGGGGATCCATGGATTGAATACGATTGCTAATTAGTTTATAGACCTGTCAATGATATTGCGTTTGAGTTGTTAATTGTAGCATTTAATTGAGATTAATTGATTAAGTCGACATAATTGATTAATTGAATTGGTAAAGTTGTCGAACCTAAGATCGGAAGCCTGGTAAGAGTTAAACCTGCTACAACACATTAGTTTGCCCTAATAAGATCAATCAGAAGCTGTTAGAAGCATTCTAGGGTGAATAGCAGACCGGAAGGTTCTTTTCACTACCCTTAGACCAATATCTGTGATAGACCTGTGACCAGACTGTGACCGTAAGAAATTAACGGTGAACCGACAATCCTAGTTCTCTTTCCATATTTATTCGTCTCAATTTGTCTTATTTATTCTAGTTATTTCTTCTCCTTTGATTCTCTATCTTTCACTACTTTTAGATTAGTCAAACAAATAAAAACCCCCCGATTTGTTACCTACATAGACTTAGATTACAAGTAGAATTTATTTGTTTCCCTGTGGATTCGATCCTGACTTCCCTAACTATATTTTTAGTTAGACCTAAGTAGGTTATCTTTGATAGGTGTACGATCCTCTTATCAGGTAGGAACATAAGACGGGGCTTGGAAGTGTTGCGTTTGGAGCATTAGGAGTACATGTCGTCTATAACGGAAGAGTAAAGATTTGTTTAAAGTGAAGTTATGAATGCCTTCGAGAAAAATTCTGGTGGGGTTTTCTTCTTATATGATTATGGTGGAACAGGGAAGACTTTTATTTGGGAAACATTGTGTGCTGCCTTGAGAAGCTAGGGAGAGATTGTTCTACCGGTTGCTTGTAGCGGAATAGCCGCTATATTACTACCTAGAGGATGTACAGCTCATTCAATGTTTAGAATACTTATTAACGTAGACAATGATTCTATGTGTCCAGATATTAAACCTGGAACAAATCTTTCTGAACTCCTCATAAAGACTAAGCTCATAATTTGGGACGAAGCACTGATGGTTAATCGTTGTTTTGAGGCACTGGATAGAAGTCTTAAAGACATAATGAGATGTTTGAACCCAACGTCTCCTGAAAAACCATTTGGAGGGAAGATTGTTGTTTTAGGCGATGATTTTAGGCTGATACTACTCGTCGTACCAAAATGTAGTCGACTGGATATTGTACACGTCTCTGTTTGTTCATCACTCATATGGAGATATTGCAATTTGCAAGGTACCCTCAAAGCTATAAGAATAGATTGTCTTTTTCGTTTGGTGAATTTGTAGTATAAAGTAAATGGAGTAGAAGTTATAGCCATTCATTTCTTTTCAATCAACTACAATATTACAGCTGATAAAGGACATGAGGCTACAAGTCGACGGTACGGGGTCAAATGTTGAGGAAATTAACGAGTTTTTAAGTGTTTGTGATGGTGATGTCGGGGTCCAAATGATGGAATCTTAACCATAGACTTGCCTAAAGAAGTTCTTATAGAAACAAGGGTCTGATCCAATTACGTACACCAATTGTACATAGTACCTACCCAGTCTATTAGAACATCTTAACAATCTACCACAGTACCTCCAGGAAAGAGCTGTTCTTGCACCGACTCATGAAGTCTTTGCAAAAGGTTAATGAATATGTCTTGTCCTTAATTCCCAGTGATGAAGTGGTTTATCTGAGTTCAGATGAGATTAGCAATGACGAGACTGTCATTCGGGAGTTGTATTCTACTTAATTCCTTAACATGATTAAGTGCTCAGGTCCGCCAAATCACAACCTCACACTAAAAGTTGGTGCTATTGTCGTGCTACTAAGGAATATTGACTAGACAAATGGTCTTTGAAATGGTACACGATTGGTTATATCAAAACTTGGGGAGCGTATCATAGAGGCTACTATTATATCAGGAAGCAGGAAAGGAGTTCAAGTCCATATTCCAAGAATTAAGTTATCCCCGTCTAATGAAACAAAGTTTCCCCATACGCTTTGAAATAAGACAGTTTCCTCTTCCTGTTTATTTCGCAATGACAATAAACAAAAGTCAGGGTCGGTCCCTCTCCAGTGTAGGGTTAGTTCTTCCAGAGCCCGTGTTCACTCATGGACAATTGTATGTGACCATTTCCGCGGTTACCAGTAAGAAGGGGCTCAAAGTTCTTATTCTAGATGAAGATTCATTTTTCACTAACTCGGCAACCAATGTTGTCTTCAAGGAAATATTTTCCAATCATAGGTGAGTAGTAGAGAGGAGAACATTTAAAGTGAATAGTTGTTATCGTTGTTATATTCTTGCGGCTTCGCGATTTCTTAAGCAATCTGAATACAGTGTTTATTCCAACAAACAATTTTTCAGATTAGTTGTTTCAGAGTCTTTTGCCTAGTGTTTTGGGCCATGTCATCTACTCACTTTCCTATGGTGTTCTACATGATACAAATAAAGTTTCTTATGATCTCATATAAATTTTCTTAGCAGAAGAGTGGATTAATAAATCAATATATCACCAATCTAAAATATTTATTTACTAGATTTTTGTATACTATGACATTCAAGAATTCACAGTTAGTATGAGTTGAGTGATTTTTTTTGTGTCAACACTATTAGTCGTCTATATATCAGCAGAGTTTGAATTTATTTTTTTGGTGAAATGTGATTTATATATATCAAAAACCAAAAGACAAGATATACAAGGGGTAGACAGTTGATCTTGTAGGGTTAACTGCAGGAACAACACATCAGGAATACACCAATGCAACATAAGCTAAATAAAGTTGATATATCTATCCTTCAATGCTAGCTACATCTGAGCCCAGGCATCATCACCAGCTCTTCATCTCCTTCCTCATTGATTCAGCTAGCCACTCTGGTCGGGACACAACTCTTTCCAACCTTGCTCTATTTCTTTGATTCCATATGTGATAATAGCAATGCTGAAACAATCATAGCATCCATTTTCCATTTAGGCATACTTCTCTGTACTCCAATTAAACCATTTACCTCAGGGACATGTTCATACCAATCCTCAATTCTTTCCTTCAGCCTGCTACTGTACGGGCACTCAAAGAATAAATGCTCGACAGTTTCAGGATACAGCCAACACAAGCAGCATTTGTCGTCAAGAGTGCAGCCAATTTTGAATAGTTTTGCCTTGACATTCATGCCTCCCATCATAGCCATCCAAGTGATCATTGAGTGCTTAGGAAAATTCCAATTCGACCAAACCACATCTTGCCATAAGCAGGTAGGACGTTTCGGTCTCATCCATTTATAGCATTCCTTGATGGAGAACGCTTTGCTTGAACCACACCAGCTCTTATTAGTGTAAGCATCCTTCAACGTCTCCTTTAACTTACACAGATTCCTCCACGACCAGTTCTCAATTGCTTTTGGACTGTAATTATCCCAATCAGCACCTTTAAGGTACACTTGATTCACCCACCTGATCCAGAGTTTGTCGGGTTGGGTGTATACCCAGTCCACTAGCTTTGCTACAGCAGCTTGATTCCAAATTTTTGGGTTTTTTCCATTAAGTCCTCCTTCAATCCGTGGAACAGTGATCCTCTCCCACGCCACCAAGGGAGTTCGTTGGTATTCCGTCCCATCAGACCACAAAAATTTCCCGCATATCGCTTCGATCCTCTTTATAACACTGGCAGGAAGAATAAAAATCGAAGCCCAGTAGGAATGCAACGTGTTTAGGACTGAGTTTATGAGTGTTATCCTCCCTGCATAAGACAATTTTCTAGCACCCATACTTCTAATTCTGGTCACCATTTTATCAGCAATTGTTTTGCGTTCATTCTTTGACAGCCTCCTCGCTTTGATAGGAACCCCTAGATACCCGAAGAGCATACAACCTTCAGAGAACCCCATCACAGAAAGAATGTTAGGTCTTAAGCTAGCAGTCATTCCATTGAAGAACACCTCTGATTTCCCCACATTCTTCTGCAATCCAGTAGTGTTAGAGAACGTATTGAACGCTCTCATCAGGAGGATAATAGAGTGAGCATTTCCCTTATAGAACATCAGCAAATCATCAGCGAACATTAGATGTGTTAACTGATTATCCTTGCAAAGCGGATGGTACTGGAATTTCTGATCTTTAGTAGCGTACTTCAGAGTTCTTGATAAATAGTCCATACAAAGGGTAAAGAGAAGGGGAGACATGGGATCCCCTTGTCTCAAACCCCTTGCACCCTTAAAGAAACCAAAGAGATTACCATTTATAGACAGTGAGAAGGATGTAGAAGAAACACACTCCATGACCATGTTGATAAAACCTTCAGGAAAATTGAGGGCCTGCATCATTTGATCAATAAACTTCCATTCAACTGAATCATAGGCTTTTTGTAAGTCAATTTTAAACATACATCTGGCTGAGGTGCCTTGTCTCTCATACATCTTGACCAAATCTTGACATATGAGTATATTTTTGATGATGGAACGCCCTTGAATGAAGGCCCCTTGGGTGTCTTCAACTAGATCAGGCAAAACACCAGCGAGCCTATTATAAATGAGCTTAGAGATGATCTTGTATATAGTGTTGCAACAAGCAATTGGTCGGAAATGTGTTACTGAAACAGGTCTCTCCATTTTAGGAATAAGAGCTAGCGTAGTCGAGTTGATTTGCTTCAGTAAACGTCCTGTATTGAAAAAATCCAGTACTGCACTACATATTTGTTCCCCACAATCTCTCAAGCATCTCGAAAGAAACCACTTGAAAACCCGTCAGGTCCTGTAGCCTTATCCTTAGGAATAAAGAAAACAACTTGCTTAATTTCCTCCTTAGAGACAGGAGCTTGCAAAATCTCCCAATGAACTGGGGTGCATTTCTTACCAGTCTCGATAATGGACTTCCTAACAGGTAATATGCTTTTTGAGGTACTATGAAGCTTCTTATAGCAGGTCAAAAAAGCAGTTTGAATACTTTTAGTGGAGTCACATAGATTACCTTCCATATCTTCAACTTGAGTGACTCTATTCTTGTTGTTCCTGTTCCTGATACACGCATGAAAGTATGTTGTATTAGAGTCTCCTTCCTTCAGCCAATGCGTTTTTGCCTTTTGTCTAAGGAAGTTGTTCATGTCCTGTTGGAGGGCTCTCACTTTCTGTAACACCTGTATCTCCTTAGAGATAAGCAGGCTATCCAATGGACTGTCCACCAGTTTCTCCTGTATTCTCTCCAAATCATGTTCTACGGCAGTAGTCTGAATTTTGATATCAGAGAAGCATTCGTTGTTCAGAACTTTCAGTTGAGGTTTTAGCATCTTTACCAATGAGAACATAGGCACCCCACTTATCGGTGTATCCCACACCCACTTTACTTTTTTCTTAAAACTAGGAGCTCCACTCCACATGTTGAAATATTTTAAGCTCCTTCGTTGCCTGCCCTCCCAATGACCTGAACTAACCACACAAGAAGTGTGGTCCAGGGTTCCTTCATGATGGAAGTGAGCAGTTAAATCTGGAAATTCAGCATCCCAACAAGCATTAACTAAGAATCTGTCGAGCCTACCATATTTCCTACTCTGAATCTCCTGTTTATTGGTCCATGTATAATAAGCTCCAGTAGCATGATGTCCACCAGCGAACAAGAATCAATACAATCGATAAATTCTTTCATATCCTCTCCTCTTTTTTCTACGCTCCCAGTCTTTCCTCTCTCATAATAACAGTATTAAAATCCCCTGCAACAGCCCAGGGAATAACAATACCTCTAGCAAAACTCTTCAAATTACTCCACAAGCTTCTCCTATCTGACCCCCCGTTGAAAGCATAAACCATAGTCAGGAAAAATTGTTTATTAGTCATCCTAATTGTAACTAATACATGAATGTATTGAGCTTCAACAGATATTACTTGAACATCTAAACAGCCAGGTCTCCGCAGAAACCAGACTCTCCCTCCTGGGTGGGTAGTCGTGTTTGTAGTAACACTCCATCCATCCAACAGTGTAGAAGCAAGTGAAGTAGTCTTTCCACTCTTTATTTTTGTTTCTAATAAACCAAATATATCAACTCCTTGTTTATTAATGAACTCCTTAACTAATTTTTGTTTATTTACGCTATTGAGCCCTCTAACATTCCAAAATCCAACTTTAAACATTAGAGGGTATGAGGGGTCCTAAGTCTCCAGTTTTCAGTTCAACCATAACAACATCCTTCTCAGAAATCCCATGAGTCCGTTTCTCACTTAGTACATCTCTGAATGTCCTGCTAGAACTCTCATCCCTTTCCTTAGATATCAAAGGAGGATTCTCCACAGGCTTCAGAGGACCTGAACCTCTCTGCATTGGTTTCCAGATTTTTTTCACATGTTCAGGTTTACTTTGCTTCAACACCTTCCTGCACAAGGCAGTATCATGCCCTATACCTTTACATTTGGCACAGATAGTTGGTTTCCATTCATAATCAACTTTGATTTGTACCTTCTTCTTCTCCTCATCCAGAAAACTGACATGCTCTGGGTACTTATCTCTCACTTGTAGTTCTACTAGAACTCTAGCATACCCAAGGCGTGTCTTGTCCATAGTTGCCTGGTTTGGTTTAATGTATTGACCCATCATATTAGCGATAGTAGGAATACATTTGCCCCAGAACCTCAGCGGCAATTCTTATAATCTCACCCACGCAGGGACAACTTAACATCATCTTTTAAAAGGTCAACTCCAGGCTGCCATGGTTTCACAATCAATGGTTTGTTGTCAAATAGATGATAACCCATTTTCAAGACTGCATCCTTCCCCTCCACCTTCTTAAAGCGAACAAGAAAGATCCCATTAGGCATAAAGGATACTTTATCAACATCATACTGCCTCCATATACTCCACGTATGAAGCCCTCCAATACCTCCCAAGGAGGATTTGCTCCTAGAACAAAGAAATAAACTGCTTGTTCCCAGTAAGCTATTTCCTCCTCTGAGTGTCCTCCTTAGTGAATTAGATGAGATCATCCTTTTTCTCTAGTACTACAGGTTCATTTATTAACACAGTCTCATTCACTTCACTTCCTCGACCAGATTTCTTTCCTGCTTTGCTTCATTGCATGATCCAGGGAATATCACTATCATTTCCATCATCATCATCAAAATTCAATCCTGGAATTGTGTTTAGTTCATGCATTGTCTTAGTACGTAGAACATCCTCCTCTTCTGGTCCAGTTGCCTTCTTCCTTAAACCACTACCATCATCTCCGCTCTTCTTCGATCCCGGTGTTGCCTACCTTGCACGAGTTTTTGAGGCGAAAATCCTAGCCATTTGGAAAATCGCCTCTCAATCGCCAATATCGCCTCTTAGGGTTTCATACCTCTTCTTAAGTGATTATGCTTCCGTTCTCATCATCGGCTCATACTATGCAGGTCAGAGTTTGAACTTAGGATTTTGAGATGTAAATAACATAATTTAAATTACCTTTTATTTAGGGGTCGTTTGGTTCGCACAAAGGTATCGGTATGGAATGAGGAATCATACCAGGGTGGTATAGGTTTGAAACTCCATTCCTGATACCCTATGTTTGGTTCATTTCTGGTATGAATAATCTTCGAGAAAAAAATGTTTGCAATTTAAAGAAAAAAATGTTTTTAATTAAAAAATATATTATTATTGTGATAGAATATTATTTTTTACCCATTTTTACTTGATTAAACAATAATGTTTTTTTTAATGTTTGTCATCTTAGGAAAAAAAATGTTTTAACCAAAAATCAATACTCCGTATTATTTTTGAGTAGAATTATTTTATGCATATTTTCATCATTGAAAAAATAAGTGTTAGTTTGAATAACAATAAAAACGAAAAAAAAAATCCAATAAATATGTTCTCGAAATAAAAAAGAATTTTTATTGATTTGATACCAAGGTAACAACTCTCATACCCACCCTCACCCTTGGGTATGAGAAACTCATACCTCATGGGTTTGAGGTATGGGTATGAAAACAAAAAAAAGACACAAACAAACATAAAGTATGGGGTTTGGTAATTTAAAACTCATACCTCATACCTCATACCTACCCAAGGTGAAACAAACAGCCCCTTAGGGTGTTTTGTGAGAGACTACCTTTTATTTTATTTTTATTTTTTTTAAAGACTATCTAAATCTAATTTCCGGTGACGGAATTCAACTTTCTGGCCTTAGCTTTTCTTCCTCACGTGAGAAGTGAAGAATTTCTGACAAACCCCACCCACATTTGTCATAAACTACCCTTAATCCTTTGATTCATTTCCCTCCAATTTCATTTCCCCAATTTTATAAACTCCATTCAACAACGTCTTCAAGCCCTAATCGATGCAGCATTTTTTCAATCAAGAGGGGATCTTTCGGGTCAGACTCATATGAGTTCAGCCCTAATCGACGCAACAGTTTTTCAATCAAGGGGGGATCTTTTGGGTCAGACTCATATGAGCTCAGCCCCGATCTGAGCTGTCGGGTCGGACCAATTTGTGAATTCACCGTGTAGTCGGGCGAAGCAGGCTAGGGGGACTTGCTTTGGGTTGCAAACTATGGTGTCGATTCCGGTGGTCAACGGGGTGGTTGAGCTTGGGTCAACTGAGGTTATTTTTCAGGGTTCGGATTTGATGGACCGGGTTAAGGCACTTTTTGGGTCTGATAGTGAGGAAGGTGTACCGGGTTCAAGTTCCGGGTTGGTTTGGAGCCCGTTGAGTCCGACACTTCTACGTTATGGATTAGCAATCCGCCTCCGACTCCAATTCCAACTTCAACTCTCCAACTAACTCTTATTGCAGCTACTTCGCCGCCACAATCAGCCGCTCCGACGACGAGTAAGATGATGACTGTAGACACCTACATTTGGCCGCTAGGTGTCTATAGCAGTTTCCAAAAAACACCCGATGATGATCGGACGCGAACATGCTTTAATATACTCGAATATGGGCTCAAAATCGTTAGTATTTGGCTTGGGCTTTTTACGGAATACAAATCTCACAAAACCAATCTCAAATTCAGGCCCAGTGGGTCATTTCCAATCAAATAAGACTAATTTGGGTCAAAACCGACACCAGGGGCAAAACCGTCTTTTAGCGACCGGGTCAAACCCCGGTCAAAGACATTTCCGAGGCGGAAAAATCTGTCACGCAGCTTTCATGAATCTGATTCGGAGTCAAAAACTACAAAAATCAGCTACAAAAAAGATTAAACAATTCCGTTAGAGATAGAATTCGATCTCTAAAAGAAGCCTTCTACCCGAGCTAGACCCACTCGATCGAGTGGACCGGCTCACTCGGTCGAGTAGGCTCTCAAAACCGCCCAAAACCGGCGTCAGACCGGGCACTCGATCGAGTGCTAGGCATCACTCGATCGAGTGACTCCTTTTCCAGCCGGAAAAGGATTCCTTTTCCATCCAACGACGGAATCCTTTTCCATCTAAGATTGTATGCTTTTCCTATCCAAAGCGGTGTTTCTTCTCACCCAAGCAAAGGTACCTTTCCTAGCCAAGGTCGGGAACCTCTCCTATAATAAACCCCTTTGCACAACACAAAAAACATAATTACAACATCCACGATACAACAGTTACACATACACAATTCCCGACAATTCACAACCCGAAATTCTAGGCAATTTTAGGCAAACCATATACAAACCCGAGATCAAAACTCGTCAAAGACCCGAGAGCAAAACTCGTCAAATCCCTTCCCAATTATAAACCACCATAACTCTTCCTATATAATCTCGACGCTCCTGTGCTTTATCCACAACTAGACGAGGCCCGTTCCGAGAAAGTAAAGCATGTAGGTTGAGGGTGCAAATCCAATTCCGTCTTCTCCCTTTTTCTTCTTCTCTCTCTCTCTCATTTTTTTGTGTCGTCCATCCGTCTTTATCGAGTCGTCGTCACGTTTTTTATTTCTTTTTCCTTGTTTCTAATACCGATACTATCGCAACAACTATCTAATTTCTATTTAGACAAAACAATCATTCTTAAAATACGATATCGACTCTATAGTCGAATATTGTATCAAAAAGAATTAAATCAGACTCATTGATGCTAAGATATAGAGTGAGTTCGAACGGGCCCGAACTCCCACAAAGTTTGGTGGCGACTCTACTTCGATTTAAATTTCAATTCGATCCATCTCACATGAGATTCATTAGCCTCCCCAAACCCGCGTCTGGCCGCATCGGGGTGGACCTATGTCATGTCCACAACGACGGTGCAGCAACCGGCGACATTAACGATACAGAAACACACATAATAATCAACATGGTGTTTTACAAAGGAATTGAATTGGGGAAATGAAATTGGAATGAAATGTTGGAGGGAAATGAATTAAAGAATTAAAGGTA
The DNA here is from genome assembly GCA_958450325.1 of Agrostemma githago. Taxonomy (NCBI): domain Eukaryota; kingdom Viridiplantae; phylum Streptophyta; class Magnoliopsida; order Caryophyllales; family Caryophyllaceae; genus Agrostemma; species Agrostemma githago. The sequence continues at coordinate 21,126,865 of OY288246.1, forward strand.
TTTTATGACAAATGGGGTGAGATTTGTTAGAACTTCTTCACTTCTCACGTGAGAAAGAAAAGCCATGGCCGGAAAGTCGACTTTCATCACCGGAAATTAGACTTAGGTAATCTTTAACAAAAAAATGAAAATAAAAGTAGTGGAAAACCAAAAAGTAAATTAAAGATAGTCTTTCGCAAAACATCCTAAATAATACTTCCTCCTATCCATTCAATTCTTTACACTTACTATAAATGGACAATCCAATCAATTCTTTACATTCTTTTTTGACAAAACACTTTACCTTATAATCCTCATATTCTTACTCTATTTACACAAAATGTAATTACTTTTTCCTTATTTAAGTTTGGTAGACCCATACAAATCATTTGATTTACAAATGGTGAAAATCCATGTAAATATTAAATGAACCAGAGGGAGTAGGTAATTTCTGGAAAAAAAAGGGTCGTGTTTTTTCCTAACGAGCCTTTACTCAATCTTAACGAATTTTCTTAAAAATTTTCCATTATACCCTTATGTAAAATTTATTTGACATTGACTATTCAACTCCAATTCTTTTGTTTGCTTCATCAATTTAGACAATCTATCGCTGCGGAATTCAATTATGGTTTCTGATTTAATTTCTGAGGATGTAAAATTGATTATTTATTTACCAAATTAATTTTTTAAATTGTATTATTATTGTTTGATAAATTGTTTAGGGTTTATAAAGGGATGGTGGTCGACGTGGTGGTTGTGGGGGACGGGCTCGCTGGAAGTGATGGCTAGCCGTGGTGGTGGTGTGGGTCGGGTCGGGTCGGGGTGGTGGACAAATATATATATATATATATATATATATATATATATATATATATATATAGTAAGGATCAAGTGAGTCCTTCTATATACATTGAGTCCGTGAGTCCAATCTTGGAACATTGATCAAGTGAAAGATGGATGGTTGTGATTGCTTGAGGTGAAATAAGGAAATAACTAACAAATCTTGGTAAATATATCATTTATCTCTCTTTCTTAATTATTTCATTGCAAATCTTCTCTCTCTCCTATCAATCTTTTAAGTGCCTGATCTTTCTCTCACACAAGTTTCTTCAAAATTAAGTTTTTTTTATCTTCACCAAAAAATCATCATTTTCCTACTGTAATTGTACGTATGTTACTATGCTATTGCCATAACCCATAAACTATGTTACTTTAACTCATACAATGCGTTACTTTAATTCATGAAATGTGTTACTTTAACTCATACAATGCGTTACTTTAATTCATGAAATGTGTTACTTTAACTCGGAAAATATGTTACGTTGTATAATAGTCTTTTGCAAAAACTGTTACTCTAACTCATACGATGTGTTACTCTAATTCATGAACTGTGTTAATTTAACTCATAAAATTTGTTACGTTGCATAATAGTCTTTTGCAAAAACAGGACTTCCAATCAACCAAAAGAATAATGTATGTTTCTATTAAGGATACTCCAAAACAAAAATTATAAAACTCCATTATAATTTTAATGTTTCACACCTGTTATTCTAAGAACTGGATATTGGAAATCAAATTATACTCATAAATTGTGTTACTGCAACTCATTAAATATGTTACTCTAACGCATAATGTGTGCTATTCTAACTCATTTTACTACAATAAAGGATGTTACTCTAAGGACTAGATATTGGAAAATCAATCAAACTCATAAACTGTGTTATTGTAACTTATTCAATATGTTACTCTAACGAATAATGTATGTTACTCTAACGAATAATGTATGTTACTCTAACAACATATTGTCCTACTCAGAATTGTGTTTCTTCTTCATCATCCTCTTCTTCTTCTTCTCCTGATTCTTCTTCTTCATCGTCAGACGATGACTTACATGGTGTTTCCTAATGATTCTTCTTTTTTTCTTCTTCCTCTCATCTACATCTTTGAAAGATCTACTCTATGTATGAAGTAAAACTCTCACCCACATCCCTGCACCATTCCTGTGCTTTTGCGTCTACTACAAAAAACAAGAACCATGCAAATAAACGTGGCGAAAAACAAACAATCAGAACTTGAAATATGACGGTATTCTAACCAAAACATTAATAACTAAATCCGATGACATGTTACTCCAATGCTTCAAACGTGTTACTGTAATACATTAGGTATGTTATTCTAATGATGATGACTCGTTATTCTAAATCCTTTGTTACGCCAATGCATTATAGTAACAGATGACAAGAACTAAAGTAATAGATGAAGTGCATTAAAGTAACACGAGATTCAATTAACAGAAGATGTCTATACACAAGGGTTAGACATTAAAATAACAGATGGTCTATATTAAAGTAACATATTTTGTGCATTACAATAATTCCATATATATGTTTGTGCGAAAAAATCATATAATGATCAGATCTTTAATAATATGCAGTTTCCATACTATAAACGTAAAATCTAATCAAATGGAGCATCTTAATGACTTCCATTGCAATGAAAGCATAACTATTGATGAAGATTATAAAAAACCTAAACAATAATCCGTGAATATTATGAAAAACCTAAATAATAAACATAATAATCTAGAATCTATACTAACACGAGAGCAATGAACCATTGATATGAAAATATGATGAAAGAAATGAATACAATTGACGCAAAACATGAATACAATTGACGCAATATCGGAATTCACCTTTTTTGTGCTTCACGAATTGCTTATCTACCGTTGATGAAGATGTCGCGATCATTGAATCCATAGTAACGGGTTGTTGATCACAGATTGAATGAATGAATGAGCGTGATATTGGAAGCGTTTTTTTTTTAGGTTTGATGAACGTGAATGAATGAATGTGATATTATTGTTTCCTAAAATTATGGGAGTTATTTTAGGATGCAGTATCTTATTTTATTTTTATTTTTTTAATGCAAATATTAGATTGAATCTTGTCATCCATCCTCATCTCATTCAATGGATGAGATGAGGACTTAGGGACTCATATATAGAGAAGAACTCATAAGAGCTTTACTCTATATATATATATATATATATATATATTTAAAATGACAAAACAAAAAAAAGGGCAACTAACAAACCAAAAAAAGGAATTTAAATAAATTAATTAATTAAAAAAAATAAAAACAAACAGCAACCAGATCCCCATCCAACCCCTACCGCCGACCTAACCCCCACTCACCAAACACCACCGCCGACCACCCTCACCCACCAGACACCACCGACAACCACCACCCAGCCCACCCCACGACCCAACCCAGCACCACCAACCAGCCCACCCCTTGACCCGACCCACCACCACTGTCCAGCCCACCCCACCACCACCACCCACCACCCACTACCATCACCCACCACCCACCACTATCACCCACCCGCCACCACTACCCACACCACCCGCCCACCACCGCCCACAATCCGACCCTCACCCACCACAACACATCACGACCACCCTCCCCCGACCCCGCCGCCCCGCCCATCCGACCCACACCGCTCCGACCAGACACCACCCTCAAAGCCCCGCCGATCCGATCCCTGCCTTCTCGGCCATCGATTCTGGCCAGCGATCCCCGGTATTAGTGGTGGTTCATTTTATAGGTGTTTGTATTCAGAGAGAAAAACAAACATTTGAATTTTTGATGGGTGAAATTAGAGGGACAAACAAGTAAAATGTCGTTAGGATTGAGTAAAGTCTCGTTGAGAAAAGTAATTTCGAAAAAAAAAACACTCTGTAGACACCCACATTTGGTCATTAGGTGTCTATAGCAGTTTCCAAAGAACACCCTATGATGATCGAACGCAAACATGCTTTAACGTACTCGAATATGGGCTCGAAACCATTGGCATTTGGCTTGGGCTTTTTACGGAGTACAAATCTCACAAAACCAACCTCAAATTCAGACCCAGTGGGTCATTTCGAGTCAAATAAGACTAATTTGGGTCAAATCCGACACCAGGGGCAAAACCGTCTTTTAGCGACCGAGTCAAAACCCGGTCAAAATTTTCCGAGACATAGAGGCCTGCCGTGTCACCCCACGAATCCAGTCTGAACTAGAACACTACAAAAATTTAGCTAACAAAAATATTAAACAAATCCGTTAAACGTAGAATCCGATTCCCATTAGGAATCTACCCGAGCACCCGACCGAGCACGAAGTGTACTCGGCCGAGTACTCTTCCATCCAGCCGAATTTCGTATCTTCCCAACCAAGAAACGAAATCCTCGTTCCTCTCAAATTGCTTACCTTTCCGATTCAAAGCGGTATTTCTTAGAACCCAAGTTAAGCTACCTTTCCTAGCTTCAATCGAGGACCTCTCCTATAAATAGGACATACACACAATTCATATACATTCATCATACCTACACATTCATTAGCAATAACATACACACACATAGCATCGAGTAACCGATAATAAAACCCGAGATCACGCCGCCTTAGCCTTAGAACCGGCCGCCTCTTACCCGACACTCTACACGACCAAAACCACCATAACTCACCCACATCATCTCGACGCTCTTGTGCCTAAGTCACATTCCAACAAGCTCCGTTCCGAGAATACAAAGCATGTAGGTTGAGGGTGTAAAATCAAAAAACCCGTCTTCTCCTTCTTCTCTCTCTTCCTCTCGTCTTTTTCCTTCTTTTTGCGTCGTTGGTCCGTTTTTTTATGGGTCTTCGTCACGTTCTTTTCCTTTTCTAATATCGATACTACAATATAATTTTCTATACAAAACAGACGTTCTTAAAATACGATATCGACTCTCTAGTCGAATATCGTATCTAAAAATAACTAAATTAATCTCATTGATGCTAAAAAATCGTCACATGGTCTTAAAAACAAAATACGACGATTTTAACGCGGATGGAATTAACATTGCTCTTTTTTTAGTTCAATTTTCAAAACGATTTACAAAACCTTTCTTTTTCTTTCTTTTTCTAAAAATCATTCCGAATATTCGATACCGATTTCATAATCGAATATCCAATATAACGAATATCGAAAATTTAAGTCGAGTATAAATTACACTATATTTGTACGCGATTTAACAAAATTGTTGATTTTCGAAAAAAAAAAGGTCTCGAGAACAGGCCGCCATGCGAGTCGCACGAGTCCTGTGCGGGTCGCATGGCCACGCGAGTCGCGCCTCACACACGCGGGTCGCGTAAGCCCCTGAAAACCATAACACCGAAAGACTATTTCATCTTAATTTTTCAAACATCTTTTCCTTTTTAATAAAACAGCGGGCGTTTTAGCATATCTCAGGTCTCATCCATCACGTGTCATAAACTTTTCAAAACCATGCATTGCATTATATTCACATCTTTTATTCAATTTACAAACCGTTACTAACCCGTTTGTTCTTTGTCTTTGTATTTTATTCATCGTTTGTCTTATTATACTAAAACAAACCTCGCATGCTAAAACAACTTTGACGTTAAAATTAGATGCATTAAATTGACATAGCAACTTATTCAAATATTCACATGTCTAGTTAAAACAATGTTTGCATATCATTCATCGTATTACTTACGCGCGTATTTCAAAATCAAACGATATCTTAGTAGAGGCCGCTAATGTGCGGGCGGGGTTGGGCGTTCTTTGTGAACTTCCCAACACGTACCCTCACTTCTTACTCAGAACCATGGTTTCCGGATGTCCGAATCCATTGGCACACGAGAGTCATTCAATACACGGTATCCGATAACGTCGGTATCGGTATCAAATGCAATGGGACGAACCCAATAAACTCTGACATCCGAATGGGCCATACTTTGTGCATGGCCCACTAATATATAGAGTGGGTTCGAACGGGCCGGAACTCCCACAAAGTTCGGTGGCGACTCCACTTCGATTTAAATTTCAATTCGACCCATCTCATATGGAGATTCATTCGCCTCCCCAAACCCGCGCATGGCCGCGTCAGGGTGGACCTATGTCATGTCCACAATTTGGCGACTCCGCTGGGAATCGGCTGATGCGTGACTTACCGTCGGCATCCTCAGGGTGAGACTCGAATATAAATCGTTTGGCTAGTACAATACGCGTTTTAGTTTTATGGTTCATGCATAACCCCATATTTTCCTGGGCCGGTGCTGGTGACCGACGTCCCACTATACCATTGATGTAGTCCAAATTGGATATGTCAAAAGGTGTTCATAGCAGATTCGTATGGGTTTTACGGCATGTTCCAAGCTCAACTCGACTTAGGAAGTCCACCCCGATTCTCGAATAGGCTATGTACACTGGTATAGACCCTTTATAGACTGATCGAGACTTAGAAGTAGAGCATACATGTTGTCATTACTATGCTCGCGTGACTATGTGCTACTTGACTTCTGAAATCGTTTTTTTTTAAAACCGTCATTTTTCAAAATTTGCGTCCTTTTCAAAACATCCAACTTCAAAACCCGGGGCATATACCGAATTTAGGATTTACGATTCTACTCAAAATAGCCTTTTTCTAGTCGGTATTCTGCCCATTTCAAACTCGAAAATATTTTCGAACTTTCAAAACCGTCGCCCGGCTCGCTTTTCCGTTTTTTCGAGAAGTCGGGCTCCACCCCCCCCCCCCCCCCCCCCCGATTTTTTCGGGCTTTCAAAAAAAATCTATTTCAAAATCTCCCTCTTCTTAGGACTTCCCGTATTTAGCAGTATCGGGTCGTGTCGTAAGTCATCGAGGTCTTTAGCGTTGAAACTCCATCGATCTTATATCACGGGTTTCCTCCCTATCCCAGTCCGCCTTATTTAACTAAGGCAAAACCCACCTACGTAGGACATACTCCTACAAAGGACGGCCCGTTTACACAATCGAGTCCAAAGTTTGGGGAACGTCTCACGTGAATCTCCTTTCAAACGGGACCCGACCCACATAGCCGGATTCTAAAGGGGGTCCACTCTTCACAAGTCACCCGTCTAGGTGTCTTTTCCGAGTCATTTCCTTCCTAGTCTTCTTTTCCCTTGCTCGGGATGTACTTTTGTTATAGGATCTGGGCTAGTTACTGATTACGCGGTATTCTTATAGACAGGCCGCCCTTCACCCGAACCATGACGAAAGAAGCCATTGATGAGTTGACAGCCTCGTTGGTCCAGGTACAAGACCAATTGAGGAAAATGAGGGAAGACCAGATTGCCATCCTTACCCGTGTAAGTGTCGTGGAGCAAGGGACCCCTAGTGGTAACGTCGACACTGACGGGCCGTTGACTGAATTGGCCAGCGCGGTCCGCAAGCTGCAAGAATAGGTCCATTTGTCAAACAGCCACACCATCCATACCGAGAATGCTCGGGCCTATTCACCCCTGACCGACGAGTTGCCCGCCAATCTCAACCTCACGGGCCTACCAATGTTCGATGGGACTGAAGACCCGGTACTCCATATCCGGGCTTTTAAAGAGTTTATGGCTGTTAAGAGGGTCAAGTCATCCATGTTCAAGCATCTCTTTGCTTCTTCCCTCGAGAAGCACCCGAGAGCCTGGTACTACAGGCTCGATTCCAAGAAATACAAGACTTGGGACGATGTAGCAACGGAGTTCGCTCAAAATTATGCGGACAACACTGAGATCCAGACTACGATGCGTACTCTGGAAGTTATGGCCCAAGAGCCCAAGGAAGGTTTTACTAAATACCTTCAAAGGTGGAGGGCCAAAAGCGTGAAGCTGGTCGACAAGCCCAGCGAAAAAGTCTTAGTGGAAGCTTTCGTTAAGAATCTCCTCCCGTCTTAACGGGTCCATCTCCGGTACGCTGTTATACCCAATTTCACCACCTTAACCAAAATGGGTACGAGAATCAAAAACGACATGAGGTTAGATATCCTTACTAAGACCTCTGCCAAGGGATATCAAGGGGTAGTTCGTCCTCCAACGAGCCCGCAACTACAACTGCGGCCCGTAGCATCTTTGAGGAGGTCAATCTACTAGATACCTCGTCCAAAAAGAATACTCCGACTCGGGTATTCACTGACATAGGAACTACCTATACTCACGCCTTACAAAGGTTATCCTCAAAGGGCCTAATCCAGCCGATAGGCCCGATTCCGGAAGTTCCAGTCAAGAAACAATCCAAAAGCTATAATAATATCCAGGCCTACTGTCATTATCACCGAGGTAACGGGCACGACACAGAAAAGTGCTGGAAGTTGAAACACCTCATCCAGGACTTGATCGAAAGTGGAAAAATACCGTTGCCCGGAGACAAACCGAGCAATAAAGAAAACTTGTTCAGTACTCATGCCATCTTCTCCGGAGACGTGATCGACTGTTCTCATCTAATTTCTCCTCTCGTCCCACAAATTAACGGGATATGGAACGACGATGAAGACGACGTTTACTTACCAAAAGGGGAAGCTGTCTCTATCACCCCTGAGGAAGTCCGGAAGGCTAAACACAAAGCCTTGGCCAGCAGCCACCACGTCACCACCAGCAGCTCCGCCCCGCAAGCCGCCACCGAGCCAGCCAAGGTCGAATCGACCCCTGAAGAGTCAAATGCTAATACGGCTCTGGTCAAACAGCTAAAAAGGACTCGAGTGGATCTCACCATATGGCAGCTTTTGGTTAGTTCTCAAGCACATCGAGAGGCACTTACTAAGGCCCTCAATTAAATCAAGGTCGACTCATTGGTTACCCCAACTGAAATGGTAGCCGCCATCATGCCCCGTCTCAAGGGCAAATCTAAGGAAGAAGGCCCACTCATCACCTTCTCAGAGTCTGACTTGCCACCGTTCGGGATGACCCACAACTTAGCCCTTTACGTTACAGTCATCTGTCGGGGCAAGTATCTCCCGATGACCCTGATCGATGACGGGTCCGCTGTAAACGTCCTTCCTTTAAGGACTGCTAAGGCCCTTGGCATCACCGAGGCCGATTATCTCCCAACGGCGCAAACCATCCAGGCTTTCGACGGAAGCCCAAAATCGGTTGCTGGGGCCGTCAAGCTAACGATTATAACCGGCCCAATAGAGAAAGAGCTAGAATTTCAGGTGATTGATGTCACCTCATCTTTCAATCTACTACTCGGGAGACCTTGGATTCACGCGGTCAAAGCTGTATCCTCCACGCTCCACAGGAAAGTCAAGATGCCTCTACAAGACGGTGTTGTCACTCTCGAAGCTACTCCCATAACCGTAGCAAGCTACAACACGGCGGGCCAGACTGACCCACGAGGATTCAATTTCGTGGGAATGATTGAAGAAGAATATCTCTTCAAGCCTTATTTCACCGCTAGCATCGACACGATGCTACAAAATTTGGGCTACCTGCCGGGGGCTACTTCAAGGCCATATCTTCCAGCTGGGAAGGTTATCAAGGTTCTGAATGATGGGTAGTCTCGAGTTGGCTTGGGTTACACTATGACCCCGGGGCACGTGGGCCAAACAAATACTATCAAGTTTGTCACTCCAGTGTTTGCAGCTATTCAAATGGGCCTCTATTAGCCCACCATCTCGTATCCCGAGGCCAAATTGGCTCGGAAATGCAATTTCATCCCGGATGACATCTTCGCCCTCATTCAGACCAAGTCGAAGGAAGGTGCGGGTAATACCGAGCCCATGCTGGGACTCCTATTCGGGGAAGACAAGGTCGTCCCGACCCCCAAGGAAGAGCTAGTGAACCTGATCCTCCACAGTAGCCGGTTCGATCCAACCAAGCTGATCTCCGAAGTTGGTACTGACACTGGTAAGAGAGCTTGGAGAAAGACAATCAAGTGGACCGACAGCCAGGGTCGAGTCTACAAGCTGACTACCGGTGAAGGGGATATGCCAGACACTGAGTCTGAGTCCGAGTCCGAGTCTGAGTCAAAGTCAGAGTCGAAGTCTGAGTCCAAGTCTAGAGGGTCCAGTACTAGAATTGAGTCTGTAACCCCCCTTTCTTTAGTCACACCTACGGGAGTCTTGGAGTCTGTCCCGAGAGCTCTCCCTATCCCGCCACTGACCAACGATCAGATGACTGCTCTCTTTGAGCTATTTTCAAAATTTACTATCAATAATAACGAAATCCGTTCCGCTTACGACTTGTCTTATTTCCAAAATTCTTTCAAATCCAAAAATTTTATATGCAATGACATTGAGAAACCCGAAGAACAGGTACCTCTACCTCCACATCTGATCGAGCAGCTCGAACAAAGGGAGTCCCGAGATCCGGTAATTGAGGAAATCGAGTCCATTAACGTGGGAACCACTTTAGAGCCTCAGATGCTTAAGTTGGGTTTATCTTTAGATCCCGAGGAGAAACAACAATTCACGGATCTCCTCCAAGAATTCAAAGACGTCTTCGCATGGTCCTACAAGGACATGCCGGGAATAGATCGAGAGATAGCCGAACACCGTATACCCATCAAAGACGGATGTAAGCCGGTAAAACAAAAACTCCGAAGGATGAGGCCCGAATGGTCTCTCAAAGTCAAAGAAGAAGTGGACAAGCAGTTCAAAGCGGGCTTTATTCAAGTATCTGAATATCCAGATTGGGTTGCGAACATCGTGCCGGTACCCAAGAAAGACGGCAAAGTACGGGTATGTGTAGACTTCCGGGACCTTAACAAAGCCAACCCAAAAGACGATTTCTCGTTGCCACACATCGACATACTGGTGGACAACACAGCCGATCATGCCCTCCTATCATTCATGGATGGGTATGCCGGCTACAATCAAATCAAAATGGCGAAAGAAGACATGAGTAAGACCACCTTCATTACACCTTGGGGGACTTACTGTTACACCATTATGCCATTTGGGCTTATCAATGCCGGGGCCACTTACCAACGGACCGCCACCACTTTATTACATGATATGATACACAAAGAAGTGGAGGTCTACGTGGACGACATGATCATTAAGTCCAAAGATCGAAGCGGGCACATCCCAGCTCTAAGGAAATTCTTCACCCGATTACGCAAGTACAACATGAAGCTGAACCCTCAAAAATGCAGTTTCGGGGTAACATCGGGCAAATTACTGGGTCATATCGTTAGCCAACGCGGCATCGAGGTTGACCCAGCCAAAATCAAAGCCATTACCGAGATGCAGCCACCCAAAACCGAAAAAGAAATAAGGGGGTTTCTCGGGAAAGTCCAATACATTAGCCGGTTCATTTCAAAGTTAACCATGGTATGTGAACCCATTTTCAAGAAACTAAAGATAGGAGAACGAACACTATGGGACGATAAATGTCAGATGGCTTTCGATAAAATCAAGGAGATTTTGTCTGCACCGCCAGTTTTGATGCCACCTCAACCCAGTTTGCCTTTGTCATTATACCTAACAACGACTGAGACAGCCATGGGGGCTATGCTGGCCCAGACGGTCGATTCAGAAGAACGGGCTATTTACTACATCAGTAAAAAGTTTCTGGAATACGAGTGCAAGTATACAATGCTCGAGAAAACGTGCTTAGCTTTGGTTTGGGCCACTAAAAAGCTCCGACACTATATGCTTAGTCACGAGGTACATATTTTATCCAAAATGGATCCTATCAAGTACCTATTCGAAAAGCCCATTCTTAACGGTAGGATGTTAAGATGGACTTTAATGCTAGCCGAATTCCATCTCAAGTTCTTACCATTAAAAGCCATCAAAGGCCGGGTTGTAGCCGAATTTCTTGCCGATAGTCCCGTATCTGAAGAAGAGCACACCGACACTTGGGATTTTCCAGATGAAGACATATTCCATACTGACACCGAGACATGGGATTTATATTTCGATGGGGCATCCAACTTCCGAGGGTTCAGAGTCGTGATTTTATTAATTTCACCAAAAGGAGAGCATACACCGTTATCCATTAAGCTGGACTTTGACGTGACTAACAACGCAGCCGAGTATGAGGCATGTATTCACGGGTTGCAAGCCGTCGCTAATTCAGGAGTAACAAACCTCCGGGTCCACGGTGACTCATCTCTAGTCATTAATCAAGCTCTCCAAAAATGGAAAACTCGGAACGCCAATCTCGTGGCTTACCAAGCGCGAGTAAGGGTTCTCGAAAAGCAGTTCCAAAAGGTAGAATATATCTATCTACCCCGGGAGGAAAATCAATTTGCAGATGCACTTTCCAAATTGGCATCCTTACTAAATATCCCGGAACACCTGACCAGCATGCCGATTTGCATCGAGAGACGGTCCGAGCCGGCATATATCCATGTTATCCAAGACATAGAAATAACTGATCCGGAACCTTGGTATCAAGATGTCCTAAACTACTTAACATCGGGAGAATATCCCCCGGGAACTGAAAATCGGGCCAAGAAAGCCTTGCGAAGATTGGCAACCCAATTCGTTCGTACAGACGGCGGACAGTTATACAAAAAAAAACGGCACAGGGGGCTCTACTCCTATGCATCGACAAAACGCAAGCCGAAAAGGTCATGGCCGAGGTACACGATGGTGAAAACGGTCCGCATATGAACGCCCATATGCTAGCCCGATAAATCATGAGACTCGGGTACTATTGGAACACCATGGAAACTGACTGTCAAGTATACGTCAAACACTGCCATAACTGTCAGATTTTTGCCAATGTACAACATATGTCGTCATCCCTACTATACACCATGACATCACCATGGCCATTTTCAACATGGGGTATCGATATAATTGGCAAGGTGAACCCTTCCGGAACAGGAGGTCACTGTTTCATTTTAGTGGCTATCGACTATTTCACTAAATGGGTCGAAGTCGAGTCATATCGGATCTTGAACGCCAAGCACGTTGCTAAATTTATCCAAAACAAGATTATATGCCGGTACAGGATCCCGCACGAGTTCATCAGTGATCACGGGACCCATTTTCAAGCTGAAACCGCCACTTTAATGGAAAAGTATAAAATTCAAAGGCATACATCCTCGTCTTACCGTCCCCAAACAAATGGAGCGGTAGAGGCAGCCAATAAAACAATTGTCACCATACTTAAAAAGATGGCTGAGAATTACCGGGATTGGTCCGACAAAATTCCTTTTGCCCCATGGGGGTACCGGACGTCAATTCGCACCGCGACCGGAGCAACCCCATATTATTTAACATATGGAATGGAAGCGGTCCAACCGGTCGAACTAGAGGTACCATCCCTCAGAATTTTACTTGAGAGTCAGGTACCTGAGGCAGATTTGGTCCAAGCTCGATATGACTCGCTAGTTCTATTGGACGAACGGCGGTCCCGGATCCTTAACAATATTCAGATATATCAAAAGAGAATACAATGGGCTTTCAACAAAAGAGTTAGGCCCAAAAATATCAAAGAAGGGGTCCTGAAATCCGTCCGGGCCCTATTACCAGTCGACCCAAGAGGGAAATTCAAACCCAATTGGGCCGGGCCGTATTTAGTAAAAAAAGATCCTATCAGGAGGGACGGTGATGCTGACAGACTTGGACGGGAATGAATTCGTCAACCCAACCAACTTGGACCAGTTGAAGTGCTACTACCCATAAACCCTCTCTCAATGTCATTTGCAATAATTTATAAAAATTCATCTTTTTGTAAATTCTCAAAAAATTATAAGCAAGTCAATGAGCTAGGATTATTTATCCTACTGTCGAACATCTCGAACTAATAGTCTTGGTGTATTTCGAAAAATTACAAAAAATCTATATTTGAACTACGTTTGGTTTGATTCCACTAATTGTGGATACCTAGGCAACCCCTCAAAAGGGTACAACCACTGCAATAACGAAAAGACGGGAACGGAATTCATTAATATGTCTTTTATTAAAAAATGATAAACTCGGAAATTTCAAAAATACATCACACAAAAAAAAACAAAAAAATCACACCACAAAAGTAATACTCCCTCCGTTCCAACCATTTGTATACATTTGCTTTATGCACGTACGTCGATACTCGTTGTCTTTTGTCTATATCTTTAGTTACGTGTTACTACAAATTATAAAAATTTGATATTCAGAATGTATTTTATTAGACAATTTAAACAAGATCCCACATGACTCTCTTTTATATTATATATTAGAAGTTATATTGAAGATTCTCATCACTTATAAATGGTGTTAAAAAACCAAATGTATACAAATGGTTAGAACGGAGGGAGTAGTAGTACTTAAATAATAAAATTAAGGAGGCTAGTGCTCATGCATTTTTCTTTTCCCCTTGTCTTTTGGGTCACGCGGAGCCCGAGGTCGATGGAGCGGGGGCGAACGTTCCCGGATCATAAGTGGAACCTCTTTAGCTTGCACCCGTTTCTTCGACAGCGGGTCTTCTGCCATTGTCACTGGTCCTAGACGAGCCCGTACATGCTCGAATAGTCTGTCTCGAGGACCAAGTCGGTCCTGAACCCTTAATTTTGGGCCAAGTCACCTTTCCAAGTCTGTCTGGGGGCTCACTTTCCCCCGTGCACTTTTAGTACTGGACCCTTCAGCTTTAGTCCTAGTCTTTCCTTTCTGACCTGACATCAGCCGAACCAAAGTAGCCGGAGTATGACCTTCGTCGAAAAAGCTTATGTTATCTTTAGCTTGCTCTCGTCGCAACAGGTCAAAAGCCTCATCAGTCTTCAAGGCAGCACGGGTTTTAGCAGAATCCGCCTTCGTCCATTTCACATAAGAATCCGATACCCAGATTGAGTGAAGAGTCTTAGAAACAGACCAAGTAGCCCGAGTATACCACCGCTGCATCCAGGTGTCACACATCACATCCGTCAGCTGAGTAGATTCGCTCACGACCGCCTCAATTTCCGGGATTCTTTGGGCCCGACCATATTGCCTAAGTATGCGATCCGAATAAAGGTGAATTGTCTGCCTAAAAGATAGGATCACCTGATATCGTGCCCTATCTCTCGATTCCAAGCCGGTCCAAACATAAATGGGCCCCCAGGGTACGGTCCATCGGATCAACGGGCCTCCATGGAAAGACATCACTTCATCCCAATATTTCTGAGTATTATGGCGAGAAAAGTCAATGGTCCGTCTCCTCGTCATTACTTGATTGGGGCGATATCGGCTCACGTCAAGGGGAGGATCCACGATTGATAGCCTCTCGAATAGCCAAAGCTGAAAAAATCACGAAAAATAAAAAATCGAGAAAACCGCGCAAAAAAAACGCGGAAAAAAAAACGAAAATCGCGGAAAAATCAGAAAAGTAGGTAATATACCCGAAGAAGATGGGTACTCCCAGTCAGCCGGACTGACGGATCCCTCTTACGATTGTCCAAGCCTTGGATAATTTCTCCCGTAATCAGCCAAGCCGGGATGTGCTCCGTTTCCATTAGGTCAACTATAGTAAAAATTCGGACATGGCCCATGCATGATAACAGATCCATATGACCTTCGAAGGCATAAACGTGGAGCATACAAAAAGCAAAAGCCCTACGGCTATGGACCGGCCTGACCCGGACATCGTGTGGGTTCATAAACTTTTCAGCTAGATCAATCAAAGAGACGGTATCTCCTTCCAGCATACGGGATACCTCCATGTGAGAAAGCCCTAAAAATTCTCGTAGTTTTCTCCTAGGATCGTGAACTGAAAACGGGATAGCAGGGCGAAGTATGGGATTCCATCCACCTACAGCAGCAATTTTCTCAGGAATAGGACAAATTTCGCCTCGAGGAAAGCCAAAAACGTGATAAGTGTCGTCCCAGTAGGACAGGCAAGCATCTAGAAAATGGCGATCCACTTGCATTTGACGGATCGTGAATAATTGAGTAATACCATTCTGATTCAGAATAACTTTATCGGCGTCTCTAAAGTATCGGGACCAATCCTGCAGCATTCCGATCAAACGGTCGATTCCCATAGTTGGATTTCTTAAGAAGAATAAGGGTTCTCGAAACTTGTTTTCTTTAGAAGTAAGGGAATTATGAGAATTGTAAAAATTAGAAGTAAGGAGATGGGTATTTATAGCATTAAGCCCAACCTCTCCTCCTTCTTTTTGGATTCCTAATCCCAGAAGATTTAGCATACAGGCCCCATCTCAGAGTCTCTAGCTAAGTCATCTCGAGCATTCCTATTCCTTTTCGGAGCCAGATTTTCAAAAAAAAAATCCTAAAGTCTTTTTCAAAATTTCTATTCCCCAGCGCGAGTCATTTCTCCTAAAAATGTTACATGCAAAGTCTCGCATAATTATATACAGGAACGATTCAAGTTGTGACATGCGATTAACTCCCCAGCGGAAAGCCCAAGGCGGCATTTTTCACGGGATGGGCCCGTATATAGGTACACCCGGGACTTACACGACAAGTCCAAATTCCCACGGAGTTATCATCACCAGCTCAGGTATATTTCTATCTTATGGCTGGCGAGCCCTTTTACGCAAGTCTAATGGACTATAAACGACCCGATCGGAAGTCTGCCAGGTCTTTGACTGACCTGGTAGCTACTCTAACTTTCGCCCTGTCCAAGCCTCAGTCAGAGTGGGGGCTCTGTAGACACCCACATTTGCTCACTAGGTGTCTATAGCAGTTTCCAAACAACATCCGATGATGATCAGACGCAAACATGTTTTAACGAACTCGAATATGGGCTCGAAACCATTGGCATTTGGCTTGGGCTTTTTACGGAGTACAAATCTCATGAAACCCACCTCAAATTCAGGCCTAGTGGGTCATTTCGAGTCAAATAAGACTAATTTGGGTCAAATCCGACACCAGGGGCAAAACCGTCTTTTAGCGACCGAGTCAAAACCCGGTCAAAATTTTCCGAGACATAGAGGCCTGCCGTGTCACCCCACGAATCCAGTCTGAACTAGAACACTACAAAAAATTAGCTAACAAAAATATTAAACAAATCCGTTAAACGTAGAATCCGATTCCCATTAGGAATCTACCCGAGCACCCGACCGAGCACGAAGTGTACTCGGCCGAGTACTCTTCCATCCAGCCGAATTTCGTATCTTCCCAACCAAGAAACGAAATCCTCGTTCCTCTCAAATTGCTTACCTTTCCGATTCAAAGCGGTATTTCTTAGAACCCAAGTTAAGCTACCTTTCCTAGCTTCAATCGAGGACCTCTCCTATAAATAGGACATACACACAATTCATATACATTCATCATACCTACACATTCATTAGCAATAACATACACACACATAGCATCGAGTAACCGATAATAAAACCCGAGATCACGCCGCCTTAGCCTTAGAACCGGCCGCCTCTTACCCGACACTCTACACGACCAAAACCACCATAACTCACCCACATCATCTCGACGCTCTTGTGCCTAAGTCACATTCCAACAAGCTCCGTTCCGAGAATACAAAGCATGTAGGTTGAGGGTGTAAAATCAAAAAACCCGTCTTCTCCTTCTTCTCTCTCTTCCTCTCGTCTTTTTCCTTCTTTTTGCGTCGTTGGTCCGTTTTTTTATGGGTCTTCGTCACGTTCTTTTCCTTTTCTAATATCGATACTACAATATAATTTTCTATACAAAACAGACGTTCTTAAAATACGATATCGACTCTCTAGTCGAATATCGTATCTAAAAATAACTAAATTAATCTCATTGATGCTAAAAAATCGTCACATGGTCTTAAAAACAAAATACGACGATTTTAACGCGGATGGAATTAACATTGCTCTTTTTTTAGTTCAATTTTCAAAACGATTTACAAAACCTTTCTTTTTCTAAAAATCATTCCGAATATTCGATACCGATTTCATAATCGAATATCCAATATAACGAATATCGAAAATTTAAGTCGAGTATAAATTACACTATATTTGTACGCGATTTAACAAAATTGTTGATTTTCGAAAAAAAGGTCTCGAGAACAGGCCGCCATGCGAGTCGCACGAGTCCTGTGCGGGTCGCATGGCCACGCGAGTCGCGCCTCACCCGCGCGGGTCGCGTAAGCCCCTGAAAACCATAACACCGAAAGACTATTTCATCTTAATTTTTCAAACATCTTTTCCTTTTTAATAAAACAGCGGGCTTTTTAGCATATTTCAGGTCTCATCCATCACGTGTCATAAACTTTTCAAAACCATGCATTGCATTATATTCACATCTTTTATTCAATTTACAAACCGTTACTAACCCGTTTGTTCTTTGTCTTTGTATTTTATTCATCGTTTGTCTTATTATACTAAAACAAATCTCGCATGCTAAAACAACTTTGACGTTAAAATTAGATGCATTAAATTGACATAGCAACTTATTCAAATATTCACATGTCTAGTCAAAACAATGTTTGCATATCATTCATCGTATTACTTACGCGCGTATTTCAAAATCAAACGATATCTTAGTAGAGGCCGCTAATGTGCAGGCGGGGTTGGGTGTTCTTTGTGAACTTCCCAACACGTACCCTCACCCCTTACTCAGAACCATGGTTTCCGGATGTCCGAATCCATTGGCACACGAGAGTCATTCAATACACGGTATCCGATAACGTCGGTATCGGTATCAAATGCAATGGGACGAACCCAATAAACTCTGACATCCGAATGGGCCATACTTTGTGCATGACCCACTAAGATATAGAGTGGGTTCGAACGGGTCGGAACTCCCACAAAGTTCGGTGGCGACTCCACTTCGATTTAAATTTCAATTCGACCCATCTCATATTGAGATTCATTCGCCTTCCCAAACCGCGCAGACCTATGTCATGTCCACACACTCAATCGCAAATGATACAACATGGTATATTTTTCAATTGAGTCGATCCAACCCGGTATTACACGAGTCTTTTTCAATCACCTGCCTGTCTATTTTTTTTTTTTTTTTAACATTCAGATCTGAAAATTTATCCCCAAATCGACCCACCCCTAACCCTATCTCCTTCACCCACCCCTGCCGGCGACGTCCGACCTTCCACGACTGACGCCTCCCCTTGCCGGCGCTCCTCACTAAACCTTTTCTTTCTTTCTCGGTGTTGCTGTTGCGGTGTTTGTTATTGGTGCCGTCGTCGGAGCCGCTTCCGCCATTGGTTGTCTTCGGAGTTGCTGCTGTCTCGTATTCTCTCATTCCTTTGTTGATTAGGTATATTCATCTTATTTCAATCTTTGATTTGCCATAACCAAAGAAGTTGCTGCTGTCTCGTATATTATGTATTATTATATTATTGAATTGAATTGTGCATAATATGTTACGATTAAGCACAGTGATATGTATATTTTCTGTGGGGACTTCATGAGAAGTAGTGAAAGAATTAGAAATCAAACTCCTGCCAACATGATATAAACTTTGTTTTTTTTGTATCTGCTTTGGTGTCGTAGGGTTAGTTTGCTTTTAGTTTAGCTTAGATTTGCTGAAACGCAATGAGTCTGGAGTTCGTGTGAGTGTATGGTTGATGTTAAAATGAAGGAGTTTGAGCTTCATTTAGTGATCGTGCGATATATTTAATTGTTGAATGATGTCAGTTTTGCAATATGTGTTGGTTGCTAGGGAAGAACGCCATTAGCAAACAAGGTAGGAAATTGTCCTTTCTTTGAAGCATTTACCCCACCAGTTTTGATGTCTTTCAAGGACAAGCAATGATCATATGCCTACCATCACGTGGAAGAAATTGCCATCAGGCATTCATCTATTTAATGGATCCAGCTCACCTGAATATGGTAATGGACACTTAGAGCTTCAGTCAAATTCTATATGTGAAACAACACCAAATCCTCCATCAAAGAGGGTGAAAGTTGGGCTAGATCTAATGGAAGACACCAAGGCAGATACTTCTGCAAAACTGTCTGAAGAAGACTATAACTCAGATAGAATGCCTGATATTAAGGTCAATTCTTTTCTTTCCTTGACTTATATGTACTAGATTTTGTATTTTACTTGGAATGCTTTAGAGGAAAAGCGCAAGCGTGAAATATTATTTTAAAACAATGTATTCACTTAACTGCTCATTCAGTTGATTCTTCTCTAACAAAGTAGTACCTACTTCATGGTTTTGTTCATCTTCTTTCACGTCTGTTGGAATATCTATGTTATGTCCTGCTTTTACCGTAATACCTCAAATGTCTTTTCGTTTGGTGGGGAATGGTGGTCGAATGTACATATCTCTATCTCTGTATTGACTACTCGAGATATTGTTTCCTGATGATCAATGATGAAAATTGAATCGGCCACTTGCTACATGAAAAAGTAAAAAACACAAAGTTAAGTGAACTATTCTGCTGTATGTGATCCTATCTCATAATAAAATGATAATGAGTTCTATTTAATGCTTCTGCTAAATATTGCTGAATTTAGGCCGTTCTGTGTTCCATGGAAAATTCATATTTTTGTAGATTTGTGTACCATAAGTACCCTTCGTAGCTTCTGGATCCCTTTTTTTTTGCTCTGTAATAATATGGAATGAATAGTTCTGAACATGCACATAAAAATATGTACGATTTCCAACATCCGATAGTATTATAGTATCAGTCATGTGACAATTCTCGAACTGAAAGGGCAATATTTTACCCCATGTTTCTTGTAGCATGTCTACCTTCGAACTGTTGTGACTATAGCTAACTATTAGTTTGTGAAAATACCAGGTCACAAATGCATTCGGAACAAGCCTGGGGAGTATACAGGAAAACTATGGAAGTATAGATGACTCGGCGTCAGACTCAGAAAGTGCCGGAGCAAACACTTTAGAGTTGAAAAACACGCCTTGCAACATAGAACTACTTTCAGATTTGACAATTTTCAGATATTGTCTTGGAAGCTTATCTGAGAGGTCAGCTATGCTCAAGGAGATTTCTGTAGCTTTTTCTCAGCCAGATATCACAGACATGGCAGAGAAGGTTGTATTTTTTTCTGGGTGCACCCATCACAGGTATTTATTATTACCACCATCCTATCGTTGTCATCTCAATTTTACTTTGATGGTCAACTTTGGGCTTTGATTTCTTCAAACATGTGTAGATATACAATCTGGAATTTGTTATGTTTGATTTCTATGCTCAAATTTTAAAAGTTGTAAATTTGGTAAGTTGTGAAAAACTGTTGGTCTTGGTTGACGTAGTTTGACCACCGAAGTCTATTGCAGACAATAAAAATGTAGTTTGGATGATCAGTAAATCACTCATCTTTTGCGAAGCTCACTCTTGATGCTACTTTTACCCCAATGATGATCTTCATTTATTCCCAGGCACCAAATTACCATGGTAAAAAGCCTCTTAAAAGAAGGCGAAAAAGTTTGGCATTTGATTACACGAGGCAGGCAGAGAGTTCATTGGGATGATATTGTTTTTGTGATAGAAGAGCAATTCATGAGGATTGCTTGCTGCAGCAGGAGATCTCTCACTCAGCAGGTAATTCAGGCTCTCTGAATATCTAAGCTGTTTTATTGCCTAATCCTTTTGTTCAGTGCTGAGCTTCTATTGCCTTTAAATAATGGCAAGGGTATTTTGCAGGGATGTCCTTCACCTAGATATTGGTGCCTTGAAATACATTCAATTTTTCTGTTTCATTTCTTTCTTTTCCACCATTAATTATTGTGTATATAGCTCGAATTATACCATTGTTATGGCGTTAATTCCTGGAATCTACAACAACTTTAGAGTTCTAGTTTGATGGAATAAAAATAAAACGACTCACTAATATGTTGGCATCTCTTTAATTGTGAAATACTGCAATCAGTCATGTCTCTGATTAGAATATTTCTCATGGTAGGATTTCAACTTTCTGAGGAGATCGTCAGGATGCCATGAGTATTTCACAAAGGACGACTTCGATAAAATGTGGTACTGGTTATATCCAGTAGCTTATACCATATCAAGGTACGAGATCAATTCGTTGTGGGCATCTACCTCACCTAAGTGGATTGAGGGCTTTGTTACCAAGGAGGAAGTGGAATATGCTCTGCGCGGCCCACTGGGAAATTCTGAGCCGGGAACGTTCATTTTACGGTTTCCAACGACAAGAAGTTGGCCCCATCCAGATGCGGGTAGTTTAGTTGCATCCTATGTTGGCAGTGATTTTTCTTTGCACCATAGGCAGCTGTCTTTGAATTACAGGTTTGGCTACTTAGCATATAAATATGGCCTTATTGCTTCAAGATATTTCTCTGTATACAACTACTGCCAGAGTAATGCTTCTTCAATATAGAACCATGTTCAGTTTATGCCGTTAGAAATATATTTTGGATTTTTACCAAATTTCTTGAAAGACAATGTAAACAAAATAGCCTTAGTCCCCACTCTCCACTGAAATTATGAATAACTTTTTGTGAAGGTACATACCGGAAATGTTATCTTAAATAAGTTAATGCATTGTGTGTAAACTTTGTATCATTCTTAATTTTACAGTTCCGGCATGCTTGAATCTAATGAAAAACCACTTGAAGAATTGCTTTTGGCTGAACCTGAGCTCACACGAGTCGCAAGGTATTACGTCTCTTCACAAGCTTTTTACATCCTCCTCATCTTCTGTATTATTGTGTAGGCGTCCTTTTTTCTTCCTGAAATTGCATCATTGAGGAACTACAAAGCTGTAGTGGAATGACATTGGTTTGTGACTTGTGAACCAAGCGAAAATCCAGAAAACCCTCAATTTTAACCTGATTCAGAAATATAAATTAATAAAACGAACCTTGTAGAGTCTTGTATGTCAAAGAAGGCTAGAGCAGGAATGTAAGGAAATTCGTGACATCTCACCAGAATTTGGATTAGGTAGCAGCTTCCGAGGGTAAGTTCTTTAAAGATGGTAGTTTTTAAAATATATTAAAATAATTAAAATGTGGCAACTGTGGAAAAGTGTACATAATGAAAACTGTAACTCATACATATTTACAGTGTTTTTTAAATTTACTTGTTTTTTTGTTGATGTATTTCAGTTCAAATTGAGTCCATAACTGGATGGGGCTTATTTGCTGTTGTCGTCATCGATTACGCTTCTTGCGAATTTCTCGATTCTTGGTCATGTATATAGAATCCAGTGAGTACAGAATCTACGAAGAGCTACATCTTGGAAAATCTCAGGTCCATGCCTTAGAACTCTTGCCTTGCTGGATGCAGCTCTATCAGATTTCATTCTTCACGTGTTCGTCCCCAACTTCTGTATTTGATATACAGTTCCAAGAATTTTATGTTTAGCTAAGAGAGATGAACGCCCATTGAGTAGAATGATTTAATAGCAGGTTTGTTCATTGCATTTTATCAACATATTAAAACGTGCCAGAGAAATGGATGGTGAATATCTAAGCTAAAATCATGAATTAGCACTATGCAATTAGCATTTAGCAACGTATTGTTATTTTTGGTTGTGCGGTAAAATAGGATGAACACATTACCTAATGTGTTCAGAGTTAAGACACACATACTACGAGCTGCATTAGCCCAATCTACAACATACAGGTTTACTGGTAAGCCCAGAACAAATGGGCTGATTACAGTTCACAAAATACTCCATGGCCTCTTACTAGACCCCTAGCAAATGGGTCACATTGGTCGGATGCAAGTTCTCCTATCCCCACATCAATTTCTTATCGACCGCCTAAGAACTCTGCCTATGAGTTGTGATAATCAACCACAATCAACCACTATGAACGGAAATATTCCTCTCTCCATTGAAATTTAATACACTTACGGTATGTTTTTGATACCCTTGCCAATGCACACTTTAAATCATTAATATATTTCATTTAACATCTAATCATAATGACTGAGCAAACAAAATCTCAATTGACTATACTTTCTTTTATAAATTGTCCGAGAATATTAAAGATTTTTTTAAATTGTGAATAGTATTCAAAAAAACGAATGCACCGATTGGATTTGAATGAAGAGAGTATCTCAATTCTCAATCGACAAAACCTAGGGCTATAAACGGGAAAGGCTAGTAGCCTAGGATATTAGGAATTAGGAGTAGTTCAATTACAAACTTGTGGGATAGGATGAATCACCCTGTATCCGCGATTCCCATCACCTATCACCTAGGTTGCATGGACACTCCTCCAATCCGTCATGTCGTGTCGGACGCCCGTGTCGGACACACGACAATACGTCTCGGACACCTGAAAAACCGTGTCCGGTTTTTTTAATTTATTTAGAGACGTGTCGGACACGTTTCATGTTATTTTGAGACGTGTCGGCCACGATTCATACTATTTGGAGACTCATCGGACACACTTAGCGTTGTTTATGAATTTGTGGACTTTAATAAAACAATATTACATGTTTAATCTACTTAACAATAAATAAATAAATAATTATTATTTTTACAGTATTATAACTGTTTGAGCTTTTTAAGATTTGATTATAACTTTGAATTTATAAGACTTTAATTTTTATTTCGTTATTTTACGATAATTGCGATAGTGTAAGTAACCAAACCTATATTTTAGGTATAAAAATCTTCAAATTTTCTTTGTTTAAATATGTATATTGATTTTTTTTTCTGCCGTGTCCGTGTCCTATAAATTTTCGAACGTCGTGTCCCGTGTCCGATACGTCTCCGTGTCCGTGTCCGTGTCCGTGCAACCTAGCCTATCACATTCACACATTCGACTATCGAATGTACCAGAAATAATAACATGTTCGGGAGATGAGAAGTGTTTCTTTAGAAATTATAATAACAAGAGATATTGAAAAATTTAATTATGCTTGAGTAACGTTGTAGTTAAAAAATAATAATTTCATACTACTCCAGAATCCAAAAAAAAAAATGGGATGAGCAAAAACAAATGTACTCTCTCCGTTCCAATGAACTGTTTGCCTATTTCATATTGGGGCTTCTCAATGAATTGTTTGACTTTCTATTTTATTAATGCTTTTTATATGTAATTTGACTCTTCTCATGAGTTTGACTCTACATGTTACTTCTTCATTGGATCTCTTCCCCCTTGATGCCAAAAGTAAAGACAAACAATTCATTAGAACGGATAGAGTATTAAAATAAAAAGGGCAATTTCCATTGGTACCAGAGGCGGAGTTGGGGAAGGCCTAGGTGAGCAAGTTTCCTCCCCTTAAATCTTGATATGATTAGATTTTAAAAAATGACTAGTTTTGATCCCGTGCAAATTGCACGGTGGTATTAGAATCCTGTTACAAAATGATTGAAAGAATAACGAATAGTTAAATGGATCCAATGCAAACCGCAATCGCTGAGATCAAAATAACTAATACAAAAAATCGGCAAATTTACTAAACGGAAAATTGCATGTACTTGAAAATAACAAACTAATGAACAATGACAAAAGTAGATATCTGCATGAATATACAAACATGAAATTACAAATATTGGAACCCTTCTTGACACCCACATTAGTAGTAGTGTCGGAGATGCATTTATTGATATCGTAAATAAGAATCTTCAATTCACGCTTGTTGTTAACCCTTGATATTGTAACGTATATCTAATCATGGGTGAACGCGGGCTTGAGGCGATAAAACCAACATGAGACAATGATTGGTCTTGACTCTTGTTAATGGTCATGGTGAAGAAAATGGAAATAGAGTACTGTCGTCGGGTAAACCAAACAGGGAATTTGCTTAAGTTGGATGGAGATACGAAAAAACGCAGAATATAGACTTTATCGCCTTTATGGCTACCCGTTAGCACAATACATCTTTTACGTGTGTGTGCTGCTCCTCTACGTCTTATCTCTTATGTGATGCCTTGGAGGCCTCATCCTTCATGCTCTTCTTCTCTTTTTATACAGCTAAATTTAGTGTTCTTGGGCTTAGCTCACTTCCGTCTTCTTTCCTTTTTTTTTCCTTCTAATTTAATATCTTTATTATAGCTGATCATTTCTAGCATTTGATCTTGTTTTCTTCTAATTTGATCTTTAATACCTATTAGATGACAAAATTTGATCTTGTTTTCTTCTACAAAGTTGTAACTTTCGAACTTAGCTTTCCAACGCATTTTAATTCGCCTTATTTTGACATCGCATGAGTGAGATATCGTCATTTTACGACAGCCCTACAAACCGTATAAATAGGACTTTGATTAGTTGTCTCCCGATCTCAACTCAAATGGATTTCGGTAAATAATTAAAAATAAATATTAAAAAGCTAATTTAGAACAAAAATAATATAAGACCGATAATATATCATGCATTACTAAATTTAACAAATTTAGCTCAAATAATATAATGACGTTTAAAAATTTCCTAAATATCTCAAAGATATTGATTGAAAATGTAATCAAATATATCCATTGATTTACTTTATGATTATGGAAAAGATTAATTATTTTTTAATATTTTTTTAATCCATAAATTAACTATTGTTTCTAAATTATTAATTTGTAAGTATTATTTTTCTTTTAAGCATTACACGTTTTTGTTTTAATTAAATTTTCATTTTAAAATTAATTTATTCGAAAATCAAATAAATATTTGTCCATCCTATTTTAGTATAGATTTTTTAATATCTTGCTTCTTATCTTTTTGAAATATATATTCCTTTTAAGAAAAAAAACATATTTTTCTTTATTTCTAGATTGCTTTCCTTAATTTACCGTAACTTTTTTATATTTTATGTGTTTTTGATGATAACCCGTTTATTTAATATTTTATTTTTTATTATTAATTTATTTATATATTTATGCAAAATGTTTTTTTTAAAAAACTTTTTAATTATATTGATTAGGTAAAACAGAATAATCATATAATTCATATATATATATATATATATATATATATATATATATATATATATATATATAGAGAGAGAGAGAGAGAGAGAGAGAGAGAGAGAGAGAGAGAGAGAGAGAGAGAGAGAGAGAGAGAGAGAGAGAGAGAGAGAGAGAGAGAGAGAGAGAGAGAGAGAGAGAGAGAGAGAGATGAGATCAGGGGAGTTAGTAACTCTTGGAGAGTTGCTTAGTGTTGATCCCCTCCATCTATTCATCCTAAGATGGATGATGGATGGATGGGGTTCAATTATAAAAAAAAAGGGATATTTCCCACGGTACCCTCGAACTTTGACACATTACACATGGTACCCCTCATTTTAAGTTTGTTCCTATGGTAACCTTGTATTTTGCGTTTAGTGCCCATGGTACCCCTGATCAATTTTCCGTTATAATGGCGTTAAAATTTAGTTTAGTTAAAGTGATTAATTTTAATTTTTTCGGTGAAATTAGTTAGAAAATTAATGAAATTCAAATTAAAATAGTTGAAAATTGAGGAAATGCCCATGGTACCCCTGTGTTTTCAGTATTTTAACCATAGTACCATTATATTTTCAATTTTTTGTCCATGGTACCCTTGTGATTTCAATTATTTGTCCATGGTACCCCTGAATGAATTGTAACCACAAGGGTACCATGGGCAAAGAATTTGAAATTTAAGGGTACCATGGCTAAAACATTGAAAACACAGGGGTATTATGAACATTCCCTTAATTTTCAATTATTTTAATTAGAAGTTCGTTAATTGTTCTAACTAATTTTTCCTATGAAACAAATTAATCACTTTAACTAACTAACTTTTAACGTCGTTATGACAAAAAATTGATCAGGGGTACCATGGACACACAACACAAAACACAAGGTTACCATAGGAACAAACTTAAAATGAGGGGTACCATGTGTAATGTGTCAAAGTTCGAGGATACCGTGGGAAATATCCGAAAAAAAAGGACTGACATGCTGCAGCAATCAACCATCAACCATCACTAATCACTTCATTACTTCCCTCCTCTACTCTCTCTCCCCCCTATTACCCTTCCCATCTTTTCAATTCATTTCCCTAATTCAATTCATCTCTCTCTAACAAAACCCCATCAAATAAGCTCTATTAATAACTCCGACCATACTCCGTCAACAACTCCAATCATACTCCGTTACGGATAATTATACCAAGGTATGTTTATGCATAAACTTTGATCATCTTCATTTTTTTAGCTTATTCTTCATCTTCGATCATCTTCATCTTCTTCAAGCTTCTTTTTATTTTTCATAGCTTCTTTTTTTTGGTATTTATAAAATTATTCATCTTCATTATCAAAAAAAAAGAACAACTTCATCTTTAAGAAGAAGTTTGAAGAGGAAGTTTTTCTTTTTTTTGTGGATGAATGGAGCTTGAAGATGAAGATGAAGATGAACAAGTCATTTAGTGCGTAATGTTCTTGCAGAATTGCAAAGTCGCACATTTTTAGTTGTATAGTCACACTCATTATGCTGTATAGTCACACTCATTATGTTGTAGAATCACGCAGCTGTACACTCATTGTAGTCACATATTCAGTTGTATAGTCATACTCATTATGCTGTATAGTCACACTCGTTATGCTGTAGAATCACGCAGCTGTAGAATACCTTGGGATTAAGGTATCATTCGTTGAATCATCTTCATCTTCATGCTTGTTTTATTTTTCATACTTTTTTTTTTTGGTATTTATAAAATTATTCATCTTCATTATCCAAAAAAAATGAAGGTTGAATATGGATGAATGAATGTTGAATATTTAATGAATGGTTAGATATTTTCATTTTTTTTAAAGTCATTGTCGTCCATTCATCCATATTCAACCTTCATTTTTTTTTTGTGTATAATGAAGATGAATAATTTTATAAATACAAAAAAAAGGTATGAAAAATAAAACAAAAATGAAGATGAAGATGATTAAACGCATGATACCCTAATTCTAAGGTATTCTACAGTTGTGTGATTCTACAACATAATGAGTGTGACTATGCAATATAATGAGTGCGACTATACAACTGAAAGTGTGTGACTATACAACTTAAAGTGTATGACTATTTTCAGGTATTTTTTAATGTACGTTCAAGATTCCACGTTCGTCAAATCCCTACTTCCGAACCTCGACGATTTTCAGGTATTTGTTTTTATATTTTTAGAGCATCTTTAAAATAATTAATCATCTTCATCCTCATGCTTGTTTTATTTTTCATTCCTTTTTTTTGGTATTTATAATATTATTCATCTTCATTATTCACAAAAAAATGAAGGTTGAATATGGATGAATGAAGGTTGAATATTTAATGAATGTTTAATTAATTTGCTCTGATTCGTATGTATAATCATCTTTCTAATTATGAATGTGACTTTGCTAATGATGATTGAAGAATAATTGACTGTATGGCTTTTATTTTCCATTTTACGGCTTCAGTTTTGTAGTCACACACTTTAGTTGTACAGTCAAACAGTTGATGTTGTATAGTCACACTCATTATATTGTAGAATCACACAAATTTTTGCAGTGATTAGTGTGTGTAATCATCTTTGCTAATGATGATTGAAGTATAAATAAGTACGAGTATAATTTAATTGTATAGTCACAGAGATTATGTTGTATAGTCACACAGTTGAAGTTGTATAGTCATACTCGTTATGTTGTAGGACCATAGTCATTATGTTGTAGGATCACACCGTTTATGTTGTATAGTCACACAGTTAAAGTTGTATAGTCACACTCATTATGATGTACAATCATGCAGTTATACAGTCATTGTAGTCACATACTCAGTTGTGTTGCGTGATTCAGATTGATTATGTGTTTTGTTGCAGCGAAATGGTTGGTGGAAAGAGGAATGCTGGTAAAAGGGGCGGTGGAAAGAAGAAGGTCGTGGAAGATACAGCGACCGACCACGTAATTGGACAATGTATTGTTGCGCACGTACCGGAGACCATCGTTAAACTCTTGAGTATTTATATGGGATAACATGTTTGCTTTAGGATGAACGTACTATATGTAAAGGATGTTTGGTGGGTTAGAATGTTTTTATGTTTGACGTACTATAGGTAAAGGATGAACTTTTTCTAATGTAAATATATTTTCATCGCTATTTTCTGGTTTCATAATTAATCACACGAGCTCTATAGCAAAATCACTTATCCTTTCACCTTTAACACCACGCAGCTGTGCACCAATTGGTTTGTAGCCAAAAGTGATCGTATTTGTATAGTCACATTCGCCTTGTTGTATAGTCACACTCGCCATGTTGTATAATCACACTGCTAATATTGTATAATCGGGACAGATTTTGGTTTTTCATTTTGTATAGTCACACTCGTCATGCAGTAGAATCACACTCATTATGTTGTAGAATCACACTCATTTTGTGCGTAATGTTAAACGTCAACATAATGAGTGTGACTATACAGCATAATGAGTGTGATTATACAATTAAAAGTGTGTGACCTTGCAATTCTGCAAGAACATTATGCACAAAATGAGTTGTTCTTTTTTTTAATTAAAATGTTCTTACAGTCAATCAAAATAATATTTCTAACTAGAACATATATTAATTAGGATGTTTTTTTGTTGGATGAATGAAGTTGGAAGATGAAGTTGTCATTTTTTTTGGATGAACGAATCTTAAAGATGAAGAAATTCTTCTTTTTTTGTTGGATAAATCGAAGTCGCTCATTTTACGTCTAGCAATCACCTGTTGTAATATTTGTGATAGAAGAGTAGAGCGTTTCAGTAATTTTTCGAAATTTTAAATGCGTCTTACAAACAAGAAATCAACTATAGAAGAAACCAACATAAATGGAGGTTGAATATTTAATGAATGTTTAAATACTTTTGTATGTGATTAATACTTTCATTTTTTTAGAATGTCGTTACTGAGGAAAGTCACAGTCCATTCATCCATATTCAACCTTCATTTTTTTGGATAATGAAGATGAATAATTTTATATAACAAAAAAAGAAGGTATGAAAAATAAAACAAGCATGAAGATGATTATACGCATGATACCTTAATTCCAAGATATTCTACAGCTGCGTGATTCTACAACATAACGAGTGTGACTATACAGCATAGTGAGTGTGACTATACAAACTGAATATGTGACTACAATGAGTGTACATCTGCGTGATTCTACAACATAATGAATGTGACTATACAACTGAATGTGTGTGACTTTGCAATTCGGCAATAACATTACGCACTAAATGAGTTCTTTTTTTTAATTAGAATGTTTTTACAGTCAATCAAAATAATATTTTCAACTATATAACATATTAATTAAAGTGTTTTTTGTTGGATGAATGAAGTTGGAAGATGAAGTTGTTCTTTTTCTTGGATGAACGAAGCTTGAAGATGAAGAAATTCTTCTTTTTTTGTCCGATTAATGAAGCTTGGAGATGAAATTGTTCTTTTTTTGTGAGATGAATGAAACTTGAAGATGAAGATGTTGAGAATGAAGATGAATGAAGGTTGAAGAAATGAAAAAATATGAAAATAAATGGAGTGTCCAGTACGAATTAGAGGGAGTGGTTTGAATTGTAGTGAGAGAGTTTGGTGTGATTGATAGTGAGGGGGAGGGGGCAAATCACTGCTACTACTGCTGTTGTCAGGCCACCCTTTCCTTTTTTTTAAAAAAAAAATCTATTCTAAGCCATTCATTTCACCCCAGATCAATGGTCAACAACATAACTTCCCAACTTCCCAATCCTTACCCAACTCTCTTGATCCCATTTATATATATATATATATATATATATATATATATATATATATATATATATATATATATATATATATATATATATATATATAAATCTTATTGGTTGTGATAACACTTTCTAAAGATAACACTTTCTTATTGAATCTGATGTATGAAAAATATTATGCACATTGGTAAATGCATCATCTTCTGATCCATTTATCGCTATAAAAATATCATGAAACTGTTATTTTTATTTAGAGTGGGTGATAACTGATAAGATTTTGATTATTGGATGTAATTTACATGATATTAATCACAATTTACAATTAATTAATTTTAATCAAACATCAAATACAATCAAGATTGATATCAATGCATTGAAATTAAGAATTAATCATAAAAAAAATTGAAATTGAAACAACAACAACCCAAAAAGAATAATCATGAAATCAATTCTCAATCATTAATAATCGAATCAAAATACAATAAAACGGACTATAAGAAAAACTCCACAAAAAACCCATCAAAATTGACATCGAACCATCAGAAAGACAACAACCCAGAATCAAAATCATTTTCATTCATCAAAATAAAAAGTACCATGTGATTCATATTGAAATCAATCATCAAAAATTAATAATTGAATTAAAATATGATAAAACAGAGCATAAAAACCTCCAAAATAAACTCATTAATATGAAAAAAAATATGGCTGAATTTGGAAAATGGAAGTGCATCAATTAACTACAAAATTAAGAATTACTGATGAAATTCGACATCGAAACAGGGAAAAAAATCAGAATCAAAATTATCTTCAATATAATCATCAAAATTAAAAGCACCCATGTAATTCTAGATAAAATCAATAATCATCCGGAATAATTGAATCAACTACAATAAAGCAGAGCATAAAGATTGAAACTTTATGGTAAAAAAGAAAAATAGATGAAAATGACCTGAAGAATGGATTAACAAAGAGGAGGGATATGATTACACAAAGGGTTATTTAAGATAATGATGATTGAAAGAGACGTTGATGATGAACATTGATCATTGATTCTTCCAACGTTAATAACTACAACCAATTAAATGTATAACCACAACTTTAGCAATCAAAATATCAAAAACAAATAAGAGCATATAAGTAAAACATGAAAAACATACATATGATTCATAAACGCTTCACTAATTGAAGAGAGCGTAGGGTGTTGTGAAGCGGAATGTTTCAGTGGTGGAAAGAAACCGTTCGGTAATAATCGAGCATCACAGGGGGGATGAGGATGGGAAGAAGATAAAACAGTTTTTGTCATATTTTTGGATGAAATGGGTCTTGTCATATGAATTAGACGGTTTATGTAAATGGGAGAGGGAACTATAATTTGACAGTTTATGTAAATATGGGAGAGAGAGTTATAATTTGACAGTTTAATTTGTGATGGAAGACATCATTAGCCATGACAGTTCCTTTTAAAAACAAATGAATTAAATTAAATAACATATGCCACGTAAGTGCCACATTTGCGCCATATCACGGTCCATGTCATATGCTGACGTGGGTGAATGTGAGAAGCAGAAATGTTTCTACTTTAAAAGATAAAGATTTTTCAATTGGTAGGAATCCCAAATTGCTATCATAAGGACTTGGGTTCGATTCTCACCCCTCTTAAGAATGCTTGAACCCATACCAATAGAGTAAATAGGTACGTATTATATATTTATGATTATTTGAAATTTAAAGAGTTCTTTTTTTAAAATAAAAATTCAAAATAAAACCTTATTTAGTGGTGAAAATTCATGGAAAATATATATTTTTCTTTGAAATTTTAAGATCATACAAATTAAATCTGTTCTGATAAAAAAGGCGGGTTCAAAATTTAGGTAATTTCCCGGGTCAAAAAAATTGCGCCCTCCCTACCTCGAAATCTTGCATCCGCCCCTGATTGGTACCATCTTAGTTTTGATTTTTGCCAATGGTAAACAATTACTTACTTTATAAAATTCCCGATTATACCATTATAATTAACTTATTCCTAAAAATCTACTTTTTGGGTTAAATAAAGCAACGTCTATCTCCTTAAACCATAAAACCCTTCCTTTCATTACTGATGGGGGTCAGTACTTAGGCCGGCCAAGTATGTTCGGCCGCCGGCACCCTCCCTAGTCCAGGACGAACCTTGGTCACCACTCTTGGAAGAGCCGACCTGGTTAGGCCTAGTCGGCCATGGCCCGGTGGGATCTAGCTGGACCAGTCTGTACAAAATACCTCTATAAATAGGAACACTATTCTTAAATGCAAAGGGTTCACAAAATAATACGGAGTACAACTTATCTCACTAAAAAGCAAGGTAAAATCTTCTACTAAGACAATTATATCGACTTTGTCCCGTTCACTGACTTGAGCATCAGAGATGCAACCTCGAACATCCTCCGAGGCCCTTGTGTGTTGCTCGTGTAGTGACAATGTGAAGCCGACCTCAAGCAGGACAAGGAGAGATCAACCGGCTACCCCTACCCGAAGTACTTTGGTTGTTTGCACCCCAAACAATTTGGCCCTGTCTGTGGGGAGTACTTACAAAAGCTCCCTACCATCAAGCAACAAAAAGTTTAACATGAATGATCAAGGTGCGACTAACACCCCGCAAGTAACTTCCACTTCGGCTGGTATCACGCTGAAGGAGTTGACCCCATCCTCGAACCTCCCACCTAGGAGCGGTGACAAGGGAAATGGACAAATGACGGATGTCTCAACCCGGATAGCGACAACCTCCGCTGAGGGACCTGTGAGACTGTTTACTCCCGAGCAGCTCTCCGCCGCCTAGCAGTTCTTCGTTGCCTTGCTCAAGTCTTTAATCCCAACAACTGCAGGTGCCGTCGTCGAGAAGACCGGTGAGGTCCCTTAGAGGGCCAATATGTCTCCTAGGCGACTCTTCCCCGAACCACCCAATATAGAAGAGAGGGGACGGAAGGCAAGGGAAGAATTCGACTGCATAGCGAGAGAGCGTCTCAAGTTTGAACGGCCGAAGAAGGGCTATCAACCTCGTGGCCATATACTCCAGGATCGCGACCTCCAACGGCGTTTGGGCGCAAACGTCATCATCAGTATTGCGAGCGAAGAGCCAGCAGGCAAGGAGGTCGACGCCCCTCCCAGGGGGAAAGAGAGGAGGCAGAAGTTGCATCCTGACGCCCACAATGTGTGACAGGCTCGGACCTAGGTCAAAGAAGGCACGTCGCACCCCCAACCCAACAAGAACCGCAATACGCCGACTAGGCTCGCGCGTGGGGAGGACAGACGCCCCAGAAGGGTCCAAGACAGGCTTAGGGGGCACAGAGAAGAGGAAGGTCCAACACGGTCTTGCTCCACGAGCTTAACTCAGCGAGGATCTGTCTTCAACCGTCTCTCTTGTGGGTCCCCCAAGAGGGCCAGAGGCAAACCCAGCGCAGCGCAGCCGACGAAGTCTCACGCCAGAGCCATCCACCTCTAAAATCGATGCTCAACCAGACGGGTCACAAAGACCCCCGTGGAAGACAAAGGGTGATAAGCTCGTCGTGTAACTATCAAAAATAACCAACTACGGTCCAACTAAAAATATAGCTAGGGAAGTCGGGATCGATTTCACAGGGAGACAAATAAATCCTACTCGCAATTAAAGTCTATCTAAGTAACAAATCAGGGGTTTTTGTGAGTTGTTTTTAACTAATCTAAAAGTAGTGAGGGAAGAGAAAATTAAAAGAGAAGAAATAACTAAAATAAATATGATGAATTAAAACGAATTGATATATGGAGAGAAAACTAGGATTGTTGGTTCACTACGAATCTCATATGGTCACGGTCTAAGTCACAGGTCTATCGCAGATATTGGTCAAAGGGGTAGTGAAAAGGTCCTTCCGGTCCGCTATTCACCCTAGCATGCGTCTAAAGGCTTCCGATCTTATTTGGGCAAACTAATGTATTGCAGTAGGTCTAACTTTTACCAGGCTTCCGATCTTAGGTTCAAGTTTACCGAATTCAATTAATCAATCATGCACATTAACTGACTAATCGCGATTATATGCTACAATTAACAACTCAGACACAATATCATTGATAGATCTATAAATTATTTAGCGACCACATTCAATTCGCAGATCCCCTAAATCCTAGCGAAGGAAATTAGCTACTCATGATTAAATCAAGAACAACAATATTAATAAACGATTCTATTAGATTAAACATGATGAATGATAATAATAAAATTGCGGCAAGCATAAAACAAAGATTAAAAATAATCAAGAACGAAGAAGAAGGAAGAAAGATAAGATTAAATTACCAAGAGGATTAAAGGCGATTCGAATCTTGAAGTCTTACAATAACCGAGGTTTAAAGGAAGAAATAAAACTAAATAAAAGTATAAGGAGAGGAAAAGTATCGAGAGAAAAAGTGAATTCTAATGTGGCTGAAAAACCCTATTTATACAAATTAGAAAGGGTTAAAACTGATCAGGAAATAACTTGCTGAACACGAAACTGTCCACGGCCCAGAAAATAGTCGGCCGACTATTTTAATAGTCGGTCGACTAATATCTATTTAATTTGATCTTGTTCTGCCACCCAAATAGTCGGCCGACTAAAACAACATTCGGTCGACTATCGCCATAGTCGGCCGACTATTCTACCCAGTTCAGCGATTCAGCTCTTCCAGCTTCGTTTTTGCTCGATTTTTGGTTCGTTTTAACTCCTGTGGCTTTCGTTCCTGCAATAAGACAAAATATACCACAAAGTAGCCAATTCGGAGCAAAATAATAGCTTTCACTATTCAATAAACACGAGAATGCGCGTAATAAGAGCATAAAAAGTGTATA
The DNA here is from genome assembly GCA_958450325.1 of Agrostemma githago. Classification (NCBI taxonomy): domain Eukaryota; kingdom Viridiplantae; phylum Streptophyta; class Magnoliopsida; order Caryophyllales; family Caryophyllaceae; genus Agrostemma; species Agrostemma githago. The sequence goes on from OY288246.1 coordinate 21,162,901, forward strand.
TATAATGTGCGCATCAAATCTCCCTAAACCAAACCCTTGCTTGTCCTCAAGCAAGCACAAAACTATAACCCAATCCTAATGGAATGTATATAACTCATAGCGGAGTATGCTCCAAAGTTACCCAAACCAATGCGCAACAATTAAAATTAATGTAAACAACCACATACAAGAAGCTTGACCAATGACAACAATACTGAACCTTCAACCTTGCAAGACTCGTCTATGTCGGACTCTCGCGGATCGCTCATCACACAAAAGGGGTGATATTGTGAGTTTATGTAAAAATGGAAAGACAAAACACTCACCTAAATTGCGACGTACAAGAACATGCATGCAATCTAACATGAAATTAATCTCTAATAACCGTACATACGCATTTTATCGGGAAAAGACACGTGCCAAGGACTTACATATGGTATAAAGTGAGGCTAATCGGGTAAGAAGGGGCAAAACGATATGGATATGAGGAGGTAAAGCCAAGCTAGTATTCCTTACACCCATCAATAGTAAACATTCCGTTCTTACCAAACTCCAGTCGAAGAAATTAGGCATAGCAACAAGCGCCTTATCAAAACCGCTTCCTACTAATAGCTATGAAATTAGAGAGATCAATTCTTTTCTCATAGCAAAAACACATTCTTTTTCTAGTTTCACTTCATTTTTTTTCTTTTCTTCTTCGTTTTTTTTCCATTCAATTTTTTTCTTTCATTGGTTTTTTTTTCTTTTCCTTCCTTTTTTCTTTCTTTTTCAAATAAATCTCCTTTTTCTCTTTTTTTTTTCTTTTTTCAAATATCTTTTTTTTTCATTCCCTTCTCAATTGTCATGATACCAAAATCAACCAAAAAAAAACAATTCCGTCCAACTAATCTACTAACTTGACTAGGGTAGGCAATATATGGCGTGTAGTTGATAAACGGGTAAAACAGGTCAATTTGGCTATGTGGGGCTTATGGGATTAGATAAAAGAAAGGATTTGCCTTTTTTGCACATGTCAAAACCACGAGTCAAAAACGTACAGGTACCTAAGAGACGAATGTCATGCTTATGCAATTTGATGTTACATGTCTCATCAGGAGTACTACTCTCATCCTATAAGAAACTGATCATGAATGTCATCAGTTTAAGGCTCTAATTCCTTATAATTCTAAGTAGTTTGCCAACAATGAGTCAAGTTTATTCGTTCAGTACTGTTAACCAAAGATGTAAGAATACCGCATGTGAATATATACAAAAACTCTAACGGCGCACTAGCATAAGCAACTAATGAAGACATAAAAGCAATATCATCATCGCTACATAGCATTACGACTCAACTAAGACTCGACTAAATGTAAAAACATATTTTTGATTTTTTTTATGCATGCGAAAATGCAAGAAATATGCAGATGGATGGAAACAGACAGACGCATACCCTCCTCAAACCAAATCACACAATGCCCTCATTGTGTACAACAAACAATAAGAGGCAACAATAAATACGGGGAAGGAATGCAAAATGATGGAAGTGCAAAAAGAAAAAGAAGAACTACTTACAAGATGTATATACAAGCGGAGACCTCCCCAAACCATCCTAATCGGAGCTCTCGTCACCACTCTCCTTCTGACTACCACTTCCACCATCGTCATCCCCATCGTCGTTATCTCCCTCCTCATTCCCGTCGTTGTTACCATAGCCTCCCTTGGGATAGGTGTAGTAAGTCGGGTGCCAAGCTGTAGGAGGGATCTGGTCGAGCTGCACTGAATTGTCGTAAAAGGGAAAATCGGAAAGTGCTTGATTTAGCTGTACCATGGCTATCCGGTGGCACAACTCATTAAGCATTCCAGGGACCGCCGCTTGGTCGAGGACCGCAGGTGTAACATATGGTGGAGGAGGCATGAAGTTAGCCGGAAATACAGACACGTTAGAATAATCAGTATATGGAAATGCATAAGGAGGACATGGTGGGCCCGAAGGTCCAGCCGCAAAATATGGTGTATGTGATGCACGACTAGTCGATCGGCCACCTCCTCGTGATTGTCGAGGAGGTCGAGACGGTCCACCCGTTTTGGGTGTGAAGTGTGTGGGGGTCTGAAGATCCCTCCTAAGTGGTAGCAAATAGGAGGGATACGGTGGAGGGTCCCTTTCAGGACCAAAGGGAAGATGGGGGAAGGGAGTGAGAGGTGGTAGATTGTAAGGAAGGATAACCGAGTCATCCTTTGCTATGCGCCAACGCAAATATGGACCTAGCCAATGAAGACTCCTAAGGACATAAAAGTTCAAAAGGCGACTATCGAGTCGCGCGGCAGGTGGAAGATCGTGCCCTATAGGTTCCTTCCCACACGGGAAGTCCGGAAATAGCCTACGACAGATGTGGGAAACGAGACCCCCACAATGAATGACAACTATAAGCCCATTTCCGATATGTTGGAAATGGTGGGCAACAAGGGCGGCCACATTCGTGACACATGGCCGCTCGCTATCGGTGTTAAGCTAGCCGGCTAGACTCTCTAAATCATCAGCATTAACATTGTTCGGCTCTGTACGTTCGTAAATGGTGCACCCTATCAGACGAAGCCAGTATCGGATGGCCGGGTGGTGGACTTCGTTGCCCCGCTTACGACCCGTATTACGATCAGATAGACAAGACCATATTTCGTTGGCTAGACGGCGAGAGGGATGTATTGAGTCCCCTTCGCTAGTGACACCCAAAAGCTGACCGAACTCGCGAACGGTCCTAGAAAAACTCGTGTTAAAGAGTCTAAAAAAAATGCATGGTGTGTCGCAATTCGTGTCACTAAAGAAATTAAAACTACTAAAAAACTCTAGAGTCAGACTCTTAAATGTGAATTCAAGCATATAAATTAGCCCACTCATTCCAGTACCATTCAGTAAGTCAACAACAAGTTGATAAATGCCCAACTTGCCCAAGAGCTCACGGTCTAGAAACCGTGTCGGGGTTACCTTAGGAGCTGCCAACTGGACGAAGCGCTCCTTCCGATCTGCCGAGGTAAACCGAATGTCGGGGTATTCCGGTATGCTCTGCTCGAAAAATGGAACGAGATCCTGAGTCGGCCCTGACTCCCGGCTAATGTCGACCCGACGCCTTGTGCTTCCCCGACATTGTCTTTTCCTTGCATCCATTTTGACCTGAAATAGCAAAAATCAGACTAGTGTACTACTCAAACAAAAACCCCCAAATTGATTGAAATCAAAACCCTAATTCCATAACTGAAATTTAGGTAAAAACATGATAATGTGAAAGAAATCAATTAATTCGGGTAAAGAAATTGAGCAATAGCAGAAATCCGACACTACTAAGTCAAAATCTGAAACCATATGCTGAAACCAGACCTCGAAGAGTTGCGACAGAGAACCAGAATGTCGCCTGAAAGTCGCGATAGTCGTTCGACAAAAACAATAGTCGTCCGGCCAAAATAATAGTCGCCCGACTATCGTAATAGTCGTCCGACTATTCCGATGATCGGCGACAGCTCCAGCGGACAGCAGACGGAAATAATGAAAAACATAAGGAACCACACAAGGGAACTTACTTGATATGGCAGGAAAGTAGTACAACTTCAAAAGAGACAAGAAACTAGCAAAAGATGAAAAGATTAGAGAAGGAAAGTGATGGAGAGAAGAAGATGGGTAGGGGTTGAAGATGAAGATTGATGGGTAGAAGATGAAGTTAAAATGAAGGTAGGTGGGGGGAGTGAGAGAGAGAATAGAGTTTAAGAGTTTTTTTTTTTTTTTTTTCAAAAACTAACTGAAATAAGAGAGTAAGAAGGAGAAAAATAGCTTATATTTTGGTAATTGTTAGGTGCGCGAACTTTGCCAGAATTTTGCCAGAATTGTCGACAGACTAAAAAATAGTCGCCCGACAATAAGAATAGTCGGCCGACTATAAAAATAATCGGTCGACTATTCTTGACCCATTCCAGTTTTCCATCAGCAGCCTGTTCGCTGCAAAACTCAATTTAAGCCTTTAGACCCTCGTTCTCACCCGCACAAATATCTATAATGCATAAAATTAAATATGCTCTAACTAACTAAATTCAGGTACAAATGTTTTGCAACCCGGGTTGCCTCCCGGTCAGCGCTGATTTAAGGTCCCACACGACCGTAGTCACCTCGCTCAGTTGGTGATTGTATCGAGGTACAAAACCTCGACTTCTTTTCCTGTCTCACCTTTCTCGTGGTAGTGCTTTATTTGGTGACCATTGACCTTAAAGCGATTTCCCATGGAAGAGTTTTCAAGCTCGACCGACCCAAATTTAGAGACCGAAATCACCGTATAGGGGCCGGACCATCTGAATTTTAATTTTCCAGGAAAAAGACGAAGACGAGAATTAAACAATAATACCTTTTCACCTGTTTTAAACTCCCTCGGAATGATACGCTTATCGTTCCACCTTTTTGTCTTCTCTTTGTAGATACGGGCACTATTGTAGGCATTCATCCAGAACTCCTCGAGCTCATCTAGCTGCAAAATTCGATTTTTGCCACACAATTTTGGGTCAAAATTCAGCTCTTTAACGGCCCACCAAGCTTTATGCTCCAACTCTACGGGTAAGTGACAGGACTTCCCATAAACCAACTGATAAGGCGATGTACCAATCGGTGTCTTATAGGCGGTCCTGTACGCCCATAGAGTGTCATCCAGTTTCAGGCTCCAATCTTTTCTTGACTTTGAGACAACTTTTGCCAAAATATCCTTAAGCTCCCGGTTGGAAACTTCGACCTGTCCACTAGTTTGGGGGTGATATCCCAAACCTCTGCGATGCATAACACCATATTTAGACAATAAGGCAATAAGTTGTTTTTCTTTAAAGTGCATACCTCTATCACTAATGACGACTCGGGGGACGCCAAAACGTGGAAATATAATCTTCTTGAAAAGTTGGATGACGGTCTTAGCGTCACAATGTACCGAGGCAACAACTTCTACCCGCTTAAATTCGTAGTCCACAGCTACTAAAATGTACCTATTACCTCGACTTGTCGGGAAGGAACCTTGATAGTCGATGCCCCAAACATCGAAAATCTCTACCTCCAAAATACCGACCTGAGGCATCTTATGCCTTCGGGAGATATTTCCTGTCCTCTGACAAGCATCACATCCTGAAACAAATGACTTGGCGTCAGAAAACAAAGATGGCCAATAAAAACCTGACTGAAGTACCTTAGCCACGGTCCTAGCGGGACCGTAGTGACTACCGTAAGACGAGGAGTGACAAGCTTCCAAGATGGCATTGGTTTCCCATTGCGGTATGCATCACCTAAAAGTTCCGTCGGCACACTCCTTGAAAAGATATGGATCGTCCCAGAAATAATGCCGAACATCATGTAGGAACCGCTTCTTCTGTTGATATGACAAATCAGGCGGCATTATTTTACCTACAAGAAAATTAGCATAATCAGCATACCACGAAGTATCCATTATACCAATAGCCATCAAAATATCATTAGGAAAAGAATCATCTATCGGTAAAGTATCGCCTCCGTCCTGCAATGGAAATCTAGAAAGGTGGTCTGCCATAGAATTTTCAGCGCCCTTCTTGTCCTTTATCTCCAGGTCGAATTCCTGAAGTAGGAGGATCCATCGTAGCAATCTTGGTTTGGCTTCCTGCTTCGCGAGAAGGTACTTCAAAGCCGCATGATCGGTATAAATTGTCACTTTCGACCTTATTAAATAAGATCAAAATTTCTCTAATGCATAGACCACGGCTAGAAGCTCCTTTTCCGTCGTAGTATACTTTACCTGAGCCTCATCCAGAGTTCGGCTCGCATAATAGATGGCATTCACTGCCTTTTCCTTCCTTTGACCCAACACCGCACCGACCGCATAATCACTAGCGTCGCACATAACTTCAAACGACAATTCCCAATCCGGGGCCTGAATAATAGGTGCTGTGACCAAAGCCTGCTTCAACCTGTTAAAAGCAGATAAACATTCATCAGAAAAAATGAATGGGGCATCCTTAAGGAGCAATTGTGTAAGTGCTTTAGCAATTTTAGAGAAATCTTTGATAAACCAGCGATAAAATCCGGCGTGTGTCCAAGAAAACTCCTAACCCCCTTCACGTTAACGAGATGAGGCAATTGCTTGACCACTTGCACCTTTACTTTGTCTACTTGGATGCCTCGATCTGAAACTAAGTGCCCAAGGACAACTCCCTTGTTGACCATAAAATGGCACTTCTCCCAATTCAGCACTAGATTGACCTCAATCCATCGCTGCATCACTTTATCAAGGTTAGTTAAACAATCAGTGAAACTACTACTGTAGACACTGGAATCATCTATGAATACTTCCATAATAGACTCGATATACTCGGAAAATATCCCCATCGTACATCTTTGAAAGGTGGCAGGGGCATTACACAACCCGAAAGACATTCTGTGATAAGCAAAAACATCATGGGGACAAGTAAAGGTCGTCTTTTCTTGATCATCAGGATGGATCGGGATCTGAAAGAACCCTGAATAGCCATATAAATAACAGAAAAAATTATGTGAGGCTAACGTTTCTACCATTTGATTGATAAACGGAAGAGGGAAGTGATCCTTTTTTGTGGCGGCATTTAATTGTCTATAGTCAATGCACATCTGCCATCCCGTTACAATTCTAGTAGGTATTAATTCATTTTTATTGTTTTTTACCACGGTCGCCCCGCCTTTCTTCGGGATGACCTGAACAGGACTCACCCATTTAGAGTGACCGACAGAATAAATTATACCTGCATCTAATAACTTCATCACTTCTTTCATTACCACTTCCTGCATTTTCGGGTTCAACTTACGTTGACCCTGTCTAACAGGTCGACGATCCTCCTCAAGTTCAATTCGATGCATGCAAATATCGGGACTAATTCCCTTAAGGTCATCTAGACTGTAGCCTAATGCACTCTTGTTCTTTTTAAGAACGACCAACAAAGCAGAAAGTTGGTTCTCATCTAATTTATTACTTACGATGACGGGATAAGACTCAGAATCGTCTAGAAATACATACTTAAGATGAGACAGAAGAGGTTTCAGGTCGGGTTTGGTTACCTCTACAGCATAAGAAGTATCTACCAACCTATTTACTACTTCTCCGTCCATGCTCGTTAGTTTCTGTGTATCTCCTAAAATATCCCACACAACATCATCGTTAGTCTTATTACCTGCACAAGTATCTAAACATGTCAAAGCCTCGAGCGGGTCCCTACTTAGGGAGCCCGTACAAACATCAAGAATAACTTCATCAATAATATCTAGTGCATAAGAAGTATCCTCGATCATAGGCTTAGCGAAAGTTAAAGGTCACTTTATCGTCCCCTACCTCTAAAGTCAAGCGTCCGTGCTTGACATCTATAATAGCCCCTGCAGTATGTAGAAATGGCCTACCCAAAATTATAGGAATCTGGGTTTCCTCAGCCATATCTAGAACAATGAAATCGACAGGTATAAAGAATTTATCTATCCTAACAAGGACATCTTCTAAGACTCCTAGGGGACATTTGACTGACCTATCAGCCATCTGAAGAGTCACACTTGTGACTTTAAGCTGACCCATATTCAGTTTCTCGCAAACTGAATAGGGCATGACACTGACACTTGCACCCAAAGCACATAAAGCTTTATCGATTACATGGGTGCCTATGGTGCATGGTATGGAGAAACTACCCGGGTCCTTTAGTTTGGGTGAAGACTTACTTTGAATTAGAGCACTACACTTAGCAGTAAAAGCAATAGTCTCATGTTCATTAAAGTTCCTCTTACGGGTCAGAATATCTTTCATAAATTTCGCATAAGAGGGTACCTGGGTAATTAATTCCGTGAAGGGAACTGTTACCTGGAGATTTTTGACGACCTCCATAAACTTACTGAACTGATTCTCGATCTTCTTATTCTTCAACCGGCTAGGAAAAGAAACTTGAATTTTGACCTGTTCAGCAACTTTATCTTGTAGAACACCTGTTTCCACTTCAGCATCAGACGTCTTTTCAGCAGCGACCATCTCAGAACTGGATCCTGTCTCTGGAATAGTCGGCCGACTATCGGGAATAGTCGGTCGACTATTATTAATAGTTGGTCGACCATTAACAATAGTCGGTCGACTATTTTTCTCCTCACCTGCAGTTTCTGGTAATCTGTCAATGATAGTCGGTCGACTATCTGAAATAGCCGGTCGACTATTATTGACCAATTCGTCATTCACAGCAGTTTCAGCAGTTTTTAACGATACATCATCAGTTACATCCTCAAATACATCTTTCATAATAACAGAATTATCATAATTAGGCATCTTGGACTCGTCAAAAGTAAGGCCTCTACGAAGCTGAATCGCGTTGTCCGTATCGTACGGTTTTTCCGGCTTTGACGGTAGTGTGCCCGGTTGCCTAGTAGACTGATTTCTGGCAAGCTGCGCCACCTGCGTCTCCAACATCTTGATCTGTGCATCTTTAGATTGGTCACTTTTCTGCATCTGGATCATAAGAGATTGTATCATACTCTTCAATTCCTGATATTTGCTAGGAACTGGAGCTGGAGTCATAGGCGATGGAGGAAGAATAGCAAGAGGTTGAGTCGGCGGTGGGAGAGCTAGAGGCTTTTGGAAGCCTTGTTGTTGTCCGCGATGAGGCGGAACATAAGCTTGTTGCTTCGGCTGAGGAACTGGATTCAACACATTTTGACTTGTCCAACTGAAGTTCGGATGTTCCCTAGTCCTCTCATTATAATGATTAGAATAGGGATTACCTTGCTTGTAATGTTGAAAAGCTAGAACTTGCTCCATCCCGGTCATACATTCCCTCGCGCTATGGCCTTCGGTACCACACCGCTCACACATGGCCTCCTGTTTGATCGTAGCATGAACAGTTTGTTGATTCGACTCATTTCCATGAGGCGAATTCTGAATTTCATCGAGACAGGCATGAAGATGATCAAATTGAGCCATAATCTCACTGGTTTCTGCTGCGGCTACCTGAACACTACCCCTCGGATTTCCATATTTGGCTCGGTGCGTGGCCATCTCCTCGATCAATTTCCAACCCTTGTCATCATCAACATTGTTTTGGAAATGTCCGTTAGTTGCACCATCAAGAATAGCACGATTATCATCAAATAAACCGTTATAAAATTGATTACATAAGAACCATGGTTGGAATCTGTGGTGAGGAATAGAACGGACTAGATCCTTAAATCTAGTCCATGTTCCGTTTAGATCTTCCAACGGTCCTTGCTTAAAACTGGTTATTTGACTCCGTATCTGGTTGGTGCGATGAGGAGGGTAGTAATGCTTATAAAAAGCAAGCGCCAATGAGTTCCAGTCATTAATATTGGCTGCTTCTTTATCCAAGTCACGATACCATCTACGGGCTAGACCTGCAAAAGAAAATGGAAATAAGGCCTCCATTACTTGTTCCTGTGTTACTCCGGGAGCAACTGGAATCGAACAACAATAATCAGTGAATATTTCCATATGCTGTCCGGGGTCTTCGACTTTCTTGCCCGAGAAGGTATTTCGCTCCACTAAGTTGATATAGGCGGGACGAATCTTGAAAGAGCCAGTGGTAGGAGTCGGTAGCTTCCATCCTTTTGGGATGTTAGCCTGAGTCGGCTCGGAGTGAGGGGAAAGCTTCGGCGGCATGATTGAAATTGAGATATCTGACTCGGCGTCTGATTTAGGACTAGAGTTGTCCTCTTCGTGGGACGAATATTCCGCTTCCAAATTAGCGAAAACTGGTTCAAGCGGGTTAGATTTTTCCGCTTGACGAACTTCCCTCCAAAAACTCCGTCTTGCTCGTAAAGTCTTCTCGCATTCGGGATCATATTTATAAATCTCGGACCTGTTAGATCTGGGCATAAACAGAACTAAAAAGGGAAATATGAGAACCGTCTCAAGGAACAGAAGTTCCCTGAGACAAAAGATAAACTAAAACGACAAGTAAAATTAACCGTCTCCCCAGCAACGGCGCCAAAATTTGATAAGCTCGTCGTGTACCTATAAAGAATAACCAACTACGGTCTAACTAAAAATATAGCTAGGGAAGTCGGGATCGATTTCACAGGGAGACAAATAAATCCTACTCTCAATTAAAGTCTATCTAAGTAACAAATCAAGGGTTTTTGTGAGTTGTTTTTAACTAATCTAAAAGTAGTGAGGGAAGAGAAAATTAAAAGAGAAGAAATAACTAAAATAAATATGATGAATTAAGACGAATTGATATATTGGAGAGAAAACTAGGATTGTCGGTTCACTACGAATCTCATATGGTCACGGTCTAAGTCACAGGTCTATCGCAGATATTGGTCAAAGAGGTAGTGAAAAAGTCCTTCCGGTCCGCTATTCACCCTAGCATGCGTCTAAAGGCTTCCGATCTTATTTGGTCAAACTAATGTATTGCAGCAGGTCTAACTTTTACCAGGCTTCCGATCTTAGGTTCAAGTTTACCGAATTCAATTAATCAATCATGCACATTAACTGACTAATCGCGATTATATGCTACAATTAACAACTCAGACAGAATATCGTTGATAAATCTATAAATTATTTAGCGACCACATTCAATTCGCAGATCCTCTAAATCCTAGCGAAGGAAATTAGCTACTCATGATTAAATCAAGAACAACAATATTAATAAACGATTCTATTAGATTAAACATGATGAATGATAATAATAAAATTGCGGCAAGCATAAAACAAAGATTTAAAAATAGTCAAGAACGAAGAAGAAGGAAGAAAGATAAGAATAAATTACCAAGAGGATTAACGACTGTTTCGGTAAGGAAACAATTGACCCAAATCGGATTCGGGTCCTTGTATTTGATGTGGTTACTTTGATGGTGATCGTCTAACCTCTCGAACCTCTCCTTCATCTCACTCCGGCGATCGGACTTTCCCGGCGGAGGTGGCCTGCTCTCTGCACACAGAACGCACAGGGTCTCGGAGGTGTCCGAGGGAACTCTCTCCGATGCCTAAGTCAGTCCGTGAAATGCCTTGACGAACCTTACTCGTGAGGAGTAGGGTGACGGTTTTTAGAGTGAGAGTCTAGAGAGAGAAAGTCGAACCATTTTTATGCGGGAAGTGGCAAAGTATTTATACCTTTCCTACAGAGAGGGAAAGGAGAGAGAGAAAGAGGAGGTGTGAGTGGACGAGAAGGTGACACGTGGGCTCACCTCGTCCACTCATACCTCTTTACCTTAGGCCTGGTTGGAGGGGTTCTGAGTTCCCTCCCCCCCGGCCCTGCCAGGGGCCAGAGTGCCCTGAGGACTGGCAGGCAGGGGGGCTCCATTGGCTCAACCAGCAGGCGGCATGACCCTGATGGACATGAGAGGGGTCTGCTTGGAGTTTGGAGTGACTGAGGTCGCCTTCAGAAGGCTGTTTGGTGAGGTCCCGCTTTGGTGGTCTGCCAAGCAGGCTTGTCTTCATCTTCGAGCTGGACTCCCTCGGGGCCCAAATGGCGGGCGACCCGTGGCAGGATACCGACCCACATCAATTGGCCCTCGCCGGCTAGGGGGGGGGGGGGCAGGGCCCTTCCTCAGCAGGCGATATCTTGATTGGGATGTCGGGAGGTTGACTTCTTGAGTTCCATCTTTGCATTTAATGCGTCGCATGTTCTCAAGGAGAAGATTCTTAATTGCTCTGGGTATGCAAAGAGTTGGGATGTCTTTCCCCATGATTGCTTTTCTTGTAGAGCGGTCTTTTTGAGCAGCGTGTCAGCTTGGTGATTGGTTGGGGAGCCATTTAATGCCTTGCCTTTGCCCTTGTATAAATTCTGATTTTACTCTATCATTTTCACAACCCATCTCTTTCTTCCTCCAATTTTCTTTAAAGAAAAGAAATGTCTTGGTTGAGAAAAATGGTCTTTCGTTGTGGAGTTTATGTGAAGGTCCTCCGTTTCAAGGGGCGTTAGAGGTTGAGATACTCCAGGCAAGCACACCTGGCCCTTTGTCGTAGCAGGCGAGCTCGCTCTCGTCTTTCAAGGAATGTCAGGGAGGCCTTTGTCTAGGGCTAGTAAGCGCCCTAGAAAGTCTTCATCCCCCGCAAGGCCTTGGCCTAAATGCTGTACCTAGGCGGGGGGTTGCTCCTTCAGGGGATGTTACAGGTGCTTTCCCTGGCTACATCCCGAGCATTTTGACCCTGACTGCTCTGACCTGGGCTCCTCCCCTGAATCAGGCCCCTCTTCTCCCTTGGTGAGGAAAAAAGAGTACCCACCAGGGTGGCCCTGTATTGCAAGGACTGGGACTCGAGCAGTCATGACTCGGGAGATAGTGAAGGCCATGGCTATTCATCCGGCAGGGATGAAGAAGAGGGCCCTGATGACCCGTTCAAGGATTCCAGCAGCTGGGACTGGGGATCCGACGCTGGTGGTTGTGATAGTCCCGGGGATTACTTCCTGGGTTTTGATGATGATTAGGCCTGTCCTACGCGTGCAGGCATGATGAGCCGGACCTTCAGGCTCTTTTTGTAATCTCTTTTTATCCCACTTTGTAATTTGGACCCTTTTTGGGCCTTTTAATTAATGAGAAAAAGGTGGGCTTTTGACTTTCATGTGTTCGTCTTTTTTTTTTGAATGAGTGACATCACGTAATGATTACTTTCTGTCCTCTCTTGCCTTTTCGAGGCCTCTTGGGAAGTGATGGGTGGTTGGGTTTTCAAAATGTGTGACACGTGGGGGCCTTTCTTGGGAAAGTCTTCTGACTGGGTGACCTCCCATCTCCTCTTGTCTATAAAAGCATTCTCACCTCCCCCCTTCCCCCTTTTACACATTTGAAAACCTACCGACCCTTCTTCATACTCTCTTTGTTAAACGCCTTAGACTGAGGAGCCTTTTTCTTGCATCTCCATCCGACGGCCATTTAATTAGGTTAGAATCTTAATCCCTGTTCTCATTTTTTCATTTCTTCGTTTTACCTTCTCCTTAATCACCATGGCCAATCGTCGTGCCCGAATTCTTTATTTTACCGATCCTTCAACTGAAAGGGCGGAGGGTAGGGATAGGGTTAATACCGACCTTGCCTCCTCCTCTGAGGGGCCTGGTGTTGGGATGGCTGAGGAGAGCCATTCAGAGGATAGTGGGGGTGCCAACTCCCCTGAACCCGCTCCCTATAACATCATTGATTCTGATAACGAGGCGATGGAGCGAGATTGACCCCTCCACAATTGTCGGCCCACTTATTCTCATGGAGCTAGGGAGGACCTATTATCTAGATAAGACTAAGTATAGGATCCCCCTGAAGACTTACCCGGCCTCCAAGAATCGGGACCTGATTTTGGAGAAGAACGCTGCTGAGACCATTGCCAGATTTTACAATTTTGGGGAGGGGTACACAATCATCGTCCCTGGAGAGAGGGATACCGTGTGCAATCCCTCTAACGGCTGCATAGCCGTCTACCACAAGTGTTTAGAGTTTGGCCTGCATTTTCCCCTGCATCCCTTCTTGGAGGAGGTTTTTAGGTGAATGAATGTGGCTATTGCCCAGTTGACTGCTGTGGCGGTCAGGTCGTTGATGGCTTACACTTGGAACTTTTTATTTCTGAGCGAGGGGCCCACTATCGACGCTTTGAGGTTTATGGCTGGCCTGCAGATGGTGGCCTCCACTGAGGGCGGGAATTCTCCCGGATATTTCTCTATTCTCAGGCAAAAAAGCTTCTCCCTGGTTTGGCCGGTTTTGAACAGTCTGAAGGACTGGATAGATAACTTCTTATACGTGCACAACGCCACAGGATGGAGGATTCCCCGACATTCCAGGAATCATGTTAATACTCGATTGGAGACCCGCCAGGAGTACCACCCTGGCGTTGGGGGGAAGGCCATTGAAGTGAAACTGAAGAGCTGGATTTGGTCAAGCGGTTTGCCGCCTCTAAGGATGCATTTGGGCCTGATCACTGGCTTCCCCACGCCGAACTTATTTCTACCGACGACTACCTGATCCGAGTGGGCCTAACCCCTGGCCTTGGAGGAGGTAGTTCAGGGATACCAATAATAGTTGCCCTCTTTTAGCCTTACCTTTTCTGTATTCTTCTCTGGCTAACTTTTTCTATTTTCTGCAGAACTCGCCACTTGCCTTTGGTCAAAGAGGGAGTTGAGGGACCTTGAACTGGACAGTGACTTTACAATTGCCGTCAAGCGTCCCTTCCTTCCTTCTAGTTACAAGAAAGGTGGGAAAGCCCTGATGAAGTTTGTAAAGAGCATATCAGTCAACAAGGTAAAGTTTCCTCCCCTTCCTCCTAAGCCGACTCCCAAAAAGCCTGCAGCTCCAACCTCTGCCTCCAGAGATGTAGAGGGGGAGGCTGCCTCAGAGGCCACTCCTTCCCCTGCTAGCAGGCATGGAGGCTCCCCTGCTGGGACTCAGCCTCCAGTGGGGTCAAAGCCTTCAGATTCTGAGGACACTGGGGAAAGCCGACCCCTGGTTGGCAGGAAGAGGAAAGACAAAGAACCGATGGACGACGTCCCGGTGGTGGCCCTGGAGGCGTATGCCAACACGCTTGAGGCCAAGCGTCCTGCTCGCGATATTCCAAGCACCCTGTTCTCCGAAGAAAATGTCGAGTTCCATTTCACTGCTGGCGAGAGTATCGATGTCTCTGCCCTGCTCTCTGACTCCAACACTGCGTTGGCGGACCATCTTACTAAGTCTTTGACCTACTCCACCAGTCAGGCGATCCAGTTCATCAAGCGCTGTTCCAGGGTGTTACAAGCCTCTTCGGAGCTGGCGGCTCTCAGCCGTTTAAGTGACGAGGAATTAAATGTCACCCCTGGGTTTCCCCTCCTTGAACGTTTTGCGGTGGTTGAGAGAGATGTCGTCTTTATTGCCAATTTGAAGGATCAGCTGGCGAAGTACGAGGGCAAGCTAGGAGACGCCAAGGACCAGGCAGCTCGCTGGAAGGCTCAAGGTGAAAGGGCTGTGAGGGAAGCAGCTAACTTGGAGGCAGAGCTGGAGCAGGCCAGGAAGGCGGTTGTCGAACTGGAGCGGGCCAAGAAAGCGGTTGCCGAGCTGGAGCATTTTAAGAGAAAAATGACTGAGTTGGAGGACCGCCTGACTAAGGCCGACTCAGACCTCCAGAAGGCACAAGATGACTTGAGGGTGTAGGGTGAGGAATGGCGAAAGGAGAAGAACGATCTAATTCAGGAGGCCAACTCTGCGGTGGCGGAGAACTTAAATGCTGGAGCTTCTTCTTCCCTAAAGTTTGTTATGGAGGTCATTAGGGAGATGCTTCCAAATTTCAACGAGGATGCCTTCCAGGCACTTTATGCTGCTAAGAATGAGGCTCGGGCAAATAGCTCGCCTGAGGAGGCTCCTGATGCTGACCAGGATGCCCCTACGGCGTAACGTGCAGGGCAGTCTTCTTCTGAGGGGTCCTGTCCCTACCCTTCTGCGCCTCTGCTTCCTCGTTAACTTAATTGATCTTTTTGCACGCCGGGCCCTGACGTGGCCAGCTGTCGGCTGATGTAACCTTTTAACTCTTGTATTTGGATCTTTGTTGTCCGTTTTGTTAAAATTTTCCAAATTTGTTATGAATGCACTCCTTTTGGTTATTTATGCTATCATTTTCTTTTGTGGTTTGGCCTGACCCTGGCTTCTTTGCCGAAGTCGAGGGGGCCTGCCCCCTGCCTGCCCAGGGGCAGGTTGGGACTTGAGTTTTTTATACAAGATTGGGGGGGGGGGGTCACCAGTCCTTGTTGGTTTGGCGCATGAGGCCTGGCCTGACCCTGGCTTCTTGCCGAAGTCCAGGAGGCCTGCCCCCTGCCTGCCCAGGGGTAGGTTGGGGTACTTGAGTTTTTTATACAAGGTTTGGGGGGGGGGGGGGGGGGTCCCCAGTCCTTGTTGGTTTGGCGCATGGCCTGGCCTGACCCTGGCTTCTTGCCGAAATCCAGGGGCCTGCCCCCTGCCTGCCCGGGGACAGGTTGGGGGACTTTGCTTTTTTTGTTGGGGGGTCTATTTTCCCTTGGTTTTGCAACAAGGGGGCCTCTCCGTATTACCCCCTGCTCGTTTGTGTGTGAAGCGCTAATCTTAACAGACAACGAGTATAAATTCGGGGATCTTTTCATTTCTTGGAAAAAAACTTTAAAACTGTGGTCGGAGTCGTCGACATTGTATCTTGACCGTCCTCCGCCGTTCTTTCTGGAAAGTGATAAAAAGTTAGAAAAGAACTCTTAACTTCTACGCATAGTATTTTTTCAAAGTATCTGCATTCCAGTGTGCGGTCAGCTCCTGGCCTTCAGGGTTGGCAATTCTGTAGGTTCCTGGTCCCATAATCCGGGTGACTTCATAAGGGCCTTCCCAATTGGCGCTCAGTTTTCCGTGTTCCCTTGATCTTCCGAAAGCTTGTGTCTTTCTGAGAACTAGGTCCCCCACCTGGAAGCTTCTTATACTTACTTTCTTGTTGTAAGCCTTTCTCATCCGCTGCTGGTAGGCGGCAATGTTGACGCAGGCCTCTTGCCTTACTTCTCCGACCAGGTCAAGAGCCTCTGTCATTGCAGCTTCATTACTCGCCTGATTGTACTGCTGGGATCGGAGGGTGGAAATTCGGGCTTCTATAGGCAGTAGGGCCTCGGCCCCGTAGACCAGGCCAAATGGAGTCTGACCTGTGGACTCCTTTCTGGTGGTCCTGATTGACCACAGTACTCTTGGGAGCTCGTCAGCCCACCTTCCTTTGAGCTCATCCACCATCCTTTTCAGCCCGTTCAGTAACTGCTTGTTCGCCGCTTCAGCCTGCTAATTGGTCTAGGGGTGGCAGACGGCTGAGTAGGCGACGGTTATGCCGTGGCTCTCCAGCCAGGCCCTTAAGGGATCATTGTCAAACTGCCTTCCGTGATCGAAGACTAACACCTTTGGCAGGCCATACCTTGTTATGATATTTCTCCATATCACCTTTTTGACCGCCGACTCTGTTATGTTTGAGACAGCCTCAGCCTCGATCCATTTAGTAAAATAATCAATTCCCACTATCAGAAATTTCCTGCCCCCAGTCGCTGCGGTGAATGGTTCTAGAATATCCATCCCCCACTGAGCGAAGGGGATGGGGGACAAAGATTGGTCTGAGGTTCTGAGCGGGGGCATGTATTGATGGGGCGAAGAGCTGACACTTTCTGCACTTACGGGTTAGGTCCCTGGCATCAGCAAGCAGGGTCGGCCAGTAGTAGCCTGCCCTCAAGGCCTTGTGTGCCAGCGACCTTCCTCCTACGTGATGGCTGCAGATTCCCGAGTGTATATCATCTAGTACTTCTGCGGCCTGTCCTGCCCCCAGGCATCTGAGCAGAGGGGAGGAGAATGATTTTTATACTGTTCTTCGCCGATCAGTATGAACCATGCGGCCTTGGCTGGCATCTTTTTCTTCTGCACTGGGTCCTGCGGAAGGGTCCCATACTTCTTGAATTGGATGATTAGGGTCATCTAGTCTTCGAATTCTGCCTCTTCCATGACATTGACCGGTTGGCAGGGTGTGGTGGATTTTTCTTGGATTACGTCCTCCCAAACTGATCTCCGTATGTCCTGCAGGCTGGAGCTGGCCAGTTTCGATAGGGCATCTGCCCGGTTGTTCTGGGACCGGGGAACTTGTTTGACTTCATAAGATTTTAATCCAGATAATTCCTGTTTCACCTTTTCCAGGTACGCGGCCATGGCCTGATCTCTGGCCTCGTATTCTCCGTTGATCTGGTTTGCTATGAGCTGGGAGTCTGTTGCTAGGACAAGCCTTTCTGCTCCTGCGGCCTTGGCTAGATTAATACCTGCCAATACGGCCTCGTGCTCCGCCTCATTATTTGATGCAGGGAAGGTGAACCTGAGCGCATGCTCGAAGTCTGTTCCCTCAAGGCTGGTCAACACGATCCCTGTCCCTGCGCCATTGGCTGTAGAGGATCCGTCAGTGTATACTATCCACTCTCCTGCGGGTGGGTCGTCCTTCTCTGAATGAGAACACTCCGCCAAGAAATCTGCCAAGGCCTGCGCTTTGATGGCAGTCCTTGGCTGATAAGATATTCCTAACCCGCTTAGCTCTATGGCCCATTTTAGCAATCTTCCAGATTTTTCAAATTTTTCTAGGACTTCTTCCAGGGGCTGGTCAGTCAGTACAACGACGGGATGGGCGTCGAAGTAAGGCCTGAGCTTCCTGGCTGCAATGATGACTGCATAAGCTGCTTTTTCAATAACTGGGTAATTCTTTTCTGCCGCCTCTAGGGCATGGCTTACAAAATAGATGGCTGCTGGGAGCCTGCTTCCTCCTTTAAAATTACCGCGCTCACTGTTGAATTTGTTACGACAATATAAAGAAAAAGCTTCTCCCCTGCCGTCGGCCTTGCCAGGGTGGGCAGCTTCCTCAGGTGCTCTTTCAGTTGCTCGAAAGCCTCTTTCTGTTCAGTTTCCCATTTTAACGTTTTTTTTCCTTTTAACACCTTAAAGAAGGGTGTTGACTTGTCTGCTGATCTGGCAATGAACCGTGCCAGGGCGGCCATTCTGCCGGTCAGGCGTTGTATGTCCCTGATTGTTTTTGGCTCTGGCAGGTCCAGGACAACTTGTATTTTTTCAGGGTTCGCGTCGATTCCCCTGGCGCTGACCAGGAAGCCCTGGAATTTTCCCGAGCGCACTTCGAAGGTGCATTTCTTCGGATTTAACTTCATCTGGTAAGTGCGCGGGGAGGAGAAAGTCTCCTGTAGATCTCTTAGATGCTCCCCATCTGTTTTACTTTTCACAATGGCATCATCTACATAAGCTTCGATGTTTCTACCTTTATGACTTTCAAAGACTTTGTCGACCAGCCGTTGGTAGGTGGCGCCTGCATTTTTGAGCCCGAACGACATCATCTTGTACATGAATGTACCAGAGCTGGTGATGAAGGCGCATTTTACCCTGTCCGGCTGCCAGAGGTATACTTGGTGATAGCCTGAAAAGGCGTCCAAGAAACTTAGCGTGGAGTAGCCACTGGTAGCATCTACCAACTGGTCTATCCTTGGCAGGGGGTAACAATCCTTGGGGCACGCCTTGTTGAGGTTGGTGAAGTCCACACACATTCTCCAGGCGCCTGAGGTCTTTTTTCACCATTACTACGTTGGCCAACCATTCTGGGTAATCACATGTTTCTATGGAATCAGCCTTCAGGAGCTTTTCAATTTCCTCCTTGATGGCCTGATCTTTTTCTGCGAACACATTTCTTTTTTTTTCTGCTTTACAGGGTGTGCCTCCGGACTTACGTTCAGCTTGTGAACAATGTGAGCCGGATCTACCCCTGGCATCTCGTCTGCCGAGTAGGCAAACACGTCCCTGTTGTCTCTCAGGATTTTGATTAGTTCCTCTCGGTAGGAACTCCCCTGGTCTGCCCCTATCAGGACTTTCCTGCCTGGCTCTAGTTCCACCAGCATGCTTTCTCCCCCAGGTTCAAGGTGGCCTGCTGTCTGCTGGTCAGGTGGGATCTCACCTTCCCTGCTGGGGGAACTATCGGCTTTACGTTTACTCTTTCGTTCAGTCTCATGGGTGCGCAAGGCTATAGAGTAGCACTGCCTGGCTGATTCTTGATCGCCGTACACCTTCCACTCCATGCCAAAATCTGTAACGTAGGCTATGGTCAGGGCTCTGATTGATATGGCAGCCTCAATCTCATCCAGGGTAGCTCTACCTATCAGGGGGTTATTTGCCGATTTTGCATCCACCACAACAAACGATGCCCTGATATTTCTGGCTGAGGCTCCCTCCCCAAACGTCACTGGTAGATCAATGATCCCCATTGGGAGCATGCCTGCCCCGCTGAACCCGTACAGCGATCCGGGAACAGGCTTGAGGTGCCTTTTTTCTAAATTCATTTTGTCGAATGCATCTTTGTATAGCAGGTTGGTGTAGGCTCCTGTATCCACCATACACCTTCTCATAATGTGGTTATTGATGTCAAGAGATAGGACCAGGGGGTCGTTGTGAGGGTAGATCACCCGCCCTGGATCTTGGGGGGTAATGGCCATGGTCATACCCTTTGGGCTCCCTGCTCTCTCAGTGTAGCATATCTGGTTTCGCAGTTCACGGATTTGTCTTTTCTGGCCTCTCTTACTCATCTGGCCTTCCGCGTCCCCTGACACCACGTGAATTATCAGGCGGTTTTGTACTGAGCCTTCCGGCTTGTCCGCCGGCTCTTTCTGGTTCTTGTTCCTCGCAGCGTAGGCACTCAACCAACCATTCCTGATGAGTTTCTCGATCTCATCTTTTAGATGGCGACACTCTTCGGTGGTATGCCCGGCACAATCGTGAAATGTACAAAACTTCTTTGGATCACCTCTTGGACAGCGCGGCTTACTTGGGCGGTTGCACTTGGCCGTCTCTTTTTCCAGCTCAAAAATTTCTGCTCTTGATCTGTTGAGGGCTGTGTAGCTATCAAACCTGGGCTGATAAGCCGTACGCTCCTTCCTTGGGGTATCCCCTTCCTCAGCTCTCTGTTTGTTTGCCTCGCCCCAGCTGCGTCCACCCTAAGGTCCCCCCTGCGGCCTGGAAGGCCCTGTGGGGGTTTCCGACAGGCTGTGGAACTCTTCCTGCAGTATGAAGCCTTCGACAATTTTCCGAGCTTTGGCCAGAGTTTCTTGTTGGGCTCTAATCATTTTGTTTTTCATCTCCCCTGGGAGCAGCGAGTTGGTTAGTGCGTATGCTGCAGTTGGGTCGTCGATTTCTTTGACTTGCTGGAAAGACAGGTCAAACCTCTTGAAATATTCCCTGACAGTTTCACCCTTCTTCTGCCTCAAGGTCATTAGGTCAAATCGGGTTAGCCTGCGCCTCTTGTTCCCTGCGTATTGGTCCAAGAAGGCTTTAGCCAGCTCTATGAAATAGCTAATCGACCCCTGCGGCAGGTCCCTAAACCATCCTTATCCCAGACCCACGAGGGTGGTAGGGAAAACCTTGCACCAAACTGCATCATCGACATCGTACATCCCCATATGGCTCTCATAGGCTGCCAGATGGTCATCTGGGTCAGTGGTTCTGTCAAACTTGACGGAAGGCAGTTTAATTTTCGGGATGGGGTATCCCCTGCACCTCAGGGTGAAGTGGAGTTTTTGTGGGCCTGCCCGTTATTTTCGACCTGCTCCCAGCTGATTGGTAACCGTAGTCATCCCTTTTGCCAGGAGTCGGTTTTCCAATGCTGGGGGAGCGGTACCTGGGCGCCTGCCTACTCATAGCTTCATCCTCTCTTTCAGGTGAATGATGTCTGGGTCGTTTTTTCTGAGGTGGCTCGAGATTATCATCTTGACGGTGCCTTGATTCCAGTGGCTGTCCATGGTTGAGTCTTGATTGTAGGCTTTGGGACAGCCCTGGAGCTCGCTGTGGCTCA
This sequence comes from Agrostemma githago, assembly GCA_958450325.1. Classification (NCBI taxonomy): domain Eukaryota; kingdom Viridiplantae; phylum Streptophyta; class Magnoliopsida; order Caryophyllales; family Caryophyllaceae; genus Agrostemma; species Agrostemma githago. The sequence goes on from OY288246.1 coordinate 21,184,167, forward strand.
GCCGCTGTTAGCCTAGAAAAGACATCTCCCTGTTTCTCCCCCAGGCGCTTTGACGCCGGCTCTCTGTGCCTCATCCATTCCTGGAGATCCTGGGATAAGCCCTTTTTCTCCATAGCTGAGGTGGACTCAGTGGTATGTATAGAAAAGGCTTGCTGCTGAGCAGGCTGCTTCTGATTCCCGGTGATGTGTTTCTGGGCCTGTACATACCCCTGAGCTGTCTTTCTTGCCTTCCTTTGGACATTCCTGACGGCGGTCCACTTCGTGCCCCCTGCCCCCTCTACACCTTCGAAGTGAAGTTGCCTGGGGCTGAGAAGAAGGCTGTAGTTTGTGCAACCTGGGCAGGGGTGAGGTAAAGGTTGGGCCTCTGATGACTAACCTGCCCAGCTGCCACTGTGGTTTCTCTGTTGGGTGCCCCTTGGAGACTAGCCCGCCCTACTCCTGGGATTGTGGCCGCGGGCGTTGTCTCCGGTAGAGGCATGCCATACAGAGGGATCACCGGTGGTACCGTTGGACCTGCCCCAGAACTGGCTTCAACAATCTCAGGCATGTTTTTGATTGCGGTTGATTTTTGTGGGTAACTCGTGAGCACAAACGAATCTTGTCCCCACAGACGGCGCCAAATTGTTTCGGTAAGGAAACAATTTACCCAAATCGGATTCGGGTCCTTGTATTTGATGTGGTTACTTTGATGGTGATCGTCTAACCTCTCGAACCTCTCCTTCCTCTCACTCCGGCGATTGGACCTTCCCGGCGGAGGTGGCCTGCTCCCTGCACACAGAACGCACAGGGCCTCGGAGGTGTCCGAGGGAACCCTCTCCGATGCCTAAGTCAGTCCGTGAAATGCCTTGACGAACCTTACTCGTGAGGAGTAGGGTGACGGTTTTTAGATTGAGAGTCTAGAGAGAGAAAGTCGAACCATTTTTAAGCGGGAAGTGGCAAAGTATTTATACCTTTCCTATAAAGAGGGAAAGGAGAGGGAGAAAGAGGAGGTGTGAGTGGACGAGGAGGTGACACGTGGGCTCACCTCGTCCACTCATACCTCTTTACCTTAGGCCTGGTTGGAGGGGTTCTGAGTTCCCTCCCCCTGGTCCTGCTAGGGGCCAGAGTGCCCTGAGGACCGACAGGCAGGGGGGCTCCATTGGCTCAACTAACAGGCGGCATGACCCTAACGGACAGGGGAGGGGTCTGCTTGGAGCTTGGAGCGACTGAGGTCGCCTTCAGGAGGCTGTTTGGCGAGGTCCCGCTTTGGTGGTCTGCCAAGCAGGCTTGTCTTCATCTTCGGACCGGACTCCCTATGGGCCCAAATGGCGGGCGACCCGTGGCAGGATACCGACCCCCATCATAGGCAATTCGAATCTTGAAGTCTTACAATACCGAGGTTTAAAGGAAGAAATTAAACTAAATAAAAGTATAAGGAGAGGAAAAGTATCGAGAGAAAAAGTGAATTCTAATGTGGCTGAAAAGCACTATTTATACAAATTAGAAAAGGGTTAAAACTGATTAGGAAATAACTTGCTGAACAACGTGTCTGTCCGCGGCCCAGAAAATAGTCGTCCGGCTATTTTAATAGTCGGTAGACTAATATCTATTTAATTTGATCTTGTTCTGCCACCCAAATAATCGGCCAACTAAAGCAACAGTCGGTCGACTATCGCCATAGTCGGCCGACTATTCTGCCCAGTTCAGCGATTCAGCTCTTCCAGCTTCGTTTTTGCTCGGTTTTTGGTTCGTTTTAACTCCTGTGGCTTCCGTTCCTGCAATAAGACAAAATATACCACAAAGTAGCCAATTCGGGGCAAAATAATAGTTTTCACTATTCAATAAACACTGGAATGCGCGTAATAAGAGCATAAAAAGTGTATATAAAATACGGGCATCAAAGGGCGAATCAAAACCGATGGACACCCCAAACTGGACCCCCAGATGGGATGCCCCACATTGATGCGAGGTTTTAGCCGCGTGCCCCGCCGATCAATATTTAACCAACTATTCCTAGTGGGTAGCTAGGGCAAGTAGGGTCGATATCCACGGGAACGGTATGATAAAGTCTAGACTAGGTCGGCCTAAAAACGAGACTAAATCACCATACAAACACAAAGGAAGCAATAATTGGTAAATTATGGTGGTGGAAGAGGTAAGACTAAGCTAACAATGAACTAGAAAAAACAAGGCTAAATTAAATGACTAATGATCAAACAAACTAGCAAACTAGAGGAAATGTTGACTAACTAAGAGGATGAAATCAAATATGAAAGGAAGTGGGGTAGGTCGGGTTCTTAAGTGTAGTAGGGTAATTGGGGTGGTCAAGGGTGTAGGTGTCTCCTAATTGCTAGAGTTGGTCTGGGCTCTCGCTACGTAGACCGATGTCGAGGTAGGTTCTCGCTCTCGCGTCTAAGACTAACCTCAACACAACCACAAAATAGACAAACAATGAGAAGATGAGCACAAGTATGGGAGCATTGGCCATTACTACTCAGACAAGCAAATCAACAAACACATAGAGTGCCCATTATGTGACTAACAACAAAAGAGTCACCTTTACCCCTAATCAAACCCTAATCACCCATAATCTACCCTTAATCCCCCTACTAACCCCACAAGGAGACTACTCAATCATTATCAGGAAGAAACCAACAATAATAAGAGGAAACAACATGAAAAACCAAACATCCATTATGAACAATAAGAACAATAACAAGAACAATATAAAAAGATTGAGCCTAGATTAAATAAACAAGAACAAGAGTAGAGAAGATTATACCAACAACCAAATGAAGATAAAGATGTAAACTTGCATAAACAAGAACCCAAATCAACTCCAAGGATGTCAAGCTTGGAGAAATCTTCAAGAACCCACTTAATACAAGATTATCTAAACTAGATTAAACTAAGATTAACTAAAGATTAACTAGAGATTAAAAGAGGCTAATTAGGGTTTTGAATGCTTAAGAGAGGCCTAAAATAGTCTAGGGTAAAGTATGGTGGTTAAACATTACAAAGGAGAAGTATTTATAGGGTTACAAGAATGAAGGAGGAGAAAAGAAACAATGCGGGCTACAGCTGTCTCATCCCGTCCGGGACGAAATGGTCCCGTCCGGGACGGAGTGGTCCCGCCCGGGACGGATTGGTCCCGCCCGGGACGGAGCCAAAACAAAAGCAGTGCTAAATGCGCACCTCATCCCGGACGGGATGAGTTCCTTCCCGTCGGGGATGAGTCTTGCTTGTAGGCCTCCAATATGATCTTTAAGGTTCCTCCTTGCTTCACATGGGCTTCTCATTGACTCTCGGGTCTCGGGATCGAGTCTAAGGGGCTCGGGATCGGGTCCCGAGGTCTCGGGATCGAATCCAAGGCATCGAGTGATCGTTCCTTCTCTTCGTTGGCTCCGAAAAGTGTATGTATTGAGTCGGAGTCGCTCCAACTCTTCACGAATGGTCTCGGGAACCTGAAACAAACTAGAGGAAGCGTAAATAGCCCATGAACCGCTCCCAAGGAGCGATTCCCCACGGAAAAAGGGACCAAAACACAGCAAATTAGGCACTACAAACTACACTTATCAGCGTCGCCCCTATACCCAGAAGTGCTAAAGTCCCCCGTCCCCTGAGTGAAGGTTCCCAACGTCCAATTCGAAGGAACAACAGACCCAGAAGACCATTTGGCCACATTTGATAGTCATATGGCCCTGTATGAAGTCGACGATGCGGTCTGGTGCCAGGTATTCCCTACGACCCTCACCGGGTTCGCCCACTTGTGGTTCCGGGGGCTGCTGACTGCATCCATTTGCACTTTTGCGGAGCTCAGCTTCGCGTTCGTAGATCAATATGCCGGTAGTCGGAGGAGGCAGATAGTTACGGTGGATCTCATGACTATGCGCCGGGGACCTATGGAAACAATAACATAGTACGTGAGGCGATTTATCCCTGAATGCCAGTTTGTCAAGACCGTCGACACCTCTATGGCCGCCTGCGCCCCCACATATACATTGATCGACGGACGTCTGAAGAGTCAGCTGCTGAGAGACAGGCCGACGTCGTTGGTAGAGGATTGAAAGATTGCTGAAGGGTACATGATCGAAGAAGAGTACCGGCAAAGGCACGAGGACCCTTCACCCCGGAGGGCCCACCGTAAGGAGAGGGCCAGGAGTCCAGTTGAGAAGAAAGAAGAAGAGAAAGGTCGTAGCCGATCTGAAAGAAGGAGGGATAAAACCCCCTATGCAAAGCGCTTCGACCATTACACGCCGCTCAATTGCCAGAGGGCGGAAATCTTCGACATCGAAAAGAACCATGAGAAATGGGGACATAGGCCGGTGAGGGTCAATGCCAGGACAGATCATAGCAAGTATTGAAAGTTCCATGACCAGAAGGGACACAACACCGAGGAGTGTTGGAACCTGAAAGACGAGATCGAAGACCTCATATGCCGCGGATCGCTAGCCGCCTACGAAACAAGAACCAATAGGAACAACAACAGGGACAACAACCGTACGGAGGCTGAGAAACGGAAGAACACCAATGTGATCCACGTGGTGGACGAGCCTCCCAGGGGCAGACACAGCCATCGGGAAGTGAAGAAGCAACTACGAGAATTATCGCATCACATCGACTATGCCACCGAAGGATGGAGCCCGACCATACCCACCCTCAGCATCATAGCAACCGACTATGGAAGAGTTGTGTACCCTCACAGCGATCCCCTAGTCCTCACCGTCGGAATCAGCGACCATGCATTCAAGCACTGCATGATAGACACTGACGCCTACACCAATCTCTTTTACAAGGAAGCCTTTGAAAGGATGAGACTTGACCGCCGGCACTTGAAACCGACAGTCAAACTTTATATGGATTTTTAGGCACCGTAGTCTGTTGAGTGCAAAATTTAGACTGTTTTTCCTCCCATTTAGACGTGTTTTTCCCTCGTTTTGCGTGATTAGAGTGAGATTATCGCCTTATTTTGAGTATTTCTCGCATTAGCGTCCCTCTTGTGCGTTTTACGGGTTTTTGGTAGTTTTTCTATCAATTTTGATAGGATTTGAAACCGAAAGCATGATCGAACTTTCACGAGCACAAGAGAGGGGAATGCCATTCGAAAAGCAAAGCACACAAAAATTAAAGTTCAAAGCCATCCAATCATACGATGAAGAATGAGACAAGAAAAGTGGCCAGAAAACCATCGGGTGAAATTTCACCCGATGAGAAATGACCGGGCAAAGTTTTGCCCGACGGAAATATTGCCTCCCCGAAGATTTTCAGAAAGCTTCTTCACTGGGCGAAATGACCGGGCGAAACTTCACCCGACTATAAAGGTGTTCAAAAATGCAAAATTAGAAGAGTTCACCGGGTGAAACCACCGGGTGAAGTTTCACCCGACGGTATTGGTCCGTGTACGACAGGGTGAAGTTCCACCTCATGAAGATTTAAAGGGTGATTGTCTCACTAATGGAGCAAAAAGTTGGATTTGGGCTTTGGGTTAAGGATCCATTAAGGCTTTACTATATATATGTATACGCTAGGTAGTTACCTGAGACAATCACATTACAATTCCATTACCATTCCATTAGGCCTCCATTAGCAGATCATTCTAGTAGTAAATTTAGTAGTTCTCTTTAATTCTAGTATCTTAGATAGTAAGCTAGTATTAGATCTTCATATTTTTCACCATCAATTCTCTAGATTTACATTCAAGCTTTGTAGAATTCAAGTTTTTATTGAAGATTTTTGGAGATTAGTAAGGGATTAGTGACAAATCCTTTGTCCTCTTCATCAAGCTTCATTTATTTATTTATGCAATCTTCTTCTTTATTGTTGATCTTCATGGTTGGTGTATTTCTCTTCCACTCTTTAATCTCTAGTCTAGATTTATTATTGTTCTTTAATTTTTGTTCCTTTTATTGTTCTTTCATTATTGTCTTGTTTTGATCATCTTTATTTATGTTTTTTTAGATCGTTTTATGTTTCATTTTGTTGATTACAATTTTATCTATTGTTGTGTTGGTATTTTCTCTAGATTTCGTTCTTGTTGCTCTTAGATCGTTTTTTATTGTTTTGTTGTCATTTCCATTAGTCTGCCTTTTATTGCTATTAGATCAATTTATATTTTATTTGGTAGATCATAATTTCCTTATTGTTTTATTGTTATTTTTTGATTTAATCATTATGCATGTTTTAGTTGTTTTCTTCTTTGTTATTGTTTCACTAATCCATTATGCATTGTGAGTAGATTTCTTGTTTGGGGGGGGGGGGGGGGGGGGGGGGGGAGGATCTTGGATTATTTGAATTGAGGAGTTTTTGGTTGCTCTTGCTTGCTTGTTGGTTTATCTTGCTTGAGGTTGTGGTGTCATTGTTGTTTTTGTTCGGCCAACTAGACCGACCTTGACTCATTTCTATCAATATGGGGAAACTCGGGGTAGAAATTACCTTAACTTGAGACTTACCCTTCTTCACCGCGAAAGCGGGTTTTTAGGTGGGTTGGGTGAAGAAACCGAAAGGTGGCATTCTCCCTTTACCAATGTTGTGACTGACCCGATTCCAATTTTCTTAGACCCCAATTTCCGAATCCCGATCTCCCCCCAACATCTTTTCCTTGATTGATCATCTCTTGTTATTTCTATTGTTATTTAATTTTTGTCCCAAGAAGATGCCCAAAAGCATATCGCTTCATTTAAAGAAAAATTAGTAGGGGCCCGTCTTAATGAGTTAACTTCATGCCAATTGCACCGATTACTATTTCCAAAGACATTGAGAGATGAAGCTTGTAGATGGCTTTAAAGCCATCCCGCTAATACATTCACAACATGGGCTCAATTATCTAATGCCTTCTTGGAGAAATATTATCCACCGTCAAAGACTAACCAATATCGCATGGAAATACAAACTTTCAAGCAAGATGAATTTGAAAGCCTAAGTGAGGCTTGGGAAAGATTTAGAGATTTATTACGCAAGTGCCCTCACCATGGAATACCCGATTGACTAACAACCCAAACATTTTACAACACCCTTTCATCGAGAACCAAGGAAATCCTCAATTTGGCCGCCGGAGGAGACTTCTCTTCCTTTACCGACGAGGCATCTAAGAATCTTATTGAAAAGATGGCAAGGAGTGATTCTAGAGTGGGTCAGTCAAGGGATTCTAGAAAGAAATTTGAAGTGAACTCATCTAAGAGTTCTAATGAATTGAAACTTGAAGCACAAGTTGAAGAGTTAACAAAGAGAATAGATGCCATGAGTTCTAAGCCTACTCCTAGACGTATTTACCAAATTCAAGGGACTGTTCCAACAAGGCAACCATCACCTCCTAAGCAACAATTAACATGAGAAGTTCAATGTGATCATTGTGGCAATTATGACCATGATTCTAGCTCTTGTATTCCTAATGAAGAAACTTATTTTGAAGAGCAAAATGAAGTCCAAGCTATACAAGTGTATGAGCAAAGACCTCAATACTTACAATGCCGGCACAAGGTTTCATCCCAACTTCTCTTATGGAAATCAAAATGTTCAAAATCCAATGCCACGTGCACCGAGGCCATTTAATCAAAGTCAACAAAGGCCCTTTAATCAAGGACCTCCAAAGATGCCCTCATATTTGCCTCCCCACCAAAGAAGCAACTTCAATCAACAAGGTAGCAACTTTCATGTTCCAAACAATTACAACAATTACCAAAATCAACATGGTAACCACTTTAATCATGGATACAATCAAGGGTTCCAAGGTAGTTTTCATGGTAACCAAGGTTATAATCAACAACCATTCAATCAACCCTCTCAATCTTTTGGCCAATCAAGCAATTTCTAATATATGGTCAAGGAGGAGTTCCATGGGATAATACTAGTGATTTGCAAAGAACCATTGGGCACTTATGGAGTGAGAATCTAGATACAAAAGCAAGGCTAAAGGTTTGGGAATCACAAGAAGCAACAAAAGCCTTAGCCGCCCCAATTCATCCACCCCATGGTTTGCCCGGGCAACTCCAAAACCCAAGAGACCCTCCACACCAAGCAAAAGCCATCATTTTGAGAGGTGGCAAAGAACTTGAAGACCCGTACAAGAAGTTGAACTTGAACAACAAAAGTACCACATCCAATGTCAATCAACAAAGTGTACCACAAGCAACATCTCCCGCTTCCCCCAAACAAAACTGGGGAATACAAGCGGAGTTTGATATTCTCCAAAATGCGGAGATTGAACAAAGAGAACTCAAAAGAAAGAAAAAGGAGCAAATGGAAGCGGAAGAAGCAAAAAGAAAAAAGGCGGAGCGATTAGCCGAAGAAGAAGAAGAAGAATCTAATGTTCCACCGCCTCCCGCTTTTGTCGATCCCACCATTGCCTTTTCCCGAACGAGCTAATAAGTCATATAAGGAGAATGCCCAATTTAGTCGTTTCGTGGATATGTTGAAGAAAGTGGAGGTAGCTTTACCCTTCACCGAGGTAATTTCTCAAATGCCTCTTTATTCTAAGTCTTTGAAAGAAGTCTTGACTAAGAAGAGAAGAATTGAGGATAAAGAATGTGTCTCTCTCATGGCACAACGTAGTGCCATTCTTATGAATCAAATGCCAAAGAAACTAGAGCATCTTGGTAGCTTTTCCATCCCTTGTAGGGTTGGAAATGTTGTTGTTAATCAAGCTTTGTGTGACCTAGGGGCTAATGTTAGCTTGTTACCCTATTCAACTGCTAAGAGACTTAGTGTGAGGGAGATGAGACCCACTAGTATCTCAAATTAACTTGCGGATAGGTCCGTCAAGTACCCACTTGGGATACTTGAGGATGTACCCGTGCAAGTTGGTAAGTTTTTCATCCCCTCCGACTTTGTTGTCATGGCCTGGATATGCCCGAAGACACTATTACCCCCATTATTCTAGGTCGACCTTTCATGGCTACCGGTGGTACTATAGTTGATGTAAAGAATGGAAAGTTGTCATTTAACATAGAGAACGAGTCGGTAGAGTTTTCCTTTTCTCAAGCTTTTAAACAACCAATGATTGAACAAACATATTCCATTGAATTTATTGATGGTTTGGTTGAGTATAGCTTGATAGATGATGAGAAAGAAGAGGAACAACTTGATTCCCCACCTCTTGAAGATGAGTTCTTACATGAAGAAAAGGTAGAACCACTACTGGTGGGTAAGAGTATGGTATCCTCTCCTCCTAATCTTGAACTTAAGTCACTCCCCTCTTCCCTCAAATATGCTTTTCTTGAAGGAACTAATTATCCCGTTATCGTCAATGCCACACTTGATGGACCTCAATTGGAAAAACTTTTGATTGTTTTGAGAAAACACAAAAAGGCCATCGGGTATAGTATTGCCGACCTCCAAGGCATAAGCCCAAATGTTTGTATGCATAGGATCATCCTTGATGATGACCACCGCCCTTCGGTTGAGGGTCAACGTAGGTTGAACCCCACTATGAAAGAAGTTGTCATGAAGAAAGTCCTCAAATTGTATGAGGCTAACATCATAAACCCAATAACCGGAAGTAAATGGGTTAGCCCTGTGCAAGTTGTGCCAAAAAAAGGAGGAATGACGGTTGTGAAAGGAGAAAAGAGAGAGTTAATTTCTACTAGGACTATTACCGGTTGGCGCATATGTATAGATTTTCGAAAGTTAAACACAACCACCATCAAAGACCATTTCCCCCTTTCCTTCATTGATCAAATGCTCGAACGATTAGCGCATCATTCTTATTTTTGTTTCCTCGATGGTCATTCGGGATTTCTTCAAATTCCCATTCACCCCGATAACCAAGAGAAGACCACTTTTACATGCCCATATGGCACCTATGCCTATCAAAGGATGCCATTTGGATTGTGTAATGCGCCGGGAACGTTTCAAAGATGTATGATGGCTATTTTCTCCGATTTTATTGAAAAATCTGTGGACGTTTTTATGGATGACTTTAGTGTCCATGGTACATCTTTTGATTCTTGTCTTGAAAACCTTGATCAAGTGTTACCTCGATGTGAAGAGTATAGACTTGTTTTAAATTGGGAAAATGTCATTTCATGGTTGAACAAGTTGTTGTCTTAGGTCACATTGTTTCTAATAGAGGAGTTGAAGTTGATAAGGCCAAAGTCTCCATGATTGAGAACTTACCACCACCAACTAATGTCAAAGGGGTGAGGAGTTTTCTAGGTCACACCGGTTTTGATAGACGGTTTATTAAAGATTTTTCTAAGATTGTCAAGCCTTTAACTTCTTTGCTTATGAAAGATGCACCTTTTGTTTTTGATGACTTGTGTCTTGAGGCCTTTTGTAGGATAAAGACCGCTCTCACCACCGCTCCAATTATCAAAGCACCTGATTGGAATCTTCCATTTGAGATCATGTGCAATACCTCCGACTTTGCCGTTGGTGCCGTTCTAGGTCAACGGACCGACAAGAAGCTACATGTGATTTATTATGCAAGCAAGACCCTAGATGAAGCCCAATCAAGATACACCACAACCGAAAAAAATGCTTGCCGTTGTTTATGCCATGGAGAAATTCCGAACTTATGTTACCGGTTCCAAAGTCATTATTCATACCGATTATGCGGTTATTCGATATATTATGTCCAAAAAGAAGACCAAGTCCCAACTTTTTCGATGGGTTATCCTTTTACAAGAATTTGATATTGAGATTAAAGACAAAGCCGGATCGGAGAACTTGGTAGCGGATCACCTTAGTAGACTAACGGTTAGTAAAGAAAGCAATGAAGATGATGGTATACCCATCAATGAAGTAATGAGAGATGAGGCCTTGATGGCCGTTGAAACTATTACACCTTGGTATGCCGATATCGTCAATTTCTTAGTGTCTCATTTTATTCCGAACGATTATTCCAAGCAAGAGAGGAAGAAACTACGTTATGAAGCCCGACGCTATTATTGGGATGAGCCCTATTTGTTCTGCCGTTGTATAGATGGAATCTCTCGACGATGTATGACGGCCGAAAAAGAATTTGATATCGTGAAACACCTTCACTCAAAATCTTATGGTGGATACTTGACCAACCAAAAGATAATTGCAAAGGTTCTCCAAAGCGGGTTTTGGTGGTCTTCCATGTTTAAAGATATAAGAGTTTTCATCCTCACATGCGATGCTTGCCAAAGAAGTGGCAACATAACAAGAAGAAATGAGATGCCCCTTTAACCTATCTTGGAAATTGAATTGTTTGATGTTTGGGGCATTGATTTCATGGGGCCGTTCACATCCTCTTTTGGCAAAAAATACATCCTAGTTGCGGTTGATTATGTCTCAAAGTGGATCGAGGCCATAGCTTCTCCCACCAATGACTCCAAGGTTGTAATCAAGCTTTTCAAGAATGTAATTTTCCCGAGATTCGGTATGCCTAGAGCCGTAATTAGCGATGGAGGATCTCATTTTAGTAAAGATACCTTTGAACACCTTCTTAGAAAATATGATATCACTCACAAGATGTCCTTAGCCTACCACCCTCAATCAAATAGGCAAGCTGAGAAATCTCCAACTGTCAAATCAAAGTAATTTTCGAAAAATTATGAATACACACCGAAAGGATTGGTCATTGAAATTGAATGACGCCTTTTAGGCATTGAGAACGGCTTACAAAGCGCCGATCGGAACCACTCCTTATCGTCTTGTGTATGGTAAAGCTTGTCATTTACCGGTGGAATTAGAACACAAAGCCAAATGGGCTATCAAAGAGCTAAACTTTGATGAGAATATTGTTGGAAATAACCGCCTTCTCCAACTTCAAGAATTGGAAGAACTAAGACTCGAGGCCTACGAAAATTCGAAGATTTACAAGGAGCAAACACGTAAATGGCACGATTCTTGAATACTTCATAAGGACTTCTCCATTGGTGATAAGATATTACTTTTCAACTCTCGTTTTAAGCTTTTCCCCGGTAAGTTGAAATCAAAATGGTCGGGTCCATTTGAAGTGACCAAGGTGCAAGCATATGGATCAATAGAGATATCAAGCTCGGAAACCGGAAAATTTATGGTTAATGGACAACGTTTGAAGATTTATCATCCCGGTCACGTTCGTGAGACCTTTTTTACCGTGAAACTTGGTGAGATCCCATTGGGGAGCTTTGTTTAACCCCCTCTCAAATTGATGTAGGTTTGGTGGTAGCCTCAATGATAAGTGTAGTTTGTAGTGCCTATTTGTTGTGTTTGGTCCCGGTTTCTCTTGTGGAATCGCTCTTTGGAGCGGTTCTCGAGGTTAATTACGATTATTCTAGCTTGTTTTAGGTTCCTAAGATCAATATTGGAGAAAAGGAATGATTTCGACTCGTTTCCGACACATTTGGAGCCTTAGAAGGGAAGCGACGATCACTCGGTGGCTTGGACTCAATCCCGAGACTTTGGGACCCATTCCCGAGCACCGAGAATCGATGAGAAGCCTATGAAGAGCAACTAGGGACCTCTATGATTATAAGGGAGGCCTAAAAGACCCATCCCAGTCGGGATGAGTGGCCATCCCGGTCGGGATGATGAGCATCACACCGCCCGGTGATATGCATAACACTGCCCGGTGTTATGCATAGCACTGCCCGGTGTTATGCGCCATCCCGGTCGGGACCATATTGTCCCGGTCGGGACCAACCCATCCCGGTCGGAACGATCCTCATCCCGGTCGGGATGAAGTGCAAGAAAGAAGCGTCTTCTGATGGGTCATCCCGACCGGGAAGGATGTATCATCCCGACCGGGAAGAGCATAACACCGCCTGGTGTTATGCTTGATCCCGGTCGGGACCATCTCCTCCCGGTCGGGACCGTCTCGTCCCGGTCGGGACCACCACCTTCCCGGCCGGGATGGAGCTGCTGTAGCCGCGTGACTTTCTTTTCTTCTCCTTCACTCTTGTAGCCTTATAAATACCCTTCCATTGTATTGTTTAAGGACCTTAGACCCCTTTACATTATTCTAAACCCTAGATAGACTTCCTCCTCTCATTAGCTTAATCTTTCCTTAAACTTTTGTTAATCTTAGATTAATATAGATAGTAAATCTTGTATTAAGAATTCTCTTGAAGAATCCATTAATCCTTGACAACTTTTGGTGGAGATTTTTGGTTGTTCCTTTAATACAAGTTCTCATCTTTTTCATCCTCTTATTAGTTGGTATAATCTTCTTAATCCCTTTTCTCTTGTTCTTTTTTTTAATCTTTCAAGTTTCAATATTTGATTATTGTTTATTGTTCTTGTTAGTTCATAATGAATGTTTGGATTATTATGTTGACTTCTCTTGATAGTGTTAGTATTAGTTTGATAATGAGTGAGTAGACCTCTTGTGGGGTTAGTAGGGAGATTAAGTGTGGATTATGGGTGATTAGGGTTTGATTGTGGGTAAAGGTGAATCCTTTGTTGCTAGTCACATATTGAGCACACTATGTGTTTGTTGAATTGCTTGTTTGGGTAGTAGTGGCCAATGCTTCTCATGCTTGTCTTTCTCTTCTCATTGTGTGACTAATTTGTGATTGAATCCTTGTGCTTTGAGTAGTATCTTGCATGAGTTTTCGGGTCTAGTCTTTGACACGAGAGTGCGGACTTTGGCTTTGACGCGAGAGCGCGAACCGACCTTAGTAACTAGGTGAAACCTACATCCTTGATTACCCAACCATCCAACTACACTTATGAACCCGACTTAACCCTACTCCTTTACATATTTGATTCGTCCATCTCTTTAGTCAATCATTTCTTTAGTTTGATAGTTTCATTAATCTTTAGTTGTTTCAATTAGTTCTTGTTATATCTGGTTCATTGTTAGACTAGTTTCATCCTCTATATCATTATAGATAATCAATTCTTGTTAGTTTGTTCATCTTTGTGTTTGTTGGTGACTTAGCCTCGTTTTTAGGTAGACCTAGTCTAGACATCTTCTACCATCCCCGTGGACTCGACCCGACTTGCCCTAGCTACCCGTTAGGATTAGTTGAACTCTACTTGATCGGTGGGGAACCACGGCAAAATTTCCACCATCAATTTGGCGCCGTTGCCGGGGACGGTGCATGTTTAGACTTAGTTTGCTTATTAGCTTGACTTAGTTACCCCTCTTGTGTTCTTTCTCTATCCATTGTGCATATTTAGGATTCTTTTTCTTTGTTTTTATTGTTTTCTTCTCTCTTTGTCTTCCGTTGTGCTCGTTTATTGTCTTTGCCTAGTGCCCATAAAGTACTAGGTGCTCTCACGTTTGCTCTAGTGTGTAGTGCATGCCTAGGAGGCGAGGCGATTTCTTTCTCTTCATTCCAGAGCCGGAAAGACTCTTTAGAACCTTTCGCCAACGGACGATTGATCGGGTTAGAAACTCTCAACCGGGTCCAAGCAATACCATTGAAGGGCAAGCTCAAGGTTCTGACTTGAACGAGACACCCCGAGAGACGGCTGAAGGGAATTTCATCAATCCCTTTGGTACTTCTTCTAACCACTCTTCTCAACCTAGTTCTCCATCAACATCTACATCAACACCATCAACACCGTCCTCTCCCGCATATCCAATAACGCCTAAGTTCTCTTCGCACTCGACATTTACGGAAAATGTCTTGCCCGGTCCCACCGCTTTACCGGAGACCTACACCGGCAATTTTGTGGCTAAGACTCAATTCATCCAATTGGTCGAGTGGAGCCAATTTAGTGGCTTGCCTACGGAGGATCCACGTCAACACATGGAAACCTTCTCAAATTATTGCGATGCCATATCACAAACGGGAATAACCCAAGACCAAATCCGGTGGGTATTATTTCTCTTCTCTTTGATCGGCAAGGCAAAGCAATGGTTCAAAGGCCTAGATAAGGCGGCTCTCGGTATAGACTTTTGGAAGAAGCTAGCTCTAGCATTCTACCAACAATTCTACCCACCGGAGAAGACTAATCTTTTAAGAGCTTCTATCACGGGGTTTCAACAACGTGACGAAGAAACTCTCTATGAGTCGTGGGAAAGGTTCAAGGCCTTGATCCGTTCTTGTCCCCATAATGGGTTGGCCAAATGGTTCCTTGTACAACAATTTTGGAACGGTTTATATGAAGATTCTAGAGCTATACTCAACATGGGTTCCAATGAAAGGTTTACCGAGGTTGATGACGATCAAACATGGGCTAGAATTGAAGAAATGACGGTCCACAATTCCCAATATAGTAGGCCTAGGAAGGCGAATCGAGGGGGAAGGCACGAAATTGATGCCATCGCACAACTTAGTGCCGATCTTGGAGCACAATTGAAGACCCACATGGATACTATTGATAAGAAGTTCCAAAGTCACTTCAATCAAGTTCAAAGCACAAGTTCTTCCCACCAACATTAAATTCATGAAGTTAATGCTATGGGAGTGGTTCCGCTTACATCTTATTATGGGATATGTGAGATTTGTGGGATACATGGACATGAGCCTTCATATTGTCGAAGTAGCATTGAGCAAGTGAATGCTTTTCAAGCATTCAAGCAAGGTGTTCCATATTCTAAGCCTCAAAATGTGCCAAATCAACACATGTTCCAAGCTTCCCATCAACAAGCCCAACAACAACACCGTCCATTATATGTTCCTCCTCCCTTAAGGGACAACAACCAAGGATACCAAGGTTATCAAGGCAATCAAAGGTCTTTCAATAACTTCCAACAACATAACCAAGGTGCCTTCCACAACAATCAAGGGTTCCAAAATCAAGGGAACTTCAATCACCAAAGTGGTTTCCAAGGAAACCAAAACTCTCAAGGCGTTAATCAAGGCAACTCTCAATGGTTCCAAGGGAACTTCCAACAACAACAAGGGTCTCAAGGTACTCAACAACAAAGCAAGCAAAGGAGCCGGTCTCCAACTCATGACTATGGTATTTCTCTAGCCATCACCAATACCCCACACAATCAACAATCCCCACCTCGAGATTTTGACATGCAAAAATCAATGTTGGAAATGCAAAGGAGTCAATTGGAGACGCAAAGATCCCAACAAGAACTTATTGCTCAACTTCTAATGGATAACAAGGAAACAAAAACTCATCTCAAGATGCTCGAAACCCAACTAGCTCAAGTTGCTTCGGGTAGTTCTTCAAGACAAAAGGGTCAACTACCTCCTCAAGGTGTACCATCAAAATTTGAACATGTGAATGCCATCACCTTAAGGAGCGGTGCATCCTATGATTCTCCCTTGTTTCCTAGTGAGCAACAAGCCATGAAAGAAGTTGTATCTCCATCTCAAGACAATGAAGGTTTGGGAAATCCAATGGAGGAGCAAGTCTTGTGGGAGATTGAGAAACCCCATGAAGACAAGCTTCCCCCACTTCAAGGAAAAGACAAAGGAAAGAGGAAAATGTCAATTGAAAAGTCCAACCCTAATGAGCAAGAAAAGATACATATCAAGTTGCCATTCCCAACAAGGCAAATGAAGACCAAGGTGGATGTTCAATATGACAAGTTCCTTGATATTGTGAAGAAGTTGGATGTGAGTGTCCCTTTCACCGAGCTACTTACCCAAATCCCGACATATGGAAGATTCATGAAAGAAATCTTGGCTAGGAAGAGATCCGTCGACAAGGAAGAGACCATAGCGTTCACAAGAGAGGTGAACGAGCTCATTCAAGGCTCTACACTTCCCAAGTTGAAGGATCCGGGTAGTTTCTCAATCCCATGCACCATAGGCAACTTGAAGATTGAAAGGGCATTATGTGATTTGGGTGCGAGTGTGAGCATTCTACCCTACTCTATTTGTGAGCGACTTGGAATGAGAGAGCTTAAGTGTACATCTATTATACTCCAAATGGCCGATCGATCACTTAATCGACCATTAGGGATGTTAGAGGATGTGCCATTAAGAATAGGGAAATTCTTCATTCCGGTCGACTTCCTCGTGCTTGATATGCCGGAAGATGCTATCACTCCCATTATCCTTGGGCGCCCATTTCTACATACCGCCGGTGCGATGATTGATGTAAAGAACGGTAGGATCACATTTGAGCTAGGCGATGAGAAGCTCGTGTTTGACCTCCAAGACAACACCTCGCCTACTAATGATGACTCGTGTAATATGATCCACGCCATGAAAGACATCAATCTAGGGGATGAGTCGGGTGGAAGCTTGAAGAATAACTTTTATGGAATTGAAGATGATGATTCCGAGCTTGGGGCGGATGAATGCTCATATTATGAGATTGAGGACAAGTCGGTTGGCAAGAAGAAAGTTGAGCCTCCCTTGAGGCCTTGTGAAGATGAGTGGAAGTTTGGGTATATCCCGAAGGATCGCAAGTACAAGTTCAAGCCGTTGAACTTAGTAGATCGGGATGCACCGGGAACTTCTAGGTAAAGTTGTGATGACCCTTGGAGTGGAGGTTGGTACTCCACGAACTTGATTGAAGATTTCATGAGGGCCTTCGATTTGTTACTTCGTGCCCTTGATGGCGATGGAATTATCCTTAGTGTTGTTGAAAAATGATTGAAGAATGCACCATCTTTGGTTTGACGGAGTTCCAAAAGAACCGTCCTATTGTATATATCCCTTTCTTGTAATTCTTTTGAGTTTTGTGAAATCCTTTTAATTTGGTATTTTGATGAGTGATGTGAGGGAGGGATTTTGATGGATGTTTTGAGCTTATTTGTTAGGTGCAAAGTGAAGATGAATCTTAGAGAGGAGTGGTTATTGATAGAGCTTGGGTTTTGAGCAAGGAAGTCGAGTTTGTATTGGTGGCCTTGTGGGTGAAGCTATCAAGATTATGAAGGGCTAGAAGACTCTTCCCGACCGAGAAGAAGGCATCCCGATCGGGAAGGATGAATCATCCCGACCGGGAAAGAGCCATCTCGATCGGGATGAGTGTATTAAAAATCGAGTTTTCTGGAGTGTGATCCTGACCGGGAAGGGAGCTTCCCGACCGGGAAGGGTGTTTCATCCCGACCGGGATCATCCATCCCGATCGGGATGGTTCCCTGCTCCTCTCTTTTGCCTCTTCTTCGACATTTGATCCCACCCAACCACTTTATACCCCCTCCCAACCTCCCTACTTACCCTTGCACCTATCATATGACCCCTACACTTCATATACATACATTCATCTCATTTTCTCTTCACTTTACACCGACTTTCACATCAAATCCCACCTCCTTATACCTTTGTAGTTCAACCATGCGGCCTAATCAATAATGAAGAGGAATAACAACGACGAAGACTAGCTATGTGCCGTTATCAAACTTTGAGACGATGTAGTGAGTGAGTTGCTAACCGATCGGTACGGCAACTATTCTTTCTTTTCCGTCTTTTATTGCTTGTCTTCCTTTGTTTGTTCCCTTCCCCTTATACACTTTTGTGTCATGGTGGCCCTAGGGGCCTTGGTAGTCATTGCTCCCGACTCTCGATGATGTGACTACATCGAGAGTCATTTCAAAATCCAAATTTGCAAGCCTTTTTCACCTTTTAGTAGGATTTAGTCGGATTCGGGCGGAATCTGGGCTAGGTGACTTGATTACACCTAGCCCTCCTCTCCCATTTCCTTTTATTTTCTTCTTTTTATTTCTTCCCCCATCCATATCTTTTCTTGTTCGGCCCTTGGTGACGTGACTACACCTTGGCCGGACACATTCTACCCCTTTCTTCGCTTTTATTTTTGATTTTTAGCTTTATTTTCGTAGTTTCTTTTCTTTTTGGTGTCTTCACACACTACCGATCGAGCATGAGGACATTGCTCGGTTTAAGTGTGGGGGAGCGATATCCTAGCCTAGTTAGTTTTATTTTCGTTGTTTTTTCCGAAAAATCTTAAAAACCCCTACAAATTTGAAAAATTTCACAAAAAATCAAAAAGATTTTCTTTTGTGTCTTTTCCTTTTGTGTCCGTGTGCCGTATATTTGTTGTGTAGTGTGTTTTGCCTCCCCATTTCCTTGTAGGTTCCGCGATCGTCATCAAGTTTCGAAAAGCTCAAGGCATCCGGTAATATGCCTTCATTTCTTTCTCCTTTTTCCTTTTTTTGTGGAGTTGGGAGGATGTGTTATGATGGTGTGTGCTCGGGTGGATCTTTTTGAAGTTGGTGGTTGATGTGGCTGCTTGTTTGGAAGTTTCGGGGTAGTGTTTGTTTATTTTGCGTGCTTCCTTGTTTGTCTTGTCTTGTTTTGTTGTGTTTGCCCCTTTCGCTTTCGTTTTTGTTGTGTCTTTGTTTTGTCTTGTTTAGTTGTGTCTAGTGTGTAATAAAAGATTTTCGAAAACTCGGTTTTGAGGCTAGTGCGCAAGTGTTTACTTTCCCTTTCTAGTGGTGTGAATCGAGCCTTGGACTTTAGTCTAGTAGAATGACCCTAAATCAATAGTTTCGTTGGTCCTTTACCCTGAGTCCACCTAGTCTACTAGGGATTTACTACGGGATTTGCATTTTGACCACTATGACCACCCACGGAGTGAAAAGGCCTTGGTTGCCGAGTCACGTTTCCTAGGTGACCGTGTTCGAAATTGGTTGATTAGTCCAAGTTTTCCACCTTTTTGTGGCTTTGAAGGGAAAGCGCGCTCCCGACATACCCATTCCCCTACCTTCTACACATACCCACAAAATAAGTTTCAAATTATTGAAATCTCTTTCTTAGTTGCAAAAAGAAATGCCTACAACACAAAATCTAGCCAAAAAGGGCAAACAAAGAAAAAGAAAAGAAAAAAAAAGGAAAAAAAGAAGAAAAAAAGAAGAAAAGGCACAACAAATGAAAAAGAAAATGCAAAAGAAGAAAAAGAAAGGGCATTGCAACACAAAAGCAAAATGCATAAGAAAAAGAATGCCAAAAGAAAATCGTCTCACAAAAAGATCTTACCCCCTCAAAAATAAGCCTTTACCGACTGTTATCGTGAAGAGCCTACCAATGGACCGAGTCCCTAGGAAGGATGATAGCGGTAATAGTCGGTCTCCCCTCATTTTGCAACCTTTATCCACCTTTTTACTTGGACTAGTTAGGCGGTTCTTGAGCATGGGACGACCCTCTTGGCTTATCGCTAAAGGCGGCGGGTCCTCACTTACCTACAGTGTCGACTAACACCGTGGTTCATTCTTTTTACACCCCGCCGATCATCCCGTAGTACGTTCTTAGAAGATTAGGAGGACCTAGGTAAGTTACCAACGTTTTTATTGCTTTGTTGTCATACTATTAGGGTTTTGTTCATTTCGATTTGTGTTATTAGCTTGGGAACGTTGTCACTTGCCTTGAGTCCTAAACCGATGCTTCTTTCACCGCTTTCTAGAGGGAAGCGGTATTTGTTTCTTCTTGGATGCAACTGTTTGGTGTTTGTTTGTTTGTGTGTTTGTTTGTGTGATGTTTGTGTGTTTTTGTGTCCGGTTGCATCTACGATTTTGTCACAAGACCTCAATTGCATTGCGGAGTGCACTTTTCCTCTAAGTGTACTCGCGTGAGTTGAAAGGGCGTAGGGTGCGCTAATACCCGCTCGGTTAGTAGTCTAGTTTTTTAGTTTTTTGTTAGTTGGTGCTTACTCGAGGGCGAGTAAGGGTTAAGTGTGGGGGAGTTGATAAGTGTAGTTTGTAGTGCCTATTTGTTGTGTCTGGTCCCGATTTCTTTTGTGGAATCGCTCTTTGGAGCGGTTCTCGAGGTTACTTACGCTTCTTCTAGCTTGTTTTAGGTTCCTAAGATCAATATTGGAGAAAAGGAACGATTTCGACTCGTTTCCGACACATTTGGAGCCTTAGAAGGGAAGCGACGATCACTCGGTGGCTTGGACTCAACCTCGAGACTTTGGGACCCATTCCCGAGCACCGAGAATCGATGAGAAGCCTATGAAGAGCAACTAGGGACCTCTATGATCATAAGGGAGGCCTACAAGACCCATCCCGGTCGGGATGAAGAGCATAACACCGCCCGGTGTTATGCGCCATCCCGGTTGGGACCATCTCGTCCCGGTCGGGACCAACCCATCCCGGTCGGGACCAACCCATCCCGGTCGGGACGACCCTCATCCCGGTCGGGATGAAGTGCAAGAAAGAAGCGTCTTCTGATGGGTCATCCCGACCGGGAAGGAACCTTCCCGATCGGGAAGGATGTATCATCCCGACCGGGACCATTCATCCCGACCGGGAAGAGCATAACACCGCCTGGTGTTATGCATAACACCTCCCGGTGTTATGCTTGATCCCGGTCGGGACCATCTCCTCTCGGTCGGGACCGTCTCGTCCCGGTCGGGACCACCACCTTCCCGGCCGGGATGGAGCTGCTGTAGCCGCGTGACTTTCTTTTCTTCTCCTTCACTCTTGTAACCTTATAAATACCCTTCCATTGTATTGTTTAAGGACCTTAGACCCCTTTACATTATTGTAAACCCTAGATAGACTTCCTCCTCTCATTAGCTTAATCTTTCCTTAAACTTTTGTTAATCTTAGATTAATCTAGATAGTAAATCCTGTATTAAGAATTCTCTTGAAGAATCCATCAATCCTTGACAACTTTTGGTGGAGATTTTTGGGTGTTCCTTTAATACAATTTCTCATATTTTTCATCCTCTTATTAGTTGGTATAATCTTCTTAATCCCTTTTCTCTTGTTCTTTGTTTTAATCTTTCTAGTTTCAATCTTTGATTATTGTTTATTGTTCTTGTTAGTTCATAATGAATGTTTGGATTATTATGTTGACTTCTCTTGATAGTGTTAGTATTAGTTTGATAATGAGTGAGTAGACCTCTTGTGGGGTTAGTAGGGGGATTAAGTGTAGATTATGGGTGATTAGGGTTTGATTGTGGGTAAAGGTGAATCCTTTGTTGCTAGTCACATATTGAGCACACTATATGTTTGTTGAATTGCTTGTTTGGGTAGTAGTGGCCAATGCTTCTCATGCTTGTCTTTCTCTTCTCATTGTGTGACTAATTTGTGATTGAATCCTTGTGCTTTGAGTAATATCTTGCATGAGTGTTCGGGTCTAGTCTTTGACACGAGAGTGCGGACTTTGGCTTTGACGTGAGAGCGCGAACCGACCTTAGTAACCAGGTGATACCTACATCCTTGATTACCCAACCATCCTACTACACTTATGAACCCGACTTAACCCTACTCCTTTCCATATTTGATTCGTCCATCTCTTTAGTCAATCATTTCTTTAGTTTGATAGTTTCATTAATCTTTAGTTGTTTCAATTAGTTCTTGTTATATCTGGTTCATTGTTAGACTAGTTTCATCCTCTCCCATCATTATAGATAATCAATTCTTGTTAGTTTGTTCATCTTTGTGTTTGTTGGTAACTTAGCCTCGTTTTTAGGTAGACCTAGTCTAGACACCTTCTACCGTCCCCGTGGACTCGACCCGACTTGCCCTAGCTACCCGTTAGGATTAGTTGAACTCTACTTGATCGGTGGGGAACCATGGCAAAATTTCCACCATCAATTTACCATGAAACCTGGTGAGCTCCTATTGGGGAGCGTTGTTTAACCCCCTCTCAAATTGATGTAGGTTTGGTGGTAGCCTTAACAAACACCTTGTATATATGTATCATATTCTTTGAGTTTGTTAGTTTTGTTAGTTTGAGAAGAATGGATGAACTTGGATTTTGCCATGGAGCATTTATTTGGATGAAGATCAAGCTTTTGGAGAAGTTATGGAGCTTAAATTGAAGACCACAAGCATGTTTGTGGGAGAAATTGATTATGTAATGTGAGATGTGTTGTTATTTGAATCTTTAGGGGATTATTAAAGAGCCATGAAATGGCAAGGCGGAAAAACGAAGTAAACAAGATCGCTGGGCGAAACTTCGCCCAATGAGATTATTGATGGTTTTCCGTCGGGTGAAACTTCACCCGGTGGAATTTTTGCCACGCCATGGGATTTGCTGAAATTTTTTCGTCGGGTGAAACTTCACCCGATGAGGTCATGACCGGGTGAAACTTCGACCTACCAAAAAAATCCCAGAATTGACGAAATCTGCCAGAATTGACGAAATACCGTCGGGCGAAATTTTGCCCGATGAGATTTTCACCGGGTGAAACTTCACCCAGTAGAAAATGTTCGCAAAAGTGATTTTCACGACGAAAACCATCGGGTGAAAGTTCACCCGATGATGCTTGACCGGGTGAAATATCACCCGATGACGTGGACCACTCACCTATACCCTATTTGCTCACTACACTTTCAATTCCCTCATTCACAAATGCCCCACATAACTTTCCCTCCAAAATCCATACACCAAATTTTTACCAATCTACTTTAAAACTTTCTTTTCCCTCCTCAACTACCTTTATTTATATCACCTTTTACCTCACTCTTCATTCCACCTTTTCACCCCTCATAAAATCATCAAACCACCACCTTCCATACCCCAACCACATTCATACCTCCATTCAAATTCATCTTGGGTGATCATTTTTGGGTTCTTGAAGAGGTGAAGCTAAAGTTTTTGGGATTGTTCTTGCAAGTATATTATTATGGAGACAAGAGCAAGGCGAGCCGCTCGAAAGCAAGGTATAGCTTCGACTTCTACACCTTCTAAATGTTCTACATCTTATAAGTCTTCTAAGCCTACATATTTACCTTGTCTTAATACCCTTTTAGCTCGAACCTTCTCTGAAAAGATCTTTCAGAGTACTAGGTGGCCTTGTCCCCACACAATGACCAGTCTAGGAATAGTTGACGATATTAAAGAGTTATCGTCGAGGACCGGAACTAGCGGATTCCTTAGCCTTGCGGCTTCTACATACAAAGACCTTACTTGTGAGTTCTTAGGAACTTTTACCATTGACAATCCGACCACACCAAGAGCGGTTAAATTTAGACTATTCGGTAAACCCCATTGTTTGACTATTTCCGAGTTCGGCTTAGCTTTAGGCCTACCCTCGTCGGGTACCGGACTTAGTGAACCCTCAAGCAATTTACAAGCTTGTGTGTCTAGAAGAGATCTTTGGAAGCGCATATCACGCTGTTAAAGGGGTTACGAGCCTAATTCATCTTTTCCCTCCGAAATCCGTAACCCCGCAATTCATTACTTCTTTGAGATGCTCTCCCACTGCTTGTTACCCTCGATCGATAATATTCTTAATCTTGATTTGTGTGTCTTGCAATTAATTTGTGACTCTTTG
Organism: Agrostemma githago; assembly: GCA_958450325.1. Lineage (NCBI taxonomy): Eukaryota > Viridiplantae > Streptophyta > Magnoliopsida > Caryophyllales > Caryophyllaceae > Agrostemma > Agrostemma githago. The sequence continues at coordinate 21,208,140 of OY288246.1, forward strand.
ATCAACAACCCTAACCCTTTAGACCTACCACTTGTCGTGGCGTTGCACTTCCACCGTATCATTGTCACCCAACGCCCCTTCTTAGATTGTGGAGGTCTTGTGACAATAATTGCGACAAAATTGGGTTATTCGACCAACCACCTTACCCCACTTGATAATTCCATTTGGCTTGACTAGGCTTATTTTCCGACTTGGATTTTTCATGTACCCCATCAATGCCTCTTCTACATTAGCCATGGAAGAGCTTTAATCGTTCCCAACGCACACCGAACCACTATCTTTATTCGCCACAATTGGGACCTACCTTTGGGACCCGACGAATTTCGACTGACCAAAACTGAATCGGGAGGAAGGGGAGTTTGGGAGTACGCGCACTACACTTTGCCCGAAGGTCGTACGATCTACGACCTTTGTGAGATAGAACCCGACTATGCCCTTTCGCTTAGCGACGGTCCGGAGGAGTTTTCTCGTGAACCATCCTCCGAGGGTATACAATCCTACCCAGGGTCTACGACGGCTTCTTATGCGTCGAACGATTACTCAATTTAGACCCTCTCCCGGAGTCGGTAGATAGTGTGGTGGGTGTGTGTGTGTTGTGTGTGGCTTGTGTCAGTGAGTCTTTAATCATCTATAATTGCATGTCCTTGGGTTAATTTCGTTCCTTGTTCCATTATCATTGTCATGATCATTGTGATTGTTTTACCTTTAACCAAATTTGCAAGTTGTCCCACTCTCCGATTGTCGTGGCTGAAGCGGCCTTGGTATTGCTCCCGGTCTTTAGGAGTAAAATTTATTAATTATCTTTCCTCCTACTCAGTTAAATTATTATCAAAATAATTTTCAGTTGAAGTGACAAGACTTGAATTTCTGATAGACGTAAATTGTAACTTGTACGTAACTGTTTAATTTGTTATACATCGATTATGAACAGCTATTTAGACCACTATAAAAGAATTTGAATTTTACCATTTTAATTCAACTTTACTAATAATAAAAATACCAAACTTAATTTTCCTCAAAAATATGAATCTCACTACAATTGAACGAGATCACTTATCTCTTTCCTCGTATATTGAAGAGTCCTTCAGAATATTAAAGTTATATATAATTTTAATAATGGCTCTTGTAGTATTATTAGTAGATGTATTCATATTTTTTGTAAGTCAATGTAATTGTTCATTTTAATTGATATATGTATGTATATATATGAATTAATATCAATTAGAATTTTAAATAAGATAAAATAAAATAATAATAAAAATATCGCGCCTAGTATTATTTTTATTTTCTTTAATTTTTTTTCACCTTTGTTAAGAATCAAATTCCTGACCTTTTGAGATCAGAAGTCTCGGACCACTGCGGCTTGCCATTCCATTTGATTCATTATGTAAAATAATTTATTCCATTTGATTCATTATGTAAAATAATTTCATATATTGTTTAAATTTATTACGATTAACTGAATGTTAAATTGTTAATCAGAAAAACGGCACATGTGGCAAAACGAGACTTTGATATCCTTGATAACAACGCCACAAAATACCTCTAGTGGAGGGTGGATGCCAGAGCTAATTTGAAGGCTAAAGGCATAGAACACACAATTTTAGCGAATGGAGACTCAAATCCGCAAGAACAAGCAAAAGCTATTGTGTTCTTAAGGCATCACTTGCACGACAATTTGAAATCTGAATATTTATTTGTGGAAGATCCCAAAGAGTTGTGGGATAATCTCTTTCAAAGGTTTGAAAGCCTGAAGAAAATCATTGGGCGAAAGGCTCAATATGACTGGATGAACTTAAGGTTCCAGAATTTCACTTTGGTTAGTGATTACGATTCGGCAATACTTCGTATAACCTCACAGTTAAGGTTATGCGGACAAATAACAACTGACGCTGTCATGATAGAGAAAACTCTATAAACAATGCATGCCGATAATGCATTTTTACAAGAACTGTATAGTGAAAGGCAATATAATCAATATTTTGAGAATGGTTGAGGCTCATATGAAGGTTATGTTTCATAACCATAACAAAAGGCCAGCAGAGACAGTTGCTCCCCCAGAAACATATACAGTGAGACATGGGAAACCATATGGAAATTTTAGAAAGAGAAACTCCTTTCAAAAGGAAAATATTTTTCATCAAGGAATCAGTTTTAATAAGGGAAATAATTTCCAAAGGAGAAATAATTTCCAGAAAGAAAGTACCTCCTACAAAGGAAAGAGGAATTGACACCTGAAATTCGGACCCCAGAATCCTAATCAAAGGGGAAAAGGAAAGTTTAGACCAAATAAGGATAAATCAAACCAAACCATATGTTTCAAATGTGGTATTAGTACTGGGCAAATGAGTGTCGCACTGCGAAACACTTGGTTGATTTGTATACAACTTCCCAAAAGGGGAAAGGAAAGGGAATTGGGACAAACTTTGTTGAGGAAAGTTTTCCTATTCCCGAACATGATTTATCAGATTATCTTGTCGATGACATCGATACTCTCTGTGGGCCTTCAACATAGTCTGTTATAAACCGAACTGTGTTACGATAATCATTGGATAATACTTCATTTTCTTATGTTTGTATATATTATGTAACATATCACGCATGTAATTATAATAAAAGTGAATTATCTTTTCTATCTAAATTATTCCTATTTATTTAAAATTGAAGATATGGAAAATCAGCACAGCAATGCAGAACAATGCCTGATTGATAGTGCCACAACACATAACATTCTGAGAAATAAAGCCTATTTTACTCTATTAATGCCTATTAAAGCTAATGTTACCACTATTGGTGGTGTTATAACATTAATTGAGGGCTCAAGAAATGCTTGTATAGTGCTCCTAAAAGGGTCTCAAGTCATAATACATGACGCACTATATTCAAGTAAAAGTCATAGAAACTTTTTGAGTTTCATGGACTTGAGGAAAAATGGTTATCATATAGAAACCAATGGTTCAAATGATAAGGAGTACATGTATCTTACCACAATTAAAAGTGGCAAGAAAAATATACTTGAAAAAATGTCAAGTTACTCCTCTGGATTATATTATACGTTTATACGTTCATTTGAAACCAATTTGGTGTCTAAAAATAAAATAGATGACCAAGAGCTTAATTCCTTATGGCATGACAGGTTGGGTCATCCAGGGAACAAATATGATGATAAAAATTATCAAAAGCTTAACTGGACATCCTTTAAGTAAAGTTAAAGTTCCACGATTTAAGGAACAATCTTGTACGACTTGTTCACTTGGTAAACTGGCATTCCAAAGGTAAATCGAAACTGAATCTCCTATGTTCCTAGAAAGAATTCAAGGAGATATTTGTGGACCAATTAACCCACAATGTGGACCATTTCGATACTTTACGGTGCTAATTGATGCATCAACTCGATGGTCTCATGTTAGTTTATTATCCACTAGGAATGTTGTCTTTGACAAGTTATTGACACAAATCATTCAATTAAGAGCGCATTTTCCTGATCATATAATAAAGAAAACCATGCTTGATAATGCCGGTGAGTTCACATCTAAGATATTCAATGACTATTGTATGTCACTTGGAATAGATGTAGAACATTCAGTTGCTCATATTAACACACAAAATGGGCTTGCAGAAGCATTAATAAACAGATTACAATGGATTGCGAGACCATTGCTAATGAAATATAAGCTCCCTTCTTCTGCTTAGGGACATGCTATTTTGTATGCAGCAATTTTACTACGGGTTAGTCCTACTGCTAATCATGTAATATCGCCAATGCAGTTAGTTGTTGGAAAGGAAACAAATATCGCACATTTAAGAACTTTTAGGTGTGCTGTTTATGTTCCTATTTCCCCACCTAATCGGACTAAAATGGATCCACAACGAAAGTTGGGAATTTATGTTGGGTATGAAAGTCCCTCCATCATAAGATATCTTGAACCTATGACATGCGATTTATTCACTGCAAGGTTCGATGATTGTCATTTTAATGAAATAAATTTCCCAGCTTTAGGGGGAGATAAGATGATTCCATGTCAAAAGGAACTTATATGGGATGCCAAATCTTTATCTTATCTAGATCCTAAATCAAGTGTGTGTGAACAAGATGTGTATAAAATCATACATCTCCAAAATATTGCAAATCAGTTGCCTGATGCATTTACAGATATAAAGCAAGTGACAAAATCACATATACCTGCTTTAAATGCTCCGTCAAGAATAGAAATTCCTCAAAAACAATCGGAAAATCAACTTTTGTTTGAGTCCGCTACTAAGAAACATGGTAGGCCGATTGGGTCAAAAGAGTTTAAACCTAAAAAATCCAAAAGGATGTCTAGCACTAGTGAAAAGAGTGAAACACCTCTTAAGAAAGAAAATGAAATCCAAAAGATGGAAAATATCATCGAAATTCCAAAGAAAAATGATAAAGATGAAGGCATAAATAATAGCTAAATATCTATAAACTGTGCTTATATAAGAAAACAATGGGATCGAAAGACTACCAAAATCGATGATATGTTTGCTTATTCCATTGCCACTGAAATCATCATTGATAACGACGATATTGAACCAAAATTAGTCGATGAAAGTCGACAAAGAAATGATTGGCCAAAGTGGATAGCGGCAATGGAGGTAGAATTGAAATCATTTGAAAAACATGAAGTCTTTGAACTCGTATCCCAAACACCAAAAGGTGTAAAACCAGTTGGGAATAAATGGGTTTTTATGCGCAATCGCAATGAAAATAATGAAATTGTTCGATATAAGGCCAAACCAGCTGGGAACAAATTGTTGGAGTTGCGGAAAATGAGGCGGTAGCGAAGAAAGATGTCGGTAATGTCCTTGTCAAACGTAGGGGACGAAGACTTGTGAAGCTGATTTCGAAGCTCGATGAAGCTTAACGTCACTTTGATTGGTCAATATATATGAAATTTCAGCTGACAACAAATGTAACTTCAACAATATTTAATTGGAACGAGGGTAGATTACAGTTGACGTAGAGATAATAATGGTGGAGAAACAATAGTTTAACTTTAACTGCTAAATTTGTAACTTCATCTCTATAACAACATAATTTTAATAAACATTTGCTTTTGTACTGTTGTAAACATTCAAGTGTATGTTTTGAAACTTCAATACATTTGTTTTATAACTTCAACTCGATTGTTTTGAAACTTTAGCATCCGTAACTCTAGGTGTATGTAGAGGAACTTCAACTGTATTGATCTGTCACTTCAATTGTTTCAGTTTGTAGCTTCAATTTTAATTGGCCAATATGCAACTTCAATTACTTTATAACGTCACTTTAACTGATAAATTTGTAACTTCATCTTCATAACAATATAAGTTTAATAAACATTGTAACTTCACATATTTTGTAACTTTAGTTCATATGTTTTGTAACTTCAGATCAATAAAATTATACTGTACCAATAACGAAAAATACAACAAATTACATATTAAAAATAACAAATAAGAAAGAGATAAATAAAATTATTTACTACATTTATTCGAAGTTATACTGTATGCACTTGAAATCATGCAGAAAGAATACTCCTACTAAGAAACAAAATGGACGGTGATGAAGATGATAAAACGAAAATATAACAAGAAGAGAGGAAATTAGAGAAATTAAAGAATTCTGATTTTTTTTTTAAAATTAAGATTGTATGGAAGAAGAAAGAAGATGATTATTGATAAAAGTTAATTAGTGTGTAGAAGTTATTGGTTATTGGTATAAGAGTTAATTAGGAGTCAATTAGTGTGGTGGAAGGAGAGAGAAAGGATTAGGGATGATAGTAATTGCTACATAGGAAGAGTGAATTAGGGTGGAAATTTGTATTTTTAGATCAAATCTCAACCATACATCTTCTCTCATCCAATGGTCAACAATAGGACTTATGCACTTAAAGTTAGTCATGACCTTACTAGAACTCCACTATATATGTGTGTGTGTGTGTGTGTGTGTGTGTGTGTGTGTGTGTGTGTGTGTGTAGAGGAAGGATCAAGTGAGTCCTTCTATATACATTGAGTCCATGAGTCCAATCTTGGACCATTGATCAAGTGGAAGATGGATGGTTGTGATTGCTTGAGGTGAAATAAAGAAATAACTAACAAATCTTGGTAAATATATCATTTCTCTCTCTTCCTTAATTATTTCAATGCAAATCTTCTCTCTCCTATCAATCTTTTAACTGCTTCTTTCTCTCACACAACAAGTTTCTTTAAAATTAAGTTTTTTTCATCTTCACCAAAAAATCATCATTTTTCTACTGTCGTTGTACGTATGTTACTATGTTACTGTCATAACCCGTAAACTATGTTACTTTAACTCATACACTGTGTTACTTCAATTCATGAATTGTGTTACTTTAACTTATACAATGTGTTACGTTGTATAATAGTCTCTTGCAAAAACTGTTACTTTAACTCATAAAATGTGTTACTTTAATTCATGAACTGTGTTACTTTAACTCATAAACCCTGTTACAGTGTATAGTCTCTTGCAAAAACTGTTACTTTAACTCATACAATGTGTTACTTTAATTCATGAACTGTTGTATAGTCTCTTGCAAAAACTATTACTTTAACTCATACAATGTGTTACTTTAATTCATGAACTGTGTTACTTTAGGGAAAAAAATATGTGTTACTCTAACGCAGTGTAGCTGTTACTTTAACGAACAAATCATGTTACTATAAAAAATGGTTGTGATTAATCTAAGAATGAATGATAAACAACGCTAATATCCTCAGTTACTTTTATGCATTATATTTGTTACTTTAAGGAACGAATGGTGTTACTACAATACATCTGAGATGTTACTCTAACCAAAAACGCATGTATTAAATAAATATAGAGTTAACTGCAATGTTGTACATCATTATGTGTAAAAAAATATGTAAAAAATCAGTTATTCTTGTAAACCCACAAAAAGCGTAGATTTTATAAAATTCCACCGCCTCATCGATTTCCCCGAATACTTGCCCCATGTACGGAGTGAACGCCTCACCCACATCTCTGCACCATTCTTGTGCATTTGCTTCTTTGCCAATGCTACCTACAAAAAAAAAATAAACAACGTTACGCCCATGGGACATATGTGTTACTTTAACTCATAAGTTGTGTTACTCTAACTCGTAAAGCTAGTTACTTCAACATCAGCGCCAAAAATCTTTTTTAATGTTCAGTGTGTGTCACTCTAATTAAAATAAGGTGTTACTGTAACTTAGAACGTATGTTACTTCAACGCCGTGTCTGCTTAATCTATGATTTATCAAATCCAAAAACCATTGATATGAATCTATGATTAATCAAATGAATAAAATTCCTCCTTTTCCGGTGTTGTCCTGTGCATTCGCATCTTTGTCAATTCCACCTGCACAAAATTAAACAACGTTGCGTCGATGCAACCAATGTGTTACTTTAACTCATAAGTTGAGTTACTCTAACTCGTACAACACGTTACTCTAACATCATCGTCAAAAACCTTTCTCAACGTTCAGTGTGTGTTACTCTAATTAAAATTACGAGTTACTGTAACTTAGAACGTATGTTACTTCAACGTCGTGTTTGCTTCAATAGACAACAAAACAATAATTTCAGTGGAGATTACGGAAAACCTAAATCACAAACATAAAACTCTGGAATCTATACTAACAAGAGACCAATTAACCATTGATATGAATCTATGATGAAGGAAACGACCATGAAAGCAATATCAACATGAAAATTGTTGCAAAAAACATGAACGCAAATTAATCAAGATCATGAATAAAAATTAACGCAAAACATGAAAGCAATATCGAAACTCACCATTATATACTCGATGAATTGCTTATCAATAGTTGATGAAGATGTCGCGATCATTGAATTCATAGTAATGTAATTTCGAGCACAGATTTGATTGAATGAATGAATGAACGTGATGATGGGAGCGTTTTTTTTTAGGTTTTGATGAACGTATAACGTGAATGAATGAATGAGGAATGAAATGATTATGGGAGTTATTGTTTCCTAAAATCAAGGGAGTTATTTTAGGATACTAAATCTCCCTTTTTTTTTTTTAAATACAAATATTAGGATGCATCTTGTCCATCCATCCTCATTCCATCCAATGGATGAGATGAGGACTTATGGAGTCATATATAGAGAAAGACTCATAAGAGCCTTACTCTATGTATATATGTATGTGTATATATATACACACACACATATATATATATATATTGATGGGGGATAAATCCCCCAGACATGTAGGCCGACTTAGACAGACGTGTAGGTCCGACCTCGGGCATAGAGGCTGTCCTTAGGCACCGGACCCCGATCCCGGCTCGAGAGATCCACGGTCTGGCCGGACCCCGCGTAGACCGAACTTCGGGTCGACCGGCCCCCGCGCCGGCCAAACCTTGGGTCGGCCGGACCATCGTACCGGCCAGATCCCGTGTCGATCGGATCCTCGTAACGGCTGACCGTCCTTACGAGTCGCCACTAGTCGACCCGAAATAGACTCCTCATGACATCACCCAGATGATGTCATCGGACGACATCACCCGGGCGACATCACTACGACGATGTCACCACCTCTCCCCTCCTCTATAAATACCCCATTTTGGTAGAGAGAAAGGGGAGGCCAATTCATTACTACTCCCTCCACTATCTCGATCTTAACTATGATACGACTTATACCTAAAACACATAAACATACACAATATACTGACTTGGGCGTCGGAGACTCCGCCCCGGGGGCAATCCCTTGGGGCCGGAGTTCACCTTGCAGGAACGCCGACGACTCGCATCCGGATCCCGAGGAGAGCCGAACCGCTGCTCGAGCCGGGAACCATGTTTGTACCTCAAACAATTGGCGCCGTCTGTGGGGAACTTGAACTAAAAGTTGCCTACTCTCAAAAATATCAATTTTTTCGCATCTAGTATTCCGTCTTGAAGAACGATCCACACAAAACCAAACCCTAAAGCTAAAAATTCAGCCACTACCGAGACAATTTTTCCAAATATAATTTTCCGTCTAGGCATTAGACAAAGATCTAGATGTCAAATTGATTAATATAAATAAAGAGGAGTGTATGAGTGACCATGAAGTCTGACATCTACTATATTTTATTATGAGAAGTGTGTGTTTGAGGCAAAGAAACGGATCAATTTCCATTGAGTTGCCAAACTTTCAAGCTCATTTGCACACAAAAATGACAATTTTCGGATCAAGTATTCCATCTTGAAGAACGATCCACAAAAAAAAATCAACTACAAATAATAGTCTGCCTAAATTACAAACGTAATTTTGACGGAAAAAAAAGTAAAAATGGAGACCAGCAAGCAAAGGAACAAGAGGAACGATACAATCAGTGAAGACAATTGAAACAATGCATAGAAAAAGACAGAATAGAAAATCATTAAATGAAAAGAGGCTCAAGAGTCATTTAATAGGAAAAATACAAATGAAATGAAGGACGATGGCGGACGGCTTCAACGGCCTTCCGGGACAGGGCTGACGGGAAGAGAGGGGCAAACCTGGCCCCCATCACATAGGCCATCAAAATTTTCCAAGACGTCCACCACCTCTCACCGACTGTGTTTCTGGTGTCGTGTACTCGTGCCTGCCGCCCAAGTCGGCCGCCAGGCTGACCTAAAAGCACTCCTCAGCCGCCGTTATAACAAAAGAAGGTTGATATCTACCACCAAAAAATCCATTATAGTTTGGCTGAATCGACCACCAGTGTCAATACGGCCACCTGAGACGACAAATTACTGAGCCAAGTCAGCCGGTAAAACATCCAAATCCGTCGGCGGAGAGGAGTCAGCCGTCAACATCAAAGTCGGTCGGCCATGCTCGCCCCTCCGGGTTGGTATTTGTTTTTTGTAACTCGGTCTAGACCCACCGACGAGAGCCATACCTCCGGCGTCGACCACTCACCTGCCGGCAACTTGCCCATCCTTCTCCGGTCATCACTACCTCCGATTAAATGGCTCCAGGTCACACTTCGCCTTACTTAATTCAGATCGGCCTCCCTCCGCAACCGCCTTGGGTCGACAACACTAACAAAGGAGCCAAGTATCGCTTCGTATCCAACTAATCGGGTCGATCCGCCTCCACAATTTCTTGCCGGGTCAGCCGACACCCAAGAATGACGGGATCAACACTAGAATAAGAGCCCGTTGTTTAAAATTCAATGAAGACCTTCTGAGATAAGGATGGCTTGGTAAAGAACCACAAAAGGAGGTGGAAGTAAAATAAAGGGAAAAAAGTTGACAGTGAAAGGAAAAGGCATTTGCTTAAAAATTGATGGCAAGAAGAATGTGCCGGGCTTTCCACGTGCCCATGTCACCAATTAATAAGCACATGGTTTAGGTTGGCCAAAGTAGTATACATCATGTGTTTTTGAAGACGACTATTAGTCTGTCTATCAATTACGCTAATTCAGCCCCCAAGAAAATGACAATAGCACGTAAAATGTCAGATAGATAAAAAGAGTATTGTCATACCTGGAGAAAAGAGAAGACTTCCTGAGGATTGGTGGTAGACGTTTATACGTTACGATCCTAAGGGAACGAGAACGGTTGTGCTCACAAATTACCCACAAAAATCAAACTCCTAAAAAGTTCAATTTCTCGGATCTACTATTCCAACTTGAAGAACGACCCACAAAAAAAACTCCTAAAAATTCAATTTTTCAGATCTAGCATTCCGTCTCGAAGAACGATCCGCAAAAATCCAAGGTAAAATTCGCAAGAATCGCAAAATTTGTCATCCCACCACAATAATGTGATAAAAGCCCAAGTGGGATAATGACCCATGCAAGGAGCCCACCGAGGAATAGTGGGCATCCAATATCAATTAGTTGCCAAAGTAAAGATCATGAAAGTGATATGGCCCAAAATCAAGATGGGATCGGTAGTTAGTTTGGCCCATGCTTGTATTATGGAGTCCCGGTCAACCGACCAAGCGTCGTCCCGGTCAACGGACGGACTACCAACTTTGACGAGTTGACGATCTGATAAACATCTCGGCCTCGTCATCACTCTCACCGCCAATCATCGTCCCGGTCAACGGACGCACCATCAACTTTGACGAGTTGACAAACTTGATCAAACTCTCAGCCTCGTCGACACTACCACCGACACAAGCTTCCTTAGAGCCGGCTCAATCCTATCGCACCTACCATCTTCAAATGCCGATGAAGCTTGACTACCGGCCACCTTAGAACCGGCTCAGTCCTGTCGCACCGGTCATCTTCGGCGCCGACAAGCTCGACCACCGGCCATCTTCAACGCCGAAAAGCTAGACCACCGGCCACACACTTATGTCGGCCTCGACCTTAGAAATCTTGGCCTCGTAAACAGGAGGAAAGGATATGGCGACCGACAATGTTAAGCAGCGTAAAAAGCGCGATATCTACCCATCACCTGTTCATTACTCTCACAGATAATGGGCAGGGGGCAACAAGGGGGGGAGCCCCTATTCACCTACCGCAAGGAATGGACACCCCACCAAAAATCTCCCCCACCCACAGCATGGGGGCAAGTCAGGAACCGTCTGTGGCCGTAACCACATCCGGCCCCCTGGCCAAATCTCCCCCACCCACAGTGTGGGGGCAAGTCAGGAATCGTCTGTGGTCGTAACCACAGCCGTCCCCTGGCCAAATCTCCCCCACCCACAGTGTGGGGGCAAGTCAGGAACCGTCTGTGGTCGTAACCACAGTCGGCCCCCTGGCCAAATCTCCCCCACCCACAGCGTGGGGGCAAGTCAGGAATCGTCTGTGGTCGTAACCACAACCGTCCCCTGGCCAAATCTCCCCCACCCACAGTGTGGGGACAAGTCAGGAATCGTCTGTGGTCGTAACCACAGCCGTCCCCTGGCCAAATCTCCCCCACCCACAGTGTGGGGGCAAGTCAGGAGCCGTCTGTGGTCATAACCACAGCCAGCCCCCCTGGCCAAATCTCCCCCACCCACAGCGTGGGGGCAAGTCAGGAACCGTCTATGGTCATAACCACAGCCGGCCCTGTAACACCCCTGTTTTTTATAAATTCAATTAAATTAAAATTTTGTTCGTATTTTTATTTTTACGACTTAACTCGTAATTCTTGAAATTATTATAAAATGAATTTATCGTTTAACCGTTTCAAACTCCTAAAATTTTATTTGACTCGGAAACTCATCTTATACTTAAAACATATTTTTATTTCTGTTTCGATTCATTTTATACATTTAATTTAATTTTTATCGAAAGTCTATTTCGTCGATTTAAATTCTAAATTCTTTTTTTTATTTATGTTTAAGCTCGAATTTTCTATTTATTTTTTTTCGGCTCGAAAGCTCATTTATTTTAAGTTTCGTCAAAATATTTATTTCCTTCTCTCGAGAAATCAATTTAAATTCATTTTATCGAAGATTTATTATTTATCGGGAAATTCTATTTCACCGTTTAATTATTTAATTCTATGAGCTTCGTTGTCGTCTCGAGTACTTATTTACTCATTTTATTTGACGACCCGATTATTTACTTAATATTATTAATTCATTTTAATTCAGTTCTTGGGTCAGTCAACTTATCAGTACGAAATTTGTTTAATCCATATTTCTAACCCGATTCATTTAATTATATTCGATTCTTTCCACTTATGTTTACGTGAATCCCTTAGAATTTTTGTTTTCCCTCAACATTCAACATGTATACAAACCCCCCTTATTATATTCTTTCCCCTTGTTATGCTATCAATCCACCGCTTCATTCATCCATCCCCCATTTTCTTTTTGTTTTTTTTCCCTACTTGTGCTTCCTTTTCGTTTCCCCTCCTAAATCATCACGTAAATCATCTGCAGTTTTCACCTCCACGCACCAATCTTCATCAGTTGTTCAACTCTGTTGCTTGAAGGTGATGCAATCAGCCTTTTTATTCTGTTTCCTCTTCCAATTCTGTTCTTCTTCTTCTTCTTATTTTTCTTCTCCTTCTGCTTCTGTTTTGCCGTCATCGTTGCTGCTCTGATGCTACTGCTACACGCCTTACATTCTCCGGCTCCGTCCATCACCCTACCGGTCTTCTGCTCCGTTTTGGTCTCGGTATCCGCGAGAGGTAACCCCGTTTCCTCTGTTTCTTCTTCTTCTTCTTCTTCTTCTTCTTGCTTTTGTTGCTGCTGGTGCGTCGGTTTCCTGCTGCTGTCACGTTGGTTGGCCTTTTGACGTTGCTGTCCTGTCTCTTTCTCGTTGTTGCTGCTGTTACTGCTCCTGTTTTGTACTGTAATGTTGTTCGTTTTACTGATATTGTTTTGGCGTTACTTTCCCGATGCCGCTGTCACTCTTCAAGTTGTCATTTCTGCTTCTACTTGATGCCAACGCTCTTATTGAATGTTCAATGGTTACTATTCCGCTCCCTTCATTCTTCCTCTTCTTGTTTCATCCTTCAATCGATAATCTTCTGCTGTTGTTGTCGCTATCGTTGCTGATTTCTATCATTCTGTCTCGCTGCTACCGTCTTCCTTTTTCTCTTCTTCGTTCGGTTGTTTCTATTGCGTCGTACTGCTGCTGCGTCATTGCTGCTACTGTTATTGGTGTGCTGTCCATTTCTTCTTTTCGTTTTCTTCGCTATTGCGGTTCGCTGCTGCTGTATGCTGGTTCATCTCTGCGTCGAAGTCGTTTTTTTTGCCGTTTCTGCTGCTATTTGATATTATTACTGTTTTACAGCGTATCCTTTGTAACTGTTTGTTGCTGTTACTTTCCGACTTCTTTCGATTCGTCCTCTGTCCTTCCCTTTTTGTGGTTTTGTTGCCCTTCTTTCTCCTTCTTTCCTTCTTGTTTCTGGGTTACGTTTCTTTTGTGCCACTACGAACCTGTTGTTGTTGTTTCCCCTCTCCGTTTCAATGGTGTATCCGCTGATATTGGTCGTGATTCGGTTCTCGTTCCCGCTTTTATATTCATTTAATTTGATCCCTTATCGAGGCTATTTTGGTCAATCTCGATCTATTCTCTTTCAATTGTTTCATCGATCTTCATTCAGCTGCTTTGCCTTGTCAGTCTGTGTTATCTATATTCATTTCCGACAGTCCTTATTCTGATTTCTCTGTTTTCGTTTCTTTTTGTCTTTTTCCCTTATTCTTCTTTCCTTTGTTCGATTCTAATTCGTACGTTTCCGTCTCTTCATATTTTCGATTTGATCCAGCCTTGAAGCCTTATTGAAGAACATGTTTGGTGGTCCTCAGAGTCGAAGATTTGGGCTAGGACTTTTAAGAGAGGCTAGTTCGTGATCGGGTTGGCATTGTCTCGAGGTAACTTTAGGACGTTACTCGATTTTATATCGTATGTTTGAGTAGTAGTATGTAGTAAATATTTTAACTTCAGTTTTTCTAATTTAGCTATTTATTATTGCTAATAATATTAATTTTAAATTGTATACCTTATAAATATTTTACAAATTTTCGATATCGTTTTATAAATCGTTTGTGATTTAATTATTTACGATCGTTATAATATTTGTTGGCTATCGTGACACTAGTAACTAAATAATGTCGATTTCATACTTCGTCATATTTCGTTAATTTATAATTTTCACTTAAAAATCGTATTTTTATATTTTAATCAAAATTTGTATACTTGTTAATAAATTAATTTTCGTTTTACGATTTATTCAAAAAAATGAAAAAAATAGTCGATTTTGTTTTAAATATATTTTTAGTCGAGACTATTTTCACTAATAATTTCCTATTTGTTTCCGATTGACTATTTTTATTAAAATCCATATTATTTATTAATAAAAACTATCCGTAAAAAAAATAATTTGAATTCTTCGTAAATTTAATTTCATTTATAAAGTTCGTCGACTCAATTAATTTTGATATCATTTTCTTAAAACATCTCTTTTCTAAAATTTGTAGTTTTAACTCGATTTCCTAATTATTTATAAAATACTATAAAATGACTTATTATATTTTATTTATATTTTGAGTAACGAATTTTAGAAATATATTAAAGTTACGATAACGACGATAATAAGAAAATGTTAATTTCGTTAGAAATGCTATTTTTATACATTTCACTCATTTTAATCACTTACGTATTTTCTATAATAATATTTCTATTTTAAGCAAGTTTCTAAAGTTAGTAAGTTTCTATTTATAGAAAGTTTCCTTTTTATATATAAAATATTTACCCCTTTTTATCTTCATATTATTCATAATGATTATATCTCTTGTATATATCGATAATGGTTGTTTTGGAGTTATGGAGTAAGGACAAGTGTGAGGTTTAGAGTAATATATTCTGGGGTTTACGTTTTTGTCATCAACTATAAGGCTGGTGTGTCTTTATGGGGCACATTGGTTGTTGAACCGAGCATATATGGTGTTCGGGAGTGTGTGTACATTTTTACCTTAAACTCGTGCCTCGCAGTGTAAGACGCCGTCGGGTTGAACTGAGTATTTATGGTGCTCGGGAGGGGTGTACATATCATCTTAAACTAGGGCCACGCATTTATAAGTCGCCGTCCTATTATGGTTGAGTAGCCTAGTTAGAGATCGAGGTTTGATTTGTTTGAACTAAGTTCTCGAAGCTAGTTTTTAGTATTCTCCTAGTGAAAGTCTAGCCTTTATCACTAATCCTATCCATAACGTCATTTTGAATATTTTTATTATTATCGATACATTTTGGTTTGCAGGTTGGCAAATATTTCAAGTTTTCTTCTGAAAACTTGTTCTGATTTTATTGTTCTAATATTTTAGGTTTTCTCCGAAAGCTTATTTTATTATATCATTTAATGTTTTCCATTTTAACTATTTTGATATAATAATACTATTATTTTTCCATATGATATAATATGGCTGAGAGAACGTCCGAGTTACTCCCCACTGACGTGGCTGTTATGTTTATAACATGACAGGTATTTGCTGCTGGGTTTTGGGTGTGAGCTAGCGAGTAGCGTGGATCCTACTCTTCTTCGTTCATGTTTATTTATGAATTTTTGTATAAACCCGTTTGAAGATTTTTACTTTTAGCCCTTTTGTAAAAAGAGGCCTTTGTATTGACTTACCATTTCTTTTAATAAGATATAGTTTGTCAGTGTGTTTTAATCCCAACTCTATAGTGTTTCCGCCACTGTATTGCGTTAGAATTTCTAGGGGATTACAGGCCCCCTGGCCAAATCTCCCCCACCCAAAGTGTGGGGGCATAAGCCTCCGAGCGCTATCGTCAAAAGTAAAGGTACACCTTCTTTGACTTATTTCTTTTTATTACTTACCGGGCACGGGTTACGCCCCTATAGGTATTATCATCTTTCGAGAAAGATCACGACGCCTAAAGTTGCCACGGTTCCGGCAAACCGGCTAGGGTCCCCCATCCATAGTATGGGGGCATAAGCCCTCAGCAAGTCCGTCGGTAGGTCTTAACCGCAAACGACGGCCTCCAAGTAGGCGACGACGTCCGCCCCCGAGTGAACGATGCCGTCCAGCAAATTATGCGCACGACGTAGAGGCACCGGCCTCCGAGACCTCTAGCGTGTCTCCGCAAAGAGAGTAGCGGCTAAACACCAGGCAGAGGCTACGTCTCTCCAAGTTGTATCAGTCGCGGTTCGTCCCTTCCAGGGATCATTTATCATTTGCCGGGCATGGGTTACGTCCCTCCGAGCGCTGTCGTCAAAAGCAAAGGTACGACCCTTCTTAAAGCTTATTTCCATTATTGTTTACCGGGTATGGGTTACGTCCCTCCGAGTTATATCGGTCGTTCCCTTCACGACGTTATCATGTTGCTTACCGGGCATGTGTTACGTCCCTCCGAGTTATATCTGTCATTCCCTTCACGTCGTTATCATATTGTTTACCGGGCATGGGTTACGTCCCTCCGAGTTATATCGGTCGTTCCCTTCACGACGTTATCATGTTGCTTACCGGGTATGGGTTACGTCCCTCCGAGTTATATCAGTCGTTCTCTTCACAACGTTATCATATTATTCACGGGCATGGGTTACGTCCCTCTGAGTATTACCGTCTTCCGAGTAAAAACGCGACGCCTCAAGCAGCCTTGATCTGTGAAGAGGTTATTCATCGTGCATCCTTCGGCTGCCGCTGCGCATAGGGCCAAGCTCTTTGTTTGAGCAAATTGATCTGAAGAAATGATTCTCGATTATTGATCATCCAAAACCGGGCAAAAAGTTTCGACGGCTCCTACCGTATTTGTAAGGCTAAACACTTGATATTACTCAAAGTAAGGTCAGTTACACCATACATCTCATAGGTCGGCCACACTCGGCACCAGACCCGGACACTAGTATCCGACTGTGCTGAGGGCAAATTGATGGGGGATAAATCCCGCAGACATGTAGGCCGACTTAGACAGACGTGTAGGTCCGACCTCGGGCATAGAGGCCGTCCTTAGGCACCGGACCCCGATCCCGGCTCGACCGATCCACGGTCTGGCCGGACCCCGCGTAGACCAAACTCTGGGTCGGCCGGCTCCCGCGCCGGCCAAACCTCGGGTCGGCCGGACCATCGTACCGGCCAGATCCCATGTCAATCGGATCCTCGTACCGGCTGACCGTCCTTACGAGTTGCCACTAGTCGACCCGAAATAGACTCCTCATGACATCACCCAGATGATGTCATCGGACGACATCACTCGGGCGACATCACTACGACGATGTGACCACCTCTCCCCTCCTCTATAAACACCCCATTTTGGTAGAGAGGAAGGGGAGGTCAATTCATTGCTACTCCCTCCACTATCTCGATCTTAACTATGATAGGACTTATACCTAAAACACATAAACATACACAATATACTGACTTGGGCGTCGGAGGCTCCGCCCCGGGGGCAATCCCTTGGGGCCGGAGTTCACCTTTCAGGAACGCCGACGACTCGCATCCGGATCCCGAGGAGAGCCGAACCGCTGCTCGAGCCGGGAACCATGTTTGTACCCCAAACATATATATACATACATACATACATATATATATATATATATATATATATATATATATATATATATATATATATATATATATACCCTATCTTCAACATAAAGTCCGGCCAGTTTGATGAATAAGATAAGGAAGTTGTTAGCAATGGAGCCCACTTATTCTGAAACAAAAGTTGTGTTAAATAATTCAAGATATGTATTATTATTAGGCCCAAACCAATCCAATCCAATTCAAACCATCTACTCTAAGGTCTAAACTAAAGGCTGCTGCTGTTTCTAACATTTGACTCTGAATACTAGTTTTTGCGTAATAACATTTTTAGCTTTTAATTAATTACGGAGTATATTACTGAGCATTCACCTTAGTAGTTTCTTCCAAGCGTATAATAATTGAACGCATTCTTCAATATAGAGTTTGATTCTCTTTATTATTGTTTTCTAATCTTACTATTTAAGACCTTCATTTTGGATTTACAAGGGAAAACAAACTATCGAGTGGCCAATGCGACTTAGAGTATCTTATGATCCAAATGCTTACCTGATTCTCTTTGATGAGGTGGGGGCATTTATCGACCGATTTTAAGAGTTGTAGTGCATTAATGTTGAAAAATGGTACGCTAAAATAGAAAAATGGTACGCTAAAATTGAAATTGAACAAGGGTACGCTAAAATTGAAAAAGGATACGCTAAAAGTGAAAAAGGGTACGCTAAAATTAAAATTGAAAAAAGGTACGCTAAAATTGAAATTGAAAAAGGGTCACTAAAATTGAAATAGGGTACGCTAAAACAGAAAAAGAGTACGCTAAAAGTGAAAAATGGATCACTAAAATTGAAATTGAAATAAAAGTACGCTAAAAGTGAAAAAGGGTACGCTAAAATTTGAAAAGGGTAAGCTAAAATTGTAATTGAAAAAGGGTACGCTGAAATTTAAAAAGAGTACGCTAAAATTGAAAAAGGGTACGATAAATTTAAGAAAAGAGATACACCATAATTAAAAGAGGGTACGACAATGGTATGCTAAAATTGAAAAATGGTACGCTAAAATTGAAAAAGAAAATTAAATCGAGTAGGGCTTGAAGAAGAAGTGTTAAATTCCATAAAAAATCCGTACAAAAGGAAATTAAAGAACAATATTTTAGATGAACTTCTAAGTCAATGAGGAAATTTGGAAAAAAAAAATGATAGCTGGGATTATTGCAATTATATTTGCCGACGATAATACTGTTACTATTGTAATGAAATAATGAATTTAATCGAATAAGTTAACTCATAAAATAATTAATTTTAAAAAAAAGTTACTTAGGTTACTGGGGTCCCAATTGTGATGAATTGATGGATTGAAGAAAAGTCGATTGAAAAATTGATGGATTGAAAATTGGATTCAATGGTCGATTGAAGAATTATGGATTAAAGGATTATGGGTCGAAGAATTTTGTAGAAGGAGAAGGAGTTACGACCTTACGGGTTGAAGGCTCAAGCAATTGTGATTAATTGATGGGATTAAAGAATTTTGAAGGATCCAACGAATGAGATTGAACACTACGTACGATCTAATGGCTCATATTATAGTTCTCACGGTTCTCATTGAAGGAGTGATTCTCACATGAACCTAAATTATATATATATATATATATATAGAAATAGGATTTGGTGTAAACATAGCAATTTGGTGTAAACATCCTAACAATCTGGACCGTTGATCTAATACTTGATCAACGACTCAGATTTAATCTTCAAAAGAGAACAAAACCTTCACAAAGTCCATCCCTTACCTCTCTTTTCTCTCTCTTCTCTTTCTTTGATACTCATGTAACCCAATTTCCTCTACAAATTTTGCTCTCTAAATTGAAATGCTGAATTTTTTCGGGTAAATGCTCAATTATAAGTTTCTATTGCTAATCGTAATCTTAGATGGTAGATTACTTCATTTAATTCGTTATAATTTTTCAGAAATTTATTCAATATATTCAATTTTTTGATTAAAATTGCAATTTTTGTAGAAAATTCGTTCCTATTGCTCAATTTTCCGAAAAATTGATCAATTGTAAGTTCTTGTTGCTTAATCGTAAGATTAGATTGTAGATTACTTCATTGAATTCGTTTTAATTTTCCAGAAATTCGTTCAATTTTATGCAAAATATATGCGTTCATTAGAATACTTGATTATATGGGTTGAAATACTTGAATATATGCGCTGGAATACTTGAATATATACTCAATTATTCCAACACATATATTCAAGTATTCCAAGATATATATTCAAGTATTCCAATTACTCTAACATATATACTCAGTTACTCCAACACATATATTCAAGTATTCCAACATACATATTCAAGTATTCCAGCATACACATTCAATTTTTTTCACCGATTAATACTGTTTTACAACAGTCATGATGAAGAAACAATGCAAGAACACAAGTTCAGAGATATCACAACATCTACCGTGTCGGAATATCAGAAAGACGCATTTCAAAATGGTCGAACTTGCCGTATTTTAATTGTCGTATCCCATATGTAATTACACGTATAGAATTAAGCAGTTACTCCAACATCTTTTGTTGATTATTCCAACAAACATTCAAATTATTTATTGACTCAATAAATTATTCATCTTCAATTACTTTAATGTCGTTATTTCAATGTTACAAGCAGTTATTCCTATGTTCGACGATAGGTACTCCAACATTTACTAATTGCTGATGGAATCAATCAATTTTTAAATCTTCAATTACTCTAATGTCGTTGTTATTCCAATGCTTACAAGCAGTTATTCTTATGTTCGACGACAGTTACTCCAACATTTTACTAGTTGATTGAATCAATAAATTTTTAATCTTCAATTACTTTAATGTCGTTGTTATTCCAATGCTTATAAGCAGTTATTCCTATGTTCCACAACAACTACTCCAACATTAATTGTTGATTGAAACCACATGTAAAGAAATACATCTTATAAAAACTATTCTATTCCTCATGAGTTTTGAAACATCTCTCTATCTTAGCCATGAACTCATCTTCTACCGTCCTTATCCAATGGTCGTTGGCACCCGGAGTGTAAGTCAAGCTTAGAGAATTTGTGCTATTTTCAATAGTTGGTGTTGAGCATTGTTGCGAACTTGGTATTGTTGCTATCAACTGATTGAATGTCTGCAAACATATTCAGGTACCCCAATATTCAAATTGAAATACACTAATGCATATTTTCAAGTACTTTAATGCATATATTCAAGATTATGCCAAAACATACATTCAAGCACTCTAAAATTCCGGAGATTCAAATACCTATTTTAACCTTCCAATTCAGTTATTCCAACCTACATGTTTAAGTACTCCAACATATAAATTAAAGTATTCTTAAACATATAGTCAAGTACTCCAATGTATACGTATACTCAAGTATTTCAATTACTCCATGACATATACTCAGTTACTCCAACATATATATTCAAGTACTCCAACACATATATTAAAGTACTCTATTAAATTTTGAGATTCATATACTCAAGTACTCCAATTACTCCAAGACATATACTCAGTTATTCCAACATATATATTCAAGTATTCCAACGTATATATTCAAGTACTCCAATTACTCCAACATATATATTCAAGTATTCCAGCATACATATTCAAGATTCCAACATATATATTCAAGTACTCTAAAAATTCTGAGATAACCTTCAAGTTGATTCATGTGATCATGTCTTCTATGTTGAAATCGATATTCATTATAAAGAATTCTGGAAGAATTCAAAAACGAATAGTAATTCAAAAACGAATATATGTCCTGATAAATTACCATAAAAAACAAATAGGTATTGAAATATAATGATATTACCTTCATGTTCATCAGCAATAGGTTCATGCTCATCAAAAACAAATTTCGTATAAAATTTCTGGAAATTTGAATGAATTGAAAGAATTTCCGAAAATGGAATGAATTGAATGAAGTAATCTATAATCAAATCTTACGATTGAGCAATTTTCTGTTTAATTAGGTGTTTCAATTTGAAAGATATGATCAATTTTTGGGAGAAATTTTTTTGGGAAGAAATTTGAGGGTTTACCAAACCCTAAAGAGAGGAGAGAGAAAGAGAGGAGAGAGAAATGCAGTAGACACTCACATTTGGCCGTTAGGTGTCTATAGCAGTTTGCAAAAAACACCCGATGATGATCGGACGCAAACGTGTTTCTACGCGCTCGAATATGGGCTCGAAACCATTAGTTTATGGCTTGGGCATTTTACGGAGTACAAATCTCACAAAACCGACCTCAAATTCAGGCCCAGTGGGTCATTTCCAATCAAATAAGACTAATTTTGGTCAAAACCGTGAGTCCCCCAACGCTTTTCTAGTCTCGACAATACTTTTCTATGGCTACGGTCAACGCGTATCAAATCAATCACGTGTCTTACAACTTTTCAAAACCATGCATCATGTTGTTATATTATTCTATAGCATTCTATATCTCTTACAAACCGTTATTATCGTTATCATCGTTACTAATCGTTTGTTCTATTTTTGTTGATTTACTTTCGTTGTTTATTTTATTGTACTAGAATGAACCTCGCATGCTAATTATAACTTTGACGTTAATTTTAGATGCATTAAATCGACTTAGCAACCCATTTAAATTCTCGCATGCTTAGTTAAAATGTTGTTTGCATATCATCTCGTCGTATTACTAACACGCGCATTAAAACGTCAAACGATATCTTACTAGAGGCCGTTAATGTGCGGGCGGGGTTGGGTGTTCTTTGTGAACTTCCCAACACGTACCCTCACCCCTTACTCATAACCTCGGTTTCTAGATGCCCAAAATCGTTGGCGCACGAGAGTCATTCAATACACAATATCCGATAATGTCGGCATCGGTATCAAATGCAAAGGGATAAGCCCAATAAACTCTGACATCCGAATGGGCCATACTTTGTGCATGGCCTACTAAGATATAGAGTGGGTTCGAACGGGCCCAAATCCCACAAAGTTCGGTGGCGACTTCACTTCGATTTAAATTTCAATTCGACCCATCTCATATGGAGATTCATTCGCCTCCCCAAACCCGCGCGTGGCCGCGTCGGGGTGGACCTATGCCATGTCCACAATTTGGCGACTCCGCTGGGGATTAACTGATGCGTGACTTACCATTGGCATCCTCAGGATGAGACTCGAATAGAAATCGTTTGACTAGTACAATACGCGTTTTAGTTCTACGGTTCATGCATAACCCCATATTTTCCCGGGCCGGTACTGGTGACCGACGTCCCACTATACGGTGATGTACTCCAATATGGATATGTCAAAGGTGTTCATAGTCGATTTGTATGTGTTTCGCGGCATGTTCTAAGCTCAACTCGACTTAGGAAGTCCGTCCCGATTCACGGATAGACTATGTGCACTGGTATAGACCCTTTATAGACCGACCGAGACTTAGTGTAGAGCATACATGGTGTCGTTATTATGCTTGCGTGACTTTGTGCTACTTGGTTTCCGTGTCGTTTTCAAAAAACGTCATTCCAAAAATGCATCTTTTCAAAAAAAATATCCAATTTTCAAAAAACTCGGAAAGCTGCCGAAAATTAGACTTAAGATTTGACTCAAAACAAGCCTATTTTTCTAGCCGGCATGCCGCCCATTTCAAGATTCGAATTTCCGATCCAGCATTCGATTTTCGAATTTTCAAAATTCAACTTCGATTTTCAAATCCTCGTGATGCCATTCGCGATTTTCAAATTTTCGAGATGCAATTTGCGATTTTCAAAATTTCCGAGATGCCATTTTCAATTTTCAAATCTTCGAGATGCCGTTTTCGATTTTCAAATCTTCGGGATCCCGTTTTCAATTTTTGGAAATTTATTTCCGATATTCAAATTTTCAAATATTCAACTTTTCAAAAAATCCGGAAAGCTACTGAATTTAGGACTTATGATTTTACCTAAAATAGCCTATTTCTAGCTGGTATGCTACCCATTTCAAAATTCGAAAATATTTTCAAACCTTCAAAATCGCGGCCCGATAGCATTTTTTCCGATTTTTGAAAAAGTCGGGCCGTCCTTCGTTTTTGTTCGGGATTTTCTCCAAAATTCCTTTTCAAAACGTTCCTCATCTTAGGACTTCCCGTATTTAGCAGTGTCGGGTCTCGTCGTAAGTCGTCAAGAGTCTCTAGCATCGAAACTCCGTCGATCTTGCATCACGGGTTTCCCCCCTATCCCAGTCCGCCTTATTTGACTAAGGCACGGCCCACCTACGTAGGACATACTCCTACAAAGGACGGCCCGTTTACACATTCGAGTCCAAAGTCTGGGGAATATCTCACGTGGACCTCCCTTCGAACAGGACTCGGCCCACATAGCCGAATCCTAAGGGAGGCCCACCTTTCACGAGTCATCCGTCTAGGTGTTCTTTCCGAGTCATTTCCTTTTCAGGCTTTTCCTCACTTGGGGGCCACCCTTCAGTAGGGCGATCAATCACGGTTGCTCTAAGGGTCATGTCCTAGACGTGTCGTCTCACGTACCTCACTTTCGAGTCACTTAGATGTCACACCATCTGAGTCCTACCAGAGTCCTTAGTCTCACTTGGGGGATATTCTCCGACGGAGCGATTAATTACAGTCACTCTGAGAATCGTACCCTACACATTTGTCTTAGGAGAGTCTAACCCAAGTCAAACTGGAGTCGTCTCTCCTCCCGCGCTATTTCCTATGCCTTGGTGAATTTGAGTTCCGAAGCAACTTTTCTGATTACGCGGTATTCTTACAGACAGGCCACCGGTAACCAGACGCCAGAAAATGCAAGAAACCTTGGACCAACTGTCCGCCACGCTGGCTAAGATGGAGGCCCAATTGACAGCCATCAGGATCGACCAAACCACCCTTGCCACCCATTTGAGTGCCATGGAGAAAGGGACTCCTAAGGTCGTGAATGAAACCACTGGGCCCATAGCTGAACTGGCCAGCGCCGTTCGGAAACTTGAAGAACAGGTCCATTTGTCAACGAATAACTCGATCCATGCAGAAAACGCTCGTTCCTATTCGCCCCTGAATGATGAACTGCCCGCCGACCTCAACCTTACGGGCTTGCCAATGTTTGATGGGACCGAAGACCCGGTGCTTCACATCCGGGCCTTTAAGGAGTTCATGGCCGTCAAAGGAGTGAAATCGACCATGTTTAAGCACTTGTTCGCCTCTTCCCTCAAGAAGCATCCGAAAGCCAGGTACTACAGGCTAGACCCCAAGAAATACAAGACTTGGGATGATGTGGCAACAAAGTTCGCTCGGAATTACGCTGATAATACCGAGATCCCGACTACGATGCGTACTCTGGAGGTTATGGCCTAAGAGCCCAAAGAAGGTTTCACCAAGTACCTTCAAAGGTGGAGGACCGAAAGTGTGAAGTTGGTAGACAAGCCCAACGAGAAGACACTAGTAGAGGCATTCATCAACAACCTCCTACCTTCCTACCGCGTCCATCTTAGGTATGCCGGCATTTCAGACTTTGCGGTGCTTACCGAAATGGGCATTAGGATTGAAGACGATCTTCGATGTAATGAAGATCTGAGTGAAGCTTCTACGAGAGGCTATACTGGACATCGAACTCGAGTCCTTAGAAGCCGACGACTAATGACAACATCATCCGAGAGTCTGGATTTGATTTAAAGTCCGAGTCTGAGTCCGAGTCTAGGATGTGCTATTTCTTCCTAAGTCAAAGTCAGAGTCAGAGTCAGTTGTATTCTGTCCTCTTTTTCAAAATTCAATAAACTCAGCTTTTCTATTTCTCATATATACTTTCCTTATGTGTTTCCGATAACATGATAAACACCATCAAACGCTGTGAGCACATGCACGTGACTATTATAAGCACATCTATAATGACTGCAGGAAACTGAGACCCATGTTTTCCTTTACCTGTTCCATGTCTGACATAGAAAGCCACGTAACTACCCTTAGCAGGAGCGGTATCGAATCTTATGACAAATCTAGGTAGCCTCCTAGTTTGGGTCCAAGTCGGGAGGCAAGCCCACTTCTCACAATAAACACCCATCCAATAAGATCAACCAATCCCTACCTTAGGTGTTAGTCTGACCAACAGAAAAAAAAAGAAAAAAAAAACTGGACAAAAAATCAAAAGTCCAAGGGAAAAAATCAAAAGGCCAAAACAAAAGAGCTGACCACGATCAAAAAAAGAACTCGCAACACCCCTTGACCAGATACGGTCAACTCAAATGAAGAATCCCATGACCGAGGCTAAGAGGTCAACCAATAAAAAATTCGAAATCCCATACCATCAAATAGAGGAGAATCAACCAAGCTGGTCAGCTAACACCACATCTAGCCTTCCCACATTAC
Source organism: Agrostemma githago (assembly GCA_958450325.1). Taxonomy (NCBI): domain Eukaryota; kingdom Viridiplantae; phylum Streptophyta; class Magnoliopsida; order Caryophyllales; family Caryophyllaceae; genus Agrostemma; species Agrostemma githago. The sequence continues at coordinate 21,234,393 of OY288246.1, forward strand.
AACCCGCAAGACCTCCTCGAGACCTAGGCTAAGAGACAGCCCGGAATTTTGAGGATTCAAGCTCCATAGGATACGCCTAACCATTAGGGCCAGACATGAAAATCAGATCCCGCATTATCAAACCTGCCCAGTCGAAGTTCGAGTCATTATTACTCGATTTCCTCCTTTTCTACCACATTGCAATACCTTACCCTCGAAGCCATAGCTCCACAAAATCAAGCTCCAGATGTCAAAACATCAAAGCCACTTACGACCTAGCACCACATTTCCAAAAACATCCAAACCAGTTACCAACCCCGAACACGGGAACTCAACCTGCGGTCGGTATAGAACATGCCCAAATAGTTCACGCCACCTCTGGGGGTTACCCCGGAGAACGCTCACAGTTACAGGATCAACATCCTAATTGTTCTAGCCCTTTGATCAAGACATCATTGGGAATGCACCTAGCCTACACCATCGCTATGGCTAGTTACACACAAAGTCCTATTAGACTAGGCACCGTAATATATCTTTCAGTCCACTGAACTACGACATGGTTTGATTTCACTACACGTGAATACGTAGGCAACCTTTCAACAGAGGCACAACCACCCACACTGACACAAATGCAAAAAGCACCATCATTCCTGTCACGACACTATCATGTTCTCAACAGTTAGCTTTGTCATCCTGGAGGCTTCTTTTAGACAGAAGACCGTCAACCACTCACAAAATCTAAATACTTTCAAAATCTAGCCTCCTTTCTATAGTGTGTCCTAGTACTTGGCTCAGTCGAAAATGAGAATCTGTCAGGACTCGAAGCAATAACCACCTTGGGAATGTACCCTAAAATCAAAAAATCCAGAAGAGCACTAGACTACAACAGTCACATTACAGACTACTGCAATCCCCCTATAACAGATCGTTCCCATTTTGACTTCGACTGTGTTGCCACTCGCCTAGGCTATGGAATAGCGCAACCAAAGAGTCTTGGCTTTTTTGGTGGCCCACCCCCCTACCGAGTCATAGTTCAACCTTTGAGAGTCCAATCGTGTCTGTCACCTTGTTCGTTCACGTCTAGAGTCGAGTCTGTCGGTAGGCCTCTCTCTTCAAATCCTCATTTTAAAATTTGCAAAACTAAGCCATTTGAGAAAATCCTTTTCGACAAGGTCAAAATTCAGCCTATTTAAACTGCAAATTTCTTTTCTACCCTTTTCAATTTTGAAAACCTATCTCCTAGCACGTGATTTTCTTTTAGGACTTCGATTTCAAATGAAGCAAAAATCATTTTTCCCAGCGCAAGTCAGTCTATAGATGCTAACTGCATTTCCTGTATGCTATCTTGCTACCTCCTATATTTGCTATTTCTGCCTATATATCTAACATTTCAGGTACCAGCTTGGCTTCCAAAAGGAACATCAAGTTTTTTATTCCCCAGCGCCTGCGCAACTCATATATCCCCCCAGCGGAAAGCCCAAGGTGGCATTTTCTCGAAACAGCACGGGATGGGCCTATATATAAGCACACCCGAGATTTATACGACAAGTCTGATTCCCCGCGTAATTTTGAATCGGGATGTGTCTACAAACGGGCACACCCAGGGCTTCTTAGGCAAGCTCTCGCGCAATTTTGAATCGGGATGTGTCTGCCAACGGGCACACCCAGGGCTTCTTAGGCAAGCACACGCGTAATTTCGAATCGGGATGTGTCTGCGAACGGGCACACCCAGGGCTTTTTAGGCAAGCTTCCGCATAGTTCTGAGATGGGATGTGTCTGCAAACGGACACACCCAGGGCTTCTTAGGCAAGCTCCCGCACAGCTCCAAGATGGGATGTACCCACATACAGATACACCCAGGGCTTACAAGAAACAAGTCCCACTGAGCTACTCCCGACAACAGAACTCAGGTATGATTTCTATCTTATGGCTGGCGGACCCTTTCACGCAAGTCTAATAGACTATAAACGACCCGACCTGAAGTCTACCAGGTCTTAATCCTCGATTGGCCTGGTAGCTACTCTGACTTTCGCCTTGTCCGAGCCTCAGTCAGAGTGGGGGCTCTGTAGACACCCAGATTTGGTCGTTAGGTGTCTATAACAGTTTCCAAAAAATACCCGATGATGATCGGACGTAAACGTGTTTCTACGCGCTTGGATATGGGCTCGAAACCATTAGTTTCTGGCTTGGGCTTTTTACGGAGTACAAATCTCACAAAATCGACCTCAAATTCAGGCCTAGTGGGTCGTTTCCAATCAAATAAGACTAATTTGGATCAAAACCGTGAGTCCCCTAACGCTTTTCTAGTCTCGACAATACTTTTCTACGGCTATGGTCAACGCGTGTCAAATCAATCACGTGTCCTAGAACTTTTCAAAACCATGCATCATGTTGTTATATTATTCTATAGCATTCTATATCTGTTACAAACCGTTATTATCATTATCATCGTTACTAATCGTTTGTTCTATTTTTGTTGATTTATTTTCGTTGTTTATTTTATTGTACTAAAATGAACCTCGCATGCTAAATATAACTTTGACGTTAATTTTAGATGAATTAAATCGACTTAGCAACCCATTCAAATTCTCGCATGTTTAGTTAAAACGTTGTTTGCATATCATCTCATTGTATTACTAACACGCGCATTAAAACGTCAAACGATATCTTAGTAGAGGCCGCTAATGTGCGGGCAGGGTTGGGTGTTCTTTGTGAACTTCCCAACACGTACTCTCACCCCTTACTCAGAACCTCGGTTTCCGGATGCCCAAAACCGTTGACGCACGAGAGTCATTCAATACAGGGTATCCGATAATGTCGGTATCGGTATCAAATGCAAAGGGATGAGCCCAATAAACTCTGACATCCGAATGGGCCATACTTTCTGCATGGCCCACTAAGATATAGAGTGGGTTCGAACGAGCCCGAACTCCCATAAAGTTCGGTGGCGACTCCACTTTGATTTAAATTTCAATTCGACCCATCTCATATGGAGATTCATTCGCCTCCCCTAACCCGCGCGTGGCCGCGTCGGGATGGACCTATGTCATGTCCACAAACGCCTAATGAAAATTTGGGGGTTTTGTTATCTTTGGAGAATTAATCTCGACCGTCGATCTTGCAAGATTTAACGGACCGAATTATTAGCGTATTTACACCAAAATTGGTGTTTACACCAAATCCCACCTCTCTCTCTCTCTCTCTCTATATATATATATATATATACACACACACACACTACTACAAATCTCGATGAATCTCGACGCTTTTTCCTTTGATTTTCGACGCTTTAAAGCGTCAGGTATTATATTCCTGACGCTTCAGAAAAGCGTCGGGTTTTGGGGCGTAAGGAATTTCTGACGCTTTTAACTGTCACTAATCTCGACACTTTCTTGTGTCAACAATTCAAACCGACACTTTATGGCGTCAAGAATTCTGATGCTTTTATGTGTCAAGAATTCTGAGATAGACACTAATGTGCGATAGGAAAAAATTGGCGATAACTAGCCTTGACGCAAAAAAGCGTCAAAATTTACTTTAAAGAAAATGGCGCACAATCCTTCTTTTTTACATAATAATGTAAAAAAACAAGATAAATAAAAAACAAATACAAATGTCTATTGACAAAAGGATATATATAATAAACCATCAACATTTTTACCGTAAATTAAACATAATTGAGTACGTACTAAATTATTAACCCAATCTAATATCGATCGAAAAGAAAAATATATGTAACAAAATGTCTCAACACGAGTATTAAATAACAAAATTCGCGTGCATGCAACAACAATCGTCTTAATTAATAGAATAGTCTTGAAATAAGTTCTTGCAATTACTCCGACGGATAGTCATCTTTTGCAGAACCCGAAACCTACAAAATAATAACCAATTTATATGAGCACAAACGTGATGAAAGGTTAACATTAGGATGGCAAGCTTAGATAACATTAAGATGAAAGGTTCTAGGTTCACGCACATTTGTCATGTTTGATGACAAAAGTAGTTTACACAAGCGTATACACAACATTACTATATAGTGCCTCAAAGGCATGAAAGGAGACAAGATCTGAACAGACTAATCAATACTTCAGTCACACAGGCTGTTTCGGGAAGCTTAACCAAGCATAGAAGAGACGCTAAAAAGGAACAGAACAGAAAAGGTTACACCCAAGATCAAAGATCCCACATAAGATTTCTTCTCCTAGACTTGTTTCACATTCAACAATTTTGCAATGTAGATCCTGCATAAATTCCAGAGGAAAGTCCATACAGAAGACTAAATCACGTCTACGAAAAGGGCAGAAAGGTCCGATTACGAGAATTCTGTGACGAAGCAATATGATATCATAAATTCATAACCTAGTTAATCCTACAATAAGAATTCCATAACGAAGCAATTCCTAAGTATATGCTTATGATAGTAAGACTTACTACTATTCCATAAGCCATATGTATAGTATATACTATAATATGTATTCTGCATAATCCATTGTCCATGTTTGCCGATACGGAGTCTATGTTTTAGACCTCTTTTGTCAATGTAATGCAAGTATACAAAATTATATATAATGTAGGGTGTAAGGTTACCTCTTGATTTGCCGTATGTAAGACATTTCTTGCAAGACTTAGATACTCAATTGGTGCCTTTCCAGAACTTACAGCATCCAAGATTTGGCCTAACTGTCCAGACATCACCTTCAATAATTGAGCATGAGAATCATTCTTCATTTGTAATTCTTCTTGTTTCTCCACCAATGCCTTATTTTCCTTAGTCAGATTAGTGACAACTTTTTCCATCTTCTGTATGACTAAGGTATTTTTCTCACCACTGTCAAAATTTTCTTTCCTTAACACTCTATGCACTCCAGATATATCACTTTTTTTCACGCCAAATCCGTATCCTAACGGGCGTGATACATCACTCACACACATCAGCTTATCAAATGCTTCATTCTCAAGTTGAATGCGAGATTTTTTGTTACTTGGATTGCAATCAATTTCATTCTGAATATATGCTTCGGCGTCCGCCTGAGTTAAAATAAATTTATCACTTCAAAAAGTTAAAAAAAAACAATGTAGTTAATATCATAAAAAGAAGCAACAAGTCCAGCTTGATTTAATACATCATAATAATGCAATTGTAAACCCGATATAAACAATTAAGAACATTGCATGGCGGGCGTTATATCATGTGTTTATAATTGCAGCGTTCTACTTTATGGGGGTGGCAACAGTGGCAGCCATTGTCGGACAGCACGTGGTGAGGAAGCTAATAGTGGTAATGGGGAGGGCATCGCTAATGCAAGTACAAGGTATAAAAACGTGGCCCACCAATCAACCGTTTTGCTCGTCTCAGACGAGCAAGAAGAAGACAGCTGGAATATAATTAGGCCGTGTTTCCGATTCATTAATGATGTGCAGTGCAGTGTAGTAGCCAAATTCATCCTGTTATATGATCTTAATTCGTTTTCAATGGAATTGTTTCACAATAATTTGATTCTAAAAACCCGATGTAAACCCGACTTCTGTAAACCCGAATGAAAAACCGTAAGCAATTGAAAACCCCGTATGAATTGAACAATAAAAACATCAATCAAAATTATCAGCAATAAAATTACAGCAGCAATAAAAATCACGGAACATTTTACAGCAACTTCTATGTTCTATGTACTCATCAATAACCTTAATATTAGAGAAATACGGATGAATTGATGATAATTAAAGCGGATGAAACCTGCAGTTGACGAATTGATTACGTGATGAACCTAGGTTTACAGAAATACGGATGAAAAGATGAATGATAACGATGAATGAATTGATGATAGATGAAGATGATGACCTATCAATTGACAAATTGATGATCGATGAAGATGATGACTGATGATAGAGGTCGGATGATTGAGATGATGATTGATGCGTACGAAGATGAGGATGCAATAGCTTGATACGCGGATGAAGATGATTGACGAAGATGGCGGATGATTGACGAAGATGGCGGATGATTGATGAATTAGAAGATCGACGAAGATGATGATGAACCTAGGTTTAGATGAATTATGCGCGGCAGTACAGTAGTGTGCGTGTATGTGAAATTTTTTTAATTTTTTTTTAAATCGTGATGTTAATTATTTTCTACCCATATCCGCGCGAGAATAATACCGATTTGGAAGAAAATCAGTAAGTGGGATTAGTTTCTTAATTTATTGAAATTATTAATATTATTTTATAGTTCTTGACACATGAAAGAGTCAAGATTCGTAATTAGGTACAAAATAGGGTCGACCCTTTATAAAAGTGTCAACCTTAAAGTGTCTAGAAAATGGGGAGTTTGTAGTAGTGATATATATATATAGTGAAGATCAAGTGAGTCCCTTTTTTATTTTTGAGTCCATAAGTCCTATTTAGAGCCATTGATCTAAAAGGGATGAATGGTGGTGATGATTGAGTGTTGTAATTAAGGTAATAACTACCATATCTTGGAAAAAATATAATAAAATCCTCTCTCCACCCTTAATTACCTCCAACTGATAACACGTTCTCTTGCATCACATTCAATTTTTTCATTCAAACACACCCGCCTAAAAAAATCCCTTCACCTTCATCTTCAACTTCATCTTCAACTCAAGCAAAGGTAATCTTCATATTCGTATTGACAGACGAGAACAGGGTGCGGTCGCGGTTGTAGGAAAACGTAGACAAGTATGTGGACGCGAGACAAAAGATCATCGACGGTCCCAAGACCAAGCCAACAAAGGGTCGGAAAAAATGATGTGTCTAATGAATTATGTCACCTTCTTCTGATTATGAAATATTATGAATTATGTCATCTTCTTCTTGGTTGTGAATATGTTCATTCTGTTACAGTGATTGATTGTACTTGTTACTCTAAGTGACGACTGATGTTACTATGGGAATTAATGGAGTTTACCCAAGATACAAATGTGGTCTCATAATCAGTGTATTACACTGACGCATTATAACTGTTACTTTAATGAACAAATGATGTTACTCTAATTGATTAATGATGTTATTCTACGTCTCATGATTAAGTTTCATTGATATTAATGGTGTGGTCTCATAATCACTTTCATTGATATTATCATCAATCACTCTGACGCATTATATATGTGTGGACATGACAAAGGTCCACCCCGACGCGGCCACGCGCGGGTTTGGGGAGGCGAATGAATCTCCATATGAAACGGATCGAATGGAAATTTAAATCGAAGTGGAGTCGCCACCGAACTTTGTGGGAGTTTGGGCCCGTTCGAACCCACTCTATGTCTAAGTGGGCCATATACAAAATACGGCCCATTTTCGATGTCAGAGTTTATTGGGTACGTCCCTTAGCATTTGATACCGATACCGTCACTATCGGTTATCGTGTATTGAATGACTCTCGTGCGCCAACGCTTTTGGGCATTCGGAAACCGAGGTTCTGAGTAAGGGGTGAGGATACGTGTTGGGAAGCCCACAAAGGACACCCAACCCCGCCCGCACATTAGCGGCCTCTACTAAGATATCGAAATACTCTCTAATACGCGTGTTAGTTGAACGGTGAAAATGCTTATGCAAACAGTATTTTCCCTAAGTATGTGATAGGACTGAAAGGGTTTCTATGTCAATTTAATGCAATTAATTCTAACGTCAAAGTTGAATTTTAGCATTTGGGTTCATTTTAGTACAATAAAATAAACAACCAAAATTGACAAAAGAAACAACAAACGGTTAGTAACGGTATAACGATATTAACGGTTTGTGCAAATATTGAATAATATGGAATGATGCAAATGAGCTAATGCATGGTTTTGAAAAGATGTTTCACGTGATTAATTAGGCATGTGTCGACATAAGTCACAAAAATCGGTTAACAAGACTCGAATGCTATTGTAGGACTCACGGTTTAACGTGATAAAGGGCCACTCGACCGAGTCAAGGAGGGACTCGACCGAGTGGACCTCTGAAAAAGGTTCTAACCGGATTTTGGGACCCTACTCGATCGAGTTATTGGCCAACTCGACCGGGTACGTTGCCACTCGACCGAGTCACTGTGAGACTCGACCGAGTAGAGGTTGTAAAGACATTCTGTTTCGGTTTTTGTGATGTCACTCGATCGAGTGGCATAGGCACTCGGTCGAGTGGCACCTGTACGAACCAGGTTCGTTTGCAATTTTGTCGTTGATTTCGAAATTGCTTTTGATTTTGACGACTTGATGAATTGGGCATAAATATCGCGGAATTTATACTCAATTCTGAAATTGCATACTCGTTGTACCTCATATTCGATTATTGAATCGATATGAGATAGTAGAGTGAAAATAAGAGAAAATTGTTTTAAGTCGTTTGAATTAACTATCGCGATATGTGTAGACACCCACATTTTGCTGCCAGGTGTCTCCGCGTTTAATAATGTCGTGATTCTAGCGAATCGTATGACTATTATTTTAGCATCAACGAAAAAATCGCATTAGTTAATTAAATTGGCTAAATCGTTAGATTCAACATCCAATTATGGAATTGGTATCGGCTCTAACGGATCGACATTACTTGAATTGAAGGACTTGATTCCCTCGGCTTTTCCGACATCAAAATAAATCCCTAGAGATCGTGATGTCGGATCCGCGTCAACGAGTTTCGACCCTTATTAAATAAAATACTTGTTTTGGAAAATCGATTTTAGGATATGCGATGCAAACGAAAATAATCGAATTATTGTTTAGGTTGACCCGTTTCAATAATCAAGCGATCGGGGTGATGGGATAAGCGACCGACAACGCTGTGTGCAGTACACTTGTATATTCGGATTTTCTTATCCCACCATCTCTCACGCTCGACACAAATTCACGAGTATTTTAATGTTTTATAATACTAGTGATATTAGCGATATTACAGATGTGATAAATAAATAAATAAAAAAAAGAGAAAAAAGACGAGAGGAAGAGAAGAACGGGAAGAACGGGAATTGGCACCCTCAACCTACATGCTTCTTGTGCTCGGTATGACTCGTAGTGACGGCTTGCACGGGAGTTTCGAGATATGTAGGGTGAGTTGTGGTGGTTAGGGTGTTGAATTCCTAAAGCTAGGTTTAGGGTTTCGATTCCTAGGCTAGGGTTTGCTTGGTGTAGAGTAGGGTTTGATTAAGGTAGAATTAGGGTTGCAAAAAGTTGTGAATTTGTGTGTTGCATGGGGTGTATATAGGCTAGGCCAATGTACTCCGTCTAGGGTTACTCGACCGAGTAGCCCCTGGACTCGGTCGAGTGACCCAGTGCACCTGCAGTCGAGCCTGACTAAGGGCCCACTCGATCTAGTGGGCTGAGCACTCGATCGAGTGGCTCAGCTGGGTTGCGCGGGTCCAATGTTTTGGACCGTGACCTGGGTTTTTGATGAGTTTGTGTTTGACTCGGACTTTTGATGTTGTGAATGGCTGTTCTGTGTGTCTCCGTACGACTTTCACCGAGGTTTGACCCAATCGTTAAAAAGTCGGTTTTATTTCCGGTGTCGGTTTTGGCCCAAATTAGTCTTGTTTGACCTGGCAGTCAAAATGCGGGTGTCTACAATATGGTTCTTTAAAGAACGAAAGTTGTTAATTTTCTAATGAATGGTTCTAATCCAAGTTATCCTCAGTTACTTTGGTAATCATTTGTTTAAACAACGCTGATGTGCTCAGCTACTTTCATGGATTATGTCTGTTACTGTAACTCAAGAAAGGTGTTACTCCAATAGATATGAGATGTTACTCTAACCAAATACACATGTATTAAATAAAATAGAGTTAATTTTGGATTATGTCTGTTACTGTAACTCAAGAAAGATGTTACTCCAATAGATATGAGATGTTACTTTCATGGATTATGTCTGTTACTGTAACTCAAGAAAGGTGTTACTCCAATAGATATAAGATGTTACTCTAACCAAATACACATGTACTAAATAAAATATAGAATTAATTGCAACGTAGCCAGCGATATGTGTAAAAAAATGTGTACAAAATCAGTTATTCTTCTAAACCAAAAAATATATATTCTTAGAATGACCAAAAACACAAGTATTCTCAAAACACTTGTTCCTCCTTCTCATCTTCCTCAGTGTCTTCTTCAGTTTCCTCATCTTCGTCAACATAAAATAAAACAATAAAATCAGTGTCTTCTTCAGTTTCCTCATCTGCTTCAACATAAAACAAAACAATAATATCAGTGAAGAATACGTCAAACCTGGAATCTATACTAACGAGAGCAATGAACCATTGTTATTAATCCATGATTAATCAACTGAATAAAATTCCACCTTTTCCAGTGTTGTCCCGTGCGTTCGCATCTTTGCCAATACCACCTGCACAAAATTGAACAGTGTTACATCCATGCAAATAATGTGTTACTTCAATTCCTAAGTTGTGTTACTCTAACGAGTACAGTACGTTACTTTAACATCATCATCAAAACCCTTTTCTCAACGTTCATTTGTGTTACTGTAATTGCAATTAAGTGTTACTTTAACTCAGAAGGTATGTTACTTCAACGACGTTTCTGCGTTAATAGAAATCAAAACAATAGTATCAATGGATATAATGAAAAATCTAAATAACAAACATAAAACCCTAGAATCTATAAAGATCGAGAGAGCAATTAACCATTGATACGAAACTATGATGAATAAAATGACAATGAAAGCAATATCAACATGAAAATTGACGTAAAAAAAAGAACGCAAATTGACGCACGATGTATCCATGGATAAAAATTGAATCAAAACGTGAAAGAAATATTGAAACTCACCATTGTTATACTCGATCAATTCCTTATCAACAGTTGAAGAAGATGACGCGGTCATTGAATCCATTGTAACGGGATTTCGAGCACAAAATTGATTGATTGATTGAATGAATGAACGTGATGAAGAAAAGGTTTTTTTTTCAGGTTTGAATGAACGTGAATGATGAATGAACGTGAATGATGAATGAACCTGATCAGGGGAGTTATTGTTTCCTAAATTCATGGGAGCTATTTTAGGAACGTAATTTTTTTTTTAATGCAAATACTAGGATTCATCTTGTCCATCCATCCTCATCTCATCCAATAGATGAGATGAGGACTTAGGGACTCATCTAGAGTAAAGGACTCATAAGAGCCTTACTCTCTCTCTCTCTCTCTCTCTATATATATATATATATATATATATATATATTAGGTTAATGTGAGAACTAGTCACTCAATGAGAACTATGAGAACTCTTCTCAGCCATCAGATTCTATTATGTGAATGGATGACTGAGATTTATTTTGTTTTGTCTGAGTCATTTTTTTTCATTTTGGTTTGTCTGATAACTCTCACCCCTCTAATTCTTCTCTCCCTTCCTTCACTTTGATCGTCTTCGCCATTTTGCCATTTCCTCGTATTCTTCACTTTTAGCGTACCCTTTTTCAATTTCAATTTTAGCGTACCCTTTTTAATTTTAACGTACCTTTTTTCACTTTTAGCGTACCATTTTTCAATTTTAGCTTACTCTTTTTTTCTATTTCAATTTTAGTGTACCTTCTTTTCTATTTTAACTTACCATTTTTAAATTTCAATTTTAGTGTACCTTTTTTCTATTTTAGCGTACCATTTTTCAATTTCAATTTTAGTGTACCCTTTTTTAATTTTATCGTACCCTTTTTAAATTTTAGAGTACCCTTTTTCACTTTTAGTGTACTTTTTTTAAATTGTAATGTGACTACAACTACTACTGTAAAAGTAGTATAATTAGAGGGGAATGAAGCATTGAATAATTCCACGATAGGTGTTTAGAGAAAACAAGTAAACAATGGAAGAAGATGGGATTATGGGAGGGAGACATCACATCAGGCAGGCATGTTCTCTTTGATCGCCCGACGATTCTTCAATTTAATTACAATTTACAAATAGGAAACCCAATGGATTATTACACAAAACTACCCAAACAAATACTCAAATACAATGAGTTTTACTAATCTGAACAGAAAAAACAGAATCGGCCTTCAATGATACAATGAGTTTTACTAATCTTAATTTGACATACACGAACCCTAATTACACAAAAATCTCGAATCAAGTGAACATATTTAATGATTTTAAATAAAAAATATAAACCCTAATTTAAAGAAATCCCCAATTGTACATAATTCACCAATTTTAAAATGGGTTATTTCATGGGAATAATACCAACTATGCGCGTGTTTCTTAAATTAATACAAACTATACGTAATCTCATTTTAATATGAACTATGCATTGATTAATCTCGCTTTGTCATGTATGAAATTATGACTTGCTATTACAGGTCATGGTGACTTGTTGTAACTTTCTTTGGTTTTGTTAGGTCCGTTGCAGTCATCGTGAAAGCCAAAATAACAATAAAAACATTTTTTTTCCATAACTTCTATAAGACTAATTGAAAAAGAAATGAAAGATGAATTTTCGGAAAATTTAATTGTTTTTTTCAATGGCTGAAAATGAACACGAAATGTGAATCAGAAGAACAAGAGTTAGAGAAAGAGTTGAATAATGGAGGTTCAACAGGTAGCCGGTCACCCATAACAAAGCGAGATTAATGAAGGCGTAGTTCGTATTAAAATAGGATTACGTATAGTTTGTATTAATTTAAGAAGAACACGCATAGTTGGTATTATTTCCATGAAATAACCCTTTTAAAATACTGGAATCCTAATTTATTAAGATTAGACAACAAATCTCCTGAATTTGCATTGATGAACAAAGTTTCATCTGTCTTTTCTTGATTTTTGGTGAATTTTGTTGAATTTTTTTCTTCAATTTCAGTCATTGTTGATGAAGGGAAGGAGAAGGAAGAGAGAGAGAGAGAGAGAAACGGATTCGATTTATTTTGTTAAAGGAAGATGGGATGGTTTTAAAAATAATGTCAGGCATTAGATGTGAACAAGATCTAATGGTTATAAATAGTTTTCACAGTTCTCATTGTGAGATAGGTTCTCACCCGATCTTAACTCTCTCTCTCTCTCTCTCTCTCTCTCTCTCTATATATATATATATATATATATATATATATATATATATATATATTATTAAACATGTGTGTTTGACGGTTAAAAATACGGAAAATATCATCTTTTAGAAAAGTGCATTTTGGCGTCAAAAACCAATGTGATGGTTTCTATTTTATTTTCTATATATATAATATATAATATAATATATATACTCTCCGAGTTCCTAACATTGACACTTTTGGATTTTGGGTTGAAAATATCAAAAGGGATCCTCTGTACCACAACCCTATACCAATTCCTGTACCACCTATTAAAATATGACACGTGGAAAAGAAAAAAAGGAAACCACGTGATGTTGAAGTTGTGTATTCCAAAGTATGAATATTGTAGGGTGTAGACCATCCACAATGTAGAGGAGGTTTTATTCCTCTTATTTCGTTTCTCTCTTTCTGTTATTTTGACACCTCATTTTCTCTTTCTTCCATCTTTTTTCTTATATTATTATCATCATCCTCATCTTTTTTTCACACAATGGAGAGGATCATCTTTCATCTATTTTTTATTATTTGTTTTACTTTGATGACACTATTAGCTTTTATAAAATAAACAAAAACAAAAGAATAATTGTCTACATGGTAAATAATGATTTGTTGATAGGCACAAGGTAAGGGCCAATGTTTGCTTTCCTCTAAAATCCTCTAAAATTAGAGAAAGTAACTTCATTCCTCTTGCTAAGAGAACATTCAACATATATCCCACAATGTAGAGGATCTCTTCTTAGAAGAGAGAGAGAGAGAGAGAGAGAGAGTGTGTGTGTGTGTGTGTTAAGAGGATGATCCATCCTCTACATTGTAGATGCTCTTAGGAAGCTACTGTTCATAGTTGCAGACTTTGTCCCATCAAATCAATAGTCTAAACTCAAAAGCATTAAGGGTTCACCCATCAAGATCAAATTCCCTATTTCTCTATAAGTTTTTTTACATATTCCGTATGTATCTATTTTATTTGATGTGGACACAAGAGTGGTGGCGGCAAAATGTTATACAAACTTATGCTGCCTAGCTACACGCTTAAGCGCAAGGACAAAAAAAAATGAGGGGGAATATGAAGAGGTAAAAGAGACAGTTATTACGTTATTTGAAAGGGTTGAGTTGAACAAAACTGGAGAAGATACCGAAGATATCAGGGTGAAAGATCATAATGTCATTTTGGATTCTACTGGTATAAAAAAACTGTTAACGACATCAAAGAAAAGCCTAAAACTGAAAAATCAAGCAAAAGACCAAAAGGAGCTCTTGAATCAACAAAAAGAAGTCGAAAAACTAAAAAAAAATGATCTCCACAAGTGGAGAAAAATGTTAGTTTGTTACAAGTGAACGAGGTACATCGTACACTTAACCTACCATGTCATATGAATTATTTATCGTTATCTTTTTTATAGGTTTAATTTTCAAGAATCAAACATATAGGTGAACTGGCAAATATCACAAGTTGTCTCCACAAATGTCCCACAAGAACAACCACAAGTCTAAATTTATTTCATATTGTTTATTTTCACCAGATTCAAATAGAAATGATATATGTTTACATGTGTGAACAAACAATTAGATACATAGTTATCAAGATTTGTTGGCGACGGACTGTCCAGCTCTTGAGAGCTTAATGGACGAATTTTTGCTGTCAACGCAACAAAATGACCACGTGAGTCACATATCTATGAATTTGTAAAATACGTAGTATTATATTTGGGTATCATTTACTCAACTAATGATTATTATTTATACTAGGTCTATCCACCGCATGGAAAAGAAAGACATACTTGACTAGGACATTGGAGCTACAGTAGTACTATTAGCGCCATCGTTGATGCTTAATATAAGAGTATCATTTATCGTAATAATAATCTTAAGGATGGCTTATGGAAACTTTCCTTTGAATTGATGTTGGTGCTTTGTTTTTTACTTTGCTTTGTTTGAATTGAAGGACAAAAAGTTCATTAACCTGTACTACATCCTGCTGGTATGAAAAACTTATTACAGAATGTCATTTATGAATTTTGGATTGTGTAGCTTCTAGGTCGTGCTAGAACAAAATCAACCAATATGTTGATCATTAGATTGTGCAGCTTCTAGGCTCTGCTTAGAACAAAATCAGCCAACATGAATGATCAGCAAGAACGTCTTATATATTCACGATACTTTGGAAATAATCATAGCACTACGGGTCTTTTTGGTCTTTTTATTTAGAGACGAAAACGATTGATTGATTAATGAAATTATCAATAGTCGAAATTGGGTTCTAACAATTCTGCAATATCATTTGCAAAGTAAGAAGCCATGGATCCTCAATCTACGGAACAGTAGTCCATTTATCCTCAAACTAACGACTTGTACACTTAGGCCTTGTTCTTTTCAGCTTATTTCCATCCCGTTTCAGACCAGCTCAGCTTCTATCAGCTCAGCCCAGCTCTTATCAGCTCAACTCATCTCTAATATTTTCAGCCCAACTCCAATATTTTCAGCTCCTAAAATAATACTTCAATAATAATAATGATAATAAATTATAATAATAATAATAATAATAATAAGTCTTATTATTATTATTATTATTATTTATTTATTTATATGAAATGCAAATTGCATTTGTTGTTGTTGTCGTTATTATTGCATTTCGATATTAATGCAAATTTCTTTTCATAAAAAAATAATAATTATGATAATATTATTATTATTATTGTTATTGTTATTGTTATTGTTATTGTTGTTTTATTTTTATTACTCATATCTTCTAATATTAATAATAATAACAAATTATTATTATCATTGTCATCGTCGTTGTCGTCATCATCATCATCATACTTGTTATTATTATCATTATTATTATTATTATTATTTTCCTTTTTTTTATCATCATTGTTATTTTAACAATTATTAATTAATATTATTGCACTTCATAATATTTTGAGGTCTTGAAATAGATATTACATTCAAATATTTACAACTCTGTCTCAATGACATTATGATTCATTTACATTTTTTTACACTATTTTTGAGTTAATAGAATATCTAATATATACTAATATATATATATATGTATGTATGTATGTATGTATGTATATATATATGTATGTATGTATGTATATATATATATATATATATATATATATATATATATATATATATGAGTATTATTTGAATTGTATTAAGATTTAGGAATATCAAAATTTAAAATTTTGTATATTACATATTCAAAGATATATACATAACAAATTTTCTATTGCCAAGTATGAAAAAAAAAAACAAAAGTAAAAATCAAATGAGTTGGAGGGCGTACTATGTGGTTGTTATTATTATTATTATTACTATTATTATTATTAATAATTAATTAATTAATTATCATTATCATTATCATTGATTGGTGTTATGATTTTTTTTTTTCATTTTTTAAAATATTATTAGATAATTTATATGAGTAGTTATTAGTTTTATTGATTGGTGTTATGAATTTTTTTTTTTTCATTTTTTAAAATATTATTAGATAATTTATATGAGTAGTTATTAGTTTCAGCTTCTTTTAGTTCAACTCAGTTTCTATCAGTCCAGCTCAGCTCCTATCAGACCAGCTCAGCTCAACTCAACCCTTTTCAGCCGAAAGGAGCATAGCCTTAATCTTACTTCATGTTCTCAATCAGGTCATTCTTAGCATGTTGTTTCTTTTCATCACCTTTCATGTTGACTTATGAGTAATAAGCCTTTGAACCTACGGATACCATATCTCTCACTAAATACACAACTAAAATCAATTGCCAACTATTGGAAGATCTATAATTTCTATGAAAGATGCAAGCGTTTTTCAGTAGTACTCTGTATTTAGAAATTCTGCTGTGGAATTTGTACTCCATTCAAACATTATCACTTTCCCTTTTCTACAACAAATTAGACTATATTGTGAAAGTATTAACAAGCTAGCCTGCACACAAAATCAATTCTAGATCAAAATTAACTATGTACAAATTTCCTAAAAATTACTTTATTGTTTGACCTTCCTCAAGTGAGAAATCACTATAACCATTTTGATCAAAAATAGCTACCATATATTTAGATTTAAGATAAAGATGGGACTTACTTACATCAACAGTCCGACACCCAGTGATATTTGGTAGATATATCGGGTGGTCTGAAATCGGCATAGTGGTTGACCGAGGTCGAGCGAGGGCACTGGTACGAGTAAGGTAGTAGTCATGGGAGTAATTGGTATTGGCGAGACAGCTAACACAGAGTGGTCGCGCAAGATAGTAATCGGCATGACATGGGAAATGATCAATATGACATGGGAAAGGATGAAGAAACAGAGAGTAGGTGTTTGTATATATATATTCAGACATTGGAAATGGAGAACATGAATTGGGAAGAAAAGGACTGTTTAATAAAGTTTCATTTGTTTTTGTTGGTATAGCTGTATAACATAGTTTTTTTTTTTGCGAATAGATCATTTCATCAGTAAAAAGTCATACGACATCTACAATTTATATCGTAATTGAACGGATACAATATTATAAAATTTGAGGAAAATTAATTCTCATCTAAACAAATATCTCTCACTAAGATTTTGATCTCCACTTATGCACATCCTCTTTCAACATGTCGCTGTTTAATGGTACAACTTTTCACGAGAGGGTCTTTGGATCTTCCAAGATTTTGAAGAGAATCGATTTCATCTACTCTGATAGATTGTAGCCGACAATTAGACATAAATTGAGATACCATATGATGAACAATTGTGGTACTGATCTTCCGCGTTCTCTCCGCTATCATAAATTCAAGCATCTCTCCTAAAAAAGAGGGTAGAACTCATCAATTGATGGGGGCAAAATTCTCCAAAAGGAGAGAACAATTATTATACGTATAAAACTAATAATATTACTATTATAATTAGTTTAAAATTGGGGAGCTTATCACCAATTAATGGTGAATTTTTTATGGAGGTTAGGGTTTTTTTTGAAGAGGAAGGACTTTTTTTTGGAGGAAGAAGGGTCATATTGTATTGCATAGCAGTTTAATAAAGTTCAATCCAAAATTACAAAAATAACTAAATCTGAGTAGTCGTTATGGATCGGTTCTTTATCGTCGATGCATCATTTTTTGTTTAGTGTACATTTAGAGGGTGCAATCCTCCTAACTTGATTTACTTATGTTCTCGCATCTTTACCGCTTTTCTTGCATGATTTACCGCTTTTATGACCTTAATTGCATGCTAAATCACCTAATCGGAAGCTAAAACGTAAACAACCAACACTAATCAAACACACAAACAAACCCAGAAATCGCGTCTAAACTCGAACACTCAGAACTAGGGCGCACGACCTCGTGCGCCTAAATACTGAGTCGCAAGGGAGGTCGCGCCTCTGCTATGTTTGTGTTTCTGTGTTTGATCAATTTAATCAAAACGAGCAGTGGTCTAGTCCCGTATTAGTCTAGACGCTTATCCTGTCGCGCCTCAGTATCAGAACGCACAGTGGCGTGCGCCTGATTACCCAACCGCATAGCTTGGCGTGTCTCTATTATTGTTGTATGGACGCACTTTAAGTAGAATACCAGGTAAGGTATATCACGAGATCCGACTAATATCCATATTATCACGTTAAAGATGATTTGCTAATACGTATAATAACTAGTACTCTCTACTCTGCTATGATGTGCACCTTAATATGGCTTGCCTGTCACGTGAAATCGCATGCAAAGAATGTAAAAAAACTTACTTCGACAACAACATACTTGCTCCTAAAATAACCGATGACATAGCAAAGGCATACGGTTAAAAGACATAAAACAGTTGGTTGTTACAGTTTTACACCACATTAGAACGAGATACATCCGGCATTGATTGACTAGTAGAGATCAGACCGCTACGTGCGGGCGGGAATCATTGACTTCCCAATACATACCCTCACCCCTTACTCGGAATCTATGGTTTTCCGGATGTCGGAACTCATTGATTGGTAACGAGAGTCATTCTAGACATGGAGTGCTTAAGGGTAAACGACTTTATCTTTAGGACCCTATGTCACTCAACTTTGAGCCGACTAAGGATTAAAGTTGACTTGAACGGTGTCCGAACCCCCATAATCGTTCGGCGGCGACTCCAAAATCACATCGCGAATTTGGGTCCACTAAACAGTCGCCATACCACACGATCCGACATTAAACATTTACAACCACATCTCGATCAATTTCAACGGAAACATAGATGTGTTCATATATATATATAGAATTAAGATCTTTTACCCAAGTCAAATCTCATACAATTTACCTTTCTTTCACAGCCACTAGATATAATTACATCAATGGTCAAGATTAAAACTTGATACAACATTCCTCTACAATCTACAATCTACAATCTGTATTCAAAACCCTATTCCAGTATAACGAACGACACACTTCACTGTTCAACCCCATTTCAAAATCCCTCTTTCAACGCGATTCCATTCATCCTTGATTTCTTCTTTCAATTCACTTTTCTTCATCTATCATCTTTGAGGTAAGATATTTTTCTCCTTTATCTTTTCAATTTTGTAAGTACTCTTTTGTAATTTTTCAATTTTTTCTTGATTTCTGGTTAATTTTTCAATTTTACAATGTATCTTTTCAATTTCTCCATTATCTACATCCTGTATAAATAAGTGATTAGTATTTTTCGTGATTGCTAGGTAATCTGATCTCCAAAAACGTCGTAAGTTTGTGCGTTGATTTACTCACTATCATTGATTTCGTTTTTGCTGCAAAGTGCGGTAATTTTTTATTCTGAATCTGTATTTTCGTTTGATTTCATCAATCTACTATTTTAATAAGATCAATTTCTGGATTTTTGATTAAAAGATTTAAAATTGAAATTATGAATATTGCAATATTTGAATGTGAACAATGAAATACTTGAATATGCACATTGAAATAACTACATATTATTTCATTGCATGAATTTCTGGTTTTTGTACATTATTATTACTATGAAATACCCAATTATTTTATTACGTTACTCCAGTTATTCTATACTATTGTTGTGATTATTCCATTTTATTCTTGAATTTATTTCATTATATTAGTTACTAAGTTTTATAACCATGGTTATTTTATATTGTTTTTATAGTTATTCAATAGCACATATGTGATTATTGTACTTCAATTTTTTTGTACTGTAACTAACTCCCTCTTTATTTTTGCCTTTCAGTGGATTGTCTTTTGCTGGGTGCATCCTCAATGATATGCAAGATGTTTCATCCCAATACAATAACATGAGTTATTCATTATAATAACTGAGTTTCTACATTAGACTAATAACTACGTAAAATCAGATAACATTATTTTAAAACTGATTATATTTAAGTGTCAGCTCAATATAATAACATGAGTTATTCATTACAATAACTGCTTTTCTACTTTAGAATAACTACGTAAAATCAGATAACATTATTATAAAGTTAATTATATTTGAATTCCATCTCAATAAACAATAACACGAGTTATAACAACTGAGTTTCTACATTGGAATAACTACGTAACATCAGATAACATTATTCTAAAATTTATTATATTTGAGTTTCATCTCAATACAATAACACAAGTTATTCAATACAATAACTGATATTCTACATTGAAATCATTACGTATTTACATTGAAATAACTTGATAACATTATTCTCAGTAAACAATTGCGTTAACTATAAAATAACTATGCTTCTTCATTAAAATAATCTTGTTTGTACATCGAAATAACTATAAAAATCTGAGAAAAATATGCTTTGGGGATTTAGAGAGTTATCTCAGCTCATGATCGTGTGAGATCTAATGGCCATAATTAAGAGGTAAATTGTACCAAATATGACAAATGTATCAGATCCTGCCTATATATATATATATATATATATATATATATATATATATATATATATATATATATATATATATATATGGGATCAAGGAAGTTGGTGAGTTATGTTGTTGGTCATTGTTTTTGGGTTGGATGGATGGCTTAGATTAGTTTATAAAAAAAAGGTGGTACGCCTGATTGACAGGCGTACTTGACAGCAGCAGGAATAGCAGTGGAAAAGTATCAACAACAGCATGCGTCATATGCAACTCACTCTCTCACTATCAATCACACCATTCTCTTCTCACCACAATTCAAAATTCATCCTCTAATTCATCCCTAATTCATACTATCATTCAAAATAATTAAACCCTAATTCCTAATTTGCTCCACATCTGCATGCTCCAATGGTGTTGTTCCTCAAAAATTCATTCGATGATCATATGCTCGAAAACTTGCAATCGAAAATTTGCCGTCAACATGTTGGAGGTAAGATGAGTGTGTGTGTGTGTGTGTGTGTGTGTATATATGTATTCTATTTCTGATTTTGATTTGTTAACTTGAAGAGTCACATAGTTACAATGTGAAAGTCACACTCTATATGAAGGAAAGTCACATGTCGGTGAGTACAGTTTTTGATACGTGGGTTATAATGATTTCATTAGATATTACTCCATGTATTTGTAGGGATTAATCACACTTTACGTCATCATTATTACTGAAATCACTTGCTCGAAAGTCAATCTTTGTGTATGGGTATAAAGTCAATATTTTTTCCCCGATTTGTGTTGTTGATGTTTTCATTCTAAATATTTGTAGGGTTTAATCACACTTTACGTCATCCTTTTCAAGTTTTAGTTTTTATTCCAAATATTTATTAAGTCAATATTGCATTTGTGTTGGTTCCAAATTAATACTCACTACAAGAATGAATGTTCATTCCTACGGACCCAATTCGTAGAAAACATGCCCATTTCCGTCGGAATAAGCATGTTCCTACGGAAAATTCGTAGGAACCATTCCGTCGGTATACTTTGTCGGAAATAAAAAACTTCCTACGCCATTTTTCGTAGGAAATAAATTTCCTACGGAATGTTCCGTCGGAATGGCTGGTGACGAGTATTTGTTGACAAAAAAATCATTCCTACGGAAAATCGTCGGAAGGGTTCAAACTTCCTACGGAAATTCCGTAGGACAATATCTTTCCGTAGGAGACAATGATTGGGAAAAAAAATATTATTAAATATTTCGAGCTACAGATATCCGTAGGAAACTTTAGGACTTCCGTAGCATAAAACAAATGTCGTCCCTAATATACCAAAATCATATAAACATCACCGACATACGTTAACACTCCACCGCAAAGCGGGAGGCCAGAATTCTACAAAACAAATGTGTGATACGAAAACGCAATTCAAATTTGTAAATAATCTCAAATATCACATTACAATAAAACAAAAAATTATCCCATTCCAAAACTTCTAGCTATCGAAAACCTTCATTAGAGTGTCTAGTTGTTCTTGCATCTTCAGGATTATTTCATTCATTCTTTTATTCTCCTATAACATCTTAGCATTCTCCTCTCGCACCTTAGCATTATCCTCTAGCACCTTAGCATTATTTACTTGAACCCTACTTAGCAATCCAACACCAACATAAGAATTGGAGGTGATATCTATAGGCGAAGATGTATATGATGGCGCCTTCTTGAAATAATAATCAACAGCACTGCCTATGCCATACAATCGTCCCTTTTGAAATCCACCCACAACTTGAATGAAAAGTTCATCCTCATCAAATTCACCCCCTTCCAGAATCGCTTGTGCTTTTCGAGACTCAAATATTTTTTGAAAAAAACACGATATAAAGAATTGTAAATAAACTTCAAAACTAAACAATCACATGTTATGCTTATATTTTCTTCTCGCCTTTATTTCTTCTGCCTTCTTATCCGTAATCTTCCCATTATGGGAATGAGCACGAATGAATAAATCAAAAGCCGTAGGTATTTTCCCTTCTTCATCATCTCTAATCTAGAAAATTAAATTTCAAACATTATTGAAATTTTTGAACAAGAATATTTTTTATATTTTTGAACATAAAAAAAAATTAAAATAAAAAGGCTATAGAATATTGATTTACCATTCGCTCAGCCAACTCAACGCTAGAAATAGAACCCATGTTATGAGTTCCTGGAATTTTACCATCGACTGCATATTTTGCTCGGTTGGCTTTTGCGCTATTAGACATCTTTTTAAACGCAGAACTATTTCTATATGCTTTTAGTTGGTTAAAAGAGGTCACCGGCATCCAATCAGGCTTATCACCATTAGTGTCGATGTGGTAAAGTATGTCCCTAAGGCGCTCTTTGACTTTTGCAAAAAAAGCCTTCTTAACATCAACCTCGGGATCAGACACAAACGTAACCTCACCCTGGATCGACAATAACCATGAAAAGTGTTGTATATTATTAATATGGATAACCTGTTACTAAAATAAATCATTATTTATTAGTTGATTTAGCACCTGAAAGTGATTCCACCATTTCTCTCGAACTTCTGCAGGAGTCTTTTTCCAAGTTGGGCAAAAAACAGTGAAGTTAGATCTTATTGCATTTGCGACCAACGATGATACATCTGGATGACCAAACCTGTTAATAAAGCATAAAATGGACATTAAAATCATCCGTGAATATATAAAGAAACATAGATATTGAAGAACATTTCAAATACATTTACCATACGCTGTCTTCTGTAGATAAAACAATTTTGCCATCAAGGGTTCTTGGGGCTAGGATCTTCTTAAGCTTTTTCATTCCAGAATTGTTTTGACTTCCCAGCATAACATCCTCATTTTGAGCACTTGATTCAACACTTGGCGTGCTCAACATAACTCTCTTTCGACCCCTTGCCATAACTAATGACAAAACTCTTTCAAGTAGACACGCAACAACAAGAATGACAGCAGCAGCATCGAGACATTAACGAAATAGCAGTAAATCAACAGCATCAACAACCATAGATTACGTAAATCAGATTAAATTCGAGCAGGCAGCAGCAGCAGCAGCAATTTCGCAGAACACATCAATTTCAATCGGACTTCGAATGTGAGACAATGGTCACGCAGCAGAAACAACAACAGTGGAAAAAAAATCCATCACGCAGCGACGCAGTAATTTCAATCACGAATCAGATTAAATTCGAGCAGGCAGCAGCAGCAACAGCAATTTCGCAGAACACAACAATTTCAATCGGACTTCGAATGTGAGACAATGGTCACGCAGCAGAAACAGCAACAGTGGAAAAAAAAAATCCATCACGCAGCGACACAGTAATTTCAATCACGCAGCAGCAACAGAGAAAAAAAATCAGACAGCAACCGAAACACAACATGAAACACGCAGCAGGAGAAAACGAGCAATTAGAAAACCAATTTCCCAGATATGATTCAAAAGTGAAAAACCTTTATTCGGACTTTGCAGCAGCAGCAATTTTTCAGAAAAATCAAACCAATGTGCAATTTAAAAAATTGACTCGAAAGCTTAACTTACAGTACAATGGCAGTGCGTTCACAATTATGGGTTGGATTTGGGGTGAATTGAATATTAATAGGGATAGCATAGGGCTTCATATACTGATAAAATAGGAGGGTTTAGGAAAAAAGATTAGAGGAAATTAGGGTGAGCGGCAATTAGGAAAAATTAGAGGATGAAATTAGAGGTGAGGTGAGCGGCAATTAGGAAAATTAATTTGCCGTTCAATATATTCTTCGTATTACTATTTGTCCAAAACCGATCCGGTTATACGCTCAATATATTTGCCGCTCAATTCAATTCCCCGTATTACTAATTATCCAAAACCGACCCGGTTTAAACCGGGTACCCGTTTTTTTTCTATATTTCGAACCGATACCGAGCCGGTTGTTATGACCCGGTTTTTATAAAAAATATGGTTATCTTACTTATAAACTGCATTTTTGAACCGGTTTCCGAACCCGTTTTTTGATCCCGTTTTCACTAATATTAGACAAAACGAAACATAGAAAAATAAGTAATTAGTTCAAAAGGATCAAAAATAAGGTGTATCTCGAGAATAAAATAAACTTTCGCGATAAAAATAAAGTTTCACGAGAAAATTAATGAAGGTTCGATGAAAATGAATTAAAATGATTTCTCGGGGGAAAATAGATATTTCGACGAAGTTTAATTAAAATGACCCTGATCTAAAATTAGAAATTCGAGTTTAGAAGTAAATGTAGAAATTAAGTATCAAACCAAATTAAAAAATGCATACGAAACAGACCCGTTTTTTTTTCACATTGCAAACGAAAACAGAACTTGTTTAAACTCGAGCCGGTTCTTATGACCCGGTTTTTTAAAAATATGGTTATCTTACTTATAAACTGCCTTTTTAGAACCGGTTTTTGATCCCGTTTTCACTAAGTATTGCAGAAAAACTGAGAAAATAGTGAGAAATATACATATTGAAAATAGTGAATGTATCTCGAGGTTAATATAAATATCCGAGACAAAACGAAGCTTAGGAAAATAACTAATTAGTTCAAAAGAATCAAAAATAAAGTGTATCTCGAGAATAAAATAAACTTTCGTGATAAAAATAGACTTTCCAAGAGAAAGTTAATGACTATTCAATAAAAATGAATTAGAATGACTTCTCGGAGAAAAATAGATATTTTGACGAGGTTTAATTAAAATGAGCCTGGTCTAAAATCAGAATTCGAGTTTAAAAGTAAATGTAGAAATTAAGTATCGAACAAAATTAAAATACGCATACGAAGCAGACCCCGTTTTGTTTCATATTGCAAACGAAACAGAGTCGATATTTTTTTATGTACTCTGATTTACTTTTTATACGGAGTATTGTTTTTTTTCAATGAAGTCTAATTTTCACCTACATTAAATATAATATAATACAAGGTTTTTTATTCTTTAAAATTCCATAAAATGCTTCAACTTTTTTCATTTATTACGTATATATACTTTGTATAAAATTTTATGATTGTGTATCGATACCCAAACTTAGTACTCCAACATAAAAACAAATTTATAACTAAATTGTCAACATGGTGGAAGGCGTAGGGGAGTTGGTTCTACTCTCTATTTGAATCAAATGACTAGGAGTTCAAATCCCACTTAAATATTTAGCTTGCTTGGATGAAGCTCAACTCAATCAACGAGTCGAGCTCCGACCCGAGCTCGAGTCCTGAACCTGCTGTCAAGCTGGAGCTCATAATTATCAAGCTCGAGCCGAGCTACCCTGGGCTCGTGCTCAGCTCGGCTCGTTAACACCCCTAGTTGCGTCGATTTGCCAATCGTCGAGATATAATCCCGACGAAAATATGATTTTCGTGTAGTGAGACCCGTGACCCGTATTTATCCCGACCCGTATGACTCGATCCGCTTGACGGGTCCTCATGTAGTAGAAGTGAATAAAATAAACGACTCCATATCATGTAATAATAGATAAAATCACGTGAATATTTCGAGGATACTAATTGATATACACACACACACGGAAAAAAAATTAATGGGGGTATTTCATTTGTGTTTCGGGTTCGGTCACTTCATGCTCCGGAAAATACGGGCTGAATATAAACAGATAAACATTCTGTGAGAAAAATATTAGTTAGATCGTTCATGAAACTAATTTTTTCGAGCTACGAATTTTCCTACAGAACATTCCGTAGCCTAAAATATTTCCTACCACAAAACCATAGGAATTTCGTAGGGGTGCTGTAAAGGAGCGACGGGTTGGATTCCGTTGGAAATATATGTAGGAACTACTTACTTTCCAACGCCTTTCAAGATCCGTAGGAATTATTCCGTTGGAATTTGCACTAATTCTAGTAGTGACTTTATTAAGTCAATATTCCAAATATTTGTGTTGGTTCCTTGTAGTTGTAGTTTTTCGTTGTGTTTCTTTAGTTGTAGTTGTAGTTTGTGGAAGTTGCATTTTGGTTACTTTATTATTGTTATGTTTTCGTTGTTTTTTGTAGTTGTAGTTGTACTTTATTATTGTAGTTTTTTTTTAGTATTGCATTTTGGTTTCTTGTACTTGTAGTTCTTCCATGTATTTTTTGGGTGTTAATCTTTAACAATCACGCAGTTATATGAGCAAAGTCACAGTTGTTGTTGTTGTGGAAAGTCACAGTAATAAACACGCAGTTATATGAGCAAAGTCACAGTCGTTGTTCGGCAAAGTAACAGTTGTTGTTTAGAAAAGTCACATTTCATTAAGGTCAGAGTTGAATGCGTGTGTTGCAAGATTGATAGTTTCTATGGTTTAATCTAGGGTTTCTTTTGTTGTTATGAAGTTCATTTCAACCTCTGATATTTGCATCTTCGTTCACTTATATGTCAGCTGAAGACACAGTTAGTGCTCCTTACCTAGGGCAGAAGTTCGCGGACATCGATGGAGCGTTCCATTTTTATCAATCCTATGCATGCTCCTAGGGTTTCAAGGCGAAGAGGTACACGACAACTAGATCCTATGATGGTTCGATTAAGAAGAAATTGTTGGCTTGTAATAAGGAGGGCAAAACAGCTAACCAGAGCATGGTCAAGTTGTCGAGCACGCAAGAGAAGGAGGGGCAAGAGTTTGTCGGATCGTATGAATCCAAAAGGAATACGAAGGTGACGATGACGAAATGTGGCGCAAGGATTGGGCTCTATGCGATGATCAGGGGGTTCTTTATTGATGAGTTCATCGAGGAACACAACCACGAACTTGTGATGGTCAACGACAGGGAGTTTCAAAAGTCATCTCGAAGCCTCTCTAGATATAACAAGGAGATGATCGTTTGTAACTCGAGGGTGTGAAACGTTTGTGAACAACGTCGTTAGTGTTTGTTTGACAGTTAACCGTGCGTGCTTAATACAGTTGCAATTTGTGTGTGCAGCTAAAGATCGGGGCGACTCGGACATATAGGATGTGCAAGGAGATGTTGGGCGGTTTTTAGAACATTGGAGCATCGTTGGTTGATTTCAAGAACTGGGGTAGGGGCGTCAAGTGCTTCGTTCACGAGCAGGATGGTCAATTGTTCGTAGACCGGTTCAAGAGTTCTACTTTGACTACGATGTCGATGTAGACGGAAGCCTACGCAGGGCCATTTGGGCAGATGGTACAGCGCGAAGGAACTACGCGGCATTCGGGGATGAGGTTTCGTTCGACCCAACCTACAGAACCAACATGTATTCAATGGTGTTCACATCGTTCACCGGCATGTACAGCCACAAACGATCAGTCATGTTCTGCGGGGCGTTGCTATTGAAGGAGGACTAAGAGTCATTTATCTGGGTCTTCTCCCGCTTTCTGGAAGCCATGGGTGGGAAGGAACCGTGCTATATCATGACAGGCCAGGATCCCGGGATTTTAAAAGTTGTTCCGGAAATATTCAAAGCAGCGCACCAACGGTGCTGCACGTGGCACATCATAAACAAGGTCCCATCGAAGTACGACAAATCAAGAGAGGAGGCCTCAGAATTCGTAAAAGACCTCAACGCTATTATTTGGGACGATGACATCAAAAGCGTTAGAGTTTGACGATAGGTGGGGGCGGATTATGATTGACCATGTTGTGGTGGGGATCGAATGGTTCGAATATGTGTATGGCATTAGGAGCAAATGGGTCGCCGCGCATTGGAGGGAGCTAAGGATGTCCGGAAATATGAGGACAACGCAGAGATCAGAGAGTGAGAACACGTTCTTCAAAAAGTTTGAAGACAACAAAGGTACGTTGGTCCAGTTCTAGATGCGATTCGAGAGTGCGATGGACCAACAGAGGCACATGCAGAAGAGGCTAGACAACGATAACCGGCAGACATATCCCAAAACTGGAACGACGAATCCGATGCAGACCGACGCGGCAAAGGTGTACACGCACATGGCGTTTGCACACTTTTAGGAAGAGGTCAAGTTTTCACTATACACGTGCAACGTTCGTGGTTATCAGGAGAAGGACGGGATTGAAGCGACAGCAGTTATGGACTCCATCCGGGACCGCAACTACATTGTTGAATACATCCAGGTAGTCTGATCTTGGCATAGCCTTTAGAAAGTCACTGTCCACGTTGTGTAGTCACACTCCTATAGACTGAATGTGACTATAAAACCTAAACGGTGTGACTTTAAAATGCGATAAGTTAACTATACAACGTGATGAGTTTGAGTGTACAACGTAATGAGTTTTATTCTACAATATAATGATTGTGACTATGAAAAATAAAGGGTGTGACTCTACAATGCGGTGTGTGTGATTATATAACGTAATACGTTTGATTCTGCAACATAAGGATTGTGACTATACAGCATAATGAGTGTGACTATACCACCTAAAGGGTGTGACTATATCCTTTTAGAAAGTCACATTCTCTACGTTGTGTAGTCACGGTCCGTATGGTTGAGAGTCGCACTCTTTATGTGCGTAATGTACTTGCAGGAAGTTCGGTCAGTATGGAATTCTCTGCAGGCACGTTATTTGGATATATTCTTCAAAAGGGCGGGAGACGATCCCGAATCGTTACGTGGTTGGTATATGGACAAAGGAGGCTCTACGTAATGTTAATGCATGTCCCCCGACAAAGAGTCGCCTAAGCGATGAGAAGGCTGTTACAGTCACGAGACTGTTTTTGGAGTTCTATGAAACCGTTAGTCATGTCAGTAGAATGGGTAAGGATGACGTTAGTAGCTTAGCTGACATCATTCGCGACTTCAGATCCGATGTGGGCCCCTATGCTGGTCCTTGTAGCAAGACGCAAGAAATAGAGGAGATCCTTGGTTGTACGAGCGCAATTGAAATAACGGTATTGCCCCAATAGAAATCCAATAACAAGGGCAGTGGGAAGCGGATGTTGTCTTCTAAGGCGAAGACTGTTGCAATAACTGTGAAGCCTAAATGGTTGTGCAACAACTGCAAGAGGATGGGGCACCATGACAAGAGGAACTGCTCCAACCAATTCGCCGAGGACCCACCTATTGCTGAGTTGTCTGTTGATGTTGAGCAGGAGGAGGAGGACGTGGTAGGGGTTGCCTAGGATTGTTTGTGAATATCCTCTCTGTTGTGGAGAAAGAATTTTTCGAAACATAAGGAAGTGCAACGTTTGAAATGGTCAAGGTCCGTGATATTATTTTCGCCTATCGCGGACCTCAATCATTTCTAATATGGCATAGTCGTAAATCATGGGCAAAATTGTTTTTGGTTGATTGGTTGTAAAAATACAAATCAATTTGAAAAGCAGTCTATCTATTGTTTTTGAAATGATATAATTTTATGGTGATTCAACGTCAAGTGTGTCTTTGAAATGCGTTGATCATACGTCCATCCTACAAATACATCTGTGTGAGAACATAATACCCTTAATCTTTATAAAGAATGTTAAAGAGATTTGGTTGACTAATTAATTTCTATAAAGAACATGACTTTGGCTGAAATTGTCAAGGTCTGCGACCGTTAGATTTGGTTGACACGAAATAAATGAGTGGATTGTACAACGTAATGAGTGTGATTCTACAATAGTCTGAGTGTGATTCTACAATAGGGAGAGCGTGGCTATACTATTTGTATGAGTGTGATTGTACACGATACTGACTGTGATTCTACAATATACTGAGTGTGATTCTACAAGTGGGGGCCACTATATAAATTGAAGTGTGGCGACATTTGAAAGCCATAAATCTAAACTAGTTATACAACGTGATGACTATGACTATACAACATGTTGAGTGTGACTGTATAACATAATGCGATGGTCATAACATTTTGTATTTGTACATTAGAAAAATAGCGATGGGAAATAGCGAAATAGCGATGGAAATATTAGTACATTAGAAAAACTCCATCTTTTACATAACACTTAATACTTGAAACATAAAAACATTCTACGAAATTGCATCTACTTGTAACCCATACCAGACAACATATAATATAGTACTAGGAAAAAATTCATCAAACCTTCAAACACATAAAAACATCCATTACATATCATATTTTTCGTCTACGTTTTAACCCACACTACTACAAAACATAGAAAAGATTACGGTTCAAAAGCGTCCTTGAATAAGATTATAACCGTCATATAGGTCACCGTGATCGTTGATAATCAATCACGGTTTAAAACGAGTCAAAACGTCCTCTTTGTTGTTTATCAAGGATCACGGTTGAACTACAGAACCGTCATTGTTGTTATACTTTCAGAGCACGCTTTCTTTCTAAAACCGTCATCTTTGTTATTTTCTGAAAGAGGACAATCCCTTGTCAAAACGTGATCTTTGTTGCCCTTCTAAAACAATATGCTTTGTTGTAACCGTCATCTTTGTAAAAAAAATATTTAACAAAATCACAATTGGTTTGTATAATATAGACCAACCGCAACATTGTTACATATTTTGGTTTACACAATTTGTTTTCAATGATCTTGACCATATAATACATCCTACAATCCAATAGAGCCCAACATCGCATTCCGACAAATAAAATTACAAAAGAAACCGCGATTTCATGAACTACAATATATACATTACTTGTACAAAACTGTAGGAATCCTTAAAAAAATTCACACATATGAAGGTGAACGGAAGAACTTCAATATCTACAAGCAAAATACATATTCTTGCAAAAACAAACCAAAATACATCAAAATAGCAACTTATAAGTGCATGGTCTTTGCAAATCAGTGAATGCCACCAAAGTCAATCCACTCCAAGTGCCGGATGAATTCGTGTAAAAGTTGCGGATACGCTGGAGAATGAAGAAAAACCATAAATAAAAGTTTGCCCAATCTTTGAGCTTCAAAGTACAACAATGATTTGGTTATCACATCTCTATAATCTGTTGAAAGAACTCTATTAATGAAGACAAAATATAACACAATAAACAACATACATCAAGATGTTTATCATGGATGTCATCTTATATTCTTATATATATAGAGTACTAAAAAAAGGTGTTGGTAAAAAGCTTACTAACCTTGTCAGCCTTTGAAAAAAAATCATAAGCAAAGTATATCTCTACCAATCTTTTTAAAACATAAAACTAATGTATCTGTGATACAAGATGAACAACTCCTTGATCAATTTTGTACTAGATGTTGTCTGTAATCAGTTGAACTCCTTGCAATGAACATGAAACAAAAAAAAAACGATTTGTAATCATAATGTTATTAGATTAGATATGCTTTGAAAAAAATGTAAGCATATTAGCATATTTCTACTTACCCGAATACACCAACACCAACCACTAATACACCAACAAAAACAACAACAATCTGAAAAAGAAAGATCTTACTACACGACTATTATCAGAATTGAAAAGGTTTGAAAAACAGAGTTCTAAGATCTTTTCATTTGATTATTTACACTTTTACAACTGAATACTAAAGTGGAAGGAAGTAGCATATTCGTTAATATAGCTAGCAGATACGGTTAACAAAAAAAATAAACGCCTAAGCACCAAGCAGCAAAAGAAAGTACTCACCTGGTCTCAATTTGATGGATGCCAATTATTTGCACGACAAGCTACACAAAAAAGTCTAGACAAGTATAAGTAGCAAATACATTTCCACTAAAGAAGGTATAATAAGGATACAACATAAAAGAGATTTGTCAAACTGGGATTCTATCTGGGTGTGCCTCCCTAAGAGCAGAACCACAAACCTTCCTTTCTTCTATATGGAAACATTTCATTTCAAATTATTTGAAACATTAACCTTCACAATATATTGACTTAAAATAAAGAATTGTGAAAGTGTCTAAACCGAGAATGGTAATATCAACATGAATAGAGGCTAAGCATCAATTATTGATCAAAATGAGGCAATGAAATGAAATATTTGTATTTAGAGTAGATAATATATGCAAGTTAGCAGCCCATACGTGCTAGAATGCATGCCACCAAGTCGTGTCATTACAACAAAAGCTGATTTGCTAGTCGTTTTCATATTGTTCGTATGAAGGCCGATTGGGATGGCAAAAAGTGATGAATTCTAATGAAGATTAATTCTTATAAGGAGTACTAAACAAACTTTTAGTATATACGGAGTACTAAACAAACTTTTAGCTTAATTAATAATATGCAAGTAAAAAACCCTCAGCAAGCACATGCACGTAAATATGATCTCCGAGGAGTATATGCTGCCTGCCCTAGTGCCCCTATGAGAAGGAAACAATTTGGAGTCAAAAGCAAAAATAAGAATTTCTTCATTCTCATTATTACGCAAATTTAAGATGAACTACTGTAATCGATAAAGCATACATGTCATAAAACAATACTTAGTGGTTAATAGTCATTCAACATTGCAAATGACATAGCAATTTTTTACGGTTTTCACCTACTGCACCCAACAAAGCTATACAAACTCTAGAAAATAACTTCATGAGCTTAGCTCGAGCATTCATTACAAGGAGTTAGATACACCCATTTTCGCGTAAATAGCTTTCGATTACGTTATCCTACCATTAAGTTCCATAGCCCAAACATTCATCTAAGGCGGCTTCTACCAGAATCATATCAAATGATATATACACATCAAAGAGTTTTGGCAACACGATTTTTGTATCATAATTTCCGGGATAAAATAAACAAATTAGGATGAATCTGGAAATGGGCAGAATGCAGACTACCCACTACCCACTACAAATTACGTAAATTGAGCTCAAAAATGGCTTCCATAAACAAACAAAAATGTCTTACACAAATTCCTATAGTATTGATAAGGGTAGTTTGTCCATTAGGAAGAGATATGGAAAAATATTTAGGCAGACTCCTAATTATCATCAAAAAAACAAATTCTCAAATACTCAGGGGAAAGCCCTCAAATAGGAGGCTCAATAACCTTTGGACAACACCAAGCTCTCATAATAGAGCTCGATCTGGTGTTTATACCTGCAGAAGTCAGATACTGTGTACAGCACTACAGTAGAAGTCAAATTGTTATGTTATATTTGCTATAATACTCTTTCTATTGCTAGTTTTCTCCATTATAATTGTTGGTTTTCTTAATCAAATGACATTGTCTTCTTAAAGCTAATGAAGATCTTATTTCTCATCGGAATGGTGACACAAACCCAAACCGATATCTAAACCACACACAAAACAAATAGGGTTTAGATAATATACCAAATCGCGATGAAGACGGAATGTGAGGAGGCTAGACATTAGCAACAACAACTCTGAGAGCAACACACAATTCCGACATCATCAACCTGAATCAAAAAACCAAAAGGAAGAAGAGGGAAAGTGAGTCAGCGT
Source organism: Agrostemma githago (assembly GCA_958450325.1). Lineage (NCBI taxonomy): Eukaryota > Viridiplantae > Streptophyta > Magnoliopsida > Caryophyllales > Caryophyllaceae > Agrostemma > Agrostemma githago. Next base: position 21,268,475 of record OY288246.1, read on the forward strand.
GAGGGAAAGGGAGAGGCAATCGAGGAGGCGACGATGATGGGTCGCCGGAAAGGTAGGAGGAGAACCGGTGGTGGGAGCAGTGGAGAACAGGACATTTAGGTCGCCGGAAATAAAGAAAGAACAAAAAAACACAAAAAAGAGGTATGAGTGAGGAGTAGAACCGGTGGTGGAGGGAGGTGGGAGGTGAGGTGGGTCGCCGGCATAGGGGAAACGACGGTGAGTGGTGGCAGAGTGGCAGCCGGGGGAGAGGGGTGAGGGTTTAGGGTTGGGGTTGATTTGGGGAGGGAGGGTGATTATCTGAAATCTTACAAAAAAAACAAAGTAGAATTGGTTCGAAAGAGGTAGTGTTAGAATTGTTTGTTTTTATTTCGCTTTATTAACATTTATGTCGCTTTAAGAAATAAAACAACCTCTTTGTCTATCATAGAGGTCGATTTTTCTTTCCAACCGGTTTCTTACATAACAGAGTACGGTTATTTTGACCAACCGACCTCTTTGTTATACATAAGATCTCACTTTTCTAGCCCAACCGTCCTAATTGTTAATTTTTTATCTAGAGCACGGTTCCGTGTGTGACCGTGCTCTAATAAGCGTCATCGTAGACTAGAATTGTAGTAGTGCCATACCTACTTAACCCTCGTATTTTTAAGTATCTTTTTCAAGTTGACCAAATCAAGGTGGAACCCTTTCCTAGTGCGGAAACATTTAAGAGATCTTTTCATCAAGAATTGGACGTAGTCGTCCAGTTCGGCCTCCTTCTCTGTATTGCCCATGGATGCCACAAAGTTCCTTGCGTCTATGGCAGTGGCGACTAGTTGCATGTCTGTTAATTCATTGGATCTAGTGGTATCCAATAAACTATCGTACTCTCCGATCAAACTCCTTATTTCTTCTATTTTGATGGCCATTTTTTTGTTTAGGTTGAAGATAAACTATGGGGTTAAAGAGGTGAAGATGAAGTAGGGGGTAAAAATGGGGTTGGTATTTAAAAGGGGGAAGGAGGAGAGCTGTGAAAATTTAATTGGGGGGTAGAAGAGAAGGTAGAAAATTTAAATAATGGATGGTTAGGTGGGAGGTCTACCTTCCCAAATTAATTTGGGTTAGAAGAGTGAGGTGAACGTTTTCTGTTCTCAATGTGCATTAAGACTCACAAACATCTCTTCAGTCATTGTTTATTTGTCGTCGACATCTGGTTGAACGATCGATTTTTTTGTGAAATAATCTGGTTGTGAAAATAATTTACGTCTATGTTGTGAAAATAATTTCACCGAGTACAAATCATGGGTTTAATACGTGTGCTCCAAAAGATGTAATAAATTCGATTTGTGTTTCTGGTGTTCAATAGTTTTTACCAGTACGTTAATGCGTTTGTATAGGTTGGGGGTATTACACGGTGAATTAAATCGTATTTTTTTACGAATCATATAAATTGACGGAAATGAATTGTCATATATTTAGAGTTATTTTGTTCAATTAGTCAGTGAATTGTGGTTGTCAGTCACAACTCTGCATGACTTTGGCTGTGATTATGAGTTAAAAGTGGTGTGATTGTATCACATCAAGCATGTGACTCTGCCCAAGTAAAATCATTGGCCAAATCATAAATCCAAAAATATTGAGTTGTCATTCATCTGATACTCTGAAGATACTTAAACATGAGATATTTCGATACTCCAAAAACTGATTACTTCAATACGTACACTAGTTGCTACATATTCACGCGTTACTGTCTACTTGGCGATCTTGTTTACTATCTTACGTCTAGTGTCGAGGTTTTTCCATAGGTTCGGCTTGTCCTCTATGAAAGCGTGAATTTTTCGCAACACGTCCCCACGAGCCTCATTCATGTCAGCAGGAACGAGGGATGCTGCAATCTCGAACGAAAAATAACGCCTCCCCACCTTAGACCCAATATCATCGTGGTTGAACAGTGCACCATCGTACAGGGACATGTCCATCAAGCAGAAAATGCCGGATTCCGTGTCTTTTTTCCTGGCGCTCTGCCATGCCAATTTCACCCCACGATGTGTAAACTTCGACAGGTGAATGCCCTTCATCAGCCCCTTCTCGTCCATGTAGTCGGCCATTGCGTATGACAGTTGCAATATTAGGTAAAAGTAAACGTCAAGACCTATAAAAGCAGCAGAATATTTGACGCGGGAAATAATCCTACTCATGCAACTTACTATTCTGCGTGACACCCCGAACATATATGAGCCCAGGCTGTGTGTCTGGAGTTCGAGGATGTCGACGGTGCTTTCTTTAAAGTTGATGCAAATGCACGCGTAGTTCCTCCTAGCATGTACCGGGACAAACAGTAGTTCGGTGTCCATGTCGAATGCTCCGTTACAATCGCGTACGAATCTGTCCCACGCTGCGTACAGGTCGTCGTAGTCTTCGTCCCCGGGGGTACTTGATTCGGGCTGCTCCAGTATACAGGCAAGTGAGTCCTAACGGGGGGCAGGAGGTGAATATTAGTTTGTGAATATTTGTCTTCGTCAGATTTTTCACCCACAACTATATAAAGTGTGTGGCTGTACACCACAAAGTGTGTGATTATATAACCTAAGGTGTGTGACCATGCAACCTACAGCCTAAAGCATGCAAGCTAGCAAACAGCATAAAGTGTGTGGCTATAGACCACAAAGTGTGTGAGTGTACAACTTAAGGTGTGTGGCTATGCAACCTGAAGCCTGTAACTTTAGACCTTACCGTGTGTGACTGTACAGAGTTAAGTTTGTGACTATACACCATAAAGTGTATGATTGTAAAAACTTAAAGCATGCAATCAGGCAAACAGCATAAAGTGTGCTACTGTAAAAACATGTGTTATACAGCCTTATAGCTAATGTGTCTGAAGTAATTTTTACCATTCAATGTAATAGGTGGGGGAGGAGGGCATACCATGTGACGAATTCCAAACCACACCATCGTCACTCCAGATGGGGAGTCTTGTCCACGCCGTTTGTCGTCCGCTTCCAACCAGTTCAATAGGTGTGACCAACACTCCAACACCGCCTCGCTCATACTATGTCCTGACAAGAGAGTTTGAATCTCACGCCTCTCCAGCTGCGCTTGAGCGCGGTAGTACCCCAATTGTTCCCTGTGTTATGTATTCGTTAGAATGCTTAGTATGCAACATGAATCAGGTACGTAGACGGTTACATACCTTTCCTCGTACCCGTTATCATCAAGGAAGCAGTAGTCGGCGATGTGTTTATGCAGGTGGAACATCCTACTCGTCAACGGCTGGTTAATGCAAAACAAGTTTGACATGACGATGGCGTCGGGGTCCGGGTCCCCTTGGATTAAAGAGTAACCCAACCCATCCCCACCGCCCCGTGATCGAGCCTCGATTGCCGACCGACTTCCTTTTGGGACTGATTGGGGTATGGGTTCAGGGTCTTCAGGCGTCTCCGGGGAACAAATTGAACGCTTCCGCTTCGTGGAGGTTGTCTTCACTGGAGTACTTTCGTTTGCTCAGGTCGTCAACAGCAATTCCTTGTACTTTCTGAAGCCTGCTACGCTCTTTAAAACAGTGTCCCTTACCTTGTTCACGTCACTCAAAATCAGGGTCGCTGTGATCTCCGCCCTGCACGGATTCATGGCCGCCATTGTCCCCAAAGAGCACTAAAATGGAAACCCGGCGTACAACATCGTGTGCATCATCAAGTACACTACACAGTCATTGGCGCAGTAGCCTACCCCCTGCCAAAATAAGGGAACGTTCACCATCTTAAACGAACGGACTTTCTCACCCTTAATCACCCCCTCGCTGTAGCATGTACTCTCCCATTTATTAGCCTACAAAACAAAATGAACCAGGATAAGTTGTTGAATAGAGTCATAGTCACAGAATTGATTTAATAGTCCCACATGCCATGTAAAATATTGTTACCACTATTTGACCAATGCCACAGTAACGCAACGTAGCAAAATCTTCGTCGTACAACTTCCTGTTGAGGTACTCTACTTTTTCCGATTTGAAGTTTATGCAGGCGCAACTGTAGTGGTCGTTGTCTCCGGACGAAACCGGGACGAACACCTGCAACCAATGCGTCATAAAATTGTTATAATAACCACTACTAACGAACATTATGTGCAGAGTAATACCATGTCTGAGTCCAGAGCAAATTTGGAGAAACTGTTTTCCCTCCACTGGTCCCATACGTAGAATATCTGTTCATCCAGATTCAGCCCCTTGTTTCTTTTGTTCCACAATTCCAGCATGGGATTCTTCTCACATACACCAATGTTAATACATGTAGTTAGTGACTGTACATCTTATAGTGTGTGATTATGCACTTTAATGTTGGTGACTGTACATCACAAACTGTGTGACTATACAGCTTACAGTGTGTGATTATGCACTATAATGTCTGTGACTATAAATCACAAACGGTGTGACTATACAGCTTACAGTGTGTAATTATGCATTATAATATCTGTGACTATACATCACAAACTGTGTGACTATACAGCTTACAGTGTGTGATTATGCACGTTAAAGTCTGTGACTGTACCTGTGGTTGTGTGTGACTGTACAGCTTATAGTGATGTGTAATTATCCACCTTTAAATGTGTAACTGTACAACCTAAAGTGTGTCACTTTTAAAAAAACATTTGGAGCTGCAGACTTTTGGAGGGTGAATGTACCGTATGTCCAAGAGAGAAGAAACATCTACTGGTTACTCTTGGTGCGGATTTCTCGTACATCAGTTGGTTCAGCAGCCTACACCAGCAGTCAATGACGTTATTTGTCACCTGCAGCCTGGACTCGAGCGACTGCATGTCGTCCTTTGGTATACAGTCGTAGTATGTGTACTCAATCAATGCTTCGCTGTAGATGAGACACACTTTCAATGAACACATGTACACAAAACAACATCTATACCAAAATACACGGACACAACAATTAATACGTACCCTGACGAACGGGGTGTTGTTTGGTCGAAGACGTAGTCTATCACATCCTTCCGTACGCTGAGGACATCCGAGAAGATGAATATATTGGAGCACATGAATCGAGATATCACAAGCTGCTCCCTTATCGTAGACCCACAGTCCAATGAACACCCCAGATTTACCGGCACGTTATCCATGCACTTGAATGCCACGTCGGAGTGGAAAATGTATGGATGATGTACACCTGTAGCAGTCTGCATGTCGGCCCCCACAATCTCGTCTGCTGGCTGACTACCCCCCGTGACGGCGTCCGCATTTGCGGGCGTAATGGTCACAGCGTCTGCTACATCCCATCCTGCCTTGTTCTGCGCCCCCTCAAGACTAGAACTGACCTCTCAGACCTCATTGGTTATCGCCGGGTCCACGGTCTTTGTCTCATCTAGCAGACCCAGTACTACCTTACGCCTCCCCTTGTCAGAGGTCCCATCGTCGTGAATGGTGGCCGTCAAGACAGATTCCGTATCCTGCTCGTTCACAGCTGTCCGTGTGTCCTCGGTCCCCACCGCGCTTTGCGTAGAGCTACCACTACGGTCAGGCTCATACCAACCGATGCCTTTACCTCATAGCCTGCGTTGAGTTCTTCAGTACCGGACAGAGTATGTTCGGTGTGCGGCTCCTCCGCAACAGGCTCCGGCGTATGATGGCAAGGATTCGTCGTCTATCCTACCGATTAAGTAGACCAACTAATCCTAAGCTAGGTAGCTAGGGCAAGTCGGGTCGATCCACGGAGACGGAAAACGGTCTAGACAAAGGTTCACCTAAGAGACTAGACTATGTCAACAAAGCTAAAAAACTAAAACAATGAAGGGGGATAAAACTATGACTAAGAATAAATTAAGTATAACAACTAAAGCTAAAAGATTCAACAAACTAGAGGAACAATGGCTAATAATAAGAAGAAGAAATCAATAAGGAAAGAATTAGGATTAGGTCGAAGATGAATTATACCAATACTAAAGGGTGAACAAAAGATTGAATCTTTGCATAAATAAACCCAAAGGAAGATCTTCAATGTTGTCAATAGAGTAGATCAACCCAAAAAGTCTTTAATAATACAAAGATGAAACAAGGATTAAACTAAGATTAAGGAGTAATTAAGGAAAGATTTAAGCTAATCTACACTAATCTAAGCTAATTTAACCTAAAGTAGTCCAGGGTTTCTTGGTTGTAAGGTCATGTATCGTAGAGTCCTTAAAACAATACAAGAGGGGGGTATATATAGAGTTACAAGAATAAGGCGGGCGAAAAAATGAAGTCGGGTAAGTTTTGGGTCCTTCCCGGCCGGGAAGGTGGTGATCCCGGTCGGGAAGGGGCCCATCCCGGTCGGGAAGACAGTGATCCCGGCCGGAACCACCCTCCAGGAGTCCGTCTTTTCTCGTCACTTCATCTCGGTGGTGATGGGTCCTTCCCGACCGTGATGGGTCCTTATTTGCTCTTCCTAGGCTTCTTATCGATGCTCGGTGCTCGGGATATCATCAAGTGGGCTCCATGGGACTCGGGATCGAGTCTAAGCCACCGAGTCATTGTCGCTTCTCTTCGTTGTCTCCACATGCGTCGGAAACGATTCAGAATCATTCCATTTCTCCAAGATAGGCCTTAGGAACCTAAAACAAGCTAGAAGAAGCGTAAGTAGCCTCGAAACTGCTCCAAAGAGCGATTCCACAAAAGAAAACGGGACCAAACACGAGAAATAAACAATACAGAACACACTTATCAACTCCCCCACACTTAACCCTTACTCGCCATCGAGTAAGCACGAACTAACTAATAACTAAAAGAAGCTAGACTACTAACCGAGCGAGTATTAGCGCATCCTACGCCCTTTCAACTCATGCGAGAACACTTAGAGGAAAAGTGCTCTCCGCAAGGCAAGTGAGGTCTTGCGATAAAACAGTGGATACAACCAAACGCGAAAACACACAAACAAGCAAACAAACAAACAAACAAACAATCGGTTACATCCAAAAAAAACAAATACCGCTTCCCTCAACAAAGCGGTGAAAGAGACACCGGTTAAGGACTCATGGCAAGTGACAACGTTCCCAAGCTAATAACACAGATCGATATGGACGAAACCCTAATAGTATGACAACAAAGCAATAAAGACGTTGGTAACTTACCTAGGTCCTCCTAACCTTCTAAGAACGTACCACGGGACGATAGGCGGGATGGAAAAAGGGTGAACAACGGAGTTAGTCGACACTGTAAGTAAAGTGAAACCTCGCCCCCTTTAGCGTTAAGCCAAGAGGGTCGTGCCATGCTAAAAAATAACCTAACTAGTCCAAGTAAAAAGGTGGATATGGTTGCAAAATGAGGAAATACCGACCATTACCGCTATCATCCTTACTAGGGACTCGGTCCTTTGGTAGGCTCTTCGTGATAACAGTCGGTAAAAGGCTTATTTTTGAGGGGGTGAGAATTTTTTTGTGGAATGATTTTCTTGGCATTTTTCTTCTTTTGTATTTTGCTTTTGAGTTATACCATTTCTTTTTCTTCTTTTGTATTTTGTTTTTGATTTGTTGTGCCTTTTCTTTTTATTCTTTCTTTTCTTTCTTTCTTTCTTTTTCTTTCTTTTTTTTTCTTTCTTTTTGCCTTTGTTTGCCCTTTTGTCTAAATTTTGTATTGTAGGCAATTCTTGCAACCAAGTAAGAAACTTTCAACAAATTGCAACTTATTTGTAGAAATGTGTAGAAGGTAGGGAAATGGGTATGTCGGGCGCGCACTTTCCCTTCAATCCCACAAAAAGGGGGAAACTTGGACTAATCAAACAATTTCGAACACGGTCACCTAAGAGATGGGGCTCGGGAACCAAGGCCTTTTCACTCCGTGGGTGATCAAAATGGTCAAAATGCAAATCTCGTAATAAATTCCTAGTAGACTAGGTGGACTCAAGGTAAGAAACCAACGAAATCATTGATTTAAAGTCATTCTACTAGACTAAAGTCCAAGACTCGATTCACATCACTAGAAAGGGAAAGTAAACACTTGCCCACTAGCCTCAAAACTGGGTTTTCGAAAATATTTTCTACACTAGACTCACAAACTATACAAGGCAAAACAAAGACGAAAGAAAATGAAACGAAACAAGACAAAACAAAATGAAACAAACACACACAAAAAAAGATAAACAAACACCACCCCGAAACTTCCAAACAAACAACCACATCAACCGCAAACTCCAAAAAGCTCCACCCGAGCATACACCATCACAAAACATCCTCCAAACTTCACAAAGGAAAAAGGAGAAAGAAATGAAAGGATATTACCGAATGTCTTGAGTTTTTCGAAACTTATCGATGATCACGCAACCTACAAGGAAATCGAGGGGGAGCAAAACACACAACACAACAAATATACGACACAAAGACTCAAAAGAAAAAGACACAAAAGAAAATCTTTTTTATTTTTAAGAAAATTTTCAAATTTTTAGGGATTTTTAAGATTTTTTCGAAAAAAACTACGAAAATAAAACTAAACTAGACTAGGATATCGCTCCCCCACACTTAAACCGAGCAATGTCCTCATGCTCGATCAGTAGTGTGTGGAAGACACTAAAAAGAAGAGAAAAAGGGAAAAATAAAGTTAGAAATCAAAAATGAAAGTGAAGAAAGGGTCGAATGTGTCCGGCCGGGGTGTAATCAAGTCACCAAGGGCCGAGACGAGAAAAGATATGGATGGGGGAAGAAATAAAAAGAAGAAAATAAAAGGAAATGGGAGGGGAGGGCTAGGTGTAATCAAGTCACCTAGCCCGGATTCCGCCCGAATCCGACTAAATTCGACCAAAAAAGGAATAAAAATAAGGAAAAAGTGAAAAGACTTGTCAATTTGGATTTTTCAAATGATTCTCGATATAATCACGTCATCGAGAATCGGGAGCAATCACCACAAATGCCCCAAGGGCCACCATGAAACCAAAAGGATAAAGGGAAAGGGAACATACAAAGAGAGACTAGCAATAAAAGACGGAAAAGAAAGGAGAGTCGCCTACCAAACGGTTAGCAACTCATTTTCTCCATTGTCTCAATGATCGTTATCGGCACCTTGCTTGTCTTCATCATCGTTATTCCTCTTCTTCCTAAATGTAGTCACATGGTTGAAGTATTGGGCTTGTAATGGTGTAATGAGGTTGGGATTTGAGGGGAAACTCGGTGTATAGTGATGAGAAGTTGAGATGAAGGTGCATAATTGAAGTATAAGGATGAAATGATAGTGGCAAAGGTAAGTAGGGAGGTTGGGTGGGGGTATAAAGTGGTGGGGTGGGGCTTAAATGAAGAAAAGAAGGCAAAAACCACCTAAGGTACTCCTTCCCGGTCGGGAACAACTCTTCCCGGTCGGGAAGCTCACCCTTCTCGAGCGGGATGGCCTCACAGTGAGCTGTCTTTTAGAGCACAACTCGTCCCGGTCGGGAAGACACCCATCTCGAGCGGGATGCTTCTCTAGCTCTTCATTCCTCTAGATTCTACCAAGTCTTCCACCCTTAGAACACTACCAACTACGGGATACAAATCCCGTACCCAAAAGTTTATAAAAAGCTCAAAAACCGACTTCCTCCACCAAACTTCAAACTCATATCATCCAACAGCTCTTCAAAACTCTTCATCTTCACTTCAAACCTATCAAGTAAGCTCAAAATTTTCCATCAAAAATCCCTCCCTCACATCACTCAAGAAAATTCCAAATAACAAGAACTCCACAAAACAAACCAAACCTAGAGACCAAACAAACTAATCACACAAATACAAACACAAAAATTCAAAAGAAGAAGAAAGAGGAATATACAACATGACAGTTCTTGAGGAACTCCGTCAAACCGAGGATGGTGGACTCTTCATTCTTATCCATAGCCCTCAAGGGCTCGGAGGAGCAAGTCAATGGCACGAGCCACATCATTATGAGGACTCATTGAGTACCCGAGCCAAGCTATCCTCCAAAGCGTCCAAGTCGGAAGCGAGAAGTAGTCACCCAAAGACCCATTGTCATGTTTCACGTGATCTCCGGGGTCTTTCCAACCTACAAGATTTAATGACCTCTTCCTCCCTAAACACTGCCTCCAACCACAAGCAAGCTTCAAATATTTAACATGAGGCACAAAAAGCGGTTTTGGCCACATTTTCCAATTGCACACCTTCATATCTCCCTCAAGTTGTGGTTCCCAATCTTCAAGTCTTAAAAAATCACTTGTCCTCATATCATCTTGAAGGAGAGAATTGAAACTTCTACCGGCGGTTTCTGTAACACCCGCTATTTTTCCTAACGTTTTTATTCTTTCCGTTATGACTTCGTCATAACTCTGTCACATTTCGGCCTTGCGTTTCATCTTTTTCCAAGCATTATTTTCATTTTTGGGTTTAATGATATTTATTTATTTATTTTAAAAGTTTTAATTCGTTTAAATCTATTTATTAGATTTTCTTCGCAAACAATTTTTTTTTTATTTCTCTACGAATTGACATTTTTAAGCTTGGATTTAAGTTATTCCATTTCCTAAAAATGTTTAAATACATTTATATAATATTTTCAACTAAGAAATACTTTTTTTTACAAAAACTTAGCCATTAATGATTTTATTACGAAGCTTCGCGAATAATTATTTTCTTACGCGAGGTTTACTCGAATTGCTTTGAAATGCCTCTAACTATTTTATGATTCTTCTTTTTATCAACTTATAAATCATTTATGACCTTTTCCCCATATTTTGGACTGACAAAGCTCCTTGTCGCAATTTTACTACGTTTTATTAATACGATTCATTTTATTACGTCAAATACGTAAAATCGAAAAGATATGATTATTTTCCTTCTCATTTAATTGTTGCATTATTGCTCAAACTCTTCACACTTTCTCTTAACCTCATTGGATTCCTCATTGGATTCCACATTGAAGATACCACATTGGATTCCTCAAATTATTTATTCTCATTTAACCTTTAGTAACCTCCCAACTCTTTTACATTCATTTTTCATAAAAATCATTCAACACCCTATTTCCTTCTCCCTTCCTTGGACTTGGCATTTATGGTTTTTCAAGGCCTAATTTTGCTTCATTTTCCAGTCATAATCGTCTCATCTTTATCATCAATTAATCCTCTTTCCGAGCCTATCGTTAAGGTAATAATCAATGATGTTTTCGATCGTTATTCACCTTGATTTTCTTAGTTTTTCTCATGGTATTTTTCTACCATGAACTTCCTGTATGGTAGGTTTTGTGGACTATCTCGAGGTCCACGAGTATCTTATCAATTCTAGTTTGGACTAGAGGTAACGTCGAGGTTACTCGGTATTTCGTGATTTTAATTGTGTAGTTGCATGTATATTTTCATATTTCATTTTTGAAAATATATGTATGTCATATAATCTATAAAATTTTTAAAAGTTGAAAATTTGCATGTTTCGGTATTTTTATCGCTTTTACGAGATTAACAATTAAATTATTGTATTAATTTGTAAAATCGTAATATTCGGCCTAAACTTGTAATATATGATTATATTCTGTAAAATCGAGGTTTTCAATGATTTTTAATAATTTGGTATTTTTCTGATATTTTAATATCGATTATTGAAATTTTACCGTTTACGAACAAAAACGATTAAAAAACTATTTTTATTTCTAGCACTTAAAGATTTTATTTTAACCTGAAATTTGACGTGGATAATATTTTTGACAAAAAATCATTTTCTAAATTTTTTCATAATTTTTCGGAATTGTTAAGTGGGTTAATTAATTAATCACTTTAAATCATCGTTTATCGTTAAAACCGTGTTTGTCGTTTAAATTCTCGATTTCTGGTCTTTTGTTTGAATCTGAAAAAAATAGTAGTTTCTTGAAAATCATTATTTTTAAGTTTAATAATAGTTTTTGGATATTAATACTTAAATCGTTTTGTAATTACTATTTTTATTGATCGTTATTGTCAAAATTAGACGATTAACGAGAAAACCCTTTAAAAACCGAGTTTAAGGATTCTGGAAAATTTTATTTTCTGAACAGAATGTCCAAAAGTATATTTTAGCTATTTTACGTAATTTTTGTACTATTTATTAAAGTCTTTATTTAATAGTAATGATTTTTGGACAAAATTACGATTTATCGTTAAAATGCTTCGTCTTACATAAAAGAATTATTTTTCCATCAATTTTGAAAATATTTAAATCTGAAACTTTGAGAGTTAAATCACCCCTTATCATATTCTAAATTTGTTTAATGATTTAAATTAAAGAAAAGACGTTAAAAGATTTAATTTGACATTTGCTGTAAGATCTTATTTATGCTTGTTTTGTCGAAACTATTAATAATTAGAGAATTTTAGTTTTTATAAATTTTGGAAACACCCTAATTAGTAGTACTAAAGTTTTAAGACATTTTAATCATTTTATAAACACTTGTATGATATTTCAATAATTTCATAGACCCATTTATCCTTATTTTGGAAATTAATATTGTTAAGGCCGAAAGTATTAGTTTTATAAATCTATATCTTTTACTAAAAATGTTTTATTAGTATGAACTAATATTTTCGCTATTTTGATATGATGGTATTTTTGTAAAGTTTCTAGATATAGAAGTTTCCTAAAATAGAAAGTTTCCTCTTTTGGAAGGCGGTTCTTTTTCCCTTTTGTTCTCTTGTTATTTACAATGATTATTGATTGGGGTCGGCAGCCTGGCACTAACAGCCTGCTAGGCAGGCTCCCATAGGATTGCCTAGAAGGCCCAGAAACCGACCCGGCAAACAGTCAAAACAAAGAACATGGAAGTGGGAATAACTACTGAGGAAAACAGCTGACCGCCGGGCCAGCAGGATGACGTAGCCTACTGGAGCCTAGCCCTCACAGCTCAAACCCGCCTACTCCCTGGGGAAATCTCCGGAGGCAGAGCAGGGATCCCCAGGGGCCTTCTCGTCATTTCGCCTAAGGTAATTGAGAGTGGGTGGATGAGAATACGCCACTTGTCACCTCCTTATCCACCCATTCTCCTTCTACATCCCTCTCTTGTGGGAAGGTATAAATACTCTTCCATTTCCCACAAGAGAGGGGTTGGATTTTCTCTCTCTAGAACTCTTACTCTTAAATCGCCACCTAGTTCCTCACGGGCTAGGTTTCTTAAGGCATTCACGGACTGACTTAGGCATCGGAGAGGATTTCCTCGGACAACCTCCGAGGCCCTGTGCGTTCTGTGTGTAGGGGGCCAGCCCATTCCGCCGGGAAGGTCCGACTGAAGGAGCGAGAGGAAGGAGAGCCAGACAAAGATTGATTGATTGACATTCAAAGCAACATTGAACAATACAAACCCGAATTCCACGTCGGGTTAATTGATTCTAATACCGGAACAATTTGGCGCCGTCTGTGGGGAAGATCTGGTTGTATCCACGAATTACCCACAAAAATCAACCATTCCCAATTACAAAAACTAACCAATCAAAGTAATCATGCCGGAAATCGTTGACACCAGTATAGGGGTAGGTCCGACGGTCCCACCGGTGACCCCCCTATACGGCATGCCGCAGCCGGAGAGAGCTCCTCCCACCACGACCCTGGGGATGGGAGGAACCAGTCTCCTGGGCATGCCAAATGCAGCTGTAGCACCTGAGTTGGGGGCACACCCAGGGCACACCCTGAACCTGACCCCAGCTCAGATGGTACAGACAGCTGCCTTCTTCTCTGCGATGCTAAACCAGGAGTTCACTCCTGAGGACCTGGTAGGCAGGGTTGCAACGACCCCCAGGCAGCCTCCCTCAATGAGCAGGGATGAGGCTGGGGGCACGAAGCGAACCGCCGCCAGAAACGCCCAGAGGAAAGCAAGAAGGACAGCTCAAGTATACGCGCAGGTGCAGAGGCGCATCACAACAGGTAGCCAAGAGCCGCCCGCCCAACAACAGGCGTTCTCCATTCACACCACGGAGTCCGCGTCTGGAGAGCAGAGAGGTCTATCCCAGGGATTGCAGGAGCCGATGAGGCATAGGGAGCCTGCATCTAAGCGCCTAGGGGAAAAGCAGGGCGGAGTCTTCTCCAGGTTAACGCCGGCAGCCAAGGGACAGCCAGCCCCAAGGTTGTCCCAAAGCCTGCAGTCTAGGCTTAACCGGGGGCAGCCGCTTGAGTCCAAACACCACCAGGATGACAACCTCTGCCAGTCCCGGAGAAAAAGATCCAGACAAATCTCCCCTGAGACAGAGGACGAAGCAGCGAGCAGGCGGCCATCGAGGCACCGCTCCCCCAGTACGAGGAAACCAATCCCTAGACAATGGGATATCCACGGTAACCAGTCTGGGGAAAGCAGGTCACGAGTGGTAGGCAGGCCTACAAAAACTCCTCTTCATCCTGATGTACAAGAATACCCCATCCCAAAAATCAAAATGCCCACCGTCAAGTTTGACGGGACCACAGACCCAGAGGATCATCTGGCGGCATTTGAGAGTCACATGGGCATGTATGACGTGGATGACGCAATCTGGTGTAAAATCTTCCCGACCACCCTGGTAGGACTTGCACAAGGATGGTTTAGGGATCTTCGCCAGGGATCGATCAGCTTCTTTATAGAGTTAGCCGAGGCCTTCCTTGAACAATATGCAGGGAACAAAAGGAGGCGACTCACTCGTTTTGACCTAATGACCCTGAAGCAGAAAAAGGGCGAAAGCGCCAGGGAGTACCTAAAGAGGTTTGACTTGTCCTACCAGCAAGTCAAGGAGATTGATGATTCCACAGCTGCTTACGCCCTGACAATCTCCCTGCTCCTAGGGGAAATGAAGATCAGATGATCAGGGCCCAGCCAGAAACTTTGGCCAAGGCCAGAAAAATCGCTGAAGGGTTTATTCTGCAGGAAGAGTTCCACAGCCTGCCGGACACCCCTGCAGGCCAGACAAAGCCGCAAGAGGGACCGTAGGGTGGACGTAGCAGAAACGAGCAAGGCAAACAAAGAGAGGAGGGGGATACCCCCAGGAAGGAACGCACTGCCTACCAGCCAAGGTTTGACAGCTACACGGCCCTCAACAGGCCGAGGTCAGAAATCTTTGAGCTGGAGAAGGAAACAGCAAAATGGAATCGTCCAAACAAGTCGCGCAGCCCAAAAGGGGATCCTAAAAAATTCTGCACGTTCCACGATTGAATAGGACACACCACAGAAGAATGCCGACACTTAAAAGACGAAATAGAGAAACTCATAAGAAACGACTGGCTGGGTAACTATGCAGCATGGAACAAACCCCAAAAGGAGGCGGCGGACAAACCCGAAGGCTCAGCCCAAAATCGCACGATCATCCATGTAGTGTCAGGAGATGCAGAGGGGCGAACCAGCAGACGAAGCCAGAAAAGGCAGATCCGTGAATTACGGAACCAAATTTGCTACGCCGAGAGGGCAGGAAGTCCAAGAGGCACTACCCTGAGCATCACCCTGAAGATGCAGGGAGAGTCATATACCCGCATAGTGACCCTTTGGTCCTAACTCTTGAAATTAGCAATCATATTGTCAAGAGATGCATGGTGGACACTGGCGCCTACACAAACCTCTTGTACAAAGACGCTTTTGAGAAAATGAATCTAGAAAAAAGACACCTGAAGCCAGCCCCTGGATCCTTGTATGGGTTCAGTGGGGCAGGTGTACTTCCCATGGGAGTCATCGACTTGCCGGTAACATTCGGGGAAGGGGCCTCTGCCAGGAATGTCAGGGCATCATTTGTTGTGGTGGATGCCAAGTCTGCGTACAACGCCCTGATAGGGCGGGCCACCCTAGATGAGATCGAAGTCGCTGTGTCAATCAGGGCCCTCACCGTAGCCTATGTGAAAGACTTTGGCATGGAGGGGAAGGTCCATGGGGATCAGAAGTCTGCCAGACACTGTTACTCCGTGGCCCTGCAAGCCCATGAAACAGAAAGGAAAGGAAAACGAAAAGCCGAGGGTTCACCTAGCAGGGAAGGTGATATCCCAACTGCACAGCAAACAGCCGCCCACCTAGAGCCTGAAGGAGAGAGCATGCTGGTGGACTTAGAACCAGGAAGGCAGGCCCTCATAGGGGCCGACCTGGAGGAGTCCTACCAGAAGGAGTTAATTGCAGTCCTAAGAGAAAATAGGGACGTATTTGCTTACTCTGCAGATGAGATGCCAGGGGTCGACCCGGCTTTTATTGTTCACAAGCTGAATGTTAACCCGGACGCTCGCCCTGTGAAGCAGAAGAAAAGAAACATGTCCGTAGAGAAAGACGCGGCGATAAAAGAAGAAATAGACAAACTCTTAAAGGCAGATTTCATCGAAGTCTGTGACTACCCTGAATGGTTGGCAAACGTTGTGATGGTTAAAAAGTCGCCAGGCGCATGGAGAATGTGCGTAGACTTCACAAATCTTAACAAAGCCTGCCCAAAAGACTGCTACCCCCTGCCCAGGATAGACCAACTGGTGGATGCCACTAGTGGGTATACAACGTTAAGTTTCTTGGATGCATTCTCTGGGTACCATCAAGTGTACCTCTGGCAGCCTGACAGGGTGAAGTGCGCCTTCATAACCAGCCATGGCACTTACATGTATAAGATGATGCCATTTGGGCTGAAGAATGCAGGCGCCACCTATCAGCGATAAGTGGACAAGGTCTTTGAGAACCAAAAAGGGAGAAACTTGGAAGCCTACGTCGATGATGCAATTGTCAAGAGCAAAGGGGACAAGGAGCATCTAACAGACCTGCAGGAAACATTCTCCTCCCTGCGGCCATACAAGATGAAGCTGAATCCAAAAAAATGCACATTCGGAGTCCGATCCGGAAAATTCCTGGGATTCTTAGTCAGCTCCAGGGGGATAGACGCCAATCCCGAAAAAATTCAGGCGGTCCTAGACCTCCCGGAGCCTAAGACCATAAGGGACATTCACCGGCTCACAGGCAGGATGGCTGCCCTGGCCTGCTTTATCGCCAGATCGGCAGACAAGTCCACCCCATTCTTCAAAGTGTTAAAGGGCAATAAGCAATTCAAATGGGAGGATGAACAAAAGAAAGCCTTCGAACAATTGAAGGAACACCTGAAGAAACTCCCTACCTTGGCAAGACTAGTGGCCGGAGAAAAACTGTACCTATACATTGCTGTCACCAACACAACAGTGAGTGCAGTCATCCCGAGGGAGGAAGCAGGCTCACAACAACCCATCTAATTTGTGAGTCACGCCCTGGGGGCAGCCGAAAGAAACTATCCTTTGATAGAAAAAGCCGCCTATGCAGTCATCATTGCAGCCAGAAAACTCAGACCCTACTTTGACGCGCATCCCGTTGTGGTCCTCACCGACCAACCACTGAAAAAGGTATTGGAAAAATTTGAGAAATCAGGAAGGCTGCTAAAATGGGCAATCGAGTTAAGTGGGCTGGGGATATCATACCAACCAAGGACAGTCATCAAGGCACAAGCCCTGGCTGACTTCCTGGCTGAGTGTTCCCATTCAGGGGAAGAAGAACCCCCCGCCGAAGAATGGATCGTACACACTGACGGATCCTCAACAGCCAATGGAGCAGGGGCAGGCGTTGTACTGACCAGCCCTGAGGGAGCGGATTTTGAGCATGCGCTCAGATTCACCTTCCTTGCATCAAACAACGAGGCGGAATATGAGGCCGTACTCGCAGGGATAAATCTGGCTAAAGCCGCAGGGGCAGAGCGGGTTATACTAGCAACTGACTCCCAGCTCATTGCTAATCAAATTAATGGAGAATATGAGGCTAGAGATCAGACCATGGCCACCTACCTTGAAAAAGTAAAACAGGAACTATCAAGCCTGAAGTCCTATGAAATCAAGCAAATACCCCGATCACAGAATAATCGGGCTGACGCTCTATCAAAGCTGGCCAGCTCCAGCCTGCAAGACATAAGAAGGTCGGTTTGGGTTGATGTGATGCATGAAAAGTCCACCACTGCATGTCAGGCAGTCAGCACCATTGAAGAGGGACAGGAAAACTGGATGACCCCCCTCATTCAGTTCAAAAAGTACGGCATCCTACCACCTGATCCGGTACAGAAAAGGAAAATACAGGCCAAAGCAGCCTGGTTCATAATCATTGACGAAGAGCTCTACAAGAAATCTTTCACTTACCCCCTGCTCAGATGCCTAGGGGCAGACCAGGCTGTTGAAGTTCTGGAGGACATCCACTCAGGAATCTGTGGACATCACATCGGAGGAAGGTCATTGGCCCACAAAGCTCTAAGGGCAGGCTACTACTGGCCTACCATGCTAGCAGATGCTAGAAGCCTAACCCAAAAATGCAGAAAATGCCAACTCTTCGCTCCGTCAATCCATGTCCCAGCCCAAGAACTCAGGCCGATTTTATCTCCCATTCCTTTCGCCCAATGGGGGATGGACATACTGGGTCCCTTTACCACAGCTACAGGGGGACGAAAATTTCTGATCGTGGGGATAGACTACTTCACAAAGTGGGTTGAAGCTGAAGCAGTCCCAAACATCACCGAGCCGGCAGTCAGGAAGGTCATTTGGAGGAACATTATAACAAGATTTGGCCTCCCAAAAACATTGGTATTTGATTATGGGAGGCAATTTGATAATGACCCCCTAAGAGCCTGGCTGGAGGGGCATGGGATAGCCGTCGCCTATTCCGCCGTCTGCCACCCTCAGACCAATGGGCAGGCCGAGGCCGCAAACAAACAGATCTTAAACGGACTCAGAAAGATGGTAGACGATCTCAAAGGAAGATGGCCAGACGAGCTGCCAAGCATCCTCTGGTCAATAAGGACCACCAGAAAAGTGTCAACAGGTCAGACACCATTTGGCCTGGTATATGGAGCAGAGGCTTTGCTACCCATCGAGGTGCAAATTCCTACCCTGCGATCTCAGCAATACAACCAGGCTGACAATCACGAAGCAATGGCCGAAGCTCTTGACCTGGTCCATGAAGTCAGGGAGAAAGCCAGCACCAACATAGCAGCCTACCAGCAAAGAATGAGAAAAGCATACAACAAAAGGGTGCATGAGAGAAGATTTCAGGTAGGCGACCTAGTGCTAAGGAAGACACAGGCTGTTGGAAAATCTAGGGAGCACGGCAAACTAAGCGCCAACTGGGAAGGCCCATACCAAGTGATTGGGAATAGGCACGTACAAAATCGCCAACCCAGCAGGCCAAGAGTTGAACGCACACTGGAACGCCGACACCCTGAAAAAATACTATGTATAGCTAAGTCTTAAGGAAGTCACGTCTATAGAAAAAATACTGGCGGAGGACGATCAAAAAAGAAATGTCGACGACTCCGACCAATCTTATGTTTTAACGAAATTTCTATGACACTCGAGAATTCGTACTCGTTGCCTGTATAAGCTTGCGCTCACACACACAAACGAGCAGGGAGCAATAGGGGGAGGCCCCCCTGTTGCCAGAACCCAGAAAAGGGGACACCCCAACAAAAACTTTGAAACCGCTGCCTATCCTCAAGCAGAAAGGATGCAGGCCACACACGGCTAACAAGGACTGGGGGCAATTCCCCAAAACTTGTATAGAAACGCAAAAGCTCTCCCTGCCTACCTCTGGGCAGGCAGGGAGGAAGCCCCCTGGACTCCGAGCAGAGGCCAGGGACAAGCCAGGCTACGCACAACTGACAAGGACTGGGGGCAATTCCCCCAACCTTGTATAAAAAACGCAAAAGCCCTCCCTACCTACCTCTGGGCGGGCAGGGAGCAAGCCCCCTGGACTCCGAGCAGAGGCCAGGGACAGAGGCCAGAGACAGGCCAGGCTACGCACAACTGACAAGGACTGGGGGCAATTCCCCCAACCTTGTATAAAAAATGCAAAAGCCCTCACTGCCTACCTCTGGGAAGGCAGGGAGCAAGCCCCCTAGACTCCGAGCAGAGGCCAGGGACAGGCCAGGCTACACACAACTGACAAGGACTGGGGGCAATTCCCCCAACCTTGTATAAAAAACGCAAAAGCCCTCCCTGCCTACCTCTGGGCAGGCAGGGAGCAAGCCCCCCCGGACTCCGAGCAGGGGCCAGGGACAGGCCAGGCCAGGCACAACTGACAAGGACTGAGGGCAATTCCCCCAACCTTGTATAAAAAACGTGAAAACCTTCCCTGCCTACCTCTGGGCAGGCAGGGGACAGGCCCCCCGGATTCCGAGCAGAGGTCAGGGACAGGTCAGGCTGCGCACGACTAACAAAGGCTGGGGGCAATTCCCCCAACCTTGTATAAAAAACGTAAAAGAAGCAGACTAAAACAAAGGAAAGGCATTCCATAACAAAACCCATGAAGGGTAGAAAGTTTTTACAAAACAACTAAGGCAAAGATCCGGAAGAATAGATATTACAGACAGCTGGCCATAACAAAGGCTCAGCGCAGAGAGTAAGGCTATTACAAGAAAGGATAAGCATCATGGAGCATCCTGGCTTGGGCCGGCAGCTGCCTCAGGTGGTCTGGCCGCCCGAGCCTCATTCTTAGCAGAGTAGAGACTCCGGAAAGCCTCTTCATCAAACGCAGGGAGCATTTCCCCAATCACCTCCATCACCAACTCCAGGGAAGAGTTGGCGCCACTCACAAAGCTTGCATCCACCGCAGCCTCGGTCTCCTCCGCAAGGGCCTCTTTTTCTTTCTTCCACTCTCTCTTGGCCTGCTCAAAGGCCGAGTCAGCTCTGGACAGTTGCTCCTATAAGTCAGTTATTTTTCCCTTTAGGTGCCCCACCTCAGCCAGAGAAAGGGTAGCCTACTCCATTGACAAACGGCTCTCCTTCATATCAGCTTCCAGCTTGGCTACCTCCCTCATAGCTCTCTCTCCCTGAAGTTTCCATTGACCAGCCTGGTCCTTTGCCTCCTCCAGCTCACCCTCCTGCCTCGCCAACTTCTCTTTTAAGTTGTTTATCAAAGTTATGTCCCTCTCCACCATAGCCAGGCGGTCAGGAGGAGGAGCCCCTGGTGTGACGGTCAATTCTTCGTCACTCAGACGGCTGAGGGCCGCCAGCTCGGCGGACGCCAGCAAAACCTTAGAGGTGCGCTGGATATATTGGAGCACCTGGTGAGAAGTTGAGGTCACAGACTTGGTAAGGCGGTCAGCCAAGACAACGCCAGAGTCGGAAAGTAGGCCCGATACATCCACACTATCACCAGCGGTATAATGAAACTTCGTGTTCTCCTCTGGAAAGGGAATGCTCGGAAGTTCACGTGCAGGGCGCTTTGCTTCAGGGGAAGCAACATCTGCCTCCAAATCCACCACATCAGCCCCTGAGGGCTCCCTACCCCTCTTCTTTCTCGACTCTAAAGGGGCACTCTCCCTAGTCCCCTCTGAATTCACAGGGTGCGACCCTTGGGAAGTTCGGGGCCCGGCTGGAGAGACGCCTTGCTTCTGACCAGGGGAGGGGGTGGCCCCTGAGGTGACTTCAGCCTCCCCTTCGTGAATACTGGGGGAGGGGGTCGTCGGCTTTGCTGACGGCAGTCGGGGAGGGAGAGGCAGCCTCCTACCAGCAGCGAAATCCTTTACAAGCTTCATCAAGCTTTTCTCCCCTTTCTTGAAATTTGAAGGGAGGGAGGGACGCTTGGAAAGGACGACAAACTCCTCACTCAAACCTAACCTCTTAACTTGCCTCCTTGTCCAACGGCGAGAAGCAAAGTCTGCAAGAGAAAAAAGGGCAGTCAGTTAAAAAGCAAAGGAATAAGAAATCTCAGAAAAATCGCGCCAGCAAAAGCCCCCCAGAACTACCTTCACGGCTAGTGATTAGGCCCAAGGGAAGCAAATACTCGTCTGTGGTTATAAGCTCCGCATGAGGGAGCCAGAAAGCAGGGCCAAAGACACCGGACTTATCCGCAACAATTTCAAACTTCTTAATTAAAATCTCTTCCTTTGGACTCAGCTTAACCTCCAGAGCCTTCCCCCCGACGCCTGGGTGGTATTCTTCGCGAGTTTCCATACGGGTGTGAACATGGTTCCTAAAATGCCTAGGAATCCTCCACCCTGACGCGCTATGTACGTACAAGAAATTATTTTTCCAGTCTTTCAGGCTGCTCATAGCCGGCCAGACCAAGGCGTACTTCTTCTGTCTCTGCAGGGACCAATAACCAAGGGAACCGTCCCCCCCTGAGAGGATACCATTTGAAGACCAACCATGAAGCGAAGGGCATCAATGGAAGGCCCCTCACCATGGAAAAGACAGGTCCAAGTGTAAGCTATCAAGGACCTAATAGCTATGGCAATCAGCTGAGCTATAGCAACATTCATCCTCCTGAAGGTCTCCTCCAGGAAGGGATGAAGAGGGAATCGCAGGCTGAATTCTAAAGCCTTGTGATAAACAGCCACACAACCCTCCGGGGGGGCAGCATACCGTGTCTTTTTCCCCCGGGACTACGACAGTGTACCCTACCCCAAAGTTATAGAACTTTTCAATTTCCTCGGCAGCATTGCTTTCTAGGATCAAGTCCCTATTCTTGGCCTCGGGGTAGGTCTTTATGGGAACTAAGTATTTCTTCTTATCCAAATAGTAAGTTTTCCCCCTCTCCCTACGGATGAGGGGGCCGGCAATCCTGGAAGGGTCTACTTCCAGGGCCTCATTATCAGAGTCAACAACGTCAAAGGGAGCGGGCTCAGGTGATTCAGCGTCCTCCCCCTTGTCAAGATCCTCCTCTTCCCTGGGTCCAACCCCAGAAGAGGAGGCTAAATCACGCTTATCCCCGTCTCCACCTTCATTCCTCCCAAGTAAAGAACCAAAAGAAAAAGCGCGGACTCGAGACATACTGGGTATGAAGAAAAGTACCGATGAAAGAGAAAGAGGACGAAGATTCAAAGAAAGATTCTAACCTAGAATGTCGGTCGTCGCCGGAAAATGTGACAGTAGACACTTCATGATCTCACAAAGTTCTCAGCAACGAGGACGATTTAGGAGTAGGAGAGAAGTTACAAATTTTGAAAAGTGTAAAAGAAGGAAATGAAAGAGGAGAGGGGCTTATATAAAGCCCAGGAAGCCTAAAGGGCCACCTCTCTGACAAGACGTCCCCAATAACCTGCCCCACGTGTCACGCGCTGAACACAAGCTGCTCACCCCTTCCCAAGAAGGGCCTCGAAAAGGCAAAAAGTGTCAGAGGAATAGTCGACTGGCAACGTCATCCCCGCAAAAAAAAAAGAAAAAAAAAAGAAACAAAGAGAATAGCCAAGTCGCTCGGATTTTTTCATTAGCCTTAATGGAAAATGGGCAGGTTACATATCATGCCAGGCGAGTAATGAAAATACATAAGAAAATACATAAGAGCCTAAATTTCCGGCTCGGCGCACCTATGCCCTGCTAAGCAGGCCTAATCATCATCTAAATCTGGAGAATGGTCTCCAGGGCTATTTTGACCCCCGAAGTCCGATCCCCAATCCCAGTCTGGGGAGTCCTTGAAAGGGTCATCAGGGAGCCCGTCCTCATCCCTATCGCTCAAACGGCCCAGACCCTCACTGTCTTCGGAGTCTCGGCTACTGTCATCCCAATCCCTGCCATAGGGAACAGCCTGAGATTCATCACAAGTACGACAACCTGTTCTCTTCACGGGAGAAGAGGGACCTGACCCCAGGGAAGAATCCGCATCAGAGCAGTCGGGGTCAAATTGTTCAGGGTGCAGCCACGGGAAACATTCGTGGCAACCCCGATCAAAGCACCCACCTCCCTGAGGACAGCGCCTAAATCTGGAAGCAGCAGGAGGCGAAGATCTCTTAGGGCGCTTGCCCGCCCTGATGGAAGCTTTCCGACCACTCCGACGAGGGTGTGGCCGTGAACGACGGCTGCGGCAGATGGCCCGGTGAGCCGCCCGAGCATACCAGAGTCTCCAAAATCCTTTGAAAAGAAAGGTGACAGTACGAACTCCATGGCGAGGAATGGACTTTTTGATCCAAACCATAATTCAACAGAGAGAAGTGGAAGGATTGAGGGAAAGTTAAACGAAAATGGCGAGAAAAGGATGGAATTTATACAAGTGAAACGCAGCATTAAATGATGTCCCAACCGCCCTGGAAGGGGAAACCACCAATCACAAAGTCTTCACGTTTCCCGAAAGTCCATCGAGCAAAAAGGGTAATCATTGCAAGAAATCCTTCAACTCTTTGCATACCTGACACAACTAAGCTTCGTTCCTCGGGAAGGTACAAAGCATTAAATGCAGCAGTAAAGGTGGAAATAAGTCAACCTCCCTCCATCTAAGTAAAAGTCGCCAGCCAGAAGAAAGCCTTGCTCCCCTCCTGCTTGCGAGGGCCGATTGATTGGGGTCGGCAGCCTGGCACTAACAGCCTGCTAGGCAGGCTCCCATAGGATTGCCTAGAAGGCCCAGAAACCGACCCGGCAAACAGTCAATACAAAGAACATGGAAGTGGGAATAACTACCGAGGAAAACAGCTGACCGCCGGGCTAGCAGGATGACGCAGCCTGCTGGAGCCTAGCCCTCACAGCTCAAACCCGCCTACTCCCTGGGCAAATCTCCGCAGGCAGAGCAGGGATCCCCAGGGGCCTTCTTGTCATTTCGCCTAAGATAATTGAGAGTGGGTGGATGAGAATACGCCACTTGTCACCTCCTTATCCACCCATTCTCCTTCTACTTCCCTCTCTTGTGGGAAGCTATAAATACTCTTCCATTTCCCACAAGAGAGGGGTTGGATTTTCTCTCTCTAGAACTCTTACTCTTAAATCGCCACCTAGTTCCTCACGAGCTAGGTTTCTTAAGGCATTCACGGACTGACTTAGGCATCGGAGAGGGTTTCCTCGGACAACCTCCGAGGCCCTGTGCGTTCTGTGAGCAGGGGGCCAGCCCATTCCGCCGGGAAGGTCCGACTGAAGGAGGGGGAGGAAGGAGAGCCAGACAAAGATTGATCGATTGACATTCAAAGCAACATTGAACAATACAAACCCGAATTCCACGTCGGGTTAATTGATTCTAATACCGGAACAATTATATCTTTTGTGTATATCGATAATGACTTGTTTTGGAGTTATGGAATAAGGACAAGTGTGAGGTTAGAGTAATATATTCTGGGGTTTACGATTTTGCCATCAACTATAAGGCTGGTGTGTCTTTATGGGGCACACTGGTTGTTGAACCAAGCATATATGGCGTTCGGGAGTGTGTGTACATTTTGACCTTGAACTCGTGCCTCGCAGTGTAAGACGCCGTCGGGTTGAACTGGGTATTTATGGTGCACGGGAGGGGTGTGCATAGTATCTTGAACTAGGGCCACGCATTTATAAGTCGCCGTCCTATTATGGTTGAGTAGCCTAGTTAGAGACCGAAGTTTGATTTGTTTGAACTAAGTTCTCGAAGCTAGTTTCTAGTATTCTCCTGGTGAAAGTCTAGCCGTCTACAATAATTCAATCCATAACGTCATTTTGAATATTTTTATTATTATCGATAACATTTTGATTTGAAGGTTGGCAAATGTTTTATGTTTTCTTCGGAAAACTCATTTTTATTATATTGTTTCGTTACGTGAAGTTTTTCACTGAAAGCTTATTTTTCTTATAATCTTTTACTGATTTTCATTTTTATTATTTTTCTATAGTAGTAATTACATTTTTAAAATCATGTTATACGGTTGGGAGAACGTTGACATTGCTCCCCACTGATTGTGGTTGTTATGTTTTTAACATAGCAGGTATATGTGTTTCTCTTTGGGTGGGCTAGCGAGCAGTTATGGATCCAGCTTATTTATTTTATTAATTATGTCTTACGGATTGTTCAAACCCCTTTTGTGGATTGTTTTAAATTTTGGCCATTTTTATTCATGGTCTATTGTTTGACTTTACCATTTTAATTTACTAAGACATAGTTCTAGTATGTTTTAATCCCGATTCTACAGTGTTTCCGCCACTGTATCGTGTTAGAATTTCTAGGGGATTACAGTTGGTATCAGAGCATCACTGCTCCCAACGCTTACACACCTCAAATTAAGGAAAATGCCATTAAATTATTTAAACAGTAAATAAAAATATTATTAGAGATGGGTAGAAACAAGTAAGGACTTATTTGTTTAGCTTTCCTGTTCCTGAAACTCAATGGTTAGCATTGAATATTTGTTTTATTTGTCCAAGAAGAAGATAAGGGGACAAGAGGTTGACATGATGCTGCTCCAGATCGGGACAAGACCTACTTAGAACTCTCAACGTCTGCTGACTCGAGTGGATAACTTGGTGCTCCAAGAAAGATGCCAATGGTGACTCTTCAGCTCCGGTTTAGTTCGCATAAGCCACTGGCCAGATGATCAAGAGTAGATTCTACTTCTGTGACAGTGCAACAGACTCAGATGTGAAATCACTTTGGATCCGGATGGAGAGGCCCAATTCTAGTATGCTCGTATCTCTACGAGATGATGAAGATATCCCGCGATTTCCTTTGTGGAACCTTAGAGGTCTGAACATTCCCGTCTCGTTTTAGATCTTAGTTATCTAGGACCATCGATTCTTTTCCTTCTTCCTTCACTTCTTTCAACTCTTCTTTTATAAATTCTCGCCTTCATTCTTGAGGCAAATCTTCGACTAATTTTCTTACTTTACCATCTTTCCTCTTGAGATTCTTGGTTTGACCAAATTCCGTCTCAGTGGACCCCGTGAAAATTCATAAATGTTTGAGGTTTAGTACACCCTTGTTACATGGTTTGAGGATTGTGAGTATACTCTGTTATCTATCTTAGTAAGCTTTTGAGGATCGATTTGAATGATAAATTGTTGATTGATGGGATTAGGATGATACTATAGACACTGAACCTTGGGTTATAGGTACTTTGATTACTTTGGAGTACTTAGAGCTGAATACATTTTGGAGTAATAAGAGTATGTCATATTTGATGGATACTTAGTACCTAACCTAGAACCGAACTAAGTGTAACCGATAATATTACCTTGGGGTTCTTACCTAATGCTTATTTGATGGATGCATCGCGAAATTTGGGATCATAGAGTATTGTTTAAAGTGCTAGCCTGAGTGTTGTGGTACCATTAAAAGTTTCCATTATTGTTGTTAGAAATTTCGCTGACATAGATCTCTTTTGTTTCTTATGAATTAGATCGTTGATTGGTGTCTAAGGTTGTAACCTACGAGCTTTGAAGTTGAGTGATCTAACCTGGATGAATTACTCTTAACCATCAAGAAGAGAAATATCTTGCACCATCATAATTTGGGCTTATTCTGTTGTTTTGAGGAATACTATAATACAGATTATCTTATTAGGACTTTCAGGTTAGAACTCTTTGACCAACAAGATTGTGCCTTCGTCGATTTATTAAATATATTGTGGTTACACCGTGGGGATTTAAAATTTGATGAACTCCTAGAAACATTATTCGAATGACATATTTGAAGATGTGAGTGTTCGCTATTACCTATAGATTTGAGCGTGTTTGAAGATTTGTTATACGTTCCTAACTCCTGTACTTGCGGCATTATAAATATGTTGATGATCATTTTTGAGGATTTCGTACCCGAGCCTTGTTAAATTGGTGGATCTTGTTAGTGTTCCTTACTCGAGAAATTTGGAGTATACTTCGAGTTCAAACCTTATGAGCTTCGAGTTTAGAAACCTTATCGATTGCGAGTTTGGGTGTGTTTTGATGACCGTTGGAATTTTAATTGATGAGTTTAGAATTTAAATCATTTGTGGATTCTTACCATACTAATTGAAAGATTATATAAGTATGTAAGACTTAATTTTGGAGGTTGTGGCAGTTGATAATTTTGGAGGTTGTAGATTGAGTGGGACCACCTAGTATCGATATTGAACTTAGTATTGTTTTGATGGAATTAGGAACCTTTTTGTGCGAGTCGTACTAGGAATCTCAAGATGGTTAATTTCTTCTGTAATCCTTGAGAGATCTGTCTGACTCTCAATTCCGTCTTCCTTTCTGCTTCTCTTAAATTCTGTTACCCCAACCGCTGCCAACCCCTTTGACATTTATCGATTTTGAAAACTTTTGTTTTGATTTATTTTATCCTTGTTCTATTTACCCGTTAACCATTTTTTATTTGAACTTCCTATTTTATAAAAAGTTTGACTAGCTAAACCTTTTCGGATATCGTGAAATTTAACATTTTTGAATTTTAATTTAAGAACTTTATACTCCACTTTTGTTATATTTTTGGTTTATATTTATATTTAGATCTATTTCAGAAAGCCTTAATAATTTATTATAAATTATTTTGAAATTATTTCATTTTTATTTTCAAGCAATCAGAATTTTATAAAGACTTTCATATTTCAAATACTTCAATTTCTATAGGATTTTTATGTAAAATGTTTTAACATTGTCGAAATTATTTTATGTTCAGATTCGATAACATTTTTTAAAACTTTCATAATTACTTTGATAACATTTTCGAAATTTTAACGTTTTCAAATTGGTTTTCGTTTTATTGTTGGTGGACTTTTGAATCGGTTATTGAAAATTTTTGACGACTTGTCCGATTTCTACTAACTACAAAATTTGATTTCTCCAAACTAAATTTTGCTTCATCATAAAACGAAATATTATCGAATTTCTTAATCAAATTGTTTTACATTTATTTTGAAAATGTTTTGGTTGCCACATTTCCTTCCAGTTTGTTTACAAATGCTATTTAGCGTCGTTATTTTATCAATAACTTTACTTTATGATTTCACTAATTTAAAAATTCAATTTCCGAGTAGCTTAGCCCAATTCCTCTTGGAATAAATATTTTGCATTCGATTTCGTATCACTTTGAAAGTTGTTAAAAAAGAAAAAAAAATTATACAAATTCGTTTCCCCATCTTTTCGAGTAGGGTAATCTTGATTCTCTTTCTTCTTATTCTTAGTTTCGAGGACGAAACTTTCTTTTAGTGGGGAGGATTGTAACACCCTCATGACTTCACAACTTCTACCACCTCATTCAACTCATCCCAAAGCTTCATATCCTCAACGATAGGCTCATTAGAAGCGCCATGAAGGTCAAGAGGAGGGCAAGCGAAGGAGATTGAAGGTTAAACAAGTATGGAGGGGATAGACTCTTGAATTTCCTATATTTTATCGATGTTTTCATCAATGAAACTCTTCAAATTCCCACTAACCTCATCCAATTCTTCACCAACAATGCCTTCATCAAGGGTTATTTTCTCATTTGTCTCATCTTGGGTAGACAATCGAGGTTCTTCATAGCAAGTCTTGCTTCTCAAAGAGAATTCATTAGCGGCTTCATCATTGGGTTGTTCCCCTTCCCCAAATGAACATCCTTCATCAAGTTGTGTAGTTCGAGTTAAAAACATTAATGTTTTAGCCGCTATAGCATTTAATCTAGCTTTACATGCCTCGTTTTCCCTTTGATATTGGGCCATGATTTCATAATGTTCCTTTTGCATTTCTTGTTGGCTCTTTTGCAATTGAAGAATCGATTGATATAACTCCAAGTTGGGCATTTGGTGGTCATTGGGGTTTTGGAATGCTCCTTGAAAACCTTGATGATGCCCAAGGGGTGGGGCATCATATGGTTGGTAATGTGGTTGAGATGATTGGTAGTATTGTGGGTTGTGAGGCTCATAATGTGGTTGAGGTGAAGGGTAATATGGTGGGTTTTGGGGAGATTGGCTTCCATGTGAAGAAACATGATGAAACATGATGAAACATGGAGGGTTCACCATGATAATTTGAGTAATACGCACCATGATCATAGGATTGATAAGCATTCACTTGTTGGAAGCCGTTTCCATGTTCTTGAAACTCGTACCCACGGTTTTCTTGATTACCTCATGAAGCTTGATAGTAGTTAGGAGACGCATGGCATAGTCTCGATTCATAGAGGGAGAAGAGGAATTTATGGTGGCTTCTATAGGTGGGGAGTTTAGATCAATCTTCAAGTTTTGCTCAAAATCGTTGCTTGTACCCGGTTGAGAACCTCTCAATCTTACAACCGTCCGTTGACGAAGGCTTCGAAAAAACCCTTCCGACTCTGAGTTGTAAAAAAGAGGATGGTCACCACCTCTAGGCATAAACTGTAGACTAGGAGCAAACGTGAGAAGTCTAGTGCTTTTTGAGCACTAGACAAGAAGGAAATAAACTTCACACACACAAGAAGCAAACACAAAAATAAAGACAAAGTCAAGTAAATAGGCAAACAAAGCCTAAACTAGCACCGTCCCCGGCAACGGCGCCAAATTGATGGCAAGGATTCGTCGTCTATCCTACCGATCAAGTAGACCAACTAATCCTAAGCTAGGTAGCTAGGGCAAGTTGGGTCGATCCACGGAGACGGAAAACGGTCTAGACAAAGGTTCACCTAAGAGACTAGACTATGTCAACAAAGCTAAACAACTAAAACAATGAAGGGGGATAAAACTATGACTAAGAATAAACAAGTATAACAATTAAAGCTAAAAGATTCAACAAACTAGAGGAACAAAAGCTAAGAAGAAGAAGAAATCAATAAGGAAAGAACTAGGATTAGGTCGATGATGAATTATACCAATACTAAAGGATGAACAAAAGATTGAATCTTTGCATAAATAAACCCAAGGGAAGATCTCCAATGTTGTCAATAGAGTAGATCAACCCAAAAAGTCTTCATTAATACAAAGATGAAACAAGGATTAAACTAACATTAAGGAGTAATTAAGGAATGATTTAAGCTAATCTACACTAATCTAAGCTAATCTAACCTAAAGTATTCTAGGGTTTCGTGGTTGTAAGGTCATGTATCGTAGAGTCGTGAAAACAATATAAGAGGGGGGGTATATATAGAGTTACAAGAATAAGGGAGGCGAAAAAATAAAGTCGGGTAAGTGTTGGGTCCTTCCCGGCCGGGAAGGTGGTGATCCCGGTCGGGAAGGGGCCCATCCCGGTCGGGAAGACAGTGATCCCAGCTGGGACCATCCTCCAGGAGTCCGTCTTTTCTCGTCACTTCATCTCGGTCGTGATGGGTCCTTCCCGACCGTGATGGATCCTTATTTGCTCTTCCTAGGCTTCTTATCGATGCTCGGTGCTTGGGATATAATCAAGTGGGCTCCATGGGACTCGGGATCGAGTCTAAGCCACCGAGTCATCGTCGCTTCTCTTCGTTGACTCCACATGCGTCGGAAACGAGTCGGAATCGTTCCATTTCTCCAAGATAGGCCTTAGGAACCTAAAACAAGCTAGAAGAAGCGTAAGTAGCCTCGAAACCGCTCCAAAGAGCGATTCCACAAGAGAAAACGGGACCAAACACGATTAATAAACAATACAGAACACACTTATTAGAGTACCATTTGCATCCTCCTCGTAGTTGTCCTCGAGAGTTTCTCACTCACAGAAATCTGGTGACACGAAGCCACCTCTAAAAGTACCCTCATCCTCGTACCCTCCTATACTCTCAGCATGAGGTCCCCCACTTAGACCTAGACCATCCCCCCCTTTAACAGCATCCTTTATTTCTTCATCCGAGTAACCAGCATCACGTAGGTCATTCACAATCTTGCGTACCTCCTCGAAGAGATCAGTATTGCGTTGTCCCTTGCCCTCAATGACGGGGGCGTTCTGGGTGGTCTGCCTTAACTTGTCGACCAACGAAACAACTTCGTCGATATAATCGAGGACGGCTGGATCCTCCCAGAATTGTTGAGAGGATGGGTTTTGACTTTGGACTGCCTGGTTCCTCGCCGCTATTTCCTTCACATGTGAGGCAGCCTCCTCACAGTAGTTGCAAAACTTAACCGCACGATCCCGGAACTTCAGGAAAAACTCATGGTCGGCATATAAGTCAGTCAAAGTCAAATCAGTACAACATAATTAGTATAAAGCTAGACAACTACTGTAAAGGTGCGTGATCATGCAACATAATTACTGTGACTATACAACACACTGAGTGTGACTATATATCTTCAGGTGTCTGACTATACAGCTCAACGGTTGTACAAGCCGCGTGATTCTACAGGATAGTATGACTATATGTGACTATACAACATAACAGATGTGACTATATATCTTCGAGTGTCTGATCATACAGCTCAATGGTTGTACAAGCCGCGTGATTCTACAGGACAGTATGTGTGACTATACAACATACTGAGTGTGATCCTACAACATAATGACTGTGACTATTCAAAGTTACCTGTGTCACACTGGTTTATAAACACAGGTACGCTGTCACAGTAAAACGTTTATAAACAATTGAAAACAGTCACCATTAATCGATGGTATAAAGAGTGGATGTGAGATATCTTACGCCCATGGCACTGATCTTCAGTTGATCGTCGGTCTTGATCCCCGACGCTAGAGGGAGCAATTCGTGTTTAATATTACCCATAAGCGCTGTTCTTTCTGGACTGAAACGCTGGTTGTTAGAGGGCAGAGTTATAGCGGACAAACCCTCATCGCCCGTCACCCCACAAGTACGTGGGTACGATACCTTGGAGCGCAACTGATTCCCCAGTGACCCCGTCTCCAATTCCCTAGCCAGAAGATTACTTATCCTCTGTGCATCCCAATGTCCAATAAGTGGTAGGTCGTATCTGCAAGACTCGCTAAGGAAATCATAGCGTTGGAAGTGGGCAATCATCAGAACAGGGATGCACCCCCGGAGGTAATGAGGTTGTTTATTGGAGTCACGCGTCTCCTTACCCGCCCGCACCAGGTCCTGCAGCACCAAATTACACCAGTCTTGTTCTCGAATTAATTCCACATCATCCACCGCGGCCAGTAGGTTGATTTCGAGTGAGTTATTTGTAGTAGGCGCGATGAACGACGAAAATGCAAATAGGATAAACGTACGTACAAAGTCGTCGCCCGCGGTATCGGTTCTCAATAACTTCTTGTACAGGCACCCTAAACCAATTGGTCCGCCGACTTTCACCACGCCAAACTGCTTCCTCCAAGTATTTTTTAACCTGATCACGTCAGGTGAATCTGCCCCTTTTTGGTTTTTTGTTGGGATTACGCTCAGCGGCCGAGATCCAAAATGTAACACCCCTGATTTTTATATATTAAAATTTATTAATATTTTATTTTGTTTACGATTTAACTCGTATTTCTTAAATAATTATAAAACAGATTCATTTTTTTTAAATCGTTTGAACTCGTAAAATCCTATTTACCTCGAAAAGTCATTCTTATGCTTAAAATGTATCTTACTTTCGTTTCATTCGATTTACTCATTTTATTTCTATTCGAGTTTCCCTTTCGACGGTTTATATTCCTAGGTTCATCTTTATATAAACTTGAGTTCTTATTTTAAACTCGAAACTTATTTTAATTACCTCGTTCGCAATAACTTTTATTAATATCGAGAAATTGCTATTTAATCTTTTTCTACGCGATTTCGTACATAATTATTTTTGGAACATGATTTTAATACTAATTTCTCGTAAACAAGTTCTTATACGAGTTCCGTCTAGTTATTATAATAATTATTATTATTATTTTAATTTTTTTAAGTGACCCATTTACGATTTTAAGCGCGAATCGGGCTCACATTGTAGCAGACCCGACCGTTTCCCTCATCGGACTGAGACATTTTCGTGGTTCAGTTGAGAGAGTCAAAAACCGACTCGATATTCTCTCCTATCTTCGCTCCACTTCCCCTATTTTTGGCTATCTGTTTGAGTAAGTAGTTACTGACTCTCCAAACTTCTCTCAAACCTCCCAACACAATTTCATTATTCTATCATAACATTGTACGTATCCCTCTTCTCCTCTTCTCTACAAAAAAAATTGAATTGAACGTACAACAATGGTAATTTATTCTCAACTTTCTAATTACCGATCCTATTCCAATCTTGAGGGTAGTTTAATTACTCCTATTCTCCGTCTCATTTCCCTCTTTTATTAATTTATAATATGGTTTAATACCATATGTTAATTTATTTTGTAGGTTATCATATCAATTCCGACAAAGATGATTATCATAATTGACCCGGATCTCGCTTAAGGTAACACATGATGGCATGACTCGGTATTGCATGATATATATGTTGTAGTTGCTTGTAGTATCGTTTTAAAATCGAATTCTTATACTAGTAAACATGTTTGAGCTATATTATGATAATATGTTTCGGATCTTCTAAAAGTATTATAAGGTCAAGACTAAAACGTACAAATAAGACTTTATTTCTGAATTTTCGTGATTTTAATATAAAGTAGCAAAGTGAAAGTTTTTATTATTTTTAACATAATTACTGCATGTTTCAGAACCGATTAGTGTCTTTGAACGATTTATTACTCCTGTTTAAAGACTTTATTTTCGAAAAGTTTGAAATGAAACTACTATTTATTTTAAGTCTATTATATGTATGTAAAATATCGTAAATTACTTCCAAGTATTTTGGTCATAATAAAATATTTACGAACAGATGTCTAAATAGTCCGCGAATCTGTCAGTTGTTGTAAAACTAATTTAAAACCTTTGATACACTTTGAATATAATTTGGGTAATTTACCTACATAAGCTTTGAAGAGTTTGGTTAATGTTTCCAATTGGTTTTGCTTTAAAATAAATTATTAAATGTATTGTATTAATGAGATACCATCGGGTGTTGAATTCTGTCAGTTTGTGCAAATACAAATAAAAACCCATGTTTTATTTGGAATTTGGATTTTCTCCAGAAATAAAAGTGGTAAATAAGTTTCTAAATTTTTCAACCCCACTAGTCATACGTTGTTTTGATTTTTAATGATTTAATTACGAATTCTATAGTAAGACTGTGCTGTTCCGGAGACACTACTACAAATAAGATTAAAGAGGATGGTTGGATAAGGAACCGTCCTTTAGGTCAACGTCCTATTAAATCAAATAGCGCGGTTCCAAGAAGGTCAAACCATCCTATTTAATTGCAGAACCGTCCTATTTAATTGCAGAACCGTCCTATTAAATTGTTTACAAATAGGACGGTTATGCCTTCAATCGTCCTATTTGTAAACAATTTAATAGGACGGTTCTGCAATTAAATAGGACGGTTCTGCAATTAAATAGGACGGTTTGACCTTCTTGGAACCGCGCTATTTGATTTAATAGGACGTCGACCTAAAGGACGGTTCCTTATTCAACCATCCTCTTTAATCTTATTTGTAGTAGTGAGAATCTGTAAATTTGTAATTTTATACTTTTAATTACTTATATTTCAACCTTTTGAGAAATAATTATGATTTTGACTTTCGTTGACTTTTAATCGTTAAATATATATTTATAAAATAAGTATAATTTCTATGTCTCGAGGCCTAATATTAACTATTTTATATAGAACTCAAATGTTGAACGATTTCTAATTATAATAATACCTATTTTGGAAAGTTAATATTTGAAAAAAGTTTCCCAAATTTGAAAGTTTCCTTTTAAGAACGTTTTGATAATCCTATCGAATTATGACAACGACTTTGTTTTGGAGTTATGTAATAAGGACAAGTGTACGGTTAGAGTAATACAGTCTAGGGTATACGTTTTGCCATCAACTATAAAGCTGGTGAGTCTATGTTGAGACACATTGATCGTTGAACTGAGCATGGTTTGTGTTCAGGAGTGTATATATTTTGACATTAAACTTAGATATCGCATCGTGTAAGTCGCCGTCGGGTTGAACTGGATTACGGTTGGTGTCCAGGAGGGGTGTACATTACTTAAGCCAGGACCTCGCTACACGCAGTCCTGTTATAGTTGAGTTGCCTAGTTAGAGACCGAAATCTAATTTGTTTTGACTGAATTCTTGAACCTAGTTTAGTATGATCCTGGTGAAAGTCTATTCCGTTACACTGTTTGATTTCCATAACGCCGTTATTGTTATTGATTGATATTGATTTGCAGGTTGGCAATCATTTTGAAGTATTTTACCGATCATTTTAAATGTTTTCCATTTTCAACTATTTTGATATAATAGTAATTATGCTTTAATATTATGTAATATGGCTGGGAGAACTGCCTGAGTTGCTCTCCACTGAATTGTGGCTGTTATGTTTATAACATGGCATGTATTATTTGTTCCGGGGTTTGGTGTGAGCTAGCGAGTGGCGTAGATCCTACTCCGCTTGATTTATGTTTATTTATGGATTGTTAAACCCATTTGGAGAATTTTTATTTTTAGCCTTTTTGTAAAAAGTGGCCTTTGTATTGACTGACCGTTCTTTTTCTAAAATATAGAACATCAGTGTGTTTTAATCCAAATCTACAGTGTTTCCGCCACTGTATTGCGTTAGAATTTATAGGAGATTACAGTTGGTATCAGAGCATCGTTGCTCCTGACGCTCACATCTGATTTTAGGAAAATACCCGTAAACGATTTGAATATTACTAGAATAATAGTGAGTGATGGGTAAAAACCAAATTAACGACTTAATTGTTAGGTTACATTTTCTTGTAACTCAATGATTAGCATTGAATGTTTGTTTTATTTGTCCAAGAAGAAGACGAGTGGACAAGATGCTTACGTGATGCTGCTCCAGATCGGGACAAGGCCTAGTTATCACTTCTAAGACCTGATGACTCGAGTGGACGACTTGGCGCTACAAGGAAGATACAATCGTGACTTTCCAGCCCGAATTCAGTTTGCTCAAGCTACAGGCCAGATGATCAAGAGTAGATTCCAGACCGCGATGGTGCAGTAGAACCAGATGTGATTTCACTTTACCCAGATGCAACTTCATTTCAGTTTGGATCCAGATGAAGCGTCCGAAGAAGACTGGTGTGCTCGTTTCTCTAAAAGAGATGAAGAGATCCAACGAGTTCCCTTGTAAACTCCGGAGACACGAAGACTCCTCTCTAGTTACGTTCAAGACCTTAGTAGTCTAGGATCCTTGTTCTCTTCTCCTAGTCTCTTCTTCTTCTTCCTCTTCTTTCATTCTTCTTCTTCTTCGTTTACTTCTTTTCTTATTCTTCTTCTCCTTACCGATGTTGTTGTGTTGCTGTACTGCTACGACCTAATGTTGTTCGGCTCTACACTGTCACGTGTTGTTATTCCTGCTGGCCATGGGCTGCCACTGCTCTCCCTGTCAGTTTCTCTTTTCTTCTTCCAATCCTCCTCATATAAATGGTCATCTTCATTCTCGTGGTGAATCCTTGTTTTGTTCTCTCATTTTACCCTCTATCCTCTTGAGATTCTTTGGTTAGACTCTTGTCTTAGTGAAACCCGCGATAGTTAAAGATGTTTGAGGTTTAGTAAACCCCTTGTTACATGGTTTCAGAATTGCGAGCTCTACCCTATTTCTAAGCAAGTAAGAACTTTTTGAGGATTAATTTCGATGGTATTAATTGATTGATGGAATTAGGATTGTACCTTAATTAAGTGTTGAGCTTGGATTATAATTTACTTGATTATATAAAGTACTTAAAGAGAATAAGCTTTTGGATAGTACAATTATATTTTATTTTGATGGATACCTAGTAACTAACTTAGAACCGAAGTAAGTGTAACTGGTGATATTGCTTGGGGTTTCCTACCTAATACTTGGTGGATGTGTCGTGAATGATTGGGATCATAGATAATTATTTAAAGGGGTTAACCTAAGTGTTGTTGTACCATTTCAGGTTCTCGTTAAGGTTTTCAGTAATTTTGGTTGACATAGATTAAACCGTGGTTCTTATGGATTAGATCATTGAGTCTAAGAAGGTTTTAACCTATGAGTTTTGGAGTTGAGTGATTTAAACTTGGATGAATTGTTGTTAACCTTGAGAAAGATGAATATCTTGCAAAATCACAGTTTGAACTTATTGTGTCATTTTTGAGGAATACTTTAGTGCCAATCATCCTAATGGAATTTTCGATACCTGTGCACCAACGAGATTGTGGCTTCGTTGGGTGATTAAACATATTGTGGTTGCACCATTGTGATTAGAAATTGATGGATTTCTGAGAGACCTTATTTTGATGACGTGCTTGAGAATGTGAGTGACTGTCATTACATTTGAGGTCGAGTGTGCCTAGGTTTGGCTTACTTTCATACCTTTTGTGAAGTGGTGATGTTAAACATGTTGGTATAATCATTTTTGAGGACTTAGTACCCGAGCTTTGTTAAATTGGTAGATTTTGTTTAGTGTCCCTTACTCGAGTACCATGGAGTGTACCTCGAGTATAATCTGGTGAATCTTGAATAACTTTAGAGCATTATTGGTTGGTTGGTTTGATCGTGTTGTGGTTTATGGAATTTCGGTAGCATGTTTTGGTTCTGAGTTATTTGAGGATTCTTACCCTGTTGATTGAACGATTGAATAAGTATGTGAGACTTCATATAGGGAATTGTGGTATTTGATAATTTTGGAGGTTGTAGATAATTGTGTAAGACAACCCAGCTTTATGATATTAATGGACTTAGTATTATTTGGTGGAAATAGAACCGTGAGTTGTGGGAGTCGTACTAGAAGTCTCGAGAATCTTAAACTCCTCTATAATCTTTGAGAGTTTTGTTTGACTCGCGATTTCGTCCTCACCTCCGCCTCTCTCGAATTCTACTCCTCCAACTGCTGTTGGTATCCCTTCTCCCCTTTATCGAGCTTGAAAATTTTTGTTTCGATTTAATCCTTAAATTTTTAACCAAACTCCACCTTTTGAAAAATATTTGACTAGTTTAAACTTTTGAGTTATCTTTTTTTTAAGTTTCAATTTTAAGCTTTAAAAATTTTGCTTTGTCGTTTTTGGTTGAAGTTATATTTAGTTATTTTTAAAATATATCTTAAAAACCTGTTTGAAATTAATTCGAAATTATTTCAAATCTTTAATTTTCGGATGATAAGAGTTTTATGAATATTTTCGTTAAGTACAAATACTTGAGTTTCTGCGACAATTGGATTGCCTGAGTAAATTTAACTTTTGAAAATAATTTCATAAATTCGGGCTTTCATTTTATTTTTGTTGGTGGACTTTAGGATCTGTTATTGGAAGCATCTAATGACTGGTTCGAGATTTCCCAACGCTAAGTTCGATTTCTCAAATTTTGATTTTGTTTTGTCTTAAATCGATTTGCCGAATTTCTTAAATCAATTGTTTTACTGTTGTTTTGAAAATGTTTTGGGTACTCTTTTTCCCTCGAGTTCGTTTAAAAATGTTATTTAAACATCGTTATTTTATCAAATAACTTTACCTTGCGTTTTTAATAATTTGAAAAGTTTTCAAGTTTCGGGTAGCTTAACCCAGTTAATCTTGAGATAAATTTGTGCATTCGACTTCATATCTCGTTTGAAGTTTTAAAATTTTCTTTTTAAATAAAATTTTTGATGCGAGTTAAGCATTCTCATTTTGTTCAAGTGAAATAACTTTGTTTTGTGTTATATTTTCGTGTTCCTGTAAGTTTCGGGGACGAAACTTTTTTTTAGTGGGGAAGGTTATAACACCCCTGATTTTTATATATTCAATTTTATTAATATTTTATTTTGTTTACGATTTAACTCGTATTTCTTAAATAATTATAAAACAGATTCATTTTTTTTAAATCGTTTGAACTCGTAAAATCCTATTTACCTTGAAAAGTCATTTTTATGCTTAAAATGTATCTTACTTTCGTTTCATTCGATTTACTCAATTTATTTCTATTCGAGTTTCCGTTTCGACGGTTTATATTCCTGAGTTCATCTTTATATAAACTTGAGTTCTTATTTTAAACTCGAAACTCATTTTAATTACCTCGTTCGCAATAACTTTTATTAATAACGAGAAATTGCTATTTAATTTTTTTCTACGCGATTTCGTACATAATTATTTTTGGAACGTGATTTTAATACTACTTTCTCGTAAACATGTTCTTATACGAGTTCCGTCTAGTTATTATAATAATTATTATTATTATTTTATTTTTTTAAGTGATCCATTTACGATTTTAAGCGCGAGTCGGGCTCAGATTGTAGCAGACCCGACCGTTTCCCTCATCGAACTGAGACATTTTCGTGGTTCAGTTGAGAGAGTCAAAAACCGACTCGATATTCTCTCTTATCTTCGCTCCACTTCCCCTCTTTTTGGCTATTTGTTTGAGTAAGTAGTTACTGACTCTCCAAATTCTCTTAAACCCCCAACACAATTTTCTTATCCTATCATAACATTGTACGTATCTCTCTTCTCCTCTTCTCTACAAAAAAAATTGAATTGAACGTACAACAATAGTAATTTATTCTCAACTTTCTAATTACCGATCCTATTCCAATCTTGAGGGTAATTTAATTACTCCTATTCTCCGTCTCGTTTTCCTCTTTTATTAATTTATAATATGGTTTAATGCCATATGTTAATTTATTTTGTAGGTTATCATATCAATTCCGACAAAGATGATTATCATAATTGACCCGGATCTCGCTTAAGGTAACACATGATGGCATGACTCGGTATTACATGATATATATGTTGTAGTTGCTTGTAGTATCGTTTTAAAATCGAATTCTTATACTAGTAAACGTGTTTGAACTATATTATGATAATATGTTTCGGATCTAATAAAAGTATTATAAGGCCCAGACTAAAACATACAAATAAGACTTTATTTCTGAATTTTCGTGATTTTAATATAAAGTAGCAAAGTGAAAGTTTTTATTATTTTTAACATAATTACTGCATGTTTCAAAATCGATTAGTTTCTTTGAAATATTTATTACTCCTGTTTAAAGACTTTATTTTCGAAAAGTTTGAAACGAGACTACTATTTATTTTAAGTCTATTATATGTATGTGAAATTGCGTAAATTAATTCCAAGTATTTTGGTCATAATAAAATGTTTACGAACAAATGTTGAAATAGTCCGCGAATCTGTCAGTTGTTATAAAACTAATTTAAAACCTTTGATACACTTTGAATTTAATTTGGGTAATTCTTTGAAGAGTTTGGTTAATGTTTCCAATTGGTTTTGCTTTAAAATAAATTATTAAACGTATTTTATTAATGAGATACCATCGGGTGTCGAATTCTGTCAGTTTGTGAAAATACAAATAAAAACCCATGTTCTATTTGGAATTTGGATTTTCTCCGGAAATAAAAGTCGTAACTAAGTTTCTAAAGTTTTCACCGCACTGGTCTTACGTTGTTTTGATTTTTAATGATTTAATTACGAATTTTATAGTAAGACAGTGCTGTTCCGGAAAATCTGTAAATTTGTAATTTAATACTTTTAATTACTTATATTTCAACCTTTTGAGAAATAATTATGATTTTGACTTTCGTTGACTTTTAATAGTTAAATATATATTTATGAAATAAGTATAATGTTTATGTCTCGAGGCCTAATATTAACTATTTTATATATAACTCAAATGTTGAACGATTTCTAATTATAATAATACCTATTTTGAAAAGTTAATATTTGAAGAAATTTTCCCAAAATAGAAAGTTTCCTTTTAAGAACGTTTTGATAATCCTATCGAATGACGACAACGACTTTGTTTTGGAGTTATGGAATAAGGACAAGTGTACGGGTAGAGTAATACAGTCTAGGGTATACATTTTGCCATCAACTAGATTACGGTTGGTGTCCAGGAGGGGTGTACATTACTTAAGCTAGGACCTCGCTGCACGCAGTCCTGTTATATAGTTGAGTTGCCTAGTTAGAGACCGAAGTATAATTTGTTTTGACTGAATTCTCGAACCTAGTTTAGTATGATCCTGGTGAAAGTCTATTCCGTTACACTGATTGATTTCCATAACGCCGTTATTGTTATTGATTGACATTGATTTGCAGGTTGGCAATCATTTTGAAGTATTATACCGTATCATTTTAAATGTTTTCCATTTTCAACTATTTTGATATAATAGTAATTATGCTTTAATATTATGTAATATGGCTGGGAGAACTGCCTGAGTTGCTCCCCACTGAATTGTGGCTGTTATGTTTATAACATGGCAGGTATTATTTGTTCCAGGGTTTGGTGGGAGCGAGCGAGTGGCGTAGATCATACTCCGCTTGATTTATGTTTATTTATGGATTGTTAAACCCATTTGGAGAATTTTTATTTTTAGCCCTTTTGTAAAAAGTGGTCTTTGTATTGACTGAGCGTTCTTTTTCTAAAATATAGAACATCAATGTGTTTTAATCCCAAATTTACAGTGTTTCCGCCACTGTATTGCGTTAAAATTTATAGGGGATTACGCAAAAGGTATTTGGAAGCAATCGTGCACGTCGTACTTCGACAACATGAATGCCTCCCGGCGTGAGGCATGGAAAATATGGGACCCGTTAGAAAACGCACAAAGGAACATAAGTGCGTGGTCTAGGGGGAATGAATCGAACCTCAGCTCCAGCAGCCCACCGAACGCCACCTCACGTACCCTTTCCTTATGAGCAACCGTTAATTTCAAAATAAGTTTATACAACCGCCTGACCCGACAATGAACATCCGGCGGACCTCCCTGATCGCTTCTCACTACTGGCTGATCTTGCAGTTGCTCTCTTTTCCTCTTACCGGCAGACTTTCGAGCTGTTGTTTCCGGTTTGCGCACAATGACGTGTTCTGCAGTGATGTGGTCGCCGTCGTATCAAACCTAACCCTCTTCTTCTTTGCGCTGCCTTCCTCAACAAATTTTACCGTCCCCACATCCACCTCGTCTAAAATGTGGTCACCCGTTGTATCGTTCACAACTTTCTTATTCCCACTACCCTTCTTACCAATTTTTTTCTCCCCCACCACTTTTTCGCAAATGACATGGTCGCCCGGTGTATTTTTCACAACCTTCTTCTTCCCACTCCTCTTCTCGCCAACGACGTGCTCGACTGCTGTCTCTTTCATGACTTTCTTCTTGCGGCCCTTCTTGATAACAATTTTATTCCAACCAACCATTTTGCTGC
The DNA here is from genome assembly GCA_958450325.1 of Agrostemma githago. NCBI lineage: Eukaryota > Viridiplantae > Streptophyta > Magnoliopsida > Caryophyllales > Caryophyllaceae > Agrostemma > Agrostemma githago. The sequence continues at coordinate 21,311,050 of OY288246.1, forward strand.
AATAACAACTTGCGTAATGAGTGTTATTGTACGACTGAGCATTCGGTTAAAATGGTTGTACAACATAACGCGTGATTATAGAGCTTCAACTGTGTGATTTTACATATAAATGTTTGTGACTATATATTTTCAACAGTGTGATTCGACAACATAACGACTGTGACTATACAATATCAACCATGTGACTCTACAACACAGCAAGTGCAACAATACAACCTACTCTCGACTACTCAACTTCAATCGCGTGACTATACAACTTCAATTGTGTGATTATAGAACATAATTGCATGACTATACAACTACAATATCACCTGTGACTACAGCAACAATGAGTGCGACTCTACAACATATGGACCGTGACTATACAATGTCACCAGTGTGACTATACAACTAAAACCGCATTAGCGAAGTGACATGCATAATTACAAAGACGATTATGGGAACTATAACATGAAAAAATCAAAATACTGTATAGATTACATGAACTTCAACAGGGAAATATCACTTATTTTAGATACATCTGCTAAAACAAAGACATAAAAGCTTAAGGAAATTTTTGACTGTACAGATTACATGACTATACAACTACAACCACACAGTTAACTTAAACATGAGAAAATCATATGACTATACACACTTATTGGCACAAAAAAATAAGCATGATATGAATTTGAACATGAAATACCAGGTTATTAATGCATTATATGAATTTGAACAAAAAAAATACATTATTAATTTTAGGGTTATCCGAAAGGTAAATAATTTTAGGGTTTAACCACTAAAAAGACAATGGAAGTTCGACAATGGGAATTTATGCATGAACATACCTTCGTACGATGATCGGAGTTTAAAACGGAGTATGATCAGATGGATTGTGTTTTTTTAGAGCGTATGATCGGAGCTTTGGATGAGTTTTTTTAGAGAGAGATTTTAGATTGAGGTGAGTGTGGTTGAGAAATTGGAGTGTTTTTGATAAATGGCTGAAGAAATGAATTCAAAAGGTGTTTGGAAAGTGTAACAGGTAAGAGGCGGGAGAGTAGAAGAGGGAGTTAATGACTGTAGAGGAGGGGAGGAGGGAAGTGATTGATTTGTGTGAGGGATGATGCGCGATGGGTTTGCAGTACTTGATGTCACTTTTTTTTTTACTTGAAGCCCATCCATCCATTTTAAGATGGTGGAAGGCCAAGATCAAGACTAAGAGACTCTTAAGAAGTGATTGATATATATATATATATACACACATATACATTTATCTAGTAAAACCCACAAATCGTCAACCAAATCGATGTCCGACACTTCGCCCCGAATGCGAGATCGGACCGGCCCCTCCCGATGGGAGGAGGGCGTGTGAGTGGTCGCCACAGAGAGGTTTCCTCCTCTCGAGATGCGCAAGTGTGTGCGCGGATGGCAGCGTCCACAGTAGCATTGCTGATGATGGGGTACGTATGATAACTCGAGAAATGTGATCGGTGGATGGTGGGTTATGGTGACCGTGCTGAGGTGGTCATCGGTCGGTGAGTCGTGGTAGACGCAAATATTTCAAAAAATGAAAATGATACTTCCTCCGGTTTTAAGTGTTCTACAGGGGCGGACCCAGGAATCCAAAGTAGGTGGGGCTAAAATAATTAACACAAAAAAAAACTAATCTTGAATATTAGCATAAAAAAATTACAGTGAAAAATGCCGTAAACATATAAATTACATAACTAACTAAATTTTACTCTACGGGATCCACTTAGTTCAAATTCAGCAATTACATCATCATTGTCATTTTTACAAGGAAATGTTCTTTCAATATAAAGAACCATCAAATCATCAAAAAATTCTTCGTTCATCTTATTTCTCAACTTGTTTTTGATGATGCTCATACTTGAAAATGCTCTCTATGTTGTTGCTGTGGAAACTGGAAGTGTCAAGATAAGACTAAGTAATCGATAAATCATCGGATAAAGGAATATATTATCAAAGTCAACCATCCTTCGACACAAATCTGAGGCTAAAGTTGTATTTCACTACTACAATAAAGGGCAAAGACACCATTCCAAGATACCCTATGACACCATTTTGGAGATGATCTCCAAGTCAAAGGTGTCTTAGGGTAAGAAATCATGTGAGAAAAATGATTTCTTTGCTTATGCCTTAGAAATCATTTTTAAGAAATAAATGGTTTCTTTGGTCCATGAGAAAAACACCTTCTAGGAGAGATAAATGGTGTCTTATCTAAACTCAATAAACCATACAATATACTAAAATGGTTTCTTTGGTTTCCCTTCATAAACCATGTACCACACTTAAATGGTTTCTTTGCCTCCTAACTTAACAAACCATTTAATACTCTTGAATGATTTCTTTCCTTCCATTACAATTAATATCTACAATTAGTCTCTTTGATTAATTTTTTAATATATATATATATATATATATATATATATATATATATATATATATATATTGAGCGAGGATCCGGTGAGTCCTTCTATTTAAATGAGTCTATCTCGTAATTCAAGGTCGTCAGATCTATTGACATTAGATGCACTAGATTATGCCACGTCGCCTGTAACTAAACAAAACATCTTAGTTGAGACGATACCTGCTTCTCCATTTGTACATCTCTTTCTGATCTCTTCCTAAACACATCCCCAGTCAAAAAAATCCTAAAAATTATATTTAAATCCTATTAGTCTTCCTGGATTTAATCAATCAACCATTCAAAAAATATTTCTAATAAAATTCGGGTTTTTTTGTCTCTTCCTGGATTGTTATGTTTATCAGATTTTTTTCGTTATTTGATTGGATATAGTGATCCTAATTAGTATTGGATTTTATATATTTATCATTGATTAGCAATTTGGCCTTTGTATTTTATTTTTGGATTGCTTTTTGTTTGATTTTCGATTTAAGTTATTTGAGTAGTCTGATTAAGCATTAGTTACTTGCATCATTTTTGTATCACTTCGTACCTGTGTCTCGACATCTTATGATGCATGGACTACACTAAAGGTTGTCATAGTAATCATTTTACTGTAATAATGTCATGTTTACAGTAATAGTATCATAGTAATGTTGTTAGTGTAACATTGGTACAGAGTACAACATTCGAATTGTTACTCTATTTTGGATGTGTTGTTGTAAAATTATTGTGACAATATTACCGTAACTGAATATATTAATTATAAAAAAATTGCTCTAACATTTCATAGTAACTATGTTCATGTAAACTTTTTATTTACAGTAATATTGTCACTGTAATATTTTTACATTAATAGTGTTACTGTAACATCGGCATAACAGTAATATTGTTAATCAATTATAGATGTGGTATTTAATGTTGTAATATTATTGTTTGAACATTACTGTGACAGTGTCACAGTAAGATATTTATAACTCTTTAATTTTATATTACTGTGACATTATTACTGTGACATTATTATTGTAATTTCTTATTACTGTGACAGTGTCACAGTAAGATATTTGTGTTACTGTAATAGTGTTCTGTTACTGTAACAGTATTACTGTGACATTATTATTGTAATTTCTTATTACTGTGACAGTGTCACAGTAAGATATTTGTGTTACTGTAATAGTGTTCTGTTACTATAACAGTAAGATTACATACGATGAAGATGACGCTGAGATTGAATCTCAGCCATTCATGTGATTTGATCATGTGGCTGTGATTTGCGGGACGGACTCATTTAAAGAAGACCGACTCACCGGATGCAATTTCTATATATATATATATATATATATATATATATATATATATATATATATATATATATATATATATATATATATATATATATATATATATATATATATATATATATATATATATATATATATATATATATATAACTCAACTATTACAATACAATGTAGGGTTATTTAACAACAATAATACCAACTATAGAGCGTCTTCTCAAAATAATATCAATTTTAATAAATCTGAGAATAATACGTATTATTGGAGTAGTTAAACAAGAGTAGTATAGGTGACCGGTTACCTGTAGAACCCTTCCACCTTCCTTTTTCATCTTTAATTTTATTTAACGGTAATAATACCAACTATAGAACGTCTTCCAAAAATAATTCCAATTTTAATAAATCAGAGAATAATACGTATTTTTGGAGTAGTTAAACCAGAATAGTATAGATGATCAGTTAGCGATAAAACTCGTTCACCTTCCTTGTTCGCCTTTAATTTATTTCATATTACCTCACTCCTTTTCACTTAGGGGGCGTTTGGTTCAACAAAGGGAAAGAGGGGGAAAGGAATGGGATTACCTCAAATTTAGGTTGTTGTTTGGTTTTCATTGAAAGGGAATGCATTTCATCCAACATTAATGGTTTGTCATCATCAAATTCATTAAAATATTATTTTATAATACTTATACATTATATCTGAAATAATATTTAAAATTGATTAATTTTAATATTAAAATTATAAAAATAAATTTTGTGTAACTTTTATATATTTTAATAATAAAATATTTATAAGATAATATAATTTGATCCAAATCCGACTCGTATTTGACCCGACCCGATAGTGGAGTGATGGTCATAGTGATGGTGGGGGACCTTGGTGATGGTGGTGGTGGTGGTTCGTGGCAATGTGGTGGGTTAGCGGGGAAAGGGAATTGATTACCTTGGGGGGTGGGGGTAAGGGGGTAGAGGAGTTAGAGGGTTAGAGAGGGGGAAAGGGAATGATTGAAATGGGTAAACAAACACCAACAAAGGGAATTATTGACTTTTATTCCCTTACCCTTTTCTGAATACCTCCAACCAAACGGCCCCTTAGTGTACGGGGCATTAAATGTCGTTCATGTCCTCCGTCTCCCTCTTCCTTCAAGTTTTCAACCTTACCAAATCTAGCTAACAATACAATCCTACAACAAAATCAACACGTTAATCTAAACGAAATATATATGAAAAAAAACTAAAGAAGAATGAAGGGTAATGGAGAGAGAGAATGAAGGAGAGGTAGACCTGACAAAATTGACCCGACCCGAATAAGCCAAACTGACCCCGACCCGACACCTGAATTGAAGACTTGATTTTGACCCGTAATCCAAATTAACCCGAGCTAACGCGAAACTGACCCGACTATTATTATAGAAAACGAGTCGATATCCTTAAAAAAAGTTGAAAATAACAAACCCGAGAATGACTCGAACCCAAAATTATCTGACCCGACCCGAAGTTGACCCGATTATTATAACACAAAAGTGGTCCGACCCGAGGCTGACCCAACATGGTTCACCCGTTATCCAGGTCTAAGTAGGAGGATGGAGGATAAGTAGCAGGTTAAATATTAATAAGGTGACCTGATATAGCAGGTTATAAAGTCACTTATACTACTCTTGTTTAACTACTCCAATAATATGTATTATTCTCAGATTTATTAAAATTGGTATTATTTTGGGAAGACGCCCTATAGTTGGTATTATTGTCGTTAAATAACCCTACAATGTACTCCTTTTTCAAGTATCAACCAAAAAAGACGGATTTCCATAAAATATCCCATATATAGATATCCTGAAATAAGTCATAATTACATTACAAGTGTAAATTACCCAAAAATTAGTATTCACTTTGTAAATATAAATAGGCCCAAAAATATGGCAAGATGTGTCAAAAAATAACATATACTTCAAATAATATGACAAGAGTATATATATATGTGCCAAGATGTATAACCATTTCATATATGCCAAGACGTATATGCTTCAAAAATTGAGTATTCACTTTGTAATCAATCTTCCTCATCTTCTACTTCTTTGTGCTTGAGAACAAACATAATCCACATCTCTCGTAACTCATCAATCATTTCTTGTGTATATGATTTCGGTACATCTTTAAAATACTACAACACAAAAAAAATCCACATTAGGCTCATACACTTGAAAAAGCAAACGCACTACTCCATTTGTATATAAATAACCAATTTCAATAATAAATCATACGCCTTATTACACATATTTCAACAATAAAGCTTAAGACTAACACAAACTATTACAAATATATCCACATTCAAGAAAAGAAAGATCATGGCAATTTGATCTCCCAAAACAAACTTAATTCAGGAAATTAGTATCGCATCGGCTCATACTCAACACTCATTTAAGTTCAGTGGTGGTAATCAGTATTATCGACGCTTGGAAATAAATCCACCAACTCAACACATAAACAAAACAAACATAAATTACAATGGAAAAGCAAACCGAAGATTCTAGCAATTCTTCAGTACTAGCTGTAACAAAATACAACAAAATATTTCAATGGGGAAGCAAACAGAATACTCAATCATTTCCTCAATACATTCCATAACATGCTCCAACATTAGAACAGATCACAACGAAGCGGGACGAAAGGCGAAACACCCGATAACCAGTTAAATCAGGGGAACATTTCCAATCAACCAATCTAATAATTTATTTCATGATCAATGTAGCAGGAACTAATCACTGATAACCACCCTTCGGTAATCATGATAAACCACACATTATTAAACATTCTCAAACAAACTATATCAAACTAAATAACATTGTACGCACATATAATGCTTCACCTAATTCTCGAGAAAATACCCAGATCAATATTTAATTAAACAAAATATATGCTATCTAATCAGATCAAATTCGATTTTTACCTAAAACCCAGAATCAGAAACTACGAATTTAACTTCCTCATATGCTTTAACAGTTTTATGATGTATAATCAATCACACAGTAAAGAAACGAAAGATTCAGGAAGAAGGAGAAGAAAGAAAGAAGGAACACTTATCAAGGAACACCAAATCATTAATAAATGTAATGACTTACTAATTCTAAGTAAGCACTTATCAAGGAACACTTATCAAGCTAGCTGTAATGACTTACTAATTCTAAGTAAGCACTTATCAAGGAACACCAAATCATTAATAAATGTAAAAATACAACACAACACTCTCAGTTGAATCACATGACAATTGAATAAAACCAAATACGGCGAGACTCATACCTGATCGGGAATCAATTAGTGTCTATTTGCAATCATTTCCAGCATATAACGACAAATGTAAAATCCACAATCCAATGAGCCAAGCGTTTGTTGAGGACACTATTACAAAAAAAAATATAAAGGGTGTCACGAACTTTTTGTTTCAAGTAGAACAAGGAAAAAAATTAAATATTACAAGACCAAATATTCATTAGTGCATACCAATGGTTTCTTCCACATGATAAGTGGTTTTTTTTATTTTCTTGATATCCTTCCGATGTTTCAAGCTGAACTGTATAATCCCTCTAAGAAATTGTTACTATATTAGACATCTTTCTAAAAGAAGTATACCAAAAAAATTATAGAGGTGGTTTTCGTGATACATACTCATTAATGATCTCTTCTGCAAACTTGGATATTTCATTGTCAGAGCCTGACGGATTAAGCCACCACACTACTCCATTCCATGGACGAATGACAGCTAACATCCAATGGAAACTAGAAAAAAAAGGCTCAATGAGCCCGACAAATTAACGCATACTTGTCAAATGTGGCTAAAAATGTAGAAATTTATCCACATAGGCGATTATCAATCACATAAACCACAATGAGTGTACATGAATAAGACAGTTGAGAAGGAATAATCTCAAATAATACAATACCAACTTGTTTGAAAAAATGACAATTACCTCAACCAGATGATATCTCACCAGTTTATTGATTATTAGACAAGTCTAAATTAACCAAGAAAGGCACCAAAGAGCAAATATTTGCAGGAATTGAGGCAATGAAATCATTACTAGACAGATCAAGTGTTTGGATGGTAAATATGAAATTTCTCTCGAATAGGTTGCACACGGGCAACTTTTCCTTGTCAGTCCAGCAGGATGCACCCACAAACTTGCAGATAGTACATAATCATGAGCGGACTAAATACACGTCGTGAAAAAATATATAAAAACACTATAAGCATCACTTACTTGTCATGAAAAGGAGCGAAGAACACTTGATTGATATTCAAACCTTCATTGCAACCAAAAACACGGACTAAATACTCGATACGTTCTTCATTTTCCATCGGTGACATAGGCGATGTATAGTTGACGTCACAAAATCCGTAGATTCTAGAAATACTCTCTTTCTTACACTTTTCACTTAAGTACCTTTCACAGATAAAATTTATTTTTTAATAAAATGACATAAAATATAAGCAACAAATAACTCTTAAACAACGTCGCACGACACTTACTTCATAAAAGTAGTTATGTGACTTGCTCCAATTGCTCGTTGAAAACACCAGTCGAGCAACTCATCATATTTAAGTTTAACATCATGGGGAAAATCAGTCACACATGACGGGATTGGAATTACGATTTCTCCATCCTTCTTTTTCATGCTCATAGCTTCATTCCTTAAAATTCGCAACAAATCAGTAGTTAACTTAGCTCGATCCATATCTGTTACAATATACTTTTGAGAGCATGATCCTTGAGATGAACAAGGTCGAGGGGATGTGGAGCTTATCTGCTTTTTTGATTGACGATTATCCTTCTCATTGTCATCAACGGCATCATCAGTAGCCTATATTTGTATAATATACAATTATCACCAAACCACGATTTCTAACATTTTTATTAATGATTTAAATTACTTAAGAAAATTTAGCGTAATGAGTTTACCATGCTTCTTGGAAATATCAGATGACTTGGCCACTTGACAAAACTATGGACAGCTTGGATAACTACCGTCCACTCCTCAGTAGGACAAGGTAAAGGTGCTGTAGGCACTAAAGCTTCTAAAACACTCACACGATGAAAACCGGGAGGGAGACTTTGACAATGTACTGTCATTTTTTCAGCAACATCCCCGTCTATGAATACCGTTCCGACAGCAACAACCTTGTGACTTTGTCCGTGGTCAATAGCTAAGCAACAATCACTCTCACCCTATAATCATATTAAGTTAATTAACTTTAGATTGACAATACATTTTACAAATTTTTTTAGAAAAAGAAAAAAAATCAATACCTTTTGAAAGACTTGCTCATTATAGCTAGATTTAAGATGAAAGTCATCGTGGTAACGATTAAGTGACTCAGGCTCCGCTTCAGGCCAAGTTACACGATAAGGTTCCGGCTCCTCCATTAAAATCTTCTTTGGATCACTAGCAAGGGGGGCTTTGACACCTTTGCTTCCTTGGCCAAGTCCAAAGTTTGTATTTAATAGTTGAGTAAATGAAACACCTTCCTCCAGAGAGGTGTTAGATTGAGGGTCACTTGTCCCAAACAAACCAGAACCACCACAAGAAACAAACTGGTAAGAAAGACCAAACTGGCCAGCACCTCTCAATTGGCCAACAACACTAGTTGCTTGGCCATTAAAACCACCGGGATACATACTCATTTGGTCTATAAAAGGAGTAGATTGAGTACCATTACCAATGGCTGCAAACCGTGTCAATTGCTCTTCATTTAATATTGACATTAGAAAATAAGTCATAAAATTGTTGTGGCTTTTCAAAGCCATCATTTGTGACGTTAAACCATCGATTCGAGCATACAAATGGGCAGGCGGTGTTGGTTTGTTATACCCAAAATACTTTGTGTGTGACACCAGATCCTATAGCCACCACACGACCTCCTCGTTCTGGCTTCTTTATTGCTCTAGCTAAGATGTCATCACGACCCTTGGATGCTATCCCTCCATCTTTACATTGTGCCATCAATGATTTCTAACACAAAAGAAAAAACACGTACATAACTACTTTGATAAATTAATAAGCTAGGATCCTAAATATTATACAAATTATAAGGATCTAATATGGTGTAAAAATTCTTACAATTGCTTCAGCAACTTCTAGATCAACAGGGTTCTTAAAGGTTATCATGTCACCGTGTTCACCACTTTCAGTAATTGAATGAGCTTTGGTCCACACTAAATGTCGGGGAACCTCATCTATGTGGATTCCTTGTTTCAAGAATTCTTGTTCCTAAAAATTCACAATCAGAATAACTAAAATGTAAAGATTATGTTAAGAGGCAAAGAAGATTCTTATATAAAGATTAAATTAATATACAAACAAGATTCTTAATGTCTTCCTCAAATACTTACTAGTTCTTCTTCATAATACTGGTACCCACGTCGACCTCCACGATAACTTGACTTCTTTTTAAGTGCTATTTCCCGAAACTTCGCACTAATAGCCTATTCAAATTCGAATATAAATGATGGTTAGTGTACAAGTAATATTGTTCACTAGCTAAAATCGAGACACTTATCTTTGTAATATCGCAAAACTTATATAGTAAATTACTTTGAACTCGATAGTAGTATAAGTTGCGGTGAATATCTCCCAAGTTCTTTCATCTATCCAAGGATACTTCCATGGAGGCTTTCTTCTTATCTTTCCTTCTGATTTATAAAGCCAATACTTTCTCAATCGAGTCTTGAAAGCGTTCCATTGTTTGCTAGCTTTGCTTACGATCCACTTTCTACGATCTTCTCGCACTTTGAACCCTTTCTGTCACACCATTTTTTTCCAATTAACAAAATTCACATCATTTTTATCACAAAAGTACGAGAAATAGGCAATGATTTGTTCCTTACCGTGATGAATTCAAACATTTCTTCAATCCCCTCCTTTGGAACATTAGGCCACCTTCTATAGTTGATGGATACTCGTTCACGAACGACAATCCCAACATATGTGGAAAAGGTGGCCCCGTATTTTCCGCATGGAACTTTTCTAGCATTCCAATCCAAAGGTATTTTCTCGTTACGGGCAATCGCTTCCCCAACCTGTCTTAGCACTGTACGACCCCTCTCATCTTCACGATTTCTCTCATCATCGTCAGATTTAGGATCCGATTCTGAATCTTCGCGAGGTTGATAATCACGTTTTCTCTTATTCGTCATAAGCCTATACATAGATAAAATGATATATTAAAGAACCATCACAATATTTACTCATACAATAATGCAAAACCCAAAAAACGGGGAGTACTAGCAAGTCATTTCTTACATATATATAAAATGGCAACGACCTAGTATTCAACCTCCCCAAGATTCTTTATTTTTACGCTTGTTATGATAACGTTTTCTATTTTCTTGAATCCAAATCCCTTCGGTATGGTCCTTTCGTACATGAATGACCGATTCATCGACAATCTCATCATCAAACTGAGCTAACCTTGATGAAGATCTTGTCTCCGGTTCAAGATTATCATCACAATAATCATAGTCATCAACAGGATATCGAGGCTTTGGGGTCAAAACTACAAACCATCTCTTATTAGCCGGGTTAGACATATAAAACACTTTTTTCGCTTGAGATGCTAGAATGTAAGGATCTTCTAAATTACCACATCTATCAAAATTGACTGAAGTGTATCCCAAATCATCGATGTGAACACCACTATTGCTGTCTGCCCATTTGCATGCAAAAAGTGGTATAGAGAAACCATAATAATGTATTTCACAAATTTCTTCAATAACTCCATAGTAACGAATCTTCTTATACACTGGATTGTTGTCTTTAGCACTTGCAAAATGCATGCCCATAGCTTCCAAAGTAACTCCGCTATTTTGTGTAGTACACTTTTCATCTTGGTCTCTTATGCAATATGTACACCTATTAATGACATACCTAGAGTAGAAGGTAGCACTAAAATTAGGTCCGTACGCTAAGCTCTTGAGACGTTCAGAAATGGATGAAGGAAAATCAGAATGCTTCCTCGTTACTTCATCTTTAAACCAAGATATAAATGATTTGTTATGTGCAATAGATAATGACTTTGCATTTGCTCTTGGATTCTGATGTTTCAAAAAATCCATGTGTCTATTCACATATGGTTCAACATCTTCGTCATTAAAAAGAATATATGTGTGGGCCATGTGCCATTGCTTCAAAGATAAATCAAGTTGTTTGCGACCTCTAGTACCTTCTCCTTCAATTCTATCATTGTATCGAGATATAGGAACCTCTATACTCTCAACATTTTTGAGATATGGACTACAATGTTCAACCGCGGATTCATAAAGAAGTCGCTCCGCAATACAACCTTCAGGCCGAAATAAGTTCTTAACATACTCTTTGTAAGTCTTCATTTGCCTTTCAAATGGATATTGATTCCTCAGATACAGAGGTCCACAAAATCTAACCTCTCTCACTAAGTGTACAACTAGTTGAACCATAATGTCAAAAAATGATGGAGGAAAGTACATCTCTAACTGACACAAAGTAACAATTAGATCACTCTCTAAAGAATCCAAATCCTTGGGATTAATGACTTTCTCAAATATGGCATTAAAGAAAAGGCAAAGTCTAATGATGGCATATCGGACATTCTTAGCCAAGATTGAACGAATAGCCACAGACAATAATTGTTGCATCAGAACATGGCAATCATGAGACTTAAGACCCACAAGTTTTAAATTATCCATTGAAACAAGACTACTAATGTTGGAAGAATAACCCTTAGGAACTTTAACTCCTGCCAAGGACTCACAAAATCTTTCTTCTCTTGTTTCGATAATGTGTAAGCAGCTGGAGGTAGATATTTTCGAGTTCCCTCTTTCACAATGTGAAGTTCGCTTCTAATCCCCATATCCTTCAAATCATCTCTTGATTTTTCACCATCTTTTGTTTTCCCTGGAATATTCAATAGTGTGCCAACAACACTATCACACACATTATTTTCAATGTGCATCACGTCCAAGCAATGTCTAACAAACAAGAATTTCCAGTACGGTAGGCGTCAAAAGACCGAGCACTTCTTATATCCTTGTTTTGGAAGAGTTGTTTTAGTTTTCTTGCCAAATGTGGTTTCAATGTTCTTGATCTTTTCAAATACCTGCTCACCTGTCAAGACTTTTGGACGACCTTCAAATACTTGCTTTCGATTAAATGCTTTTTTTTTATTACGATAATGGTGATCTTGAGGTAGATAGCGACGATGTCCAAGATAAACCATCTTTCTTGATGAGCTCAACCACTCTCTTTTCATACCATCCTCACATACAGGACACGCCTTCTCCCCTTTCACAGTATACCCGAAAATATTACCATATGCAGGATAATCGTGTATGGTACAAAATAACATTGCTCTTAAGATGAAATTTTCGTTTCGATGAGCATCAAATACTTCCACACCATTCTCCCATAAAAGTTTCAAATCATCAATAAGAGGTGTCAAATACACATCAATATCATTTCCTGGTTGCTTTGGCCCATAAATCAATAATGACAACATCATGTACTTTCTTTTCATACACAAAGAAGGAGGTAAGTTATAAGTAACCAAAATCACTGGCCAAGTACTATAGGTACTACTAAGGGATTGAAATGGATTCATACCATCAGTTGACAAATGCTAAACGTAAATTACGCTCTTCCTTACCAAACTCAGAATATTTTCCGTCAATAAACTTCCATTGAGGGGAATCTGCCGGGTGTCTAAGTAGCCCATCATCTTTTCGCCCATTTTTATGCCAAGTCAACTTCTCTGCATCTACACGGTGCGAAAATAATCGTCTAAATTTTGGTATTATTGGAAAGTACCATAAAATCTTAGATGAAACTCCTTCCTTCTTCTTATACCTTGATGCATTGCACACTGGACAATTTTTCAATGCTTGATGCTCATTTCTGAATAGTATACAATCATTGGGGCATGCATGGATTTTCTCATATTGCAAGCCCATTGGGTACAATGACTTTTTTGCCTCATATGTACTACTTGGTAGGACATTATCCTTGGGTAACATGTCTTTTAAGACTTCGAGTAACAGATTAAAACTGGTGTCACTCAACCCTTGCCCAGCCTTTATATTGTATAACCTAAGTATACCAGACAACTTTGTATATTTGCTCCCTCCATATAAGGGCTTCTCCGAATCATTTAACAATGTCTCAAATGTTTCAGGATTATCGTTGAATTTATCTTGCGCTACACTTAACATCTCTTCCAACCTATCACCCTCATTAGTGTTATAAAATGAATTACAATTTTGCGAATATGCACCCGTTGATGTTTCTTCCTTATCTTCACCATGCCTTATCCAACGGGTGTATGTTCTATCAAATGCCCATTTATCCAAATGATTAAGTATCTCATCAACTCTCCTATACAAAAAATTATGGCACATATAGCAAGGACAAGGTAACCTAGAATCTTCTCCTCTAATCTTAATGGCAAAAGTAATAAATTCCTTTTTTTTTTTTTTTTTTGGTAAAATGTAAGTAATTTCATTCCAACCAAAAACATTACATATTGTTCACCATCCAATCATATCGATATCTATACATAGTAGTCTAACATAGGAAGCACCTAATTTGCCGTTGCATATTCAAAGTACAACCTAGGAGTCTACTACATACATCCTGTTTAATTAACCCAACCACTTTACACGGCATAGGAAGAATTTGTTCATGCACACTTCGGTTCCTTGCCCACCAAATATGATAGATCATAGCATTAATACTAGCAGCCCATACTTTCTTGTGGCTATAGAATTTCCCTCTCCTCTTAAGCCACCATTCACAATATCCCATGGGTGGAATCTCGCTTTGCAGCCAAGTATTCACTCCCATAAGTATTTGCTTACTATATGAACATTGAAAGAATAGATGCTCATGAGTTTCTACATCATTCTCACATATTCCACAATTCCTTGTTGAATCCACATACCATTTACTTATCCTCTCCCTTGTCATAAGTCGACTCTTACTTGCTAGCCAGCTCATAAAGGAATGCTTCGGAATTGACAAAGAATCCCAAATCAAAGGAGCAAACCTGCTTTTCATCTCTACCGGTTGCAGCCACGCATACCCGATTTTGATAGCGTACCTCTCCTTCCAATCGTTTTGTTGGAAGCCAACTTGAAGCTTGTCCCTAGTCTTGCAAACTTGCCTCCAGGTCCAGCTACAATTAGCCCCCGGTTTATAATCATCCCACGTCTTTCTCTTCAAATAGACCGCATGAATCCACTTGACCCACAAGGAATCAGCCAAGCTGTACAGCCACCAACATAGCTTGCCAATACACGCCACATTCCAGTTTGCCAAATTCCGCAGACCTAGTCCACCGTTCTTCTTCCCATTGCAAACCTGTTCCCATGACACAGCAGGAGTAGAGCAATGGTACTCACTGCTACTCCATAGAAAATTGCGACAAATCGTCTCTATCTTTTTAATCACAGCCATTGGCAGTATGAAGATGCGTGCCCAGTAGCTGTGCAGATGACTAATAACTGACTGTATGAGCTCCAATCTCCCCGCATACGATAGATGCCTGGCCCCCAAACTTCGAATTCGCTGCACTATCTTTTCTGACAGTATGGCACAATCATTTATAGACAGTTTCTTTGGTGATATTGGGACACCAAGATACTTAAAGGGTAAAGTACCAAGGTTCATACCTGTAATATTCAAGCATTGTTGCTTCTCCTCTACTGTCATCCCATTCAGGAATATGTTAGATTTCTCTACATTCATATCTAACCCAGATGCATTAGAGAAAGTATAGAACCCACTAAGCAGCAGCCTGATGGACTCCAAATCTCCTCTACAAAACATTACCAGGTCGTCAGCAAAGCATAAGTGTGTTAACTGCAAAGGGCGACAAAGGGAATGATATTTAAACCCTATATCATCCTGAACAACTCTCAAAACTCTGCTCAAGTACTCCATTCCCATAACAAACAAAATTGGTGACATTGGATCACCTTGTCGAAGCCCTTTCTTGCCTTTAAAGTACCCAAATACCTCCCCATTCAATGAGAGCGAAAAGGAAGTAGTAGTGATACATTCCATCACTAATTTTTGGAATTTTACAGGAAAATTCAGTGCCATCATCATTTCTTCAATGAAACTCCATGAAACCGAATCGTAGGCCTTCTTCAAATCAAGCTTCATCAATGCTCTAGGGGAACAAGATTTCCTATTGTAAAGTTTTATAAGGTCTTGACATACCATGATATTTTCAACAATATCTCTCCCTCTAATAAACCCACTATGATTGGGACTTAACACCTCCGGTAGAACACTCCCCATTCGTTTTGCTAGAATCTTTGTAATGCACTTATACACCGTATTACAACAAGCGATAGGTCTAAATTGTGATACTGATGTAGGGCGTTCCACCTTAGGGATCAAAGTTAGCACTGTATGGTTAATCTGCTTTAACAGTCTACCATTCTTCATAAAATCTTTTACTGCCAAAATCACATCCTTGCTAATTATTGACCAAGTATCTTTAAAGAACTTACTACCATACCCATCAGGGCCTGGACTCTTGTGGTTGGGAATGCTAAACAAAGCATCTGTAATTTCTTTGCTATATCATGATGCTCCTGCAGTAGCACTTTCCCCTTTCTTACAGTATGTTTATGCACCCTGGTAACTTTACTTTCCTGTCCACGTAAGTTGTGATAATAATCTTCAAAAATCTTTTTGATGTTCATAGGGTCAAAGACTAAAACCCCCTGCCCATCCTCTATACACATCACCTTATTCCTAATACACTTGGCTTTGACCGTACTATGGAAAAATTTAGTATTCGCATCACCATCCTTCAACCAATTCGTCTTTGTTTTTTGCGCCCAAAATTGATGTTTTGCTTTACTAAGCATAATGACGTCCTTAATCAATTTCCCCTCAAGTTCATACAACGTTTCATCCCCATTCTGTTGTATTTCAGTTTGCAAAGCATCCAAGGCTGCTTTGGCAATACATTCTGCATTATCCACATTGTGAAACACATCCTTATTGAACCTTCGCAAATGATACTTCAAGTTTTTCAGATTTTTCACTAATTTGTACATTGGTGTTCCAGTTACTCCTGCATCCCATTCAGCTGCAATCAAAGGTAAAAACTCTTCTGATTCCGCCCACATATTAAAGTACTTGAAGGCATTTCTGCTTTTCATCTGCTTCTTCTTCTCAACAATCACTGCAGGACAGTGATCATAAATTCCTTCAGGCATAAAATGAACTATCTGCTCAGGAAAATCCATCAAATAGTCAATATTTGCCATCATCCTATCAATCTTGCTATAAACTCGAGTCTCATCACCATGTTTATTATTCCAGGTAAATTTAGCTCCCATACCCGGTAAATCTTGTATTTGGCATTCATCCACACAATCCCTGAAATCCTTAATTTCAGCCCAGTTCACTCTCGATCCAATCCTCTCATCGAAGTTCAAGACATTATTAAAGTCACCTCCAATAAGCCAAGCCCCCACCTCCTGATGATAATATCCGCGAAGGTCTTTCCAGAGAGATTGCCGTTCCCCCAACTTATTATAAGCATATATAATTGTCATCCTAAACGACTTATTTCGAACCTTATCACTCACCATCATATGGATAAGTTGAGGTTTCATATCCTTAATAGCTATCTCATAGTAAACTGGATTCCACAGTACCCAAATCCTCCCACCAGGATGCAGAGAACTATTAGTACAGATCGACCAGTCACGACATATATTATTGCCAATATTTAGCCAATTTTTATTTCTAACTCGAGTCTCCAAAAGCCCAAACAACCCTATGTTATTCCGATGGAAAAACCACTTAATATCGAGTTGCTTATTTATGCTGTTTAGGCCTCTAATATTCCAGAATCCGAGGCTACCCATGATCATTCATACTAGTTCCAACCCCAGGATCCTTTTGAGAAGAAATCAACATGGAGTGTAAGGTCTTTATGATGCTACTCCCTTCCATACTAGCATTGTGCAGCGGACCACCATCCTCCCTACTCAGCTTGGATATCATCCGTGCAGGTGACGGAGCCTGACTAGCTGCTGGCGGTATCACGACCACTGGTGTCTGCTCAGGAGCAATCACAGCTACTCCCTGAGTGCCCTTTTGCTTCCATTGCGCCTTCTTCCGTTCATCTTTCCTGCAATGCTCAGTCTTGTGTCCAATACCTTTACACTTCTCACATCTTGAAGGTATCCAATCATATTCAATGCGAACGCTCTGTAGACCGCCTTTCTCATCCAAAAAGGAGATCTCCGAGGGAAATTCCTGACCCAACTGGACCGTAACCATTACCTTAGCAAATCCCAGAAATGTCTTACTAAGAGTAACAGCATCACTCTGCACATATCCCCCAATAATTCCAACAATTTTCTTTAAGCACTCCTCTCCCCAGAATTTGAGCTTTAATCCATGAATCTTCAACCATATAGGTATCTCATGAATGTCACTCTTCTCAAGAATTGCTTCTTCAGTCCAAGGTTTAATCACCACCGGTTTGTTATCAAACATTACCCATCGCTGTAGTGCAGCTTGCTGTAATTCCTTAGTCTTAAATCTAACTAAGAATACACCATTGTTCATGAATGACAGTTTATCCACCTCCTCCTTTTTCCACAATCTATTTAGAAACCCTTGGATGACCGACCAGGGTGGATTTGCTCCGACAATGTACCCATAAATCGCCGTCTTCCAGTATTCCATCTCATCTTCTACATCACTATCAAGTAACTGCAAAAGTGGAGGATCATTTTCCTTTGACTTACCTTTCCCAGATGACTTCTTTGCTACTTCAGTCCATGGCGTTTCATTCATGTCCTCAGTCGAGTTTTCTGACGAACCTTCCAGCTCATAAGGCTCAATTTCTGCCACTTTCTTAGGATCAGGAGTCATATGTTGCTTAGTATTAGTTTTGTAAAAAGGATCTGAATTACGTAGAACTCTTTTATTGTATTTTTGGAAGCTTTTTGAAGATTGTTTCTTGGATCTTCCCATTTTCATGTATTGGCTGCTGCAGCTTTTTGGATTTCTCTAGGTTTTTTCTCTCTCATCTCTCTAGCAGCTTCTGTGATTACCCCTAAAGTAATAAATTCCATTACTTCGGCTTTGTATTTTGGCTCACCTGGCACTGTAGTTAATATCCAACTTCGATCCATTTCTCTACACATCAAATTCAAAGTGAAGAGAAGAGAAAAGATGAGTTGCTTCACACAAATGATACTAAATTCAATCAAGGGTGAAGTGAAGAGAAAAGATGAGTTGCTTCACACAATTAGAGTGTTCGACATGGCACTTACTTAAATTATATTCCGTAGTACTTTTTTCTTTCTAAAAAAACATGCACACCTACCAGCTCCCTCTAGTCCTACAAACTGAGCTTACGAAATCGCTGCTAACTACTGACTAGAGCAGCTAAAGAGGCAGTGTCTTCAATTTCGTAAACCAAGTACCACAACAAATTCAGCTAACAATGCTACACTAACTGTATCTTTACCATACCAAAAAAAAAGAAAGACACATAGCTGCTAATGCTAGACTCACTACACCAATATAGTTCTTACCTGATTAGATACTACAATGCTAGCTATTTCGCTGAGGAGGAAGAGGACGATTGAAACCACCGCGACGGTTCATGTACTGGCGAGGCTGGCGCTTGGTAACAGGACGAACACCACTCAAATCAGAACGAAAATCGAAAAACCCCTAAATCGAAATTCCCTAAGTCCAAAAACTCGGTAATAGACAGTCCATGTATAAAAAAACCCTAAATCTACTATCACCTAAACTGAAAAAAAACCTAAAATCGAAAAAAACTAAATTATTTCAATCGAAAAAAACCCTAAACACAGAAGAAAATCATGATAAAAATTCATGGAACAATTGTTTCAAGACATATCTAAGTTGCGATGAACGGTAGTGGACGGCGGAGTTGGTGGACGGCGATGGTTCAGGGTAGCGGTAGCAGCAGCGAGTGTGCGTGTGCGAGAGTTTGGAATTGATGAATGAATGAAGAAATGACGATGAACGATGAATGAATGGCGAGTGTGCGTACGATGTACGAAAAGGAAACATGCCAATGTATTAAGAAATGAAAATAGAAATATTTTTTTGACAAAGAGGAGAAAAATAAATAGGTAAATTAAAAAAAAATAGAAATATTATTTTTTTGAGAAATCATTTGTTTTAAGAAATGATGTCTTTGTTAATGAATAGTATGAGGTTAGAAATCATTTGCTTTAAAATGATGTCTTTGTATTAAATTGAAAGTGACTAGAAATCATTTATCTAAAAAATGGTGTCTTAACTATTAGATAAGAGACCATCTATTTTGAAGAATTGATTTCTTAAATCAAAGAAATCATTGATTATAACTAAATGGTTTCTTATTAATGATTCCTTTAGAGCTTATTCTAGTAGTGTTTGCAAATCTGGGATCTTTCTGAATATCTGTTACAAAGAATCCACACTCTAAATCAAGAGCACGTCGGTCATTTAATGAAAAGTCTAAAGGATAATACTTTAGAGCAAGCTTAGCAACATCTTCACTTTTAAATGCTCGAAAATTATGGCGTGGATCAAATGAAGCACCAAGTATAAGAATCTCCCTAGAGATCTCCGTAAATCTGCTATCAAGTTCCGTCAATTGAAAGTCTATCACACAATAAAATACATTAACTCGATAATAATATTCATTTGTGATATTCTTTTCACAATTCCTTAACCCTTTCTTGTAAGATGCGACATATCTGGGCCTTGATTATCTTGTTTTTCAACTTCATCCCCTCTCTCATCATCTTGTTCATTAGGTTGTTCATCGCTTATCTCAAATCCTTCATCTTGTTCGTCTCTTATCTCAGCATCTTCCTCTTGCTCATCTCTTATCTCTACATTTTCATCTTGCTCGTTTTTATCTTGAGGAATTAGCAAAGTGTCACTTTTGAAAAATGATAATAAGTTCTTATAGCGTTTGGGGTTGCGATTATCCGTCATTGTTCTTCATATACCTACAACAATGAGTTAAAAAATATACAGCAATATTGGATAACCAAATGTATATCCCTACTTCACAACTATTTATCTATAGAGTATATATTAAGATGCAAACTTTAAATTAATGCCTCACAACCCTTTTTTTGATTAATTAATTATAATTAGTCCTCCACTAAGCATTTAAAGTCATTTTCTACATTAAACTACTCCATAAGTCCATATGCATTTATGTTACCAACTACAAATGAAAAAAAAAAAAACAAATCTCACGTAGAAGGTATGGAGTCTGAAAAATTAACTTAAAAAATTAATTTCAACCACAAATTAACTATAATTAATTATAATTAATTCATCATCAGCACTAAGGAACTTCAATACTCCGTATCCCCAAATCTCAAATCTATCAATTTTGTCATTAAAATAAAAAAATCAACTCCCAACTCAAATTAAATCAATACTCCTCTATTTCTGAAATCTGGAATTCCCAATATGAGTTTTCAATTCCAAAATCGAAACCCCAACAAGAAGCAACAAATCAAATACTAATTAATAAAAAAATAAATAAGTATCCAACAAATGAACGAATTAAAAACTCAAGTTCTCCACTACAAATCTACAATTAAACATTGAGACTAGCATAATTCAAACTTTAGAGTTTAGAGAATCAATCTTCAAAAGTTTAAAGTTCAAACACAAAGACAATCAAAAAAAATTACCTTATCTGTCCACTCGTGACTCGTCGGTCCGGCAGTGCCCCAGCGGTCGTGTTACGGGTCGCTGCGGCCTGCGGTGGTTGGTGGAGTGGGCGAGTGGCGGCGGCCGGCGAGTCAAGCGACAGTGGTTTGTGGAGAGGCGCTAGGCAAGGAGTTTAGGGTTTAATTGTTTTGTTTGGTCGGTTCTCTATTGGGGTTTACATTACTTCTTCCCAGTTTCTCTTTCCTGGGTTTGATTTTTAATTTTTTAATTTTTTTTTAAAAAAAGATGTTGGGCTATAGCCCAACAAGCCCAGGCCCAGGTCCGCCCCTGGTGTTCTAGCCATTTGGTAGAGCACAAAGTTTTTGGTAAGAGTATTTAATTGAAAAAATAAGAATAGTGGTGAGGGTAATATTGTAAAATATATGATCAAAAGATAGTTATTGTGTAAATGGGTTGGTAATTATTGTAGTTATAAGTAAAAAACGAGAGTATTATAGTAAAAAGATTTGATCAAAGAGGAAAGTTGAGGAAAGTTTTGAAATGAGAAGAAGATAGAAAGCCAGAACAAAATGAAATATGGGAAGAATATATAAAAGGAAGCCGGAAGTAATTAAAAGAGAAGGTAAATAATACTTCTAGTATACGAAAAGACAAAATATCGTAGTGTTTCTCTTAAAAATAATCTAGGGAGTATGACATTAAAGGCAATATATATACTCCGATCCATCCGTATACAGTTAACAGTTCTAGTGACACCTAAATTTGTTATGAAGAGAAGAAGAAGAAGAGCTGATAGTGCTATTATTGCTATAACAATGCGAAATCTTAGACGCTTTTTTACTCCTCATGAAACAACTCAACCCCTTCCACCACCATTTTCTTCTGTTGTTGTTTATCAACTGAGTCTTACTCTTTCTTACCACCCCTCCGCGTATTTCCGGTGGCCGGTAACTCCGAATCAACGCCCACTTAAGACCGTTAAAGAAGGAATGCCGTTTTATCTCGGCTGCACCCATGGCGGACCCCATCCTCCTTTGCGGATCCTTAACCAACAGTTTTTGAATCAAGTCCTTAGCCGCCTCCGTCTCCTTATCCTCCTCTTCTCTGAATCCGCCCTCGCTGCACGAGCAAGAAGCGATGTTTCGCAGCGTGGCCTCTTTATTGACACCCTTGAATGGTGTAACCCCATATAACAACTCGTAGATCAGCACTCCAAATGCCCACCAATCCACACCGTTACCGTGACCGTTACCGCCCACTAGCTCCGGAGCCAAGTACTCGTGTGTCCCCACACACGCCTTTGAAAATGCCCCGGTGGGCTCCGCCACGAACTCCCTCTCGATCTCCGGCGTCCGGTTTCTTCTCCCCCTCCTCCTCCTCCTAGTAGGCTCATCCCTCGTCGTCCGATGATCAATCCTGGGGGTGACGTCGGACGTGAAACAAAGATCGAAATCGGAGAGCATGATATGACCGTCTTCACGAAGTAAAATATTTTCCGGTTTGAGATCCCGGTAAACAATCCCGAGAGAGTGAAGATACTCTAACGCAACGAGCACCTCAGCAGCGTAAAACTTGACCGCCTGTACGGGTAGCCGGTAATTAGGCTGTTTACGTAGAAGAGAGTGCAAGTCGCCTCCGGAACAATAGTCGATCATCATACACGTATAATGCGAGACTTCGATATGGGCGTAAAGCGTGGGAAGAAAAGGATGATCCAACATTGATAATATCTCAGATTCCATCTGCAAGTGAGCTAGCTTCTTGGCGGAAAGCGCGTCTTTATCAACGACTTTGAGCGCGAATTGGGAGTGGTGGTGGGAATCGCGGATCCGACATAGGAAGACGCGGCCGAGGTCCCCGGAGCCGAGATGGGTGAGGAGCTTGAGGTGGCGGAGGTGGAGGCGGCCGTCGTGGGAGAGGTTTTTGGCAGCCCGGATGGCGGACCAGTGGGGGTCCCAGCGGCGGTGCGGGTGGGACTGGTGGGTGGAGTCGTGGTGGTTTCGGTAGGCGGAAGGGGTGCCCACGGAGGAGATGCGGTCGTTGAAGCTGAGAGTAAGGCTGCTGCGTGCAAGGCTGCTGCTGGAGGTTCGGATGGTGGGGTCGGAGGTGGAGGTGGTGGAGGTGAAGCTGGTGTCTAGATCAGTGTCTAGGGTGTAGTAGAAGGTGTCATCTTCTTCCATTTTGTTTTTGTTGTTTTGATTGTAGTATTGCATTTGCATATATATTTACATGTACATGTATTAATTGGATATGTGGGTGCTATATGCCTATATATATAGGGAGTATGTAGTAGTAGTAGGAGTATATGTTTAATTAGTTAGTGAGGGAGGGACATTGAGGCTGGATGGGCGGTTATATGTACAAGTGAAGAAAGTGACAGATGAAGGGAAAGGGAAAGGAATCTGATTAGTAATAATTAATTTCGAATAATTATTAATAATGATATAAAATTAAGAAAGGGTTGACTTTAATTAATGTAGGAAGGAAAAATAGAAATGGTATGTAGAAGGCAGATGCGAAATGGGGAGTTGTCGGGCAGTTGCTACTTGCTAGATAGTGTGCTCAAAGCAACAAGGAAGCAGTAATATGAAATGGGCCGATAGTCCTTTATGGTGGAGACATCCGTTATTTTGTTATGATGGGTTAAATACTGCTCATTTTTGTAGAAAAGATGTCACTTTACTTTTGTAGTGTTTTATTTTTTTATGTTAATGAGTCGTATTTAACCCGTTATAAAAAAAAATGACGGATTAATTTATTTTTTTTTGTTTATCGAATAGCGCACTTAGTCGTATTACAATATAGGGGAGAGAATTTGGGTAAAATTGGAGTTGTTTGGCTAGACCAGTTGGACAGGTGGAGTAATATAATTGGAGTGGAGTCATGGAACTCATCAAGGGAAGAAGAAGAGTAAAATAGAGATTGGGTGGTGCAGAGTATTGAATGTGGGCGCTGACAATGAGGGGTTTCGGGGAGACACAGCCGCGCCACTCTCGGTATGTCATTCCATCCCAATCATACTTCCCATTTTTATGTTTCTCCCATTTATTCAATATGTGAGGATTTAATGGGCGAAATAACCAGATTGATAAAAAAAAAAAGTAAAGGGATGGATGTCAAATTGGTAAAAACTTTTGAACATGACAAATAGATAAAAAAACTTCAAGTTTGTGACAAATACACCAAAAAAGATTGGTACATGTTTTCGAACACTAATATTTATTGACGGGATTTTTACTTTGCGTTGTCGAGATTTAATGTGAAGTACCTAAAATATTTATTATCCTTACCTTACTGAAAAAATTGAAAAAGGTACCATTAATTAATTGTTATGGAGTACAAACTAAATTCATCAATTGTGGGAAAAAAATATCGAGTTCACACAAAAAATATCGAGTTCACTTAAAAATAATCATCGCTAATGGCTAATGTTACGAATTAATAAATACCGACAAAAAAATAATACCGATTACACTCCAAAGAAAGTTTGATTTCATTAAAAAAATACAATGAATTAATTGTTTTAAACCGTTTACGTCTTTAATTTTTTTTCATCGATTTCATTAAAAATTGAATGGGGATATTATATATAAAAATTCTACTTACGAAAGAATCTTAAAAATTTTAGATACGACAATATCCCACAAATATAAGGTATATATAGAGTTTATTATTACTTTGTAACATTAGCGATAATTTTTTTAGTCAAATCGATATTAGTTTTCTTGACTCAATTAGTTTGCATAACAATTAATTAGCTAGCTACACTTTTTTGGTTTTTCGAGTCGATTGATAAAATTATACGTACATGGAAGGTATTTTCGGTAATTCACCTAGAAACCCAACAAAGCGAAATAAAATTTCCAACGACTCGAAATAAAATTTTGATGCGAAATACGGAGTAAAAATCTCAATAACTATATTTTTGGTATATTTGTCACCAACTTCAATTTTTTTTTTACCAATTTGTCATGTTTGAGAGTTTTTTTTACCAATTTGTCATCCACTCCCACTCTTTTTACCAATTTGGTTATTTGGCTGGAGTTAATGTGATGAGTTATTCCTTCCGTTTTATTCAATTTATTGTCTTTTATATTTATTGTGAGATTATTTTAATCAAAAGTAAACAATTGAATGAAACGGAGGGAATATTATTTTTCATATTAAAAAAATGGGATGAACATGAAAAAGCAAAGGGAGTATATAAATGGTGTAAATGTGTAATCGCGAAAAATTACGGGTTATTTGTAACTTTCAAGTACGGAGTAGTAGATGAAAAACGATAATTATACGATTTATAGTAAAAGTTAAGCCCCTTAATCATAACTTAACAATAATCCCACCATTTTTAAAAGATTGTCCAGTATTCTCCTTTTGACATATTTTAAATCTTTGCCCAATTTCTCCATTTTTTTTTGTTTAATTTTTATTATGTACTACCCCGTTTCAATAATTTCTTTCACCTTAAAAATGGCACATTTTTTAAGAAAAACAATAAAATAAGTAAAAGTAGAGAGAAAGTAAAGTAAATGAGCCACCTAGGTAAGAGAGAAGTGTAATAGAAAAAAGAAAAATGGAAGAAATCAAAGAAATTGTTGAAAAAAGAAATGTTGAAGATATCAATTAAACAGAGGGAGTACAATATTGTCTCTATCAAATTTTATGAGTATTATTTACACATTTTGTATTCTGTTCACTATTTTTTCACATGTCATTAAAATATTTTTCACATTTTATTAAAATATTTTTCACAAATATTTATGAAACGAGACAAAAATAATTAATGAACGGGTAGTAATTAGGTAGATAGACATAAGTTCTTTAGAATAATACTATTATAATAAAACGTTTACAAACTAGTACGAGTAAAGGGTAACGTTAAATATAATCTTAAGTCTCGTATTTAATCATTTTAATATTTTTCTTAATATGATACGTCATATTAAATTAGAAATTAATGACTAAATTATACGGAGTAATTGTATACTACCTCCGTTCCAACGAATTGTATACATTTGCTTTTTTGACACTATTTATAAGTAGGATGAATTTTCGATATAACTTCTAATGTATAAGATAAAATATATTAATGTGAGATCTTGTTTAAATCGTCTAATCAAATACATTATGAATATCAAATTTTTATAACTTTTAGTAATATGTAACTAAAGATATAGACAAAAGAAAATGAGTATCAACATACGTGCATAAAGCAAATGTATACTAATGGTTGAAACGGAGGGAGTATATAACAATGCATGCAACTAGTACATGTATTAAGGATCCCAAGTCAATAATTGGTTAGCTAGGTAGACGGTAGAATACATTGCATCTTAATTAAGTTGCTAAACAAAAAGGGGTCTTGAACTTGAAGGCTGTAATTCCTCAACGGTTGGTTTCTAACCAACTTTTCTATATCATCAATCATCATGCACTGCATTATGCATATATATGACTTCATCTTTGATTAATTTGCCTTTTAAAGAATGCAAAAGTTATCATTTTGTCTCTAACGTATTTAGCTTAAATTATCGTTGCTGTCATGTTTTTAATTTCTTATTCTTATGGTTGAATATGTAATACTATACACAAAACCAGTTCGTCCTCCATGGACCCGTAACTTAGTAGATGGTTTCATTCCTTTTTTCCAATGAGCAACGCTTCCATGTAGCTTGTAGGTTCCTCTCTTAGACCAGGTCATGTCGGGTTTCTGTTTGTGTCAATATTAAATGGACACTATCCTCATACTCAAACCTGGCTCATCTACATATAATCGAGTCGATTGGCTCATCAACCCTAACCCCACCCATTTCATTTTTCAGTAACTCTACTAGACCTGGCTTGACCTCAAGCCATTTATCTCAACCCGCTTAATTAACCCAAGAACTCGTGTAAGTGTAAGTGTGTACGTAACCCATTTATATTTTAACATGATTAGTGACTTGTATATGATTCGTTACACAAATCGTAACGCTTAATATCGTGTTTTCAAATATTTAGGTAGGTAACGAGTCAACCAAATTTACATCCTATTTATAGAATTAACGGGTTACTAGTTCATCGTGACGAAAGACTTACACCGTAACCTAATTATCCAAAAATAAGTTCTTACTGTGTTTTTGTCAATCCAATTACTCAAATAGGTCACATTATCTCCACCCTAACCAATTAATAATTCGTGTCATGCCAATAATTGTGACCTATAGCATACCTCTAACTACTGTTATGGTAGCTGGAAACATATGTCTCTAGAAGTGCCATGTGAATGACTAATTGACCTTCAATATATAGGAATGACGATGAATGATTATAACAAGCGCAGCTGATTACTGAGTAAATATTAAGACAATTTCATAATATACGTGCCCTAAACACACGTTAATATACTAATTACAGATAGAACCACAATGATGTTGTCTAATTATGGTAAACATAAATTGATATTCTTTATTTAATTAACCTATTAATATATGTAATACAATGAAAACGCGTTAGAAAAATCGATATTGGAAAGATGATAACAATGACATATGGTATGGACCACGTAGAAGCACTGTTGTGGACCTAGGTAAGCAAACATATAACATGGCAGAATACGAGATGTGAAGCATATGGCCTAAATGTTGAAGGAGGCAGATCACGTATAAGCTAAGTTGACATGTATTAAAACAAGAGAATAACAGTAACGATCTTCATGTGATTAACGGACCTACTATATATGTTGTCTCACTTAATGGTTATATAATAATAATGTTTGTGTATGGAAATTATTAGCACTCACTATCCCTCGTTATATTGCATCATTTTCATTTATATATTAATAATGGTGATCGTAATTGAAAACTAACAACATACAGGTCGAGGTGCTTGTGCCCACATGTCTAGAGATGGCAATGGACCGGATCTGGACCGGGTCCACTAGGATCCGGACCCGGATCCGTCAAAATTACCCTAGACCCGGACCCGACCCGGACCCGGCCGGGTCCAAAATTTTAAGACCCGGATCCAGACCCGCCGGGTCCGGTCCGGGTCCGGGTCTACCCGCGGGTCTCACTATTTTATTTTATTTTGTCCTACATTCTTCATTTCTTCCAAATTTCAAATTTCGCCGGTATTTTTTATCACGTACAAAATTATTTACGACATATATTGTACTAAGAAACTAAACACTCTTACAAACTCATTCATAACGGTCTTAGAAGACTTACATAAATGTCCGACAACAAACTAAATTCACCACCACAAGTCCACAATCCACAAGTTATAACTACAACTTTGAGTCCTTGAATGAACAAACAAATGGTGAGGATTGAGGAATGAGGAAAGAAGTGAGAGTAATTAATTTAGTTGTTTGCTACTACCAGTTCTGCCTTCTGCGTATGTACATTATGTTGGTAGATTTTTATTATTTTTTTATTTTTTTTTAAAATTAAAGTGCCGGGTCCACGGGTCGGGTCCGCGTCCAAAATTTCAGACCCGGACCCGGACCCGGTTTTCAAAAATAAGATCCAGACCCGACCCGGATCCGCCGGATCTGAAAAAATGAGACCCAGACCCGACCCGTATGGGTCCGACCCGCCGGGTCTGGACCGGGTCCTGGACCCGTTGCCATCCCTACACATGTCCCTTGCCTAACATTATCGTACACCTTCTGTGTTAAATATTGGTAACACCATATTATGTAATTCCTCCGTCTCGTTCATTTGTTTATCTTTTATATTCATTGTGATAAGTATTTTAATCAAAGACCAACAACTGAATAAGATGAAGAAAGTACGTAAGAACATGTTTTACAATGGATGATATTTTCTCCATCACTATTCTCCATCTTTTTTCTCCACCAAAAAATCATTAATTACAATGGATACATTTTTTCTCCATCAACCACTCCATCATGAGACCCACAACTTTCTCAATTCATTTTTTATCTATCTATCTATCTATCTATCTATCTATCTATCTATCTCACTCAATTTTTTGGTGCAAATGTAAGTATGTATATTAATTTGGTAATCAACGTTCCCGGCACCAATACAATCTTCACCTCTATCATCCTATATGTGAGGATTTACATTAATCTATCAATTTGATGTTGGTATTTACTAATTACAACTCTACTCATAATTTTAACTCTATTGCAGATATCTCGCTTGACAGTAGCAATAACGTACTCTGGCCTCTCCACTTTTTTGTATAGTCTGCTATGATTTCTATTTCTCCATATATGATACCAGACATCTACAATTGCCGCTGCCATAATCTGCTTGAGCATCAGGGATTCGCGTCTTGTCTTCTCCCACCAAACCGCTGTATTGACACTCGGTATACAACACATTAACCAGCCTGACAGTAGTGTGAAACATCTCTGAGCATAGGCACACCGGGAAAATAGATG
Source organism: Agrostemma githago (assembly GCA_958450325.1). Classification (NCBI taxonomy): domain Eukaryota; kingdom Viridiplantae; phylum Streptophyta; class Magnoliopsida; order Caryophyllales; family Caryophyllaceae; genus Agrostemma; species Agrostemma githago. Next base: position 21,340,877 of record OY288246.1, read on the forward strand.
TTCATGATCCTCATTCGTTGTGCCACATAGGAAACATTCTTTATCCACCACCATACTCATCTTGACTAATCGATCCTTCGTAAGAAGCTTACTCTGGCATACTAGCCACGCTATGAACCCATGTTTAGGCAGACCCACTCTATTCCATACCAGACTTTTCCAATTTATTCGAGGTCTAGGTTGTCGAATCCAATTATATGCTTCAACTACTATATAGTCCCTGTTCTGCGCCAGTAGCATGGGGAATAGCTTATTGTCGTAAAATTGATCCTTAACCCAGCAGATCTTCCTCCAAGACCAACTAGAGTTAAGGGGCGGTTTATAAGTTTCCCAATTCATATCTCGGAGGTATATCGAATGAATCCATTTGACCCACATGTGGTCCGCCTTACAAGTTACCCACCAAGCATATTTACCTATAGCCGCGATATTCCAACTGTGCAGTTCCTTTATCCCCAATCCTCCTTCCTCCAAAGGGCAGCAGACTCGTTCCCATGATACCAATGGCGGGGAATTATAGTGTTCGCAGCCTTTCCAAAGGTAATTCCGGCATATGGCATTAATCTGACCAATGATAGAAGTAGGAATAATGAATATCCTAGCCCAATACCGATGTAGATTACTTAACACCGCTTGAACTAAGACGAGTCGACCTTTATATGACAGTTTCCTTGCCCCCATTCCCCTTATTCGCTGTACAATTTTCTCCGTAAGAACATGACAATCCATAACTAATAGCTTTTTTGGTGACATGGTTATGCCCAAATACTTGAAAGGTAATTCTTCTTTGGTCATACCAGTAATACTTTTTATCTGATCTTCCATTGCTGCCTGAACTCCATTGCAGTACAAATGTGACTTTGATTTGTTCATTATCAGCCCTGTAGCAGCTGAGAAAGCATCAAACGCCCTCATAATCCAAGTAATAGAAGTCACATTCCCTTTGCAAAATAACATTAAATCATCTGCAAAGCACAAATGACTTAATTTGATGTGTTTACATAAAGGATGATATCTATAATCAGCCTTTTCCTGAACTCCCTTGATAATCCGACTCAGATATTCCATACAAATAGTGAAAAGGAGGGGGGATAGAGGATCCCCTTGTCTCAAACCCCTCTTAGCCTTAAAAAAGCCAAAGTTGTCTCCATTCAAGGATAATGTATAGCTGGGCGAGGTCAGACATTCCATAATGATACACGTAAATTCAATAGGGAACTCCAATGCATTTAGCTTACCTTCCACAAAACTCCACTCAATGGTATCATAAGCTTTTTGCATATCAATTTTTAGAATAGCTCGAGGGGAACAATGCTTTCTATTATATAACCTTAAAAGGTCTTGGCAGATATGAATATTTTCCGCTATATTCCTTCCTTTGACAAACACGCTCTGACTCGGACTGATAATGTCAGGAAGAACATCACTCAACCTTCCACAGATTACCTTTGACAAGCATTTATATATAGTGTTGCAACAAGCAATTGGCCGAAATTGACTCACATTTAGGGGATTTTGGGTTTTAGGTATGAGAGTAAGTGTGGTGTTACTTACTTGTCTTAACAGTTTCCTATGAGTAAACACATTTTTCACAGCTTCGAACACACTTTGACTAGTCACTTTCCATGTATCTTTGAAGAATTGACTAGTATACCCATCCGGTACCGGAGCTTTTGTGCCTTGAATACTGAACATAGCTTTCCTGACCTCCTCCATAGTAACTGGTTTCATCAACTCCCTACTGTGTACCCTTTTTGACAGTAGGAATATGCACCGGTCTTACTTTAGCTTGTTCCCCCAAAATACTTGAGAAGTACTTGAGAAAAGCATTTTGTATATCATCAGGTTTGCTCTGAATCATACCCTGCATATCCAGTATCTATATCACCTTATTTACAGCTCTTCTTTGTTTGATTGCGGCGTGAAAAAACGTTGTATTCATGTCTCCCTCTTCTAACCAAACAATCTTTGCCTTTTGTTGAAGGAAATCATATCTGGCTTTGTCTATTATTGCATATTTTGCTGCTATATCCCTCTCATTTTGCACCAATTATTATGAATCCTTTGGGTTAAGTCTTAATTGAAGTTGAACATTCTGAAGAGCAGCTTCCATTATATCCGCCTGATTCTCCACATCACTGAACTTTTCTTTGTTTATCTTCTTTAAACCTTGCTTCAGATTTTTTTAATTTTCGAACAACCTGGTACATTGGGCTACCTTTAAAACCCTTGCCTCAAGCTTCAGGAACCAGATCCAGAAATCCATTAGCAGCATACCACATATTGAAGTACTTAAATGCATATTTTCTTTTGCAATTGTATTTGTCCAGAGAGATGATACCCGGACAGTGATCAAACAGTCCCTCCGACAAGAAATTTACTTACGAATCAGGGAACTGTAATAGCCATTCATCATTTACAAAAGCCCAATCCAATCTATCTCACTCATTCTCAAACATCTTTTTATTAAAATTAATAATCTTGATTTTATTATAATTATTAGATGTTTAAAAAAAATGATTTCTTTTCGTCTAGTTTTCGCGTATTTCCCCATTTTTACGAGTATTTTCCCAAAAAAAAAAAATTGGACTAAGATTAGAGAAAAATACGACTTAGACACATTTTAATTTATAACAACCACTGTACTTTTATTAATCAAAAACATTGAATATAAAAACTTGAAAATAACATTTAGTCTGAATGTTACGTGAAACGAAAATATTAGTAAACAAAAATGACTGAGTAAATAATCGTATTACAACGAACACAATCAACCATCGTTATCACTACATAACCAGTCGTCAGAATCATAATTAAGACAGTCTGCCGGTAAGTCTTGATCACATAAATATTTTTGTTCTTCCTTCATGGTAACCTCATTATATATGTCATAATAATGGACACGCTCACGTGGATTGAAAATTCTCCCATGCCCAGATAGTAAATCAAACAAGGTGTCAGAACTCATGACGTTGAACAATCGATTAATAATTTCGACGACTTATTTCCTTAATTTGCGGCGTTCTTCGTCTTTAGAGGTACAAGTATCTGAAATAACGTAATAAAAAACAAGTCGTATTTTATCATGTAAAATGTAAAATTATCTTTCGAACTATGATTCATCAAAATAACAATGTCGTATATATTACCTAATGTATCGTTGCTCAAAATAGGTGGACTTAACACAACATTTTTGTTTCCGGATATGATGGAGCTCTGCATTGTTAATGGTGCGTGGTTCTCAATGTATCATATTCATGTATATCGTTTCTGGCATAACAAGGTTCAAACGAGTAAGAAAGTGAGGAGCGTGATCTTTTATCATGTCAATTTCTCTTACTTTACCATCCCATAAAGTCATTTTGGGTAATTTGTTTTTTATACAATAAAAATCAGCTATATTCTTTGAAAATGATTAGAAAGTTAGATGTGAATAAATTCTGAGTTCACAATACCACATTATATAGAGAAGCGACTACAATTACAGCCATTACATTTGAATTGACAACATTGAATTCGAATATAGTTGTTGGTAATATAGTCGTTACATTAACAAAGTTATTGAGATAGGTCGCAAAGTTGTTGAGCTCTATTAACAAAGTTGCTGAGCTAGAACACAAAGTTATTGAACTCTATTAACAAAGTCCCTAAGCTAAGTCACAAAGCTGTTGAGCTATATTAACAAAGTTCATGAGCTAGGTCACAAATCTGTTAACAAAGTTGTTGAGATAGGTCACAAAGTCGTTGAGATCTACTTTATTTCAATTTGATAAAAAAGTAAACCCCCTCTTAAACTTCCCTGTCCGGCACTGTTTTAAACGACTATATTTGAAACGGTTATATTTTCAACGGATATATTTCAAACAACTTTATTTTCAACGGATATGTTCCCAACGAATATAAATATCCCTTATAATGTGCAAAAATGAATACACTTACAAACACACTTCCACATTTCAACAAACAGTAACACCAAATTACTCTTCACCTTTTACAACAAAAAAATATGGTTTCTTCAGCTGACGATTTAGAGGATATTGCGGCTTGTCTTTCTCTTATATCATTATGGAGACGTTTGTGAAATAAGCGCAAAGCTCGTACAAATCGACCTCATAAGAGACGTCGAATTGAAAGAAATCGAGAAGATGACTACAATCAACTGTATAATGACTACTTCGCCTCGCAACCCATGTATCCTGATAATCTGTTTCGCCATCGTTTCCGAATGCGAAAACACATATTCCTACATGTATTGGAAGGCGTGAAGCGTACAATCCTTTTTTCCACCAATTACCGGACGCTACTGGGAGATTGGGCATTTTAGATTTACAGAAATGTACTGCTGCAATCCGGTTGCTATCATATGGAGAGGCTGCCGATAGAGTGGACGAGTACCTGAGGCTTAGCCCAAGCACGACAAGGACTGCACTTCATGAATTCACGGACGCGGTAATAGCTCAGTTTAGAGATGTGTACATGAGAAGTCCGACGACAGACGTCTTAAAAGAATTACTCCAAGTGAATAAGAGAAGAGGATTTCGTGGTATGATTGGTTCAATCGATTGTATGCATTGGACTAGGAAAAACTGTCATACTGCATGGAAAGGTCAATATCAAGGAAAGAATGGAACTGCTTCTGTGATTTTAGAAGCAGTTGCTTCGAAAGATTTATGGATATGACATTGCTTTTTCGGCCTACCAAGCACCCTAAACGACTTAACTGTACTTTACCGATCTCACATATTCGATGATTTCTTAAATGGAAGAGCCCCCGTTGTAGAGTATGTCGTCAACGGGGGTCGTTATGACACCCTGTATTATCTGACCGATGATATTTATCCAAATTAGTCCGCGTTTATGAAATCAATTTCGCTACCACAAACTCCGAAGGAACGCCTATTTGCGGAGCAACAATAAAGTGTTCGAAAAGATGTGGAGCGTGCTTTTGAGGTGTTACAAACATGGGCCATCATTCGACATCCTCCTATGACTTGGGATAAGGAAATGTTAGCAAAGATTATGAAAACTTGCATCATATTGCATAACGTGATTGTAGAAGACGAGAGGTACTCATGTCCGTCGTATGATGATCCAAATGAATACAATGACGAATCAGATGATGAAGATGTAAAAACTGTTGAAGTATCTCAACATTCTATAGGGTATGTCAATAAAGTGGAGGAATATATCGCTAAATGAACTCACTTGGAAGACAACTCATTAATTTGACATTTAGAAATGATTTAATGGAACACATTTTGAAGAAAAAGGAACGTCAGGAATATAGCGGTTAAGACAAATTTCTAGTACTTTATATTTATGGCATTTCATTTTATATTTATATTTCAAAGTAATGTTTTTCTTTAGTAGTTATTGTGTGTCATCTAGACTTGTGTGTTTGAAATAATGTAATTTAATTGAATTTGAATGTTGTGTATTAGAGCTCGACAACTTTGTGACCTAGCTCAGTAACTTTGTTTATAAAGCTCGACAACTTTGTGACTTAGCTCAACCTCTCTTCTCCCTTCCTTAATTTATTTTATATTACTCTTATTATATAGAACTGTTACTCTAGCTAAAGTTCGGTGAAACTCTGACGAACATCATTCAAATATGCTTGCATTATTTTCAGAATTATATGCCTCAATTTTTTCAATTGTTATATAAACAATTTTTTATGGAAATATTTGTTGTATCTTAAATCTCACTTTACGGTGAATTATATAAACTTTAACCATGTCACTGTATTACTTTAACCATGTCACTGTATTACTCTAACATTACTTTAACCATGTCAATGTGTCAATTTAACAAGCAAAATATGTCATAGATCAGTAACTTTGTTAATAAAGCTCAGCAACTTTATGACATATATCAGTAACTTTAACCATGTCGCTGTGTTACTTTAACCGTGTCACTGTGTTACTCTAACATTATCAATGTGTCAATCTAACAAGCAAAATATGTCATAGATCAATAACTTTGTTAATAAAGCTCAGCAACTTTGTGACATATATCAGTAACTTTAACCATGTCACTGTGTTACTTTAACCATGTTAATGTGTTACTCTACATTATCAATGTGTTACTCTAACAAGCAAAATATGTCATAGATCAATAACTTTGTTAATAAAGCTCAACAACGACATTACTCAATACATATTAAATTAAACTAAATTATCTAATTTATTTATAAAGGCCACGTCTAGATGTCACTGAGTTGTAGGAACAGTCGGCGCTCCTCCTTCACTGCACTCAAGTTGTTCCTATTTCATAAATGTTCATATAACTTCATCTTTTGCAGTCATTTTTGATGACTTATTTCCACATCGATTCTCCTCTCCGAGTCTAGCATCTTCTTCTTCATTATACCAGTAATCTCTTGGATTTCCTTAACAATAATATCATCTTCTTCATCAAGAACTTTAGATTTCCCCTTTTTTCACTTTTGCGCCTTCATTCCCGATGGACGTCTGCTTGAGCCTTCGTTTCCTATTTTGGGACAGTCTTTGTCATTTGCACAACTCCTTTTCCCACTACTATCAGAAGCAGTTGTGTCAGCATTTTTTTCCTCCAATTGTTGTGGTGATTCTTGGTCGCAAATAACCGTTTCCCATCTCGGGTATTGATTAAGAAAATATCATTGTCTCTCCCAAACTGCATCTTTCTTAGAAAACGCACGAGCCTCAGATAAAATGTCGTTCTCATTCATTCCGTTGGTACCTCACCTTTTAGCTCTCTCATACTGACCCACCCACTTCTCTACATCAGCTGAAATTCGGGACCATCGATTAGTGAGCATGCCGACATTACGCTCTTTGATTGCACCGAGCTTTGATTGTCGGGCCTCCTCAAACAAGTTCCTCACTCTCGACCAAAAGTTTGAAACACGTTTCCCCATTCCAATTGCTCCATTAGTTGACACTCGCATATACGATGATATGAGAGCTCTATCTTCAGCGTCTGATCAAACATTTTTTATATATCTATTGCCTCCATCACTTGCTTGCCTTATGACGTTCGACTCGTCCACGTACTCGTTTCTGTCCACAATAATATTTTCATCTTGTGACAAACGAGTGACATAATCACTATCGTAACTCATTTGCTCATTACCACCAAAATGAAGATTTGGTGTAGCAAAATATGAGTTCACCCCGAAATTTTGAGAAGATAGGTTAAATTGTGAATTTGAATGCGGATTCTGAGTTATATTCGGTGCTTGAAAATTAGGGGGGATGATTATTATGATAATTAGTTGACATATTTTGAAAAGCAAGAAATTGTAAATATGATGGATCATATTGATTAACTAAAAATGGATTAGGATTATTACTATTAGTATTATTATTATTAGGGTTATTTCACATAAATAATCTCAACTATAGGTGATCTTCTCATAGTAATACAAACTTCACTTAATCTCGTAATAAGCCCCACTATTGACACTTGCTTCTTATAATAGACTTAGCCATTGGGTGACCTGTTATTCTAGGTAACTAACAGGTTTAAGACCTCACTACGCCTCATAGTACAAGCAGTTACACGCCTACACCTCACCATTAACTTATCATCATCCTCTATCAATCACCACCACTTTTTTCATCCTTTAAAATTAAACAACCAAAACTCAATCTCGTCCACGGTTAAAAATCGCCATTATCTCCATCACCACCTCTCCTCATCCGTGAATCATCATGTCACCAGATCCCTCCGCACCTTCAATTCCAGTTTGAATTACATCAATATTGGATTAATTCACCATAATTCCGGTTGACATTCACCATAAATTCAACCCAATTTGAAAATTCACTCATTCACCCACCTTAGGAGCACCCTAATTCACCAATATCGACTCCATTTCTGACAAAAAAAGGAGCACCGTGTATTAATATTAATTCGCCATCAGCTCTGCTGTTGGAGAGCGTAGATCTTCAATGTGGCGGTGGTTTGTTTTGAGCTGATTGGCGGTGGGTTTAGGTTTATGGGGGTAATTAGGGTGGTCAAAATAGTGTTAAAATGTGGTGGATTGAATTCGGGTGTGGTGGATGAGTTGAGTGAGAATGGTGATTGAGGTCTAAGAATAAAGATGAAGGAGTTGGATGTGGTGGTGGAGAAGGTGGTGACTGGTGAGAGTGTGCCTCGATCCGCTTCCTTCAAATTTCAACGACATAGTAATACAAGGGGAAGGGGGTAAAATTATGAGTAAAAGGATTAAGTTTATGTAAAATTGTTATAATGATTTTTGATTATTTTTTTAGGTAGGTGTGACCAGCTGAACAAGTAGTAGGTCATCGAGTGTATTATGAGAAGATGAAGTTAATAGCATATATTATTTTGAGATAGATATAAAATTGAGATTATTATAAGAATATGGTCGATAGTTCAGATTATTAATGTGAAATAACCCTTATTATTATTATTTTTATTTTTTTTAACCAGAACTTGTATTAAGAACGAAACAAATTACAAGAAGTTAGTAGGTAGCCGAGATACTATCTGGGCACCCACTCCCTTAGCAATAGAAAAACTAAGTCGAGTAAAAATAAAAGCAGCTGCGCGAGCTCCCGCGTCCTGAGAGATAGAGAATTTCTGAATCCGCTTGAGTAAAGCAGCGGCCTCCGCGTCGAGCTCCCCTAGAGAAGAGAAAGAGAAAGGTAGGAACCCATACCCAGTCTTGGTGCACAAATCTCCATACTTGGCGCACTTACGCTGAGCAGCATCAGCGACCGCGCGACCAGGCAGAAAATCAGACATCGCTGACTGAGTCAAAGGGGACGACCTCGTCAGATCGACACACACATCACGCCCCCTATCCCAGGAATAAAGAAGCAAATCCGCCGGGGGTAGGGGCCTGTCGTGCCCATCAATCAAACCGACATCTACCTCCTTACCAGCCGAAATACCAGATCGGAAGCAGATATCCAAAAGGGTGTCGCGAACCAGGTTATGTCTATGCTTAATACCAACGGTACCAGCACACGACACAGCATGATCTCCAAAAATGTCCCCCTCAAAAACTCGGGAGCAGGCAGAACAAGGCTTAGGTACCGGGAACAAAGGGACACCCAACCGATAGCTAAGGACAGAGCGATAAGTCCTCCCATTCATGGTCTGCCCCAACCCGGAGATAGGTACCGCACACAACCAGTCATACGTGTGAGCACCCTGCAGAGACTTCCACAAAGCCACCTGACGTCGAGTTAAGGAGAAAACCGATTCTAATGAAGCAGCAACCTTCCTGAAATATATATGTGCCAATTTCTTCATGAGTTTGGGGGCAGCGACTTCACTAAGATTACGGAAAAGGTCAGAACCGGTGGTCTCGTTAAACAGAGCCAAGGCCGCATCGAAGGTCGGCCCGGGAGTAGAGACAGCTGAAGGCCAAAGGAGCATAACCTACAACTCAGAGGACTGAAGGCGAGAAGCCAAAAAGGCATAGTGCAGGACATCCCCGGCGCTGTACACACCCAACCCTCCGTAATTAAAGGCAGTGTGAAAAGACGCCACTGCCAGTCCCCGAACCCGGGACCGGACGCGGTGACAATGCGTTCCAGGCTAGACCGCAATGCCGCATCAAAGGTCTTAGCCGAGTCGAAGACCGTAGGGGGACAGGTTCGTAGAGAGAATGAAAGCTTAGAAATACCGGCACAAGCACGAAGTAAGAACAGCTCGCACTGTGGGTCCTTAATCCTGGCAACCGATTCCATGAGCTCAATGGTTCTCGTAACTCTCTTCGCCACAAGCTCACTGCTGAAAGTACGACAACAACTGACGGGGCCACCAAGAACTTTGACACCACGCAGCGGTCGAGAAATATCAGAGGGAAAAACACCAGGAAGTCGACTCCTAGGGTCTTCCTTAGACAAAATAACCTCGGTTTTTCCGACATTAAGGTGAAGACCCAAGCGAGGACCATCTTCCATAATCAGCTCCAAAACCTTCCCCACAACCAAAGTATCTCCAACGATGGTGCCGTCGTCCAAGTACCAAGCTTGCAAGCTCAAGAGAAAAGAGTCCCGGATCTTGCAAATCAAGGGATACAAGACCAAAGCGAAAAGAAGAGGGCCCAAAGGGTCACCTTGCTGGACCCCCTGACAAGACCAAAGGCTGTGCTCCCCGTAGAAAAGCCTGGCAGGCCGAGAGTAGCAAAACTCGACCCAGCGGGAAAGAACAGGGCAACAACGACGAACCTCGCGCAACATGATCTCCCGGTCGACCAAATTAAAACCATTCTGGAAGTCGACCAAAAGTATGGAAAGGCCCACATCACCACCACGATCCTCAATAAACCGATTCAAGGCATGCAAAATGGTCTCTCCTCCACCGGAAACCCCGACCCCAAACTGGAGGCCCTCAAAATAACCGCAAAGCGACGGACCAATCAGAACAGCCCCAACCTTAGAGACAAGGCGTCTCCAAACCGTGCCCACAGCAATAGGACGGACCCCACCACCTGGTTTAATAAGCGAGGTGAGCGGAGCACTAGCGATGTACTCACTAAGAACCTGCGGGCATCTGCCCTCGAGAAACAGGTTAACCACCCTAGTGATAGAGGTGATCAGATCATCCGAGATAGCCACCGCGGCCCTCCTCAAACAATCCAAAAGATGTTGGGCACGAAAATCGTCCCGTCCACAAGAAGTGCCACGCGAAAAACTCCTGATCATATCCAACACGACGGTCGTGGACGCGATGAGCTGTGGGTGAGCGGCAGGAAAAGGCGGCAAGGAAGGGGGCGGAATAGTGGGGTGCTTATCTTTCAAGGCCTGTAGAGTATCGGCCGTGTAAGGGGCAACGCCAGACGAAGAAAGCACCTGGACAGCGGAAGCGTAATGACCATCACAAATCTTCCGCCGACACTACTGCAAGTTAACCTCACTAGAGTCAAGGTCCTCCTCCAAACGAAGAGAAAGACCCTCAGCTAAGGTCTCCTGCAGAAGCAGAGCAATACCACCAAGGGTACCTCAAGTACGAATGACACTGGTAATACACTCCTCCAATTATTATTATTATAATTATTATTATTATTACTACCACTACTCATTTTGTATATAATAGCAAATTATATAGAAAATTGTATAACAATTAACATGTATATATAGCAAATTATATGGGGTAAAAAAAAGAGTTGTTGCAAATCAAGTTCTTGCATGTGAGCCATTGAAATCAAGTTGAAATTAACTTGCAAATCAGCAAAAGAGTCGTTGCATGTGTACTTCTCAACATCCCATTCCCTAAATTGGCCCACCAAAACTCTCCACCAATTTCTCCATGCTGAAGGAGAATTCCATGATTCTCTACCAAAATAGAGACATTCTCCATGGTAAAAAAGGGTCTTCTCTCCATCACCCTCCATGGAGATAAAACTCTCCATGGTAATTCATGCTCTAACTAACAAGGCCGTCAAATGATTTTTGGAGGCCCTGTACAAAATATTTTTGGGGGCCCTATATATACCAAACATATACTCCTTCTGATTCTTACGAATTGCTACATTTGCTTTTTTGGCATATTCAATTGAATTGCGACATTTCTATATTAGGTATCGTTTTGTTTGTGTTGAGTCTTTTACTTTATTGGTGAGACTCACCATTCACACTCACAACCTTACTATTTTTGCAAAAAGCAAATCTTAGTAAATATTCGTATTTAGTATCCATCTCAGCTTTAACCTTTGGTTTGTCTTGTTATTAGGAGATAACTTCATTAATTGTAACTCGGCTTTATATACCGAGATGTATCATTGATTTAGTTATTGAATTATAAAGATTATCATGATATCAGCCTAAACGCCAATCTTCAGGATCAAAAACACGTGTTTTCGATCACACATCCCTGCCCACGACAGTGTTGCCTCCGGGCCGTCGACCCACGCCCGTGGCCAAGTTCATCGGAGCCCCGTCGAAACCAACCCATACATTCCCAACCACCTAGGTTTGGTAACTATCATGCCCAAGGCTTAACCTACCCATGTCTGACGAAGCCCGGCCCCGCGCTAAACCCATGACTGCTGGCCGCCAGTGTTGACGTCGTGCTCCTCGTCTCTGTTGTCGTGTTCGTGAGACGTCGTCTCTCGTCTCTGTCTTCGTGTTGACGTCGTGCTCCTGGTCAAGTTTCTCGTCTCCGTAAGTCCATGTATGCCCTCAACCACGCCCCCAGGAGTGGTACCAATAACGTTTTGCCAATTTTATTCTCTCCCGCGGCTTTAAGAGTAGTGTATGTGACTACTCTCTGTTTATCTTTCATCACGGGCATGATATGGCTTATCTTTTACTTTATGTTGATGATATCGTGCTAACCATGTCCATTACTAGCTTGCTACGTGATGCGTGCAGTTTATATACGTTTATTCCATCTTTTACGCATGCATTTTCATGCATATCGAGTAGCATTGACTACTATTTTCTCCCGAATTTGATACTTTGTGCTCGTGTTTCATCTTATGTAGAGCATGGACCCATGAACGTATAAACAAGCCAAAAATTGTCCTTAAAGATGAAATCTTATGTGAAATAAGAAAAGAGAATAATCGTTTTCAAACGGGTCACTTTAAAAATTGAATACCTTGAGTTCTACAACTTCAAATGAGTTTTCTCAAGTTGCGTTGGAAACATCTTTCTCTTAGCATTTGAACGGTATATCGCAAGCCTGATTTAAACAAGTAACAAAGAAATGACAAGCATTTAAAGTCGAGCACGCAGTGCTGAAATGGAAACGTGTCACTTTGGACGAAGACAATTGCAAGACTCTTTCTTAATTAGATGTTTAGGGTTAATAGAACTTTTGGGGTTTTGATTTATTATTTTTTATTTAAGAAAACTGTTAGATTAGTTTTTAGTCTCTTCTTTCTTTTCTCTTTTCCTCCTTCTTTCTAGTCTCTTTTTGCTACTTTTTACTCTTTAACTAATTATATACACAAAAATATATATAATTAGTTAGTTGAAACACCTGAACCAAAAAATGGAAAGTAGAGTCTTGAAGAATTAAAGGATAAAAATAGAAAAACTACAGCTTCGGTCTTGTAAAAATATAATCAGATTACCTTTAATTTTAATAATAATAATAATAATATTAAGAATGATGAAAATTAAATTAAGAACAATATTAATAATGATGAAAATTAAATTAAGCATAACTAATAGATCTAAGAATAATTATATGTATATAACTATGTAGAATATAAGAATAATATATAACATATATAACTATCTATAATAAATTATAAGAAGAATAGTTGTTGCCCTTATTTGAACCTACCTATATATATAGAGGTAGGTTCAAATAAGGGCACCATGTTTCATTAAGTGTATATTAAAGTTACAGATGACATACGATAAAGTTGCATTTGTTTAAAATTGATATGTAACTATAACATTCAGCTCTTTTATCACTTCAAGTGATAAAGTGCAACTTTATCACTCATCTCGTGTAACTTTAAGCACTTTTTGTGTAACTTTAACACTTGACCTTATGCCCTTAAAATAGTTGTTGCCCTTATTTGAACCTACCTCTATATATATATATGTATATGTATATGTATGTATGTATGTATGTACGTATAGAGTAGAGAACAAATAAGTTCACCAAATGTTAGTAAGTCTATATTAAAGTTACATATGACATACGATAAAATTGTCTATATTAAAGTTACATATGACATACGATAAAGTTGCATTTGTTCATAATTGATATGTAACTATAACATTCAGCACTTTAATCACTTCAAGTGATAAAGTGCAACTTTATCACTCATCTCGTGTAACTTTAAGCACTTTTTGTGTAACTTTAACACTGGAACTTATGAACTTAAAAAAGTTGTTGACCTTATGAGAACCTACCTCTGAGTGTGTGTGTGTGTATATATATATATGTATGTATGTATGTATGTATGTATATAGAGTAAGGATCAAGTGAGTTCTTTTTTTCATTTTTGAGTCCATAAGTCCTAATTACATCCATTGATCTAGAGGAAGATGGAGGGTGGTGATTGATTTGAGTAATAAAGGAAATAACTAACATATTTGGTAAAAATATATTAAATTCCTCTCTCTTCCCTTAATTCTCTCCAACTACTGTAAAATTAATTTATCTCACTCTCTTCTCAAATTCTCTCTCACTCACGCACAAAACCCCCATATCCTCATAATTAATCAAAATTCAAAATACTTCCTCTTCATCATCATAATTATTTCCTCTTCATAATTTTCAATCGTCATATTCAACAATCGTCATCTTCATAAGCTTGAAATTTCTTCCTCACAAGCTTCGAAATTCAAAAATTGTTGCAGTCATATTTAGTTCAATCCTTCAACTTAATCATTAGTTCAATCTTTTCAACTTAATCTTCAGTTCAATCCCTTCAACTATACTCAAGGTACGCTTCGATCATCTTTCTATGATTAGGGTTTACAAAAATTTCAGAGTTTTAACCTTTTTGTGTGCTAATTAGTGATTGTATATTGTCATCTGGGTATTCGACTTACATTGAATTTGATTCAATTAATTATTCATATGTTATTCTGCAATTCAGAATTTGCGTAACATAGATTTTGCGTGACATGGATTTTGCTGGTTGATGGATAACGTAGACAAGTATGTGGAAGCGAGGCAAAAAATCATTGACGGTCCCAAGAGCAAGCCAACCGAGGGTCGAAAAAAATAATGTCTCTAACGAATTATGTCTATCTTTTTTCTAATTATGAATATTGCTTTGTATCCTTTTGATACTTTTTATATCCATTGGTATTTTGATTATCACTAATGGAATAACGTTGTTAAATTTTGTTACACTGACGAAGTGTTCTTGTTACTCTAAGGAACGACTGGTGTTACTATGAGAGTGAACGATGTTAACCTACGATACAAATCTGGTCTCATAATCAGTGTGTTACAGCGACACATTGTAGCTGTTACTTTTACGATTAAATGATGTTACTCTAAGTGATGAATGAATGGTGGTATTTTCATAATGGTGGTTAAACAACGCTGTTTTCATCAGTTACTCTGACGCATTATATATGTTACTTCAAGGAACGAATGTTGTTACTTTGGTAATGAATGGTTCTAACCTAAGAAAGAAGGTTGTTAACCCGCATTACAAAGTTGGTTTCATCATCAGGGATTGGGGTTCTTACCCTAGCAAAAAAATATGTGTTACTCTAACGCAGTGTAGTTGTTACTTTAACGAACAAATCATGTAACTATAAGGAATGGTTGTGGTTAATCTAAGAATGAATGGTAAACAACGCTAATATCCTCAGTTATTTTTATTTATTATATCTGTTACTTTAAGGAACGAATGGTGTTACTTCAATACATCTGAGATGTTACTCTAACCAACAACACATGTATTAAATAAATATAGAGTTAACTGCAACGTTGCTGTTATAACGGAAGAGAAAGACAAACAAATAAGAACGTAAAATCGAGAGACAGACAGATTTACGTGGTTCACTAACACCCAGTTAGCTACATCCACGTGCAGAAGGAGGGGATAGTTTTATTAATTTGAGGAGAGTTTACAGATTTCAGACTGATATCATAATTTCTAGGGTAGAGGTATGAGAGTTTATATACTACTCTCAACCTAAACAGAAACCCTAAACAGATTAGGAAATCCTAGGTCAGATAGTCAGATATTCATTAGGAAACTCTAATCAATCAGATATTAATTAGGAAACTTTCCTAATTAAACAGATTCAGGTCGGAAACCAATTCGAGATCCAAAAGGACAATTGCAAGGCACTTATTTCCTAACAATCTCCACCTTGACTTGAATTGTCTCACAAACAGATCAGACAGATGCACTCCAACGAATGCCAGATCAGATTACCAGATGCACTCCAAAGAATGCCAGATCAGATGTACCAGATGCACTCCAAAGAATGCCAGATGTACCAGAAGTCTTCTCAATCAGACAGATGTACCAAATGCACTACAACGAATGCCAGATGTACCAGAAATAAAACTCCTCTCCCCCTCCTGCCTCAGATATTGCCAAACAAAGGGCAATCAGATATTTCCAGGATTTAGCAAGTCCAGACCGTGTTGGACCTTGCTATTCGGAACCAGATCAGACAGACCCACCTCATCTTCATTACCATACCTGTTCGGAAACTTGATTGACCGCTCACGGGCCAAACTCTGCTGCTTCTGAACTGGTAACGAAGAACCCGATGGTTCAGATTCAGATTCAGATTCGGACTGTAGTGGTTGATCTTCAGACTTTGCTTCACTCTCACCTAGAGTTACTTGCTGCTCCACCTGTTTATCAGTACTACCACCACTACTTCTATCTTCCTCCGATTTCAGTGATGATATCATCAGACAAACTGTACTCTCCTCCAGAATGGCAATCTCAGCGGTGACTGTGTCGTCTTTCTTCACGAATGGCGCCCACCGTCTCTGTTGCTTTAACAAAGCCCGCATCTTGATCTGCCACAGAATAAAACACTACAACAAAATCACCTTTTCGCGGCGATTATATTGGTATTTTGTGGCGATTCTATTCAACGCGAAAGCTTTCCCCATCAATTGTGTATTCGTTGAGGTAGGCGGCGTTGCCGTAGCCTTTCGTATCGAATAATCTATTCGCTGGGTCAGCTTCTTAAAATCGCCGCGAAAGAATTGAAGGTTTAGTGGCGATTTTAGTGTCGATTATTATTGATGCGGTAAATAATTTGATTTTCCCACTGATAAGAATTGTATCAATTGTATTCGATACGATAAGTACAATAAAATATCATTTAGTAACAATTGTTGTAACTATATTCGACACGATAAATACTATTAAATGTCATCCATTTTACAATTGTCTCAATTGTATTCGACGCGATAAGTATTAAAAAACGTCACTATGAGAATCGTAACAATTGCATTCGACACGATATATAATATAATTACGACCATATAGGAAATTATTATCGATTTCATTTGATACGAAATAGCATTTCTATTTCTCAAATACGATGTGAAAATAAAAAGAAAGGTCAAGTGAAAAAACATGATACTTTTATATTACTCATAAAATCCCAAAATTTATATGTATCCAACATCGACTAAATTAAATTAATAAAAATTAGGTCCAAAATAAGTGCAAACGATCATTTTAAAACCTAAAAAAATTACTACGTCTTCAACCCCAAAGCAAAGCTTCAACATATGAATTATGTAGTACATAGAGTAGCCGCGCCTCGAAAAAACTGCAATAAACAAAGATAATGTATATTACAAGTTAGTCCGAATTTTTATTAGAAACATTCAAACTGGAAATACAATCAGTAGAACTTACCAAGTCGACACCCTGAACTAAAAGCACAACAAAGAACAGCACGATCAGTATGGCCATCGAAGCATAGTCAAAATTTCAATATGATCTTTAGGAATGGTAGGATCACAACAAAGAGGAGGTAGTTTTGTGAGTTAATTAAGCTTGATCCCTTCATACTCCAAAGCTGAAAAGGGTCATTCTTACATGGTCTACATTATGTACATACATAAATAATCAAGGGTAAACTTTCGGTAGTTGCTGCATACCCCATCTGAATCTATGTTTCTCCTCTCCTCCCACAACAAGGCAAGTCTGAGACAGTTGTTGCAAAATATTTTATACCTCGAACAACAATAAACTCTGCATCACATAGACGACAATGGCCACAAACGGCATTGGGACAGCAGAAATAGTGGAACTTAGCAACCTTCTTGCAAAAGAAGCAAGAATGCCAATCTGAAAAATAGAAATCACTAATCAGAATAATTAATTGCATCACAAAGATTAGCCTTGAAAGAAAACTCCCACCAAATAATAAAACGGTACCAAACTGAGCAATTTTATTTCTGAAACTACAGGGAAGTATGAAGAATGATGATGTCATATTGCAAGGTAATGTAAATAGTGAAAGAAAATGCAAGTTGTTGGCTACTTGGCTTGTTGCAAAATAAACAAAGGAAAAATCTATACTGCATCTCCATCTCCGTTCATTGTTTAGAAATGATTCATCTTTTTCCACCCACTGCAGATGGTAAGCTTTAAGGCAATCCCTGAGAACATAAATAGCACAATAGCTACAACAATTTCTGACTTATTCTATTAATTTCAGATGTATTTTAGATACCTGGAGAAGTACACAAAATGATTGACTGGGAAAAAAACACCAAGGACGACTCATCATGTTACTGATATTTTATAACCCCGTAAATACACATGAAGTAGATATATCTTGATGGCTAACTCATTTATTTTCTGAGTCAAAGTTGTTCCAGGAAACATAACTAAAGGAGAGGGATAATTATATGCTTCTAACTAAGTCTAACTGGATACTCCTTTAAGCCTTTAACGGTTGTCAAATGGTGAAAAGAAACTTGAAGTTACATCCAACAACATTAGCCTAGTGCCTCAAGGGCTCCTAACAATTGTGGCTATGGGGGTTGTATGTTTGCAACCTTACTCTTGTGTTATTAACACAAAGAGGCTATTTCTGAATGATCCTAAATGAAATTGTGCCCAAAACTGCATAAACTGACTCACTTCAACGACAAAATATAAAAAACGAAGTTAGTTTAATAAGTAATTTTTTTCTATATTTGATCACAATTCAAAACCAATGAATAACGAATCTTTGACACTGAAATGAAAATAAACTCAATCATACCAATCATACATGTCATTTATGAACTCAATCAACTCAGAAAACCTTCAAACAATCTAAATAACATAGATTGTGACATCTTTTAGAGGCTCATGGTCAAATAACTCGAGGAAAGGCGTAAACATGATGCATCTCATAAAAAAATTAGTCTCACTACTAACAAGCATATACTTAATATATATTTATACATATACTCAATATATATTTATATAGACGTAGTAATCGACTTAGCACAAATAATATGGGAGTACAAATGGACTATTGGACTTTTGTTAACACGAAGAGTGGCTTGATCTTGTAATAAAAAAATAAGAAGACTAAGTATATCTTAGCTTAAATTGCAACTTTTTAGAGGATTAAATAGAAAAAACTAAGGGTTTCTTAACCCTTAGCATAAAATAATCCTAACTCAAAAGTTTAACTCTAATTTGCGAGTAGATAGAATTGACAAACAAGCCTTAACTCCGTCACATGTTCTAATATTCCAACTACCAGCACTAGGCTATATTGAGAATAACCTGTTCTCAATAACTATATTGAAGCATTCTGCAAAAAAAAAATTTACAATTTCCCATGCTAATTGAAGAACATCAGTCGTCACAACAAATATAACTGTGTAGTATCTAGAAATGAGTATCAGTAAATTACCTACAACCATATGCTCTAAGATGAGGAAGAACCTGCTACCAATATATTATCCGGTAATGTTAAGAGATAATAGTAACAATGTCGACGACAAAAAGAGTAAAAGAGAAGGCAGCACAGGTAAAACAAAACTAAGAGATTAAGTATCATATTTGTTAATACTCTATAATCTATATCAATGTCTTTTCTCCTTATATCAAAGAACAAGCTTGATTCGTATCCCATCAAATTCCACCTAAACAATTCAACATTGCAAAAAGTGCATTGAAATACCGAAGTAGAAATTCGTCTAAAATTAATTAGTGAGGGTGTGGCGACCGTGAAAAGCAAGATATTAAAAGGAAAACTCTTTTAAATTACGGCAAACATCAGCTAGTAATCTGGTATAGATGTTCTGATTCCCCATGTTAAACCTCACAAAAAAACTCTTTTATCATTTAAATTTTTAATTCATCGTTTGTAAGAAATAGAAGTCAATCAAAACCAAAATAAAAGGAAGGCTAGAATAAGATCAATAGCATAAAACAATTATGAGGAACATTCAAAAAAATAAAATGTTAATTTAAATGACAATACTGCTATGGTAGGTATCACTCAAGACAACAACCAATGAAACAAGAACAGAACTGAACCCCAGAAGAAGAAAAACGAAGGCCGACTCTTGAAAAACACTCAATAGCATTAAATGACACAATCACACAATTTTGGGTCTCTAGTACTTATGGTATTCAAACAAACGAAGCCTGACAAAATTACCCATATAAATTACCTAAGTCTGACTGCCGCAAACTTTATGAAATAAATCATAATCAAATTTGGACAAAGAGATTAAACTGGTACACCACCCAATAAATACTAAATTTATGGTGACACAAACAAATTAAGAGATTAATGAAAGCAAAAGCACCTTAATGAGGCAGCGTGATGTATAAGAAGAAAACATCAGACGAATAGACAGCGTGGATAAGCATCGTGATTCAAGCCAGAGAAGATGAAGACTGATGACGGTTGTGACAGATTGTTAATATTACTAGGGTTCTATATGTATTGAATTGGGGAGAAGATATGCAGTGTTTAGGAAAGGAATATTTAGGAAATGAATAAAAGCGGTGTTTGAAATAAGTGTATAGTTAGCGGTTTAGGGATTTTTTCGATAATTAGGAAATGAGCTAACCCATCATTTAAGGTAATATATTAGTGTCGATTTTTATTTGATAGGATAAGTACTTTATTATATGAGTAATTGTGTGTTAGTCGTGACGAATTTCAAATTGTCACGAAATAATCGCCGCGAAAAGGTCATTTTGTTGTAGTGAAACTATTCCTCGCATCAAAACTCTCAATTTTAACGTTCATCCCAGACATCTTTCTCACAGATCAAATTAACCTGAAGCTCTGATACCAGTTTGTTGTAACGGAAGAGAAAGACAAACAAATAAGAACGTAAAATCGAGAGACAGACAGATTTACGTGGTTCACTAACAACCTGTTAGCTACGTCCACGGGCAGAAGGAGGGGATAGTTTTATTAATTTGAGGAGAGGTTACAGATTTCAGACTGATATCATAATTTCTAGGGTAGAGGTATGAGAGTTTATATACTACTCTTAACCTAAACAGAAACCCTAAACAGATTAGGAAACCCTATACAATAGGAAATCCTAGTTCAGATAGTCAGATATTGATTAGGAAACTCTAATCAATCAGATATTAATTAGGAAACTTTCCTAATTAAACAGATTCAGGTCGGAAACCAATTCGAGATCCAAAAGGACAATTGCAAGACACTTATTTCCTAACAGTTGCACATCATTATGTGTAAAAAAATATGTAAACAATCAGTTATTCTTGTAAACCCACAAAAAAAACAACTTCGAATCCGCAAACCAGCGCGTAGATTTTATAAAATTCCACCGCCTCATCGATTGTTCCGAATACTTGCCCCATGTACGGAGTGAATGCCTCACCCACATCTCTGCACCATTCTTGTGCATTTGCTTCTTTGCCAATGCTACCTGCAAAAAAATAAACAATGTTACGTCCATGGGACATATGTGTTACTTTAACTCATAAGTTGTGTTACTCTAACTCGTAAAGCAAGTTACTTCAACATCAGCGCTAAAAATCTTTTTCAATGTTCAATGTATGTGACTCTAATTAAAATAAGGTGTTACTGTAACTCAGAACGTATGTTACTTCTACGCCGTGTCTGCTTAATCTATGATTAATCAAATCCAAAAACCATTGATATGAATCTATGATTAATCAAATGAATACAATTCCACCTTTTCCAGTGTTGTTCTGTGCATTCACATCTTTGCCAATTCCACCTGCACAAAATTAAACAATGTTACGCCCATGCAACCAATGTGTTACTTCAACTCATAAGTTGAGTTACTCTAACTCGTACAGTACGTTACTCTAACATCATCATCAAAAACTTTTTCTCAACGTTCAGTGTGTGTTACTCTAATTAAAATTAAGTGTTACTGTAACTTAGAAAGTATGTTACTTCAACGCCCTGTCTGCTTCAATAGACAACAAAACAATAGTATCAGTGGAGATTACGGAAAACCTAAATAACAAACTTAAAACTCTGGAATCTATACTAACAAGAGACCAATTAACCATTGATATGAAACTATGATGAATGAAACGACCATGAAAGCAATATCAACATGAAAATTGACGCAAAACATGAACGCAAATTGACGCAAATTAATCAAGATGATAAATAAAAATTGACGCAAAACATGAAAGCAATATCGAAACTTACCATTGTTATACTCGATGAATTGCTTATCAACAGTTGATGAAGATGTCGCGATCATTGAATTCATAGTAATGGAATTTCGAGCATAGATTTGATTGAATGAATGAATGAACGTGATGATCGATGAGAGCGTTTTTTTAGGTTTTGATGAACGTGTAACGTAAATGAATGAATGAGAAATGAAAGTGATTATGGGAGTTATTGTTTCCTAAAATCATGGAAGTTATTTTAGGCTGCTAAATCCTTTTTTTTTAAATACAAAATATTATGATGCATCTTGTCCATCCATCCTCATCCCATCCAATGGATGGGATGAGGACTTAGGGACTCATATATAGAGAAGGACTCATAAGAGTTATATATATATATATATATATATATATATATATATATATATATATATATATGTAAGTGGGATCATTTACATTTTATACATTTTCCTACAATTTACCTACTAACCTGACCATGAAATAAAGTAAAATCAAAGGCTAAGATTAAACAAAAACATCACGTTAATTCCTTCCCCATACCCTATACTCTACCACTAGCAAGAAAACCTAATTCCCCAACCTAATTCCACGTTAACAAACATCCTTCCCCAACAAAAGAAACCTCCACGAAAACCTAATTCCCCAACCAAAACCGATTCAAAAGTTTCGAAATTGATTCAACGCCCAATTTGAAGCACGCCAAACTTAAGGTAAATTCACGCACGTTAATTTCGTTCCAATCTGTTTGATTTTCGTTCCAATTTCGTTTGATTTCATCATTTTCCGTCAATTTGATTTCGTTTTTGCTAAAGTGCGGTAAATTTTTATTCTGAATCTGTAGTTTCGTTTGATTTCGTCAATTTTCGTTCCAATCTTGTTTGATTTTTGTTCCAATTTTCGTCAAATTTCGTTTGATTTCGTCAATTTGATTTCGTTTTTGCTGCAAAGTGCGGTAATTTCGTCAATTATTGTAGTTTGTGCGTTGATTTACTCACTATCATTGATTTCGTTTTTGCTGCAAAGTGCGGTAATTTTTGATTCTGAATTTGTAGTTTCGTTTGATTTTGTCAATCTGCTGTTTCAGTCAGATCAATTTCATGATTTTTTATTACAAGATTAAAAATTAAAATTATGAATATTGCAATATTTGAATATGAACAATTAAATACTTGAATATGCACATTGAAATAACTACGTATTATTTCATAACATGAATTTCTGGTTTTGGTACATTATTATTACTACAAAATACCCAATTATTTTATTATGTTATTCCAGTTATTTAATACTATTATTGCGGTTATTCTATATTATTTTTGAAGTTATTTCATTATATTAGTTACTATGTTTTATAACCAGGGTTATTTTATAGTGTTTTTATAATTATTCTATAGCACACATGTGATTATTGTATTTCAATTTTTTTGTACCGTAACTAACCCCCTCTTTATTTTTGCCTTTCAGTGGAGTGTCTTTTGCTGGGTGCATCCTTAATGATATGCAGATGTTTCATCCCAATACAATAACATGAGTTATTCATTACAATAATCGAGTTTGTACATTGGACTAATAACTACGTAAAATCAGATTATTTTAAAACTGATTATATTTGAGTGTCAGCCCAATATAATAACATGAGTTATTCATTACAATAATTGAGTTTCTACTTTAGAAGAACTACGTAAAATCAAATAAAATCATTATAAAGTTAGTTATATTTGAATTTCATCTCAATACAATAACATGATAATAACTGAGTTTCTATGTTGGAATAACTACGTAACATGAGATAACATTATTCTAAAATTTATTATATTTCAATTTCATCTCAATACAATAACACGAGTTATTCAATACAATAACTGACTTTCTACATTAAAATCATTATGTATCTACATTGAAATAACCTGATAACATTATTCTCAGTAAACAATTGAGTTAACTATAAAATAATTATGCTTCTTCATTAAAATAATCTCGTTTGTACATCAAAATAACTATAAAAATCTGAGGAAAAAATGCTTTGGGGAATTAGAGAGTTTTAATCTCAGCTCTTGATCATGTGTGATCAATGGCCACAATTAAGAGGTAAATTGTACCAAATATAACAAATGTACCAGATCCTCTCTCTCTCTCTTTATATATATATATATATATATATAGGTGGGTTCCGGTGAGACGAGGTAACTCAATGAGACCGCTAAGACACAATTTGAACCATCTTTTATTTATAAAAGAAGAAAGCAGTACCTCTAAACACAAATGCTACCCTCCTTGCGTTCTCAGCAATTCAATCAAACAAGAGTACAAAATTTTTGTTAATTGCTAAATAGTCCCTACACATTTCCTAATTTGTGGCATCCTCCTCATTCCCACCAACCATCCCCAATTCCCAGGAAGGGATAATTATTTACTCCCAATTCCCGGAATCCTTATTTACTCCTTCCAACCCACACCTCGGCAATCCATTTCTTGAAAATGGCTGAGGGACTCTTCGATCCTCCTCACATCAGCATTAAGATCGTCATCACCTACTCATAATTTCCCCTCACCATCTTTTATAAACTCACACACACCTGACAAACCTCAAACCCCTCAATTAATTCAACTCTTCTATTTAACTCGATTTTCAATCGTTGATCACAATTCTTTCGATTTTTCGACGGATTGTTTTTTTTTTTTTGGGTCTGATTTGATAGTTTGGTAGTTGATGTTGAGTGCAGATTATGGAGGGAAGTAGTAGATGGTTAATTACGCTTCTGATTTTATCGTTATTTGGAGTTTCTTACTGCAGCGGTAATAATTTTAACTATTTTAGCTGTTTTTCTGTTCAGTAAAATTTTGTTGGTATTCACTTTGATTGTATTTTAATTAATGAGTTTGATTATACTATGTAATTGAGCTGTTTTGGCTATGCAGAAGTCAGATTTTTTGTGGAATTGAAGCGAACGTTTGAATTGATACTATTAATAAATTGAGGCTTTTTCTAGGGTTTGACCGAGGTAATTTAAATCATCATCAAGATTGTCAATCTCATCACTTACTCATAATTTTCCCGCACCATATTTTTATAAAATGGATTCCGATGTTTCTTTTGTATTTCGT
Source organism: Agrostemma githago (assembly GCA_958450325.1). NCBI lineage: Eukaryota > Viridiplantae > Streptophyta > Magnoliopsida > Caryophyllales > Caryophyllaceae > Agrostemma > Agrostemma githago. The sequence continues at coordinate 21,366,039 of OY288246.1, forward strand.
TTCGCTCACATCGTTTCAGTCATCAACTTCCTCTTCGATTTCTTTAAGATTCGGGTAATCATGTCTCAAGCACGAGCAAAAGGTTGGTTGCCATCTCACAATTTTAACAATTGTTGATAGAACATATTTAATTTCAATTTTAGAATGTTCATAGTAGACTTGAGTTTTGATTTTAGGATGTTAATAGAATTAATTTCATAATATCGTTTCGTATTTGTATATGAGTGGTAAATTTTGGTGCATTACTCAGTATCAAGCAACTTGCTCCTGTTACATTAGATGTTCCTCATTTGTATGAACTTTTTTACATTTCACATCCTTAAAAGACAATCCTTGCAAAAGTAAATAATTTTTCATCTTTATCGTAACAGTCACTTAATGAGTGGTCATTTTGCAGGAGTTAAATCTTTTTTTATTAGGTTGCTCATTTTCAATCAAGTTTCAATCTTTTAGGTAAATTTTTGAGTTTTTCCCCATTTTTATTTTTCTTTGATTAAATAATTGATATGGGTATTTATTTCAATTACAAAACGCATTTTTCAGGTGATCAGAAAAAAAAATACAATGAGGGAATGAACAAGTGGAAGCATCTAAATGAAGTCATTGTAGAGATCTTGATCGAAATTTTTAATTGCTTCGGAGGTAAATCATTGAAATTTTGTATGTCAATTTCTCTATTAATGAATTTTTATATCAATACGTCGTCTTATAGTTAAGATTTTCAGTGGTGATAATCAGTTTAACCAAACGAGAATCACGAAAAAAAAGGGATTGATTTCGATTTTTTTTTTCTATAGGACATCAATTTTGAATTTTCTATTTCACAAAAAAATCATGAAAGTAGTAATAAATTATAATAATTACGGAGTATAAATTAAAATCACGGAATAATTTATAATAACTATAATCACGAAGTAAATTTATAATAATTATAAATTAAAATCGACTGTCCAATATAATACTTATAAATTATTTAATCTTTTTTCAATTGACTTATTTCTTAGTGTTTCTATAACGTTATTTTATTTAATCTTCAAATAAGCTCAAACCTTTTTAAGGTTTAAAAATTTGAAAGTCAGGAAGAGAGGAAAGTTCTCATTTGTTATATTTTCACTTAATAACATAGGTAATAATTAAAAATAAATTGGTACTGTGTATAAGATTGTCTCAACGTTAATTTTTTTTAATGAAATTAGTTGTTACCGATTTATATATACTCTCTCCAACTCTTTGAAAAAGGTCACATATACAAATTAGTGATTTATATTAATCCTTCAAATTACTGATTTTTTTAATGGATTTATAATAATGTTCACGTATATTTTGAAAATGAGGAAATTCAAAAAAGTTGCAGAAAGTATTAATTATTACTCCAATTTTCAATGTAGTTATAAGTCATTTCATACATGAATTAATAATTTGTATTAATATAATGTTAATGCATACTCACATAGTCGCATTCTTATTTTAAATATATGTAAATAAAGGGATAAATAATTGTAATTTGTATATAATAAATTTGTGTTACTATATAAATTCTTATTTTAAAAAATTAAAAAAAAGGATAAATAATTGTAATTTGTTGGATGGTGCATGAATTTCATTTTGTAAGAGAAAAAATTGAAGAAAGTTGATGAGTAATTCACACTGGAGAGTGTTCAATGTGAATTTTTCCTCATCTAAGATTCAAAGTTTTTTTTTAAAGTATTGGTAATGTATTATACTCGGTAATATTTTTTGTAGATAATGTTTATCTTTTATATTCCGTATACCAATTTGTATCAATTTAGTTGACTATCATAAAGTCACTACAATGCTGTTATATGTAAACCTAAATTTTCATATCGGATAGTCTCATATGTAAATACTTACGGTATTACTTTTTTTTTTTCAAATAAAAATTGGGGGTAACGCCGACTAAAATGTATCGTTTAAGTTAAATTGATTTACAAGAAATGGGAATATATAAAAAATGGAGGAAGTAGAAAATCATCTCAGACAAGAATAAAGAGATTGAAGAAAATTTAGAAAGAATTTTTTTGGAAGGGATATGAAAATTAGTTAACGTTAGATTTTGATTAAAGGGATAAAGTAATCAGTTAACGTAAGTTTTAATAGGAGAGAGAGGGGGGACATTAATAAGAGAAATTAATTAAGAGATAAATTATGGTAATTAAGGAAAAATAGTGTGATTAACTGGGGAGTAAATATTACGGGGTACTATTAGTTGGAAATAAGGATTTTGGAAGGTCAGTAATTATTGCATTGTGTACCACCGTTGTATCATGCGACTTTGTAATATATAGTAACAGTAACCATTTTAGGTAATTTAGTTACCACTAGATATATAGTTACCACATTTTTGTATTAAAAAGTGGTGTCTATTTAACTCAAATTGATCCCCAAATAACCTTTAGTGGTGTCTATTTATCCGCCATGTCCTGTTTGTTCTTAAACTTAAACAAACACGGACTAAAAGGCGTCCAAATTCATACGTATCCTATTTTTTTGGATAACAAGGAAACTCACAAACGTTATCTTTGTAGAATGTACCCTATTATTACAATACTATTCGGTGTTTACTCTTGGTACGATTAATTATTTGTTGTTTAAATACCCACTAAAAACTTATTTCATTATTAGTCTACACCTCCTATATCCCTTTTTCGTATATTTCTAAAAAAAATTTAATTTAACTTATACCGTCTGAACGCAATATTTGATTATACAGCCCCGTGATTTTACCACAGGGTTTATACTAGTTAGATTAAAAATAACCTACGGACAATATTAGATCACAACCAACCATCCACCCTTTTCATCAAATTGATTCTTTCATCTTATCAGAAACAACGGAACATACATTAAAATAACTGTTATATACACTAAAAAACTCATTATATACGCTATTAAACGAAAAAAAATTCAAAGTAATGCTCTTAAATAAACTTATTATCGTTTCGGGTCAAACTGAAAACTAATTAACGAAATGGTGCTCTGGTAGGTTCGGATCGAGCTTCGTTTCTATGCGGAGCCAACCCGCCATGCCCAATGGTGTGTCTTCCCAATTAAATAGACGATCCAAAAAAAATATTACTCCTTACCCGCCATTGGGAGTGGCGGGTTTGTCTTCAATAAACCGCCATTGTCAATGGCGGGTTTAGATGTTGTAGCCTCTGCCCACAAATCAATTGCTTGTAAAATATTGCTGGTAATACCCGTCATTGGGAGTGGCGGTTTAATAAAGACAAACCCGCCACTCGCAGTGGCGGGTTAGAGTGTATTTTTTTTTACTTTGATTTTCCGTCCTTTGCCTTTACATCCCCCAACAACCACGCGACCCATACTAACCCCCACCCATACTCACTCTTTACTCATACCACTCTTTACTCACCTATACTCAATCACTCATCCTCCATCATTACTCACCTACTTCAGCGTCACTTCCGGCAGCACTTCCGGCGAGACTTCCGGTCACACTTCCGGCGAACATCTACACTTAATTTCATAATTAGCAAGGTATAATTTAACTAATTGTTCCAGTTTTATTTGATTTTGTTGTTATAATAAGTTTATATCTTCATAAATTATGCTTAAAGTTCTTTATTTTCTTTGATTAGTTGTTAGATTTACAATTTAGATGTTTATTTTTGAATTAATAGAAAAAATCCCCAAATTTGAAACCCTAAGTTTTGTTTTGGGAAAAATTTCATTGTTTGTGCATGTGGTGGGAAATTATGTGTGGTTGAAGTAGTTTGTAAGAATCAAATATATATTTCATGGGTTAAATTAGTAGTTTGAATAATTTATTTTTTTAGTTAATAGATATTAGAAAATCAATTTTCTTGGTATTTTACTACAAAGATGGGGTTATTAAGGGAGGTTGTTAATGTAATTGTTATGTTTTAATTTAGGTTAATATTTGGTAATTAAGGTGTATGGCTCATATTGTGATGTATTAAATTAGCGAAAATTGTTGCTTATTTTTGTTTTTTAGTTGTGTTTTGCTAATTATTTTTTATTTATAGAATGAACATTATTGATTATCCACTAATGTGTTATTGGAAAGGAGAAATACTGGAGCAAAATTGATGTGCAACGTATAGAGGAGGGTCACAATGTTTTGTTTTAGCTAGTACAAAAATGAGTTACAGTGAATTAGTTGACGAGATATACAAGGGGATTGATGTTGATAGGACGAGTGCTCAATTGATTGTTGATAAGTGTAGTTTGTAGTGCCTATTTTGCTGTGTTTTGGTCCCAATTTCCTTGCGGAATCGCTCCTTGGGAGCGGTTCATGGGCTACTTATGCTTCCTCTAGCTCGTTTCAGGTTCCCGAGACCATTCATGAAGAGTTGGAGCGATTCCGACTCAATACATACACTTTTCGGAGTCAACGAAGCAGAGGAACGATCACTCGATGCCTTGGATTCGACCCCGAGACCTTGGTACCCGATCCCGAGCCCCTTAGACTCGATCCCGAGACCCGAGAGTCGATGAGAAGTCCATGTGAAGCAAGGAGGAACCTTAAAGATCATATTGGAGGCCTACAAGACTCATCCCCGACGGGTATGGCCTCATCCCGTCCGGGATGAAGTGCGCATTTTGCATAGCTGCTGTTTTGGACCCATCCCGGTCGGGAGCGACCCGTCCCGGTCGGGATCAGACCGTCCCGGTCGGGACCAATCCCGTCCCGGTCGGGACCATGGTGCTGTTGCGCGTGACTCTTTAGTTCATCCTCCCTCATTCTTGTAACCTTATAAATACTTCCCTCTTGTATTGTTTATGTAAGCTACCTTACATTAGACTCTCTTAAGCCTCTCTACAAGATAAAAACCCTAGATTTAGAGTTCATCCTTTTAGATTAATCTTCCCTTAATCCTTAGTTAATCTCCTTTTAATCTAGTTTAGTTAGTCTTGTATTAAGAGGATACTTGAAGATTCATCCAAGCTTGACAACCTTGGAGTTGATTTGGGTTTCTTATTTATGCAAGTTTATATCTTTTTCATCATCTTGTTGTTGGTATAATCCTTTCTACTCTTGTTCTTGTTTATTTAATCAAGTTTGAATCTTTACTTAGTATTCTTGTTATTGTTCACATTGTTCATAATGGATGTTTGGTTTATGATGATGTTTTCTTTTATTGTTGTTATGGTTAGTTTGATAATGAGTGAGTAGTCTCCTTGTGGGTTAGTAGGGGGATTAAGGGTAGAATATGGGTGATTAGGGTTTGATTAGGGGTAAAGGGTGAATCTTTGTTGTTAGTCACATATTGGGCACACTATGTGTTTGTTGAAATGCTTGTTTGAGTTGTAGTGGCCATGCTTCTCATGCTAATCTTCCTCTACTCATTGTTTGTCTAGTATGTGATTATGTTGAGAATAGTCGTTATACATAAGAATGTGGACTAGGGTTTGGACGCGAGAGCGCGAACCCGCCTTGACATCGGTCTAAGTAGCGAGAGCCCGGACCGACTCTAGCAATTAGGAGACACCTACACCCTTGACCACCCCAATTACCCATCTACACTTATGAACCCGACCTAACCCACTTTTTTTCATATTTGATTCAACTTCTTAGTTAGTCATCGTTTCTTTTAGTTTGCTTGTTAGTTTGATCTTTAGTATTCCGTTTTAGCATTGTATTAGTCTAGTCATTGTTAGTCCACTTCCTTCATCTCCTCCCATCATAATTCATCAATCATCATTTCTTTGTGTTTGTTTGTGACTTAGTCTCGTTTTTAGGCCGACCTAGTCTAGACCTTACTATACCGTCTCCGTGGATATCGACCCTACTTGCCCTAGCTACCCACTAGGAATAGTCGGTTAAATATTGATCGGCGGGATTCACGACAAATCCCACCATCAATTGTCAAAATGAAATATCCCAGTTCAGGATGTTTTAAAGTTGTACCCCTTAACAATGATGTTGCATTAAGGGCGTTATGGGCAAGTGTTCGGCATTCAAATTCTCCATCCATGGACATATTTGTTGAGTTGTCCACTACTTTCTTTGTTGTGCCCACACCAAATGGGCCGACACCTAGGCTTCCTTTGGCGTTAGATGACGTTGGTCAATACGTATCCCTTACTAGTAATGATATAAACGTCGGTGTATTTGATGGTCATATAGAGGGCGATGAGGTTGATGAGTAGTATGAAACACTTAATGTTGATGAAGGAGATGACGATGTTGATGAGCAAGGGAATGAGTTCACTAAAGGTCAAGTGTTTTCAAACAAAATGTCGGTGATAGATGAAGTGACATTATACAGTGTGCAACGAAATCAATTTTTCAAAGTTGCAGAGTCTAAGCCTCACATGGTAACCTTCAAATGTGGTCGATCACCTTCCCCTTGTAAATGGAGGCTAAGGGCCACACAAAAAGATTTCCACTCACAATCCTTTACCATTGTCACGTATGATGGTCGTCATGAAACTTCTTGTGTCGGTAACACCGTTCCTAGAGACCATATGAATTTGAAACGAGGGTTCATTAGCCATGCGATTCGAAACCTTGTTGAGGCCGATTGGGGTATTAAGGTGTCCGTTATTGTGGAGTACATGAGAGAAACATTTGGGTACACAATAACTGAGATGAAAGCTTGGAATGCAAAACAAAGAGCGATTAGTGACATTTTTGGGGGTTGAGAAGAATTCTACGAGATGCTTCCTCGTTTTTTGGAAGGTTTAAAAGAATCTAATCCCGGCACAATTGTTCAGTGGTCGACTAGACCCACGAATACCCCGAATGTTCGAATATTTCAACGCGTTTTTTGGGCCTTCAAACCAAGTATTGATGGGTTTGAACATTATCGCCATATTATCACCCTTGATGGAACTCACTTGTATGGTAAGTTCAAAGGAGTGGTGTTGACCGCTATGGGAGTTGATGCAAACAACCAAATATTTCCACTTGCCTTCGCGATTGTTGAGTCAGAAAATACGGAGAGTTGGCCTTGGTTTATGTCTTGTATTAGGACCTATGTCACCAAACGAGACGGATTATGTGTCATCTCCGATAGACATGCGGGTATAATGGGTGCTACGAACGAAGTTGGTAGTCAATGGGAGGAACCTTATTGTGGACATGACATAGGTCCACCCTGACGCGGCGAAGCGCGGGTTTTGGGGAGGCGATAGAATTTACATATGAGATGGATCGAATAGAATTTTAAATCGAAGTAGGAGTCGCCACCGAATTTTATGGTTATTCGGAACCATTCGAACCCACTCTATGTCGTAGTGGGCCATATTTAAAGCCTGGCCCATTTCCGATGTCAGAGTTTATTGGGTTCGTCCCTTTGCATTACGATATCGATGCCGACTGAAGCGGTTAATCGTATATTGAATGACTCTCGTTGCCAATGGATTCGGACATCCGGAAACCATGGTTCTGAGTAAGGGGTGAGGGTACGTGTTGGGAAGTTCAGGGAGAACACCCAACCCCGCCCGCACTTAGCGGCCTTTACTAAGATATCGTTCGGTTTTGTGTACACGCGTTAGTTCGACGATGAAATGATATGCAGAGATTATTTTCCTAAGACATGTGAGGAAAAATAAATAAATGGGTTGCTAAGTCGTTTAATGCATGTTAAACTAATAACGTCAAAGTTATTTTAGCATATGAAGTTCGTTTTAGTCTAATAAAACGATAAAAACAAAATATGAGAATAAATTGCTACAAACACGAGAAAACGAGTTAGTAACGATTGAAATAATAATATAGCAAATAAATATATGAAATCGAGAAAATAAAAATCAATCGAAATCTGAAAAAATATTGTTAAAACGCAGTTTTGTATAAAAAACGAAGTTCGAAAAAAATAATAAAAAGGAACGAAAAAGACGTGTTTGGACCGTGAGCCGCGCGGCTCGCCCGGGACGTGGGCGGATCGCGTGGCGGCCTGATTTCGACAACGGTTTTCGGAAAACTTTTGATTAAATCGCGTACGAATATCGCATAACTCGTACTCGACTTAATATTCTCGATATTCGTTATATTCGATAGTTGACTATCCAATATTTAGAATAGTTTTGGAAAAGATATAAATTTAGAAATCGTCCCGTAAAATAATAAAAATAACGAACGAAAAACTAAAAAAAATAGAACCGGATCAGACTCGTGCGCGAGTCGCCTGGACCGGGCGCGACTCGCGTACGGGTCTGATTTTTTTTTTTTTGTTCGAAAATCGTTAACTTTATAAATCGCGTACAAATATGAATTAGTTTATACTCGGTTTATATTTTCGGTATTCGTCGTATTCGATATTCGATTATGAAATTGATATCGAATGGTCGGAATGACTTTAGAAAAGGTTTTAAAAAAGTTTGTTTTTGAACGAAAAATAAGAAAAGAGAATTTTGAACGAAAAGTGGTAAAAAGGATTTTGAACGAAGAAAAATATAATGAAATCGTCGAAATCTTAATATAATTCTTTTCGATACGATATTCGATTATATAGAATCGGTATCATATTTTAAGAATATTCGATATAGGAAAATAGTTTTTAGTAGTATCGATATTAAAAAATAAAAGAAGACCGACGAGAGACCCATAAAAAAACGAGAAGAAGGGAAGAGAAAAGAGAAGAGACGGGTTTGATTTACACCCTCAACCTACATGCTTTGTGTTCTCGCTATAAGGCTCGTCGGACGGTGGCTTAGGCACGGGAGCGTCGAGATGATGCGGGTGAGTTTAAGGTGTCGGCTTTTGGAGGTTTGGGACGCCGGGTTTGGACGTGCGGTCAAGGCTCCGAGGCTTCGAAAAAAGTGTCGGGATTCGCTAACTATCGGATTGGTGTATGAACCGTGTTATAAGGCTATTTTTTCGGTGTGATGGGTGTGTAAAAACCGTGTATGTTGGCTGGAAAAACGTTGTAATTGATGTCTTTTTTGTGTTGGACGGGAGGTCCTATTTATAGGGAGTTTCCGTCCTTGGTTTAGGAGAGTTTGAATACCGCTTAGGATAGGAAACGTAGGAGTTTAAGGAGCATAAGAATTCCGCTTTATTGGCCAAGAAGAAAGGGAAACACGGCTGACTTGAAGGTGTATTGGCCGAGTGTTTTACACTCGGTCAAGTGTTCGAATCGGTTTTTGAATAGGATTCCTGTTCGAGCTAGAATTACCGCTTGAGTAAGAAGCTGAGAAGAACGAGGATTCCGTTTTCTTGTGAGGGAAGAAAAGAGGAAAAAACCGGCTGGTTGTGCACTACTCGGCCGAGTGTTTGCACTCGGTTGAGTGTCTGAGTCGGTTCTCGGATAGGATTCCTACTCGAGATCAAATTCTACCTTTGACGGAATTGTTTATTATTTTGTATGGCTGATTTTTGTAGTATCCGATTTCAAACCGGATTGGTGGGGTGAGCCGGCAGATTTTATGCCTCGAAAATACCTTTGACCGGGTTTTGACTCGGTCGCTAAAAGACGGTTTTACCCCTGGTGACGGTTTCGACCCAAATTAGTGTTATTTGACTCGAAACGACCCGCTGGGCCTGGATTAGAGGTTGGTTTTGTGAGATTTGTACTCCTTAAAAAGTCTAAACCAAATGTCCATATTACAAGCCCATATCTGAGTCTATCAAAGCACGTTTACGTCCTATCATCATTGGGTGTTTGGCGGGAACTACTATAGACACCTAGCGGTCAAAATGTGGGTGTCTACAGAGCCCCCACTCTGACTGAGGCTTGGACAAGGCAAAAGTCAGAGTAGCTACCAGGTCAATCAAGGATTAAAACCTGGCAGACTTCCGATCGGGTCGTTTAGGGTCCATTAGACCTGCTTGAAGGGCTCGCCAGCCACAGAATAGAAATCATACATGAGTTGATGTTGATAATGTCGTGGGAGCTTGCCTAGGAAGCTATGGGTATACCTGTTTGCAGATATATCTTGTCTTAGAATTGCGCGGGAGCTTGCCTTGGAAGCTATGGGCATATCTGTTTGCAGATATATCCTGAAAGAAGTCGCTTGAGCTTTTCCACTGGGGAACTTAGAATTTCTGGGAGTCTTGGGTGTACCTGTATGCTGACATAATTTGTATGTAACATTTAGGCGAAACACTGACTCATGCTGGGGAAGAAATGATGACTTCTTTTTCGAAATTTTTTGAGAAAAAAGGCTGAATTTTTTTTGGAAGTTTGGAAATAAGGATGCTTGGGATGAATTTGATTCCTAATCGGATTCTGACACGGATTCCTAGAATTTTCTGGTTAGACCTGTATGCTTAGATGAAACAGGGGAAGTGAAGCCAAAGTCCTATTCCCTTGATGACTAGGAAAAGGGATATTCCCTATTATAAATAGAGGGCTTTGGTTTCTTATTTTTCATATTCCCACCCAAATCTTTTCTTTTATCTCAAAATCCCTTAGACTTTTTTAGGATAAAATAAAAGAAACTATTATTGCGATGGGTATTGACCATTTGACCGCGATGCTTCATGCGTGGGCCCAGGATTTTCGAGATGAAGACAGAGTCCAGTTAACTCAAATGGGAATTGTGGCTTTATTCCCACTTCAGCGACTTAAGGTAGATTCGCACTTCCTTGATGCTTGTTTATCCTTTTGGGATACTACCTTTCATATTTTTGCATTTCCTCGAGGATTTTTTTGAACTCCTTGATTTTTCCCTTCATGATTGATCCATTATAATAACCTTGTCCTCTTACATCATCTATATCAAGACCCAATTTCTTTAGCTCATTTTGCATAACATTAAAAACGCCTTGACCACTAGTATCATCAACATTCAAAAAAACCAACAAATGATTCTTCAATGCTAACCGACTTCGAAGAGACATCCACATACCTTAATATCATTGACATTTGTTCTTGGTGTGAAATATCAGGAGTACAATCTAGTATGGCCGAGAAATACTTCGCTTCTTTGATTTTTTTTAATTTGACTTTTAATATTAGAAGAAAGCAAAAGTATCAGCTGATTTTGAATACTATGACCAAGATAGTGAAAATGAATATTATGCTCAATTACCTTCCGAATATGTTCTTGAACAATATGATCAAATTCACCCAACATTTCAATTAACTGCAAAAAGTTTTCATTGCTCTTTTGATACAAATGCCCATTACTACCTCAAAGCTAGATTATTTTTTGCAAGAAACTTGACTATGGAAATAATCCTCATCAAGACTTGGTTCCAATGATACCTCTCATTTCTAATTTGTTTTTGATTCACCTCATTAATGGTTTGATTATTTTGGAGCCTGAATTGTAACTCATGCCAAACAGTCATATTTTTAATGTGTTCCGAACCACTTCCATGTTCTTTAAGCCTTTGACTCAAATGTACCCAATCACTAAAACATTCAGTTGCTAACATATCCCTTCTTGCTTTGCTAAACACTTTACAACAAAAACAAAAGACTCTATCAAGTTCTTTTGAATATACAAGCCATTCTTGATCACATTTCTCTCCATTTGACAAGACTCTAGTATAATATCTATATGAAAAGAATTTTTTATCCTTATCTCACGGACCTTTTTCAATATTCATGTCTCTTTTAGGACCCGTCTGAGCTAAAACATCAATCATCTTATAAGTAAGAGCATCCTAATTTGTAGGATCAAATATATCAATGGCAAAAGTTTTATTAGAATTATTAGCATCTTTATCAATTCCACTATCAGTAACATTCAGACCGTCATCATTTTCTTGAACTTCATCATTAATAGTTTCTTCCTCAAAAGCATGTTCACATCCATTTTCAATAGGCATTTCACTTTGTAAATTATCATTTGGCTGTACGGTATCATTTTGAGTCGAATTACTAGAATTTTTAAGAGTAAATTAAAAATTACTCTCTTTTAAAATACCAATTTTAAAATTTATTCTCTTTTGAAATTTTTGTTAAAAATAACTCCCAAAATCTTCAAAAGTTCAAAAATTGCTCCCAAATTTATTTTTAGGACGAAAATGTCCATGGCTAGAGGGTGAGGTGAAGTAATATGACATAAAAAGTTTGGGCCATTTTCGTCCAAATATTATATTTTGGAGTAATTTTTGAACTTTTGGTAGATTTTGGGAGTTATTTTTAACAAAAATTTCAAAAGAGAGTAAATTTTAAAATTGGTATTTTAAAAGGGAGTAATTTTTAAATTACCCTTATAATAATAAACTTATCAAGAGCACCTCTTTGAGATTGAGTGAACTCCTCAACTTTTTTTTTTCTTTTTCATTTTTCACAACCAGATTCATGTTTTCTAATTCTTGTAGACATAATAAACAATGATAGAGCAACTGTTATGGAAAGAAATCACCTAATGACGGATTTAATGGCTTGTCGAATAAGAACTGAAAAACTGTTTAGATGATCAGACATTGGGTCGTCTCTTCATATTACACTCTTCAATCAATTATCCTAGTTCCTGCATCCAAAAGAATATATTCAATTAATTGAATAAAGAACTAATATTTAAACAACCAAATTAATTAAATATTAGGATAAAAATTAAAAAATCAAAATCAAACAAAATAACAGTGTTATTTTTCACGATTACAGTACTCCACTACTCCAGAATATATTCTGTTAATTTTTTTTAATTAGGTTAATTCCTCTGTATTAATGTATTATTTAGTAAGACAGCAGTCAATATTATTTACAGATATACTTATTTTACTAACTACCCAGAATTCTTAATCATCTTACAAAATACAAAATCATTCAAAAATAAAAAACCCCCAAAACCCAAATTTTTTTGAATAAATCAGCATCAAAGATGATGAAAAAAAGAACAATCAAATATAAATGTAAATTAACTTTAGATAAGATTACTAAAATACTGAAGATATGAAATTATGAATAGAGTGGAAGAGATTAGGAATTTATAATAGATTAATAGAGTAGTTGATTGATACGGTCATACGGAGTACACAAATGTTTATGCTATATAACGTTTAAAAAAAATTGAAAATTGGGATTGATTGATGATACAAATCTCAAAACTTACCATTAATTGAAAGATAGTATCCATTTGTGTTGAATCTGTTGATTACATGATTGTTGAAGAAGCCTAGAAGTCATGGTTGTTGAAAATTGAAGAAGACAAAACTCATTGGCTTCTCAGTTCCTGCCTTCTGTTCTTCTAGCTTTTTTCCTTTTTGTTTTATTTTTTTTTATTTCAAGTTGGACGGACCAACTAATTTGAGGCCCCAAAAATTGTGGGCCGATGTGCTGGACACCTGTTGGACCTGTGGACTGACGGGCCTGATATATATATATAGAGAGAGAGAGAGAGAAAGAGAGGGAGAGAGAGGTGGGTTCAGATGAGTCCTCAATATTTTTTGAGTCCTCAAGTCCTAGTCTAAGCCATTAACGCTTAATGGATAGATGGTTGGGATTGAAATGATCAAAGATTCATCCATTAAGTATTTAAGGCAATAATTAAGTATTTAAGGCAATAACATCCTACAAAATAGGAAACACAATCAGTATTCAATATTCATGTGTAAGACGTATCTATTAGAGTAACACGTTTGTAACATTGGAATAACACAAAGTATCTATTAGAGTAACACGTTTGTAACGTTGGAGTAACAAAAAATATTTATTAGAGTAAAGCAAATGTTGGAGTAACACAAAGTATCTATTTGAGTAACAAATTTGTAACGTCGGAGTAACATTATTCATATGTCGAGTTATAATAATTTTGTTATGTGCGGGGAGTATTTGCATGATATTCGTTAGAGTAACACCAAACTTTATCTAGAGTAACAGTTCTATATAATAAGAGTAACACAAAATAAATTAAGAAGAGAAGAAAAGATGCGGTAACTTTTATTTTTTAGATATATATAATAACGATTCAAATTTTTTTTAAATGATAATCATAATTGTGAAGGAACGTGTCTGTGAGAAGAGAGATAGTAATTATGTTTGATAGGGGAGAGATTAAATGATAAGTAAATTAAGAAGAGAGAGGGAGGGTGAATGAGATATTTACCAAATATAATCACTTGCTTTAATTATCCAAACAAATCATAACCATTCATCTATCTCTAATCTAAGGGTAGAGGTGAGAACTCACGGACTCACATATGATAAGTGGACTCACCTGATCCTTCTTCTATATATATATATATATATATATATATATATATATATATATATATATATATATGTATAGAGGTAGGTTCAAATAAGGTCAACAACTTTTTTAAGTTCCTAAGTTCCAGTGTTAAAGTTACACAAAAAGTGCTTAAAGTTACACGAGATGAGTGATAAAGTTGCACTTTATCAATTGAAGTGATAAAAGTGCTGAATGTTATAGTTACATATCAATTTTGAAAAAATGCAACTTTAACGTATGTCATCTGTAACTTTAATATAGACTTAAAAAAATAGTTGACCTTATTTGAACCTACCTCTATATGTATATATATATATATATAATAAAGGTAGGTAGATAGGTTCTCATAAGGTCAGGAACTCTTATAAGCTCATAAGTTCCAGTGTTAAAGTTACACAAAAAGTGCTTAAAGTTACACGGGATGAGTCTAAAGTTGCACTTTATCACTTGAAGTGATAAAAGTGCTGAATGTTACAGTTACATATCAATTTTGAACTAATGTAACTTTATCATATGTCATCTATAACTTTAATATGGACTTACTTATAACATATAGTGAACTTACTTGATCTCTACTCTATATAGCAAAGGAAATTAGTTACACATACTTGAGATCGAAAAATTAGGATTCTTCAAAGTTCTCCATTTTCTTCCTTAATGTTACCTACAACTCTAATATGGAATAATAATATGGAAACTAATAATAATCTATACAAATAGTAATTTAATACGAGTAATAATTAAGGTAAGTCTATTACTTACCAAACTCTAGTAATAAAATAAAATAAAATAATATAATAATACAAATAAATAATAAGTAGTCACGAAACATAAAGCAACTTAAGTTCCGTCTTCAATTCTCGAGCTGCGTGAGACTGTCGGTTCACTTGGGTTTGTTCTTCTAGATCTTTGTATCGGGCCTTCTAAGGCTTTGCGTCTCCTTTAATTCTCGTTCCAGATCAACTAAAGAATCATGTCGTACTCTAAAATCCTCAAATTAGCTTATATGATAACCAAACGAACAGTACACAAATACAACACAATAACACCAATTTAGTCAACCAAATTACACCTAACTCATCGTTATAACCATGACTAAATACGACCTATCAAATATCCCCACGCTAGAACCTTTACTCCTCCTCGAGTAAACTCGAAGAACGCAATAATAACAACCATCACTAGTCCAAAATGCGCGAGAAAAACATTATACACAACGGCCCTCACTCGTCACCCTTCTAACTCCCTCATAACGAGACAACAATGCAAGAGCAATTCCATCAATTGAATTAAAATCAAATCAAATGCTTAAGTGCATCAACCCAACACAATATCAAACTATTATCATCGACTCAATTCATCATCAAAACAAAGGACATTAGCAAATAAAGAGGTGCTAATACCAACATCGAACACCCCTTATTTCTCCAATCCTAGAATAGATCACATGTGCTACATATGTCACCGGTGGTAAAAGATGTATACCACAATACTCCACAACCCACACAAGTGATCAATCCTAAACGCCTCTAATAGTTCAACACACCAAATAAACATTACCAATCGCATAAAATATAGTACTACGACTACACCGCACCGCGGTACTTCTCACCATTGCTAACTATCCTACCCGACCGTCCTTCTATGTCACCCTTCTTATGACGCCACACCAAAAATGGAGAAAGTAGTTGTGATTTTTTCCCTAATTCCTTCATTTTGCCTATAGCGTCCGCCCTTGCGGATTTTCACTCTAATTTTTTTTTCAACTCACCTTACTCTCGTGGCACGCTACTCGATTTTTCTTTATACCCGGAGCATCCTTTCGGATTTTCACTCAGTCATCGATCACATTTCCCATTCTTGCCTAGGCACCCTTTCGGATTTTCACCTAGTCGGGATTATTTCATTCTTTTTTTCTCTTTCTTTTCATTCATCATATTTCCAAATTACAACACAAATGACGACGATTACAAAGATGAGATAAATACAAATCCCTCCCCACGCTTATTCCGAGCATATTGTCCTCAATGTGAGGCTAAGGACATAAATAAAAACAATAACCGGGAAAAAGATCTCGAACATAGATAAACAACTCGTCGTAACTCGTAACCGGTGTAGTTCCATGACTGTCACCAAGGGAAATTTTGATAGTGGTCTTCAAACCTCCGTCTCACAAATTGACACTAACTCACGCCACCATCAAAAAGAAACTCGACCTCGCAGATGATTATTAATCAATGCAACAACCCGACTACTTGACACTCCATAACTCCCGATGCAGCCGAAATCAGTACGCACACAGCAAAGTTAGAGAACATAACCTACTATAAAAAAAACTCAGCCAACGCAACCACTCCACAACAATGTAGATAGCCACGACAAAACCAAGCAACAAACACCACGAAAAGTCGGCCGTAATAAACTCAATATCAATGAATTCGGCCAAAAATCTACATCAATTAAAGCCAGACCGACTTTTTTTTCACACCAAATAGTCAACCGGAGGCATATTTTGCTTTGAGGAGCCATGACTCAAGTAGCTATTACTCTAGTTGAACACACAACCATGAACACCAAACGGTCCAAACCAAGGCACTTGGCCAGATTGGGGCTCGATAACTAGAAGGATTGGGTGCGCATACGACTGGAATGGACATACAGCGGGTCACTACTGACTCAAACCCCATCCCTGAGATAAAAAATCGACTCGACTATCAGGTGACACTGTTAGAAATAATGCAAAGTGGAATTGTTGACCATTCTTGCATAGTAAGAGCATCTCCCATTAGTAGCATATTAAACCTAATTTATTAGTATGGTTATGAATGTCATTAGATTTAGTATAATGACAATTCATTTTCCATCATAAAGTGACTTTGGATACCTTTTGAGGTTAATCTCATATGACACTTATTATATAAGTATGAGAATGATAAAGACATATGAGCATATACATAAAATGTCATCATCCAAATCTCTTTGATAAATTCTGAGTATACCATCGAGTTCCAACTCCTAATGGTTGAGTACACAACCTTTTAGGAGTGTTGTGTGACCTTGGGGGACGACGCCCATTCCGATTTGTACCGTAGTCGGGGCGATTTCGTTTCTCATTCAGTGACCTTCATACCACGACACAACAACGTATATTCTCTTGTTATATATCGCCCCTATAGTGACCCAATATTTCCAACAATTGAGAAACGAAATCTGTCACTATTATTGTTGTTGTGTTCATCACTTGTCATTGGAATTGTTTCAATTGGCTATCTTGTTTCGTTGATAAGATTCATCTCATTGAGGGTGAGACAGCAGTTTGGTATTATGGCAATAACTCCGTCTCTAGACCTCCGATTGGGACGGTTAATATGGCGTTGGAAAGCTAAGAAGAAGGGCTACAACTCCTTAGTTGAAGTCGTGAGTTTATTCGGCCATTTACCCTTCGAAAAAATGGGACACAATGTCGTGATAGTATGCTGAAAGTTTTTGAAGGTTTATGAGTGAATGGTATTATCTTATTTTATCATCAATATTCATCCTTGAGAATGAGGTATGATATCTATCAGTTTAGTTCTTGTCTTCTTGTGATTCATGATGATAAAATAATTACGTTTGGTAGATGAGTATCATTTATCGTCATTGATTGGAAGATAAATTATCTGATAAGAGTAGGATGTTAATGTTGTTTCTGAACATATGTTGAATGTGTTAGTCTCAATATTTCATGATGAATGATGAATTTGCACATATATTTTTTGATATTATACGACTAAAAAGGTGAACATTTTCCTAAACTTTTATCGAGTCTTGATATTACATCTTGGAAAGAAGATTTAGACTCATGTTTATGGAAAATGGTATGTGTATAGTCAAATAAAATAATTAATGCGATTATTAGTAGTGTAATATAATAATGATTAATTATAAAGGATTATTGTGCAAATTATGATGGTGGGAAGATGACCATGTAGAGATTATATGCTCTTATGAGTAATGAGAGCAATATTTGGATTTATTATTATAGCCGTTATAAATTTATTATATAGCCGTTATAATTTTTTCTATGCACTTAATATATATGACATTGAATATTATTCATTAATCAATTTAAGAACATTATGTATGTTTTGCTTGAGAAAATTGAATATGTATAATATATGTTGGGATTATATATTAGTGTGATTTTTCGTATCCTTATTAATGTTTTGAAAAGGCACGTGTGTACTTGTCTTGTAAATTATTTTGGATACATTTGGAAGAAGAATTTAACTTCACACTAGAGACGCATCAATGCTCACTTGAGTAAAATAAGCTATATGTGGGGGTTAAATATTTTATTTTTATTGACATGCATAATCTTGATCAAGTATGTATTAAATAATTGGATGAATTATTTGATAAATTATTCTAAGAATAGATTATGGAATAGATAAATTGTCAGTTATAATTATTTGATATCTAAAAGTTGGGATGATTAATGAATGAATAATTTGTATATTTTGTTTGAATGATTATGTTTGTCACTATTTTGTGGTGTGACAACATGTGGGGGAAGTCATTCAACTTATTTGATGAAATTATTCATGCATTATTTTTAGAGTTGATATCTTATAATTTGTGAAGAGTATGTATATCGCTAATTGTGGGGGAAAGTGGTGATCGATAACATGTTTTATACATGAATAATTGAACCAAATGTGAGAGTTTTAATTTGTTGACTAAGTCAATAAATAATGGTTGCGTAACGTTCATTTATTTATGTTGTACATCTGGCTTACACCACAATATATGAGATTATGATGATTGATTTTATGTGAGTAAATGTTATATATTTTAATTTGTGGATTTGCAAAAAGAAAATATAAGTGAAACAATCATCGAGATCGTTGTTCTCTGACATAAGAATGATGATGTATATATGGTGCAATAATGAGAATTGCAACATGTTGTATATTTATAAAGATGTTGGATCACAAGGTGAGATGCACAATGATCATGAGTAAGCTTTCATCTTTATAATAATTTTATTATAAGTCTATTGAGAAGACTGTTATAATTTTATGTATGCGTATTATTTTGCTCTTTTAACCTTACCGGGGTAAGGCATGGTGATTGGGAGCTTAATATTTATTGCATAATTGTGGGGGCATCAATTGCTATGGAATGTTTGATGCTAATTTCAGCTTCATATTGCTAAAAATGATGTGTAGTGAATTACACATGGATTACGCAGATTTGAGAGAGTTGAAATCATCAAATATAAAAGGTTGAGCATGTAGCTCTTAATGATCTTATAGCCCAAATTTGGGTAGTCCTTGTGAGACGGACTTGATGAGATCACCGTAATGATAAAGGTTGAGCATATAGCTCTTAATGGTCTTATAGCCCAAATTTGGGTGGTCCTTGTGAGACGGACTTGATGAGATCACCGTAATGATAAAGGTTGAGCATATAGCTCTTAATGGTCTTATAGCCCAAATTTGGGTGGTCCTTGTGAGACGGACTTGATGAGATCACCATAATGATAGAGGTTGAGATATTTCTCTTAATGAATCTATATCCCTATGTTTGGGTGGTCCTGTTGTGAAGGACTTGATGGATTCACCGTAGTGTTAAGAGGTTGAGCTTTAGAGCTCTTAATGATTCTATAACTCATAAGTGAGTGGGTTATGTGGGGATATCCTTGATAGAATCACCTAAGTGAGTATGAAGGGATGGCATCCTTCTATGAGAGATTGGGTTATCTTTCTAGAGCACTCATCAAAATCCCAAGGTTCATTTGGCCATAAATTTGTTGAATTGTATTGCGGAACTCGTGTGGAACTTAAGGTATGATATGTGTTGTGAGGGTAATTCAACCGAAGTTCAATAAGGAATTCAAATCGAAAGATATTCTCTTATTGTAAGTAAGTTTTTGACTCATTTCACTAATACGTTAATTCAAATCGGAAGATATTAACGTCTAAGTGTCAACCTTTTCATATGCTCAGGATTTTTGTTTTCGGTTTACCATTTGCATTAGTGGGGGATTGTTAGAAATAATGCAAAGTGGAATTGTTGACCATTCTTGCATAGTAAGAGCATCTCCCATTAGTAGCATATTAAACCTAATTTATTAGTATGGTTATGAATGTCATTAGATTTAGTATAATGACAATTCATTTTCCATCATAAAGTGACTTTGGATACCTTTTGAGGTTAATCTCATATGACACTTATTATATAAGTATGAGAATGATAAAGACATATGAGCATATACATAAAATGTCATCATCCAAATCTCTTTGATAAATTCTGAGTATACCATCGAGTTCCAACTCCTAATGGTTGAGTACACAACCTTTTAGGAGTGTTGTGTGACCTTGGGGGACGACGCCCATTCCGATTTGTACCGTAGTCGGGGAGATTTCGTTTCTCATTCAGTGGCCTTCATACCACGACACAACAACGTATATTCTCTTGTTATATATCGCCCCTATAGTGACCCAATATTTCCAACAGACACGACACAGCAGACATGGACCATAAGACACAGGTCACACGTTGAAACAGAATCAGTACATGGAAAAGCAAGAAACACGGAGCTTGGAACTTACGGATTTGACAGACCCGAAACACGATTCTGGCGAACTGCACTCACCACTGCAAAAACCACGGGACACGCAACCCTAGACGACACTCTACGCAAAGCAGGCTAAAAACAGCCCCAGGCAACTCGCTTATACGGCGGCGACACACAGGCTGACCTGACCACCAGCGACAGACTGAAGTAACTTGAGGGTGGAGGGAGATGAAGATGAAAGACTGGGGATGATGAATTTGATGTGTGGAAGATTTAGAGTGTTGGAATAAGAAATTAATTAATTGGATTTTGGAATTAAGGGGAGGAATGAATCTGAAAGATTGAAAATCAAAGAGGGGGTGAAGAAGATGGGTTTGGTTAGGGTAGCAGTCCTTCTTTTGTTCCTTTTTTTTTCTACTCATATTTTGTTTTTCTTATTTTCAAAAAGAAACGTACCTGAGGGTTATTGAAACGCGCGACTCGCCTCGGGGTTATGTGACTCGCGGGAAAGTCTGGATTTTTAGCCTTTGTAGATATATTACTTCGCGCTATCCTCGATTTTTGGTGAATCAACAAGCTAGTCGCGGACATGTGATGCTAGTCGCCTGGAAGACTGCAAACCATGGCTTCCCGTTCCTTAACCGACAATGGAACAATCGAGTGAAGAGAATGTTATATTAGGCGCGAACAACTCAATGTCCTTAGCAATTGATCAAAAATACTTGTACAAATATTAGAATCGTGACAATAAGAGATTTATATCAATTGACATCATCTATAAATAAGTCTATCATAATAATCATGCAAAGAATTTGTTTTTGACCCACTATGCTCAAAAAATGAATTCATATCAATGTACTCCTCTTTATAAGATGGGTTTTTCATAGGTAGAGTTAAGTAGTCTCGAAGGTAAACACAAAATTTTCCTGGAATTAACATAAATGAAGACTCGAAGGGTATCTTTGGTGGTTTCTTCTCGTGAGTGTAACATTCATCAAGTATACCCTCTATTTCTCCCACCTTTTTATGACAGTTCATGCTTACTAACTCACTTTTCTGTGAAAAATCATTTTCCGCCTCATCAACAACAGTCTCATCTTCTCCTAATCTGACTTCCATAGTCTCCTCAACGGTCACACGCATTTCCTCTTGCTCATTCTCAACAATAATAACTTGATAATCCTTCAAGATTGAAATATCACTCGTATCATTGTGACTTAAGGAATCTTCCATAACGTGTGTTTCGTTAGTGCAAGAGGGATCAATATGTGTAGAAACAGTGGAAGAGAGTGAGGAGTATATCAAATTATCATATTCATCCTCCTCGTCATCCCAAAAACCATCATCATCATCAACATCACACTCCTTATAAGAGCGGCTAACCACATTGGGTTTAAGGGGGGAGAGTGTCATAAAACCCCATGTTCTTAAGAACTACGGACTACTCCTTAACATTAAGAGAAAACTCATCATGTGCCTCTACTCTATCATTAGATTCTGTTATTTGCACTACATGACTCTTGAGGTTTTGAATACAATCATTGTTCTCTTGCCCGAATTGAGCCATACTAGCTTGAAGGGTCATCTGAGTAGTAATCAGGTCTCTAATCATGTCTTCCTTGGATATACAAGAATCATGTTCGGTGTTCAAATTTTCATTGACACGCGTTGAATGTGCCCTAGAGGGTGAGTTTTTCAACTCACATTATTCAGTGTCATGAGCCAAATATATGAAAAGTTCTCACTTCTGTTCATAACTTAGTCCATCAATGAACCTCCCCTCACTTAAAGAATCATGCATCAAGTTTTCATCATTTAACCCATTGTATACCACAAGACAGAGTCCTCAAATTTGATATCGGTGACGACATCTAGAGACATACTCACTAAATCTATCAAAATATTTGTAAAATAGTTCATGCTCATATTGAGGAAAATATTAGTCGTCATCTATCGGATAAACTAAGACTCTCTAAAAAATATTAATGGCAAACTAACTAACTAAAACTATCTATACTAACACACAAAAACAATTAACGTCAATTCCTCAGCGACGGCGCCAAAATTTGATAGACTAAAGTTGTATGCCTCAAACTCTAATTTATAAGCACTTAAATCTAAAAACTAAAAAATGTAGTAAAGTAGAACCCAAGGGAATCAAATTAATCTAAGTATGCTAACTAAAGTGCAGAAGGAATCTATCTCTAATAATGCAATTAGAGATCGTAGTAACCAAGGGGGGCTTTACGATTGATATTCTAATAAACTAAGGTAAAAAGCTAATAAATTGAGATATCAAATGATTAGAAAGGAAATTAGACACAAGCACAAATCCACACTCAATAGCGATTGATCATTGTAAGACGGTTTCAATTAATAATCTTGACTAATCTATCGTGAATATTAAAATTTCAATTCTCTTGCGAATAGTTAACTAAAACGAATCTCGTTCTTAATTAACCCTAACCCTTAAACAACCTAAACAATCCAGTTCTAGGTTCAATTAAACGGAAGCAATATGGATCTGAGAATTCGATAGAGAATAAATAGCGCGTACAATCCAGTTGTACCTTAGATATTTATGTGAATCGCTTCTAAGTATTAATATCAACGTATCCCGTTCAATATTAATTCCTAGTTGTTACTAATGTAAAGTTAATCAGTAAATCGTACTCAATTAACAATACTAACAATAGAATGAAGAAATCAAGTACTAGTTACACATCTAGCAATCTATAACAACATTCATAGATTTAATAACAAAGAAATTCACAATAATCAAGATTAATAATTAAAATATTCAAACTCACAATCAATTATCGAGTACTTCAAAGGCTTGAATCTAAGCAAAGAAAATTAGTTACACATACTTCAGATCGGAACATAAGGGTTTTTCAAAGTTCTCCATTTTCTTCCTTAATGTTACCTACAACTTTAATATGGAATAATAATACGGAATTACTATTTCCTAACGAGTTTTTAATCAATACTAACAACATTTTACCGCTTTAACCCTTTCATTTCATCCCATCATAAAGTTAGTCATGTTTTTCTCTCTAAATAAATCTCAATATTCAACCACCCATAAACCCACCATGAACAACCACAAATATCGAAATCGTCCAGGGTCGGTGGCTGAGATGATTGGGGTCGGGTTGACACAGGATGTGGTTGGGTTGACAGGGGCTGGGGTCGGCGCCGAGTTGAGTGGGTGGGGTCGGATCGGAGTCGGTCGTGTAGGTCATGTGGTGGGCGATGAAGGGATGGTTGGGGTAACCTGGGGTTCGGATTAGTGTCGAGTGGTTGGGCGGTGGGCGGGTGATGTGTGCAAAATTTAGACCATTTTTCCTCCCATTTAGACTCGTTTTTCCCCAGTTTTGCGAGACTAGAGTGCGATTGTCGCTTTATTTCAAGTCTTTCTCGCATTAGCGTCTCTCTTGTGCGTTTTACGTGTTTTTGGTAGTTTTTGTATCTATTTTGATAGGATTTGATGTCAAAAGCATGATTGAGCTTCCACGAGCACAAGAGAAGGGGAGTAGCGTCCGAAAAGCAAAACACAAAACTTAAAGTTCAAAGCCATCCAATCATACGACGAAGAGCGAGACAAGAAATGAGGTCAAGATACCATCGGGTGAAGTTTCACCAGATGAGATACCACTAGGCGAAGTTTCGTCCGACGGTAATTTCACCTCCCCGAAGATCTTCAGAAAACTTTCTCCACCTGGCGAAATGACCGGGTGAAACTTTCACCCATCGGGTGAAGTTTCGCCCAACGGTAAAGATCACTACAAAAAAAAGTTTCACAGGCGACCGCCAAAATCGGTCGCAAAAGGGCGAAAAACAGTCGCAAAACTTAAATCTGCGACCGATTTTAGAACATTG
This sequence comes from Agrostemma githago, assembly GCA_958450325.1. NCBI lineage: Eukaryota > Viridiplantae > Streptophyta > Magnoliopsida > Caryophyllales > Caryophyllaceae > Agrostemma > Agrostemma githago. The sequence continues at coordinate 21,390,565 of OY288246.1, forward strand.
CGCCTGTTCGTCAATGGACGCAAATCTTGGACGCAAATTTCAAGTTTGCGACTGAAAACGGTTGCAAATCTCCGACCGTTGTTTCGGTCGCAAATATTTCACCTTAGCGATCGAATATTGCGACCGTTTGGGCCCGCCAAAAAATTCCCACCATACAGAATAATCGGTCGCAAAAATATATAAAACGGTCGCAGCGAAATGGTCGTAGATATCTGAAATCGGTCGCAAAAATATATAAAACGGTCGCAGCGAAATGGTCGCAAATATCTGAAATTGGTCGCAAATGTTACTGGAAAAAGAATTGTTTGTTTGCTTTTTTTCGTGCCAATCCATATTGAATGGATTTTATTCATTCAGATTTACATCCTGCAAAAAATAATTTACGGTTCCATTTCCAAACCTCAAACGTCACAAACTCTCCACCAATTAGAGAAAACGTTCATTTGATAACTAAATTAAATCCAGCATCTTACAGAATCACGATAAAAATCCAAGTAACATAGTCTTACAAGTTACTAAAGAAAACAAAGAGTCAAAGATCAACAATATCATCAACCTAAGTTGCGGTGAAGGACCCAGCCACCCCGTCATCTACAAAGTTACTAAAGTCTCGTTGTGGACCAAATTGATTACGATTACAATTGGCGAACATGATATTGAATTTATCCTCAAACTCTTTCCTCATCTCTTCTTGGAACCGACGGTATGCCTCTTCTTGCACTCCATGTCTTGCAACATTCTCCGCTTGAAGTTTCTTGTTTTGTTCTTCAAGTTGCTTGTTTTGATCTTCAAGTTTCTTGTTTTGCTCTTCAAGTACACTAACTATCCCCGGAGCGTATGATGCAACAGACGAAACATCCGAGGAGGTGTAGACACCCACATTTTGACCGCCAGGTGTCTATAGTAGTTCCCGCCAAACACCCGATGATGATCGGACGCAAACATGCTTTGATGGACTCGGATATGGGCTCGAAATCATGGACATTTGGCTTGGGCTTATTACGGAGTACAAATCTTACAAAACCAACCTCAAATCCAGGCCCAGTGGGTCGTTTCGAGTCAATAAGACTAATTTGGGTCGATTCCGACACCAGGGGTAAAACCGTCTTTTAGCGACCGAGTCAAAACCCGGTCAAAAATATTCTCGAGACACACGAGTCAGCCGTGACACCTCACGTGGCTGATTCGGTCTCAAACACCACAAAAAATCAGCTTCAAAAAATATTAAACAAATCCGTTTAAGGATAGAATTCGATCTCAAGTAGGAATTCTATCCGAAAACCGAATCAATTACCGACCGAGCATCAAAATACTTGGCCAACTCCCCCCAACCAGCCAAGATTCCTTGCTTCCTCCCCAAGCAACGGACTTCTCGTTCCTTTCGAACTCTCGCGTTTCCTATCCAAATCGGTATTTCTTGTTGTCTAAGCAAGATACCTCTCCTAAATCTCTTCGCCTATAAATAGGACCCTCTGTTCAACACAATTCATGCAGAAACTATCCATCAATAGGTGATCAATTATTCCCATACATGAAATATACATCTATCATTCATACATCCTCGACATCTAGCAAAAAAAATAATCTCGACATACATCCAAAGAAGCACCGAAATACTGTCAAAATACCGACGAAACCCGACCCCACCATCCGGCCGAATCTGTCACCTCACACATAAAAAAACGCACCATCCTAAACTCATCCACATCATCTCGACGCTCCCGTGCCTAAGCCACCGTTCGACGAGCTCTATATCGGGAAAGCAAAGCATGTAGGTTGAGGGTGTAAATCAAACCCGACTCTTTCCCTTTTCTCTTCCTTCTCCACGTTTTTTCTTCTTTCTTTTCGTTGCGTCGTCGGTCGTTTCGTATTTTTAATATGGGTCGTTCGTCACATATTTTTTATTATTTCTAATAATCGGTACTTCAAAAAACTATTTCGTTTTATATAACGTTCTTAAAATACGATATTGATTTTCTAATCAAATATCGTATCCAACAAGAACTAAATTAATTAAAACTCGTTGATGCAAAAAATCGTTACATCTTTTTTAAACCAAATTCGACGATTTTACGCGGAGAGAATTAACATCTTTTTTTCTCTTTTCGTTCAAATTTCTTTTTTTTCTTCTTTTCGTTCAAAGCAAACTTTTCTTTTTTCAAAATCTTTTCTAAAAACCTTCCGACTATTTGATATCGATTTCATAATCGAATATCAAATACGACGAATATCGAAAACATAAATCGAGTATAAATTAATCCATATTTGTACGCGACTTATCAAAATTATCAATTTTCGAAAATCGAATCCGAGACAGTCACCCGCGCGAGTCGCGCCTCTCCCGGGCGAGTCGCGCAGACTGCTGTAAACCGCGGCCTGTTTTCTCGTCTTTTCCGATTTTTTCCAGCATCGTTTTCTAACATAAAACAACGGTTTTCTCGGTATATTTTCAGATTTCAACAAGTATTTTTCGCGCGTCATAAAATCTTTTCCAAAATCATGCATATTATCGTATTTACATCTTTATTCGATTTATTCAACCGTTACTAACTCGTTTGCTCCTTGTTTGTAGCGATTTATTTTTATTGTTTGTTTTATTAGACTAAAACGAACTTCACATGTTAAAATAACTTTGACGTTATTAGTTTAATATGCATTAAACGACTTAGCAACCCATTTATTTTTCTCTCACATGTCTAGGAAAAATAATCTTTGCATATCATTCAACCGTCGAACTAACGCGTGTACACCAAAAACGAACGATATCTTAGTAAAGGCCGCTAAGTGCGGGCGGGGTTGGGTGTTCTTAGTGAACTTCCCAACACGTACCCTCACCCCTTACTCAGAACCATGGTTTCCGGATGTCCGAATCCATTGGCAACGAGAGTCATTCAATACACGGCATCCGATAATGTCGGTATCGGTATCGTAATGCAAAGGGACGAGCCCAATAAACTCTCACATCGGAAATGGGCCGTATTTTGTATACGGCCCACTACGACATAGAGTGGGCTCGAATGGTTCCGAATAACCACAAAATTCGGTGGCGACTCCTACTTTGATTTAAATTTCAATTTGACCATCTCATATGGAGATTCATTCGCCTCCCCAAACCCGCGCGTGGCCGCGTCGGGGTGGACCTATGTCATGTCCACAATTTGGCGACTCCGCTGGGGAAAAACTGATGAGTCACTTACCATCGGCATCCTCAGGGTGAGACTCGAAAAGAAATCGTTCGAATAGTAATGTACGCGTTTTAGTTCAATGGTTCATGCATAACCCAATTCTTTCCCGGGCCGGTTACTTGTGACCGACGTCCCACTATACCACGGTGCATTCCTAAATGGGTGCACTAAAAACTTCGATGGCGGAACTCGCATGGGTTTTACGGCAGGTTCTAAGACCAACTCGGCTTAGGAAGACCGTCCTGATTTGCGAGAAAGCTATCGTCGTTGGTATACACCCTCTTTCGACCGACCGAGACTTAGACTTAGAGCATACATGGCGTCGTTATACTGTTTCTATGACTACGTGCAACCTGATTTACAAGTCGTCTTTAAAAAACCGTCATTTTCAAAAACCCGCATCTTTTCAAACCCATCTATTTTTTAAAACCCGGAAAGCTACCAAATTTAGGACTTATGATTTTGACTCAAAATAGCCTATTTTTAGCTGGTATGCTGTCCAAACTTTCCAAAAAAATTCAAAATCTCGGCCCGGTAACCTTTTTTTCGATTTTTCAAAAAAAATCGGGCCTTCCAATCCGACCTTGCTCGGTTTTCAAATCCAAATTCCCTTTTCAAAACTTTCTTCTTCTTAGGACTTCTCGTATTTAGCAGTGTCGGGTCTTGTCATAAGTTGTTAGAATCTCTAGCGTCGAAACTCTGTCGATCTTACATCACGAGTTTCTACCCCATCCCAGTCCGCCTTATTTGTCAAGGCACGTACGGCCCACCTTCGTAGGACAAACTCCTGTGAAGGGAAGCCCGTTTACACACTCGAGTCCAAAGTCTGAGGAATTCTCACGTAGACCTTCCTTCGAACGGGACTAGGCCCACTTTGCCAGATCCTAAGGAAAGCCCACAGTCCACGAGTCACCCGTCTAGGTGTCTTTTCCGAGTCAACCTTTTACAAGGCATAACCTTATAACAAAAGGTTCGTGATCCTTACATCTAAGGGTCACTCGTCCGACACTCGAGTCTTAATAAAGTCTTCAGTCCCACTCGGGGGCTACCCTTCAGTAGAGTGACCAATCACGGTTGCTCTAAGGGTCTTGTCTTACACGTGTTGGCTCAGGTACCACACTTTCGAGTCACTTAGATGTCGCACCATTTGAGTCCTATCAAAGTCTTTAGTCTCACTCGGGGGCTGTCCTCCACCCGAGCAGTCAACCACGGTCACCTTAAGGGGTACCCTACGTTCATCCTGCACCGGCGTCCTTATGATGCCTTCTTCGTGTCGTACCTATGCTACGAATACTCGAGTCACCTAGGGTTAGGTCACCACGGTTGGTCCGAGCACGTGATACGGTCAAACACGGTCGCCCCCATTTTTGGATTCACCCTTATGCAGCTCGAGTCCAATTCGCAGTCGTTACCTCGTCTAGATCAATGTTCGAGTATCCCGGTCCAAGAATCTTTGTCGACCCGTCACCCCGGGCCGTGTCTAGTTTGACTCCCTCTCTTGCACTTGCGCAAAGCCGAGTTTAGGCGAGTCGTGGCACCCGTCTTTCTCTCCAATCAAAGACCTTACCAAAAAAAACAACCAACCGAGCGTCCGAGTCTGGATTTGATTCGAGTCTAAGTCTGAGTTTGAGTCTAGGATACCCTACATCCTCATTTCCAAATCAAAGTCAGAGTCAAAGTCAGTTGTATTCTGTCCTCTTTTTTCAAAATTCAATAAAATCAGCTTTTCTATTTCTCATACATACTTTCCTTATGTGTTTCCGAGAACATTATGAACACCATCATACACTGTGAGCACACGCACGTGACTATTATAGGCACATCTATAATGACTGCAGGAAACCGAGCCCGTGTTTTCCTTTTACCTATTCCATGTCTGGTATAGAAAGCCACATAACTACCCGTAGCAGGAGCATATCGAATCCTATGACAAATATGGGTAGTCTTCTAGTTTGGGTTCAAGACGGGAGGCAAGCCCACTTTCCACAATAAACACCCATCCAATAAGACTAGCCAGTCCCTACCTTAGGTGTTAGTCTGACCGACAAAAAAAAAAGCTGGACAAAAAAAATCAAAAGTCCAAGAAAAGAAAAAAAGCAAAAGGCCAAAACAAAAAAGCTGGCCATGATCAAAAAAGAATTATCAACATCTCTCGACCAGACACGGTCAACTCAAATGAAGAATCCCATGACCGGGGCTAAGAGGTCAACCCAAAGAATTCAAAAACCCGTGACCGTGAAACGGTCAATTCAAAAATTATCAATACCCATACCATCCAATAGAGGAGAGACAGTCAAGCTGGTCAGCTAACACCACATCTAACCTTCCCACATTACAGCCCTCAAGACCTTCTCGAGACCTAGGCTAGAGACAGCCCAGAATTTTGAGGATTCAAGCTCCATAGGATACACCCTAACCTTTAGGGCCAGACAAGGAAACCAGATCCCGCATTATCAACCTGCCCGATCGAAGTCCGAGTCCCCTTTCCTACCACATTACAATACCTTACCCTCGAAGCCTTAGCTCCACAAAATCGAGCTCCAGATTTCGAAACATCAAAGCCACTTGCGACCTAGCTCCACATTTCCAAAAACATCTAAACCAGTTACCAGCCCCAAACACGGGAACTCAACTTGCAGTCGGCATAGAACATGCCCAAATAGTTCACACCACCTCTGGGGGCTATCCCTGAGAATGCTCACAGTCACAGAATCAACATCTTAACTATTCTAGCCCTTTGGTCAAGACATCATTGGGAATGCACCTAGCCTACACCATTACTATGGCTAGTTACACACAAAGCCCTAATAAGCTTGGCATCATAATACATCTTTCAACACTGAATTACGGCTTGGTTTGACTACACGTGAATACGTAGGCAGCCTTTCGGCAAAGGCACAACCATTCACATTCACACAAATTCGAAAAAGCATCATCATTCCGGTCACGACACTGTCATGTTCTCAGCAGCTAGCTTTGTCATCCTGGGGGCTTCTCCTAGGCAGAAGTTCTCCATCCACTCACAAAATCCAGATAAATTCAAAGAATAAAGATCTAGCCTCCTTTCTATAGTGTGTCCTAGTACTCGGCTCAGTTAAAGACGAGAATTGGTCAGGGACTCGAAGCAATACCCACTTTGGGAATGTACCCCTAAATCAAAAGAATATCCAAAAGAACACCAGTCTACGGCATTGCTACCACAAAGCCCTGTCGTACGGAAACAGTCTCATTCTGAGGATTCCACCGTGTTGCCACTCGCCTAGGCTACGGAATAGCGCAAATTAAGAGTCTTGTCATATTAGGTGGCCCATCCCCTACCGAGTCACGGTCCAACCTTTAGAGAGTCCAGTCGTGTCTGTCAACTCGTCTTGTCGCGTCCAGAGTCGAGTCGGTCGGTATATCTCTCTCTTCAAATTCTCATTTTAAAATTCGCAAAACTTAGCCATTTGAGAAAATCTCTTTCCTAGTCACCACGGGAATAGGAATTTTTATCACACTTCATCTAGGCATAAAGGCCTAACCAGAGACTTTAGGAGTCCGTGTCAGAATCGGATTAGGAATCAAGTCATCCCAAGCATTCTAATTTCCAAAAAAAAAATCATTTTCTTTCCAAAAAATCAATCAAAAATCATTTCTTCCCCCAGCATGAGTCAGTGTTTCGCCTAAATGTTACATTCAATTTGTTATGTATCAACAGACAGGTACCCCAAAACTCCCCGAAGAATTCTCAAAGACTCCCCAGTGGAAGGATCATGCAACATTTCTATTAAGGAATCGGGATATATCCTGTAAGCAGATACACCCAGAGCTTCCAAGGCAAGCTCCCACGCAATTCCAAGATGGGATGTGTCTGTAAACAAACACACCCAATAATTTTTAGGAGAAAGTCCCCGCGCTATTCCAAGATGGGATGTGTCTGTAAACAGATACACCCAAGACTTTTTAGGAGAAGTACCCGCGCTATTCCAAGATGGGATGTGTCTGTAAACAGACACACCCAAGACTTTTTAGGAGAAGTCCCCGCGCTATTCCAAGATGGGATGTGCCTGTAAACAGACACACCCAAGAATTTTTAGGAAAAGTCCCCGCGACATTGTTAACATCTACCCAGGTATGATTTCTATCTTATGGCTGGCGAGCCCTTCACGCAAGTCTAATGGACTCTAAACGACCCGATTGGAAGTCTGTCAGGTCTTAATCCTCGGTTGGCTTGGTAGCTACTCTGACTTTCACCTTGTCCAAGCCTAAGTCAGAGTGGGGGCTCTGTACACACCCACATTTTGACCGCCAGGTGTCTATAGTAGTTCCCGCCAAACACCCGATGATGATCGGACGCAAACATGCTTTGATGGACTCAGATATGGGCTCGAAATCATGGGCATTTGGCTTGGGCTTATTACGGAGTAAAAATATTACAAAACCAACCTCAAATCCAGGCCCAGTGGGTCGTTTCGAGTCAAATGAGACTAATTTGGGTCGATTCCGACACCAGGGGTAAAACCGTCTTTTAGCGACCGAGTCAAAACCCGGTCAAAAATATTCTCGAGACACACGAGTCAGCCGTGACACCTCACGTGGCTGATTCGGTCTCAAACACCACAAAAAATCAGCTTCAAAAAATATTAAACAAATCCGTTTAAGGATAGAATTCGATCTCAAGTAGGAATTCTATCCGAAAACCGAATCAATTACCGACCGAGCATCAAAATACTCGGCCAACTCCCCCCAACCAGCCGAGATTCCTTGCTTCCTCCCCAAGCAACGGACTTCTCGTTCCTTTCGAACTCTCGCGTTTCCTATCCAAATCGGTATTTCTTGTTGTCTAAGCAAGATATCTCTCCTAAACCTCTTCGCCTATAAATAGGACCCTCTGTTCAACACAATTCATGCAGAAACTATCCATCAATAGGTATCAATTATTCCCATACATGAAATATACATCTATCATTCATACATCCTCGACATCTAGCAAAAAAAAATAACCTCGACATACATCCAAAGAAGCACCGAAATACTGTCAAAATACCGACGAAACCCGACCCCACCGTCCGGCCGAATCTGTCACCTCACACATAAAAAAACGCACCATCCTAAACTCATCCACATCATCTCGACGCTCCCGTGCCTAAGCCACCGTCCGACGAGCTCTATACCGAGAAAGCAAAGCATGTAGGTTGAGGGTGTAAATCAAACCCGACTCTTTCCCTTTTCTCTTCCTTCTCCACGTTTTTTCTTCTTTCTTTTCGTTGCGTCGTCGGTTGTTTCGTATTTTTAATATGGGTCGTTCATCACATATTTTTTATTATTTCTAATAATCGGTACTTCAAAAAACTATTTCTTTTTATATAATGTTCTTAAAATACGATATTGATTTTTCTAATCAAATATCGTATCCAACAAGAACTAAATTAATTAAAACTCGTTGATGCAAAAAATCGTTACATCTTTTTTAAACCAAATTCGACGATTTTACGCGGAGAGAATTAACATCTTTTTTTCTCTTTTCGTTCAAATTTCTTTTTTTTTCTTCTTTTCGTTCAAAGCAAACTTTTCTTTTTTCAAAATCTTTTCTAAAAACCTTCCGACTATTTGATATCGATTTCATAATCGAATATCGAATACGACGAATATCGAAAACATAAATCGAGTATAAATTAATCCATATTTGTACGCGACTTATCAAAATTATCAATTTTCGAAAATCGAATCCGAGACAGTCACCCGCGCGAGTCGCGCCTCTCCCGGGCGAGTCGCGCAGACTGCTGTAAACCGCGGCCTGTTTTCTCGTCTTTTCCGATTTTTTCCAGCATCGTTTTCTAACATAAAACAACGGTTTTCTCGGTATATTTTCAGATTTCAACAAGTATTTTTCGCGTGGCATAAAATCTTTTCCAAAATCATGCATATTATCGTATTTACATCTTTATTCGATTTATTCAACCGTTACTAACTCGTTTGTTCCTTGTTTGTAGCGATTTATTTTTATCGTTTGTTTTATTAGACTAAAACGAACTTCACATGTTAAAATAACTTTGACGTTATTAGTTTAATATGCATTAAACGACTTAGCAACCCATTTATTTTTCTCTCACATGTCTAGGGAAAATAATCTTGGCATATCATTCAACCGTCGAACTAACGCGTGTACACCAAAAACGAACGATATCTTAGTAAAGGCCGCTAAGTGCGGGCGGGGTTAGGTGTTCTTAGTGAACTTCCCAACGCGTACCGTCACCCCTTACTCAAAACCATGGTTTCCGGATGTCCGAATCCATTGGCAACGAGAGTCATTCAATACACGGTATCCGATAATGTCGGTATCGGTATCGTAATGCAAAGAGACGAGCCCAATAAACTCTCACATCGGAAATGGGCCGTATTTTTTATACGACCCACTACGACATAGAGTGGGCTCGAATGGTTCCAAATAACCACAAAATTCGGTGGCGACTCCTACTTCGATTTAAATTTCAATTTGACCATCTCATATGGAGATTCATTCGCCTCCCCAAATCCGCGCGTGGCCGCGTCGGGGTGGACCTATGTCATGTCCACAGGAGGATGGAGCTTTTTGAAAGTTATGATCAGCTACCTAACCCAATCCATAAACTTTTCCCTTCTTACGGCCACCAACTACTTCCAAAAATAGCTGATTTTCATCAAACTTCATTTTAGAAGCTTCCAATTGATTTTTCTTTGTTGTATATTCGTCCTGAAAGAAACCAAATTTATTATTTAGCCAAGTAGACAAAACATAAATTTCATATATAACAAATATCCACCTAAACTGTTTAGTCTTGGCTTTTTTATTCATGTGGGGTTTCGTATATGAATGAAACTACTAGGTAGTTGGAGTTCTTAAAAGTTTAGAGATTGGACAAGCAGTCAGCCAGCCTGCCTATATGGTATTCACACAAGAAGAATGCTTCTCAATAATTAATTCATCATTATGGGAACCCATGCATGTTTAAGATAATATAAAATTAATTTTTAAAAAAAGAGTAAATTATAAATTACTCCCTTTTAAAATACAAATTTTTAAAATTACTCCCTTTTGAAATTTTTGTTAAAAATAACTCTCAAAATCTAACAAAAGTTCAGAAATTGCTCCCAATTTTATTTTTAGGACAAAAATGCCCTTGGTTAGAGGGTGAGGTGAAGTAATAGCGAAAAAAAAGTGAGGGGCATTTTCGTCCAAAAATTATATTTTGAACTTTTGATAGATTTTGGGAGTTATTTTTAACAAAAATTTCAAAAGAGAGTAAATTTTAAAATTGGTATCTTAAAAGGGAGTAATTTTTAGTTTACTCTAAAAAAATGTTGTAAGAATTTTTTTATAATTGAGTCCACTTTGAATTACAACTTACAACAGGTGCCCCCTAAAATATAGGAAATCGGTGATTCATAAGAAATGAAAGTCAAACAAAAAGTATTTACTACTCCGTTACTTAATCTATCGCCAAAGTTTAAAAAATGGTAGATCTCCCATTTTAAGCTCAAATTCAGTCTGTACATTGAGAAGAATTATATCAACTACGTATTTTTAACATAATCATTTAGAAATAGGTTTGTAAAGTGTACTCTTTCTATCTCAATCATTTGTTGTTCTTTGATTAAAATACTCATCACAAATAATAGAGTATAAAAGAGCAACAAATGACCAAGATGGGGAGAGTATACAAATATACAAATATACAAATATACAAATATACAAGTATACCGTAATGAACTTTGATCAAAGCTATTTGATCAACCATTATATTTTTATATATTATACTCTGGTTATTTTTTTATCAAAATAATCTCACATATAATATAAAAAGCAATGTAAAAAATAAAACGGCCAAGACCAACGGAAACTAGTTCATGATGAGATAGTAGAGTATTAATACTGTGTTTATTTTCCTTGGAAAAAACACGAGAGGTTGATATAATGTCACACATTAATAACGAACTCATGTACTGTGTACTAAAGACAACACGCAGATGAGATGAGATGAAACTGCCCTCTCAAATACGGAGTACTACTACACAAATCAGTTACATTCAGGAATTTGGATGCATTGTGTTTAATGGGCGTGGCAGTAATGTAGTATTTGGATGCATATATAATGGCCCTTTAAACATGTGACAAAAAATCAACGAAAATCGATACTCACATAGCATTTTTGAGCCTTCTTCGTTGTTAATTTTCCACCACGACCATGTGCTTCGTGGAAGACTTCTACCGCCGTTGGGCCTTCTTGTTGACCTTAAACTAATCAATAATTGTAAATAAGGGAAAAAAATTATGAGTTCCCACAAATTTTGGGAAAATGTTGGCTTTGAAATAATCAACATATTGGTTAAATAATGATTTACCATTCTTGCCGCTTTCTCTACTGCAGAAATGGAGCCCATGTTATGAGTTCCAACAATTTTCCCATCCTCTGAGTTGCCCCTCTTATTTGCCTTGTTAATATTTGATTTTTTTATCCACTTTTCATCTTTGCTTCTTTCGAGAAGTCGAGCCCACAAATCTTTTCTCATCCATTTTGGACAGTCAATCCCTAGTTTCCCTCTAGTAGTCTGACGGTTAATCATGTCCTTTAAACGGTATCGACACCTTTCATAAAACTTCTTTCTCAACTCTCCTTCATCAGCCGGATTATATGTAAACTTGTCCTTAAGAAGAAACTAGAGAATAAAATTTGTTAGTTAACTGAGCATTACATATTTAAAAAAAGAAACTTAAGAAAGACTGCTCATAAAGAGAAATAGACATTATTTAGCACGTCTTTCATCTATAAGCTAATCTATATATAATAGCAATATTTCAAAAACCTTGAAATTGTTAAACGAAATTTTCCTGACATCATTCGGCACCTCCTTCCAACAACAGTATAGGTCCTCATACTTAGACTTGATAGCAGGTGCCACCTTCTTTGCAACTTCAACATTATGGAACCTGTATGTGAAAAGAAAAATAGTAGACGCCATAATAAATCAATAACAATCAAAAGTTGATAGGTGAATAACAATAATAGTCCACTTAAAATTGATATTCTAATTAACTTGGAATGCAAATACTTAAGAAGTTAAAATCAAAAGTTAGATACCAGACACCTCCTGGAGATAAGTGAAGTATTTTGTCCCTCGTGGTAGTTTGGTCATCTGCTTCTTCCTCTTCCTCTTCCTCTTCTAGCTCCCTAGACATTACCACCTCATCTTCTTCTTGAACTTGCGAGTGAGACGATGAGGATGGTGTACGACTCTTTCCACTTGAACTTCCTTTTCTTCTTAGATTCAATGGTGTCATTGGTACAATAAACTACAACAATCTAAATGGTTAGACATAAATAAATAAAATTAACGAACAAAATATCCAAACAATTATTTTTAAACTACTTATTATTATATAATAAGATACATTAAATTAGCCTAAATAAGTTTCTTTATCAATAGCAAATATTAATAATCTTCTCCTGAATCATCCAAATCTTCATCTTTGTCGTCATCCTTATCTTCATCTTTATCTTCACTATATTCATCCTCATCATCAGTATCTTCAACTTCTATTCCCTCTACTCTCACTTCGACTTCATCTTCGTCATCTTGCTCTTGCTCTTCCTCCCACACATTTGCATTCACACTAACCTCTATTTGTTCATCTTCCTTCAACTCCTCATCTTCCACATCCACGTCATCCTTTTCATCATCAACAAGTGACAAAACAGAATGATCGACAACGACTTCTTCTTGGAAAATGATTGTCTGAATGGGGGCATCAATGTGGGATCTTGCCTTAGTCTTAAACACGGCATGCCACTGATTTCTATCATTTTTTGTGCTTGGGTATGGAGCAAAATAAACTTGTTGCACTTGATAAGCCAACACAAAGGGGTCATACTTCAGATATCTCCTAGTGCAGTTAACTTCAACAAGTTTATATTGTGCATGAACATTCATACCTCTTTGTCCATCCAATCACATTTGAATAGGATGGCTGTATAACAACTTTTATTCCCGTAGTAGGTTAACTCGATAATTTCATCTAGAATGCCATAATACTGATTTCCTTCAATGGAACTTATACCTACACCATAATTCATAGAAGCTTTTGATTTTCCATAATCGAAGGTGTGAAAGTTATAGCCATTGATCGAATAACGTCTTCAACATTTTACTTCTCTAGAAGGACTCACTGCTAAAGCTTCCAACAAATCATCATTATTCCCCGCTATTACCTATTAAAAGATTTATTACTTAATTTAGTTAATGTCGAAATAATTTTAGCTTAGTTTACATGACCAATTTTGCAAATAACTTACTTGCTCTTTAAACCATTTAGGAAATTGTTCTTCAAATTCACTCCAAATACCATCCGGACAGAGTTGAGGATGTTGTTAATTGATAAATTTCTCAAATTCCCTAAACATAAAAGTTTTCTTCCCTTAGAATTTAATAACTTAGAAAGGAGAAATTATCCATTAATGTTAGGCTAATGAGAAATTAAGAAGTACTTACAATTCATGTTCTCTTAGAATTTAGCAATTTGATAATACGTATATACGTGCACGTGGATATTCTTTCTCATCCAAGTATCTCTTACGACATTTTCCAGAAGTACTTCCCAAATGATCTTGGAAAACTTCAGGTAAATTTGAGTCGTCATTGTCCTTATTCAGACTAAGATCTAAATCATTTGCTTTTGTGTCTACATGATCTTTAAAGTAAAGAGAAGAAAAATTCGAGATCTCTTCAGTTAAGTAAGCATTGCATATGGAACCTTCTACCCGAGCTTTGTTCTTCATTTTTTTCTTCAAGTGATTTAGAAACCTACAATAACACTAATGTTAATAAATTTTCTAATTGATCTATGATTTTGTAACAAAAAGGAAGATCATACAATTTACCTCTCAAATGGATACATCCATCTATATTGAACATGTCCACCAACTTTAGCTTCATAAGGAAGGTCCACCGGTAAATGTTCCATAGAGTTGAAAAAAGGAGGAAAGATCTTCTCCAACTTACAAATGATCTCGGCAATGTTATTTTCGAGACGAATCATGTCTTTGAGTTTGATAGTTGAGGCACATAAATCTCGAAAAAATTGACTTATCTTTGTTATTTCATTCCATATGTTCACAGGGAGAAAACTCTTTAATGCAACAGGTAAGAGTCTTTCCATAAACACATGACAATCATGACTCTTCAATCCATGTAATCTCAAACCGTCTGAATCCACACATCTACTCAAATCAGATGCATAAGCATCTGGAAATTTCAAATTCGATATCCATTCACACAAGACTTTTTTTTAGCTTTATCAAGAGTGTAAGGAGCTTTTCGAATCTCCCCGGATTTCCTAATACATAAACTAGATCGTTGACAAAATTTACGTAAATTCTTTCTTGATTTTGGCCCGTCAACCGTTTAGTCTTTCACGTCCATTATTGTGTGAATCAATTGTTCGAAAAAATTCTTCTCAATGTGCATAACATCTAAAATGGGCCGAATGAGTAGTGTTTTCCAGTACGGAAGCTCCCACAATATACTCTGCTTGAACCAACCAGTCTCCAATCTTTTCAGTCTTTTAAACTCTTCACTCGTACCGTTGACCACTGTTGGAAAATATTTTACTTGCTCCCACAACTCATTACCCGACAACCTCGGCGGAGAGGTGTCAAACACAACTCTATCTTTTAAGAATGTAGTCTTCATTCCACGAAAAACGTCATCCATTGGTAAGAATTGTCTGTGACAATCAAACCAACATATTTTGTTTCCATGTGGAAGATGAAATGATTTTTTGGAGTCCATGCAATATGGACATGCAAAATAACCAGCAGTGGACCATCCAGATACCATGGCATAAGCGGGAAAATCATTAATGGTCCACATAAGTGAACCTCTCATTTGAAAGTTTTGTTTTTTTGACACATCATAGGTGAGGACACCAATTTCCCATAACATTTTTAACTCATCGACTAATGGTTGTAAGTAGACATCCAAATGCTCTTTCGGATTTTTAGGACCGGGAACAATTAATGTAAGAAACATAAAAGGTCTCTTCAAACAAAGCCAAGGTGGTAAGTTGTACGGGGTGAGTATTACTGGCCAGCAAGAGTATGATCTCCCAAGCTGCCCAAATGGTGAGAAACCATCGGTGTAAAGGCCAAGTCGAACATTACGAGACTCTTCGGCAAACTCAGGATAACTAGTATCAAAATGTTTCCAAGCCTCTCCATCACTTGGATGCGCCATTGTCCCGGGAACGCGCTTGTTCTCTTAATGCCATCTCATATGCCCTGCAATTTTCTTTGTTGCATAAAGTCTTTGCAGCCTTGGTTCAATCAGGAAATAAGTTAGCACTTTCTTAGGCACTTGTTTCCCCGTTGAAGTCAACTTGTATCTATCTTCGTTACACTTCTTGCACTTATCCAAAGCATGATCAAGTTTCCAAAAAAGCATACATCCACCAGGACATGCATGAATCTTTTGGTGGGGAAGTTGTAGGCCTTTAAGCACTTTCTTAGTAGTATAGAAACTTTGAGTCGTGATATTATTCTCCGGAAGAACTTCCCATAGTAAAGAAGAAACCCCATCCGCACCTCTATGTGTTATGTTGTTCTCACATTTCAAATTTACTATCCTCGACACTACCTTAAACAGGGAGAAAGTAGTTCCCTCATACAAAGGCTTAGTAGCCGTTTCTAACATGTCCAAAAAACTTTTGCTTGAGGATTTGGAGTTTCTTCATTTTCTTCTAAAGGGGGTTCCTCCGAGATATCTAATACACTATGTCCTAAAGCATCTAGCACCATTTCCCTACAAGTGTTGGGCGTATTTGTTTCCTCTTGTTCAACCGCATATTCCTCACCATGACAAACCCAATCATAGTACTCCTCTGTAAACCCTTTTCTAAAGAGATGGTCTCTCACCTCAAACTCGTTCTGAAACTTAGTATTCTTGCAACTTTGACTGGGACACCTAAGTTTTCTCCCTATTTGATACTCCCGTTGTTCTTTTGCATGTTCAACGAAATTCTCCACACCATTAACATAGTCCAACCTAAGTTTCTTATTAGCATCCACCCTTTCGTAGATCCATTTTCATTCCAATCGCTTCATTTTAAATCTACATAACATACATACATATATATATATATATATATGAAACACTTTAAAATGAATATATATAAAAAAAAGATTATTTAATAAAAACTTATCACTCTAACATCACGTGTTGTATTTGTTAATACCAAAACGAGAGAGAAAAAAAATTAAGCGTCGGATTTATAAACATATATACCTAACATCATGCTCTATATTCTATATACGTATTTAATAAGATCATTTATTTTGAAAATATACCGGATGTTAGGTACAAATACAACAATCTTCAACACATAACTAAAACCTTATACCGACCATCAGCGATGAAGATAGATAGATTATACGGACCATAAGCGATGAATAATAAACTTATATTAGTTGTGAATCATCTCCCTTTGACAAACATTTCATCCTCCACAAACATCAATGTTACATTGTTACATACAAAACCTTATTATGGTGTTGATTAGTTGAAGAAAGGTGATATCAGAGAGTTGAATATATTGTTTTCTAAGGATTATTTATAGTTATAGTTAATTTCATTTCATACTATAAATTGATAATTGATAATCTCCCGAGACTTTCAATTCATCCTATCAATCTTGATGGGGGTCGGTTGCCTGTCATTGGCCGCCTGCCAATCAGGCCCCGAGGCGACCAAGTCCCAAAAGGGGGAAAGGTCTGTCCAGCAGCTTTTCCCATCAGTCACTGGAATCTCCAAGTGTGGCCCCAATCCCTTGGGCCGTCCACCAAACGGAGTAAACCAGGCTTGCCGCCTGCTTCCAGGGCGTTCCCGCCTGAACGGAGCCGAAGGGGAACCGAGGACCCATCCGTCATTTTGCCTAAGGTAATTGGGAATGGATGGATGAGAAGCCGCCACTTGTCACTTTCCCATCCAACCATTCCTCTTTCTCTTCTCTCTCCTGTGGGAAGGTATAAATACCTCCCCATTTCCCACATGAGAGAGGTTGGATTTTCTCTCTCTAGACTCTTACTCTTAAAACGCCGCCTAGTTCCTCACGAGCTAGGTTCGTAAAGGCATTTCACGGACTGACTTAGGCATCGGAGAGGGTTTCCTCGGACAACCTCCGAGGCCCTGTGCGTTCATTGTGCAGGGAGCAGGCCGTTTTCCGCCGGGGAAGTCCGATTCAAGGAGTGAGAGGAAGGGGAGATCAAGGGAATCAAGTGACTAGTTATCCATCATTAATTCAATTACACTACCCGGATTCTAGGCCGGGTAAATCGTTTCCGTAATCGGAACAATTTGGCGCCGTCTGTGGGGAACTAACGGTTGTGCTCACGAGTTACCCACTAAAATCAACCACTCATAACCACAAAATTAAACACAATCATGCCAGAAATCGTCGATGACAGTGCAGGAGCGGGTCCGACGGTCCCTCCGGTGACCCCCCTGTACGGAATGCCGCTGTTGGAGAGGGTCCCTCCTGCCACAATCCTTGGGGTAGAGGGAACCAATCCCCTCGGTGGATCTAACACTGCTGTGACACCCGAGCTGGGGGCACGCCCTGGACGTGCTCTCAATCTGACCCCAGCTCAGATGGCACAGGCAGCCGCGTTCTTCTCTGCGATGCTGGATCAGGAATTCACACCTGAGGACTTGGTGGGCAGGGTCGCATCGGCTCCTAGGCAACCGTCCCCAGTCAGCAGGGACGAGGCGGGGGGCACGAGGCGGACCGCCGCCAGAAATGCTCAGAGAAAAGCGAGAAGAACAGCCCAAGTGTATACGCATGTGCAGAGGCGCATTACCACTGACAAACCAGAACCACCTGTCCAGCAGGCGTTCTCTATTCACACGACAGAATCGGCGTCTGGAGGGCAGGGAGGCTTATCTCAAGGATTACAGGAGCGCATGAGGCCCAGGGAGCCTGTGTCAAAACGCTTAGGAGAGAGGCCAGGCGGAGTTTTCTCCAGACTAACACCTGCGGCCAAGGAACAGTCAGCCCCCGGCTTATCCCAAAGCCTGCAATCCAGACTCAACTGAGGACAACCGCTCGAGTCCAGGTACCATCAGGGTGAAAACCTCTGCCACTCCCAGAGAAAGAGGCCCAGGCAGGCCTCCTCGGGAACAGAGGATGAGGCAGCTAGCAGACCGCCACCGAGGCACCGCTCCCCCAGTACGAGGAAACCGACCCATAAACAATGGGAATCTCATGGTAACCAGTCTGGGGAAAGCAGGTCACGACTGGTAGGCAGGCCTACGAAAACCCCGTTGCACCCTGAGGTACAAGAGTACCCCATTCCAAAAATCAAAATGCCCACCATCAAATTTGACGGGACGACGGACCCTGAAGACCACCTGGCAGCCTTTGAGAGCCACATGGGCATGTATGATGTAGATGATGCCATCTGGTGCAAAGTTTTCCCTACCACCCTGGTGGGACTTGCGCAGGGGTGGTTCAGAGATCTCCGCCAGGGGTCAATCAGATTCTTCATAGAGTTGGCTGAAATTTTCCTTGAACAGTATGCCGGAAATAAGAGAAGACGCCTTACCCGTTTTGATCTCATGACCCTGAAACAGAAGAAGGGTGAGAGTGTGAGAGAATACATGAGAAGATTCGATCTATCCTACCAGCAGGTTAGGGAGATCGACGATTCCACCGCCGCCTACGCCCTGACAATCTCCCTACTTCCAGGGGAAATGAAAAACCAGATGATCAGGGCCCAGCCAGAAACCTTGGCCATGGCCAGAAAGATTGCTGAGGGGTTCATTCTGCAGGAGGAATTCCACGGCCTGACGGACACCCCTGCAGGCCAAACAAAGCCTCAAGGGGGACCGCAGGGTGGAAGGGGCAGAGGTGAACCAGGTAAGCAAAAAGAAGAGGGAGACACTCCCAAGAAAGAACGCCCAGTCTACCAACCCAGATTCGATAGCTACACCGCTCTGAACAAATCCAGGGCGGAAATCTTCGAACTGGAAAAAGAAACTGCCAAATGGAACCGTCCAAGCAAACCTCGCAGCCCAAAAGGCGACCCAAAGAAATTCTGCACTTTCCACGACTGTATAGGCCATACCACCGAAGAGTGCCGTCACCTGAAGGACGAAATTGAGAAATTAATTAGGAACGGATGGTTGGCCAACTACGCAGCTAAAAACAAGTCTCAGAAGGAAGTGTCTGAGAAACCCGAGGGGTCAGTGCAGAACCGGATGGTAATCCATGTGATTTCAGGGGGCACTGAGGGCCAGCTCAGTCGAAGAAGTCAAAAAAGGCAAATGCGCGAGCTGAGGAACCAGATCTGCTACGCTGAGAAAGAAGGGAGCCCAAGGGGAGTGACATTAAGTATCACCCCTGATGATGCGGGACGGGTGATATATCCGCACAGTGATCCTCTGGTGCTGTCCCTAGAGATCAGCAACCATATTGTGCGAAGATGTATGGTAGACACAGGCGCATATACAAATCTTTTGTACAAGGATGCTTTCGAAAAAATGGGCCTGGAAAAAAGGCATCTACGGCCTGCTCCCGGATCGCTGTATAGATTCAGTGGGGCAGGCGTGCTGCCCATGGGCGTCATCGACTTGCCTGTAACCTTCGGGGAAGGTTCCGCAGCCAGGAATGTCAGGGCAACCTTTGTTGTTGTGGACGCAAGGTCTGCCTATAATGCCCTGATTGGCAGGGCCACGCTGGATGAAATCGAGGCCGCAATCTCCATCAGAGCTCTCACCATTGCGTATGTCACAGACTTCGGGCTGGAAGGAAAGATACGTGGGGACCAGGAGTCAGCCAGACAATGCTACTCCGTGGCCCTACAAGAGCACGAGAGGGACAGAAAAGGAAAAAGAAAGGCTGACAGTTCCCCCTACAGGGAAGGCGAAGTCCCAGTTGAGCACCCGACGCCCGACCGCCTGGAACCAGGGGGCGAAAGCATGCTGGTGGACTTAGAACCAGGAAGACAGGTCCTGGTAGGAACAGGCTTGGAGGAATCCTACCAGGCCGAACTGGTCAAACTTCTGAGAGAGAACAAAGACGTATTTGCCTATTCTGCAGACGAGATGCCCGGCGTTGATCCCTCATGCATCGTTCACAAGCTGAACGTAAGCATGGATGCTCGCCCTGTAAAACAGAAGAAACGAAACATGTCTGCAGAAAAAGACGCAGCAATCAAGGAAGAAATTGACAAACTCTTGAAGGCAGACTTCATTGAAGTCTGCGACTACCCAGAATGGCTGGCAAATGTTGTCATGGTCAAAAAGTCGTCTGGAGCATGGAGAATGTGCGTCGACTTTACGAACCTGAACAAAGCCTGCCCGAAAGACTGCTATCTGCTCCCTCGGATCGATCAATTGGTAGACGCCACCAGTGGCTATACCATGCTAAGCTTCTTAGACGCCTTTTCAGGCTACCACCAAGTGTACTTGTGGCAATCGGACAGGGTGAAGTGTGCGTTCATCACTAGTTCGGGCACTTACATGTATAAGATGATGCCCTTCGGGCTCAAAAATGCAGGGGCTACGTACCAGCGTTTGGTTGATAAAGTGTTTGAGAAACAAAAAGGTAGAAACATCGAGGCTTATGTTGACGATGCCATCGTAAAAAGCAGGGAAGACAAGGAACACCTGACAGACTTGCAGGAAACCTTCAGTTCTCTGCGCGCTTACAAAATGAAACTAAATCCGAAAAAGTGCACGTTTGGAGTCCGCTCCGGAAAATTCCTAGGATTCTTGGTCAGTTCTCGGGGTATAGATGCCAACCCTGAAAAAATTCAGGCAGTTCTAGACCTCCCTGAGCCCAAGACCATCAGGGACATCCAGCGCCTGACGGGTCGAATGGCCGCCTTGGCCCGATTCATTGCGCGATCAGCAGACAGAGCCACTCCTTTTTTCAAAATACTGAAAGGAAACAAACAGTTCAAATGGGAAAACGAGCAGAAAGAGGCCTTCGAGCAACTGAAGGACCATCTTAAGAGGCTCCCTACCCTGGCAAGACCAGTAGCAGGAGAAAAACTTTTCCTCTACATTGCAGTAACCAATGTAACTGTCAGCGCAGTCATCCTACGAGAAGAGGCAGGCACCCAGCAACCTATATACTTTGTGAGTCATGCGCTGGGGGCAGCTGAGAAGAATTATCCGATGGTTGAAAAAGCCGCCTACGCGGTCATAATTGCAGCCAGGAAGCTCAGACCTTATTTTGACGCGCATCCGGTCATAGTCCTCACCGACCAACCCCTGGAAAAGGTGTTGGAAAAATTCGAAAAATCGGGAAGATTGTTGAAATGGGCAATTGAGCTGAGTGGGCTAGGTATATCTTACCAGCCGAGAACAGCCATCAAAGCCCAAGCTCTGGCAGACTTTTTGGCTGAGTGCTCCCATTCAGGGGAAGAGGAAGCCCCTGCCCAGGAATGGGTCGTATACACTGACGGGTCCTCAACGGCCAACGGCCAACGGCGCAGGCGCAGGCGTCGTATTAACCAGCCCAGAAGGGACCGACTTTGAGCATGCTCTCAGATTCCTTTTCCCAGCATCAAACAATGAAGCAGAGTACGAAGCAGTACTCGCAGGCGTCAGGTTAGCTAAAGCCGCAGGGGCAGAACGAATTGTCTTGGCGACAGATTCCCAACTCATAGCCAACCAGATTAATGGAGAATACGAAGCAAGAGACCAAGCAATGGCCGCATACCTGGAGATGGTAAAGGGAGAGCTGTCCAGCCTGAAATCATATGAGATCAAACAAATTCCCCGATCCCAGAACAACAGAGCAGATGCCCTGTCAAAACTGGCAAGCTCCAGTCTGCAGGACATCCGGAGGTCAGTATGGGTTGACGTTTTACACGAAAGGTCTACTAATCCCGGTCAAACGATTAATGTCGTGGAAGAAGAGCTAGAAAGCTGGATGACCCCTTTCGTCCAGTACAAGAGGCACGGTATCTTACCATCAGACTCATTACAAAAGAAGAAGGTACAGGCTAAAGCAGCCTGGTTCATATTCATTAATGGAGAACTCTACAAAAAATCTTTTACTTATCCCCTGCTTAAATGCCTACGGGCGGATCAGGCCGCTGAGGTATTGGATGATATCCACTCAGGGATTTGTGGACATCACATTGGCGGGAGGTCGCTGGCCCACAAGGCCCTCAGGGCAGGCTACTACTGGCCTACCATGTTGGCAGATGCCAAGAGCCTGACCCAGAAATGCAGAAAATGTCAACTCTTTGCCCCGTCGATCCATGCCCCGGCCCAGGAGCTCAGGCCAATCCTATCTCCCATCCCCTTTGCTCAATGGGGGATGGACATCCTAGGGCCCTTCACAGTGGCCACAGGGGGCAGAAAATTCTTAATTGTCGCCATAGACTACTTCACCAAATGGGTGGAGGCTGAAGCAGTGCCCAACATCACTGAGCCGGCGGTCCGGAAGGTGATCTGGCGAAATGTCATCACCCGGTTCGGTGTACCAAAGATGCTGGTATTTGACCACGACAGGCAGTTCGATAATGACCCACTAAGGATCTGGCTGGAAAGCCACAACATCTCAGTCGCCTACTCAGCTGTCTGTCATCCTCAAACCAATGGACAGGCGGAAGCAGCCAACAAACAAATTCTGAATGGCCTGAAGAAAATGGTGGATGACTGCAAAGGTAGGTAGGCTGATGAACTCCCCAGTATACTCTGGTCCATCCGAACTACCAGAAAGGAGTCTACAGGCCAGACCCCATTTGGCCTGGTATATGGAGCAGAGGCTTTATTGCCAATTGAGACAAGGATTCCCTCTCTACGTTCCCTGCAGTACAACCAGGCTGAGAATGAAGCCGCAATGGTTGAGGCCCTGGACCTGGTAAATGAGCTAAGAGAGGAAGCCAGTACCAATATCGCTGCCTACCAGCAGCGAATGAGGAAAGCTTTCAATAGCAAAGTCCGACAGAGGAGCTTCCAGGTGGGCGAGTTGGTTCTGAGAAAAACACAGGCGATTGGAAAGTCAAGAGAGCATGGGAAGCTAAGTGCCAATTGGGAGGGCCCATACCAAATAACTCAGGCTTTGGGTCCAGGCACGTACAGGATAGCCAATCTGGAGGGACAAGAGCTGAGCGCTCACTGGAATGCAGACACACTAAAGAAATACTACGTCTAAACAGGAATATAGGCAGTTTTTACTAAAAAGGCGGAGGACGATCAGAAATGTCGACGGCTCCGACCACCCCTATGTCAAAAAGAAAATTTTAAGAGAAATGAGAAGATACAGATTTATACTCGTTGCCTGTTCACACTCGCGTCTTTCACACACAAACGAGCAGGGGGCAATAGGGGGAGGCCCCCCTGTTGCCAAAATTGGGAAAAGTGAACCCCCCCAACGCAAACCAAAAAGCCACCCTGCTTACCTCTGGGCAGGCAGGGGGCAGGCTAACAAGGACTGGGGGCAGGCCCCCCAACCTTGTATAAAAAACGCAAAAGCTACCCTACTTACCTCTGGGCAGGCAGGGGGCAGGCCCCCTGGACTTTGAACGAAAAGCCAGGAGCAGGCCGTACCAACAAGGACTGGGGGCAGGCCCCCCAACCTTGTATAAAAAACGCAAAAGCTACCCTGCTTACCTCTGGGCAGGCAGGGGGCAGGCCCCCTGGACTTTGAACGAAAAGCCAGGAGCAGGCCGTACCAACAAGGACTGGGGGCAGGCCCCCCAACCTTGTATAAAAAACGCAAAAGCTACCCTGCTTACCTCTGGGCAGGCAGGGGGCAGGCCCCCTGGACTTTGAACGAAAAGCCAGGAGCAGGCCGTACCAACAAGGACTGGGGGCAGGCCCCCCAACCTTGTATAAAAAACGCAAAAGCTACCCTGCTTACCTCTGGGCAGGCAGGGGGCAGGCCCCCTGGACTTTGAACGAAAAGCCAGGAGCAGGCCGTACCAACAAGGACTGGGGGCAGGCCCCCCAACCTTGTATAAAAAACGCAAAAGCTACCCTGCTTACCTCTGGGCAGGCAGGGGGCAGGCCCCCTGGACTTTGAACGAAAAGCCAGGAGCAGGCCGTACCAACAAGGACTGGGGGCAGGCCCCCCAACCTTGTATAAAAAACGCAAAAGCTACCCTGCTTACCTCTGGGCAGGCAGGGGGCAGGCCCCCTGGCCTTTGAATGAAAAGCCAGGAGCAGGCCGCACTAACAAGGATCGGGGGCAGGCCCCCCAACCTTGTATAAAAAACGCAAAAGCTACCCTGCTTACCTCTGGGCAGGCAGGGGGCAGGCTCCCTGGACCTCAAACAAATGCCAGGGGCAGGCCAGGCAAACAAGAACCCGCCTACCTACAGGCAGGCGGGCTGCGAATCAAACCCATGAATCAAAATATACAAAAGCAAACAGAATTCACATATAAAGGGAAAAGTAGCGTCAAAGAAATACAAGACAAGTTTTCAAGTTTTCAAGGCAAATAGTTACAACCAAGAGTACGGCAGCCGGCCACCAAAGGGCTCGGCGCGCAAAGAAGTAAGGAAATTAAGGCGTTGGCACAGGCGCAGCAGGGGACGAGCAAGAGCCCTCTGAGGAAGACTGCCCTCCATGTTAAGCAGGGGGAGCGTCCGGACCGGAAGCGTCACCCTCAGACAGCCTACGCATTTGAGCTTCATCCTTAGCAGTGTAGAGGGCCCGGAAGGCATCTTCGTCAAAACCCGAGAACATCTCCCTGACAGCTTCCATGACAACCTTCAGGCAGGAGTTAGCACCATTAACAAAGCCCGCCGACACCGCCATTTCCACCTCCTGAAGAATCTCACCCCTCTCTTTCTCCCAACCCTCGGTCTTCGCCGCCAGATCCTCGGTCTTCGCCGCCAGATCGCCGAGGGCCGTCTGCAGATCAGAGTTTGCCTTGGAAAGGCGCTCCCCGAGGTCAATAACGCTCTTCTTAGCATGGTCCAGTTCAGCCAAAGCCTTTCTGGCCTGCTCCAGTTCAGCAAAGGCCTGCTGTGCTCTCTTGGACTCCTCCCCCAGGCGAGACACTTCCCGCGTAGCTTTCTCGCTCTCAAACTTCCAGTGGATAGCCCGACCCCTGGCCTCTTCTAGCTCAATCTCCTTTTTCGCCAGCTGATCCTTCAGGCTAGCAATGAGGGCAACATCCCTCTCAACTGCAGAAAGGCGGTCGGGGTTGGCTAGTTCCTCATCACTCAGGCGACCAAGGGCAGCCAGCTCCGCGGAAGCCTGCATAATTCGGGAGGTGCGCTTAATATACTGGGTCACTTGACTGGCAGCAGATTTGACGGTCTTGAGAAGATGGTCAGTTAAAACCGCCCCTGAGTCGGAGAGTAGGGCAGAAACATCTTGGCTGTCATCCGCATTGTAGTAGAACTCAACGTTCTCCTCAGAGTGAAGGGTGGCGGGAATCTCCGGAGCAAGGCGCTTGGGTTCAGGCGTGGCAGTCTCCAAATCCACCACCTGGTCAGCGTTAGGGGCCTCCCGACTCCTCTTTCTGGTCAGTGCCCGGGGGGTACTCTCCCCAGTCTCCTCAGAACCTGCGGCCCGCGACTGCGGGGGGATCTGAATCCCTGCTGAAAGGCCCTCTTGCCTGCCAACAGGCGATGGAGTAGCCTCGAAAGCGATCGCCCTCGCAGCTGGCGAAGGAGTAGCCTCAGAAACCGCCGTCTTGGCAGGCGTAACTCGAGGAGGAGGGGGAAGCCTTGGCCTACTGAATGACAGGCCCTTCAAATGCTTCATCAGATTCTTCTCGCCTCTCTTAAAACCAGGGGGAAGAGAAGGGCGACTTTGGATGACAGTGAGGTTCTCGTCCAGGCCCAGGCGTCTCACCTCCCCCTTTTTCCAGATAAAAGTGGCAAGAGCTGCAAAACAAACAAACAGGCCGTCAAGGCATTTCCGAAATACACAAAAGAGTAAGAAGGAATCACCAGCACTCCTGAACTACCTTTATCCAGACCCGGATTCATGCCCAGCCGAGTCAAATAATTGTCAGTCGCTAAAAGCTCCGCATGAGGGAGCCATAAGGTGGGGCCATACACCCCATACTTGTTAGTATGGCCTGCAAAGTAGGCCGTCAACTCCTTCTCTTTCTCACTTAACTTAACCTCCAAGGCCTTCCCACCCACGCCAGGGTGGTACTCCTCAGGGGTCTCCATCCTGGTATGGACATGGTTTCTGAAGTGACGAGGAATCCTCCACCCATGGGTGCTGTGTATGTAAATGAAGTTGTTCTTCCAATCCCTCAAGCTGTCCATACCAGGCCACACCAAACAATGTCCCTTCTGCCTCAAGAGGGACCAATAACCAGGGGAGCCCGTACTCCCAGATGAAACCATCTGCAAACCCACCATGAACCGCAGGGCATCGATGGAAGGCTCCATGCGGTGGAAAAGGCAGGTCCAGACGTATGAAATCAGCGCCCTGACAGCTGTGGCTGTCAGCTGGGCGACGGCGACGTTCATACGCCTGAAGATCTCCTCTAAAACAGGATGAAGGGGAAAGCGAAGGCCAAACTCTAAGCATTTATGGAAAACCGCTATACACCCATCTGGGGGGTTGCATACGGTATCCTTTTCGCCGGGGACAACAACTGTGTACCCCTCCCCGAAGTTATAGAGCCGCTCAATCACGACGGCGGCGTTCTTGGCAAGGATCACCTCCCGATTTTTCCGGTCAGGGAAAGTACTCAGAGGGATGCGATATTTAGCCCTGTCTAAATAGTAAACCCTACCCTTTTCCCGACGAACGAGGGGACCGGAAGTTCGTGAAGGGTTAACTTCCAACGCCTCGTCGTCCGAGTCGATAGCATCGAACGAAGGGGGTTCAGGAGAGTTACCGCCCCCACTGTCCGCCGAGTGTTCCTCCTCAAAATCGACCTCCCTAGAGGAGGAGGCAAAGTCCATCCCTTCTCCCCTCTTTGATGGGTCGGTAAAGGGTAAAATCAACCCACGAGTTCTAGACATCATACCCTAAAAAAGGAAGCGGAAAAAGGAAATCGAAGAAAGAAATAAGAATGGAGGATGAAAATCTGACCTAAAGATCGCCTGACAGCACGTCACAAGCCCGAAGGAGGAGTCTCAGGGAAATGAGGGTGCAAGGAAGAAGCGATCCGTCAATACCCCAGGGTTTTTGACAAAGTGAAGAGAGTGAAGGAATGTCGAAAGAAAAGAAAGATTGGAAAAAAGGAAAGTGATGGATAATGAATCACTTTTATAGAGGAAGGCATGCCAAGAGTCACTCAGCCCTCTGGAATTCGTCCAAGGGCTGCGGTCCACGTGTCACCCCTGGGGAGGTTTGCCCCAGGCGGCTTCCCAAGAAAAACCTTGGGAAGACCAAAGGGCGTCAGCAGACTGGTCACCCTATGACGTCCCCCCTAAAAAAAAAAAAATAAATAAATAAATAATAATAAACTCATATTAAAAATTCAAATACGCAAAATCGTCATTTCATTGAAAACCCCGCAAGGGAAAGATACATCGTAAGACGGGCATGAAAGAAAATTACATAAGGCTTGAAAAATTCCAGCCTGACAGAAATTAAAGGCCCTGCCACGCAGGCCTAGTCGTCCCCCAAGTCTGGGGAATAATCTCCAGGACTGCCTGGACTCCCGAGAGCCGAGCCCCAGTCCCAACTTGGGGAACCCTGAAAGGGGTCATTTGAAGCCCCGTCATCGTCCCTGTCGCTCAGGCAGCCGAGACCTTCACTGTCGTCAGAATCATGGCTGCTGTCTTCCCAGTCCCTTCCAAAAGGGACAGCTCGGGACTCGTCGCAAGTGCGACAGCCTGTCTTCTTTACAGGCGAAGAAGGACCCGACTCCAGGGAGGAATCGGTGTCAGAGTTGGGGCCGAATTGTTCAGGGTGCAGCCATGGAAAACATTCATGGCACCCCCTATCATAACAGCCCCCCCTGGGAGCAACGCCTGAACCTAGGCGCAGCAGGAGGAGAGGACCTCCTAGGGCGTTTGCCCATCCTAATAGAGGCCTTCCGACCCCTCCGGCGAAGGCGAAGCCGTGAGCAACGACTCCGGCGAGCAGCTAAATAAGCGGCCCGCGCATATCTGAGCCTCCAAAACCCTCTGAAGATGAAGGAAACATGTTTGACTCCGCGGCGAACTACACTTTTCTTGATCCAAGCCATGTTTAGAATGAGGAAAATGGAAAGATTGAAGGTGGAATGAAGTACAAATGATCAAGGAAGCTAAAGGTTTTATACCAAGGAAAACACCGCATTAATGGTGCCCCAACCACCTCTGCAAGGGAGAAAGCCAATCAGCGGAGCGGCACGCTGCCCAAAAATTCTCTATGCAGAGGAAGGTAATCATAACGAAAGACGTTTGAACTCCCTGCGTGCCCAGAGAAATTAAAGCATGTTCCCTCGGGAACATGCGACGCATTAAATGCAAGTGTCCAAAGAGGCAACCTCCCGCTGTCCCAGAGCAAGACATCGCCTGCCGAGCTGGAACCCCGTTCCTCCTCAGCCGGCGAGGGCCAATTGATGGGGGTCGGTTGCCTGTCATTGGCCGCCTGCCAATCAGGCCCCGAGGCGACCAAGTCCCAAAAGGGGGAAAGGTCTGTCCAGCAGCTTTTCCCATCAGTCACTGGAATCTCCAAGTGTGGCCCCAATCCCTTGGGTCGTCCACCAAACGGAGTAAACCAGGCTTGCCGCCTACTTCCAGGGCGTTCCCGCCTGAACGGAGCCGAAGGGGAACCGAGGACCCATCCGTCATTTTGCCTAAGGTAATTGGGAATGGATGGATGAGAAGCCGCCACTTGTCACTTTCCCATCCAACCATTCCTCTTTCTCTTCTCTCTCCTGTGGGAAGGTATAAATACCTCCCCATTTCCCACATGAGAGAGGTTGGATTTTCTCTCTCTAGACTCTTACTCTTAAAACGCCGCCTAGTTCCTCACGAGCTAGGTTCGTAAAGGCATTTCACGGACTGACTTAGGCATCGGAGAGGGTTTCCTCGGACAACCTCCGAGGCCCTGTGCGTTCATTGTGCAGGGAGCAGGCCGTTTTCCGCCGGGGAAGTCCGATTCAAGGAGTGAGAGGAAGGGCAGATCAAGGGAATCAAGTGACTAGTTATCCATCATTAATTCAATTACACTACCCGGATTCTTGGCCGGGTAAATCGTTTCCGTAACCGGAACAAATCTTATCAAACAATGCATCCTATCAATCTTGCTTTATCGTGTACATACAAAACCCTACAACTCTCATTACTGCAGTTGATTCATCATATAACTACAACCATCACAACATAACTTCAAACTAGCCTATTTTCAGTTTAATCTAGAAAAAAATCACTATAACATTGTTACGATTACAGGCCCGAGACTTTCCCAACTCCGACAACAACCATTCATCCTATGAATCTTGCTTTATCGTGACCATACATCGTATAATTTACGAGCATCACGAAAAATAACATTTATAACTTCAAACTAGCGGATTTCGGTTTTATCTTAAAACAATGATTAAAGAAGCGAACATTTACAAAGTCGAGTGAGAATCAGAAGCAAAAACCCCCATAGAAAACATTTACGAAGTCGGTTTTAACTAGGAACTACTACTACAGAGTAAGAATTAAGAAGAATTGATGGCGACGTCGACAATTAGTAACATAGAAACATCAGGAAAAATCAATAACATAAGGAAAAATCAGTAACATACAGTAACATACATAAAATCAGGAAAAAAAATCATCAATTAAAATACCTAATAACCAAAAGTAAAATCAGAAAGAGAATTTACTAAACTTGAATACGACGACGTCGATAAATACCGGCGAAGGAGACGACGTCGACAAAAACCAGCACAGGAGACAACGTCGACAAAAACCGGCGCAGGAGACGACAACCAGAACAAAATGATGGCCGGCGTAGAGGGAAGACGACAACCAGAGGTCCGTTGAGGAGAAGTAACGCCGGCGCAGGGGGGAGAGTGACGGCGGGGAGAGTCGCGCGGTGGGGGATCGACGGAGATTGACGGGGGTTTTTAATTTTGGGGGTTTTTAATTTTTTTGGTTTTTCATTTTAGGGGTTTTCATTTTTTGGATCTGAGGCTTGCGTTATTTGGAAAATGGTCGCGCCTGTGGGTTTTTGTGAAGGATTTACACTTGCGACCATAAAATTGGTCGCAAATAATCAAAAATGGTCGCTTTTTTTTTCGCGCCTATTGCTCAGAGTATTTCGTGTCTCCTTGCAACCAAATTTTAGTCGCTTTTTTTAATAACGGTCGCAAATTTTATTTGTGCGACCGATAATAAATCGGTCGCAAATTTTCGGTCGCCTATGAAACAATTTCTTGTAGTGGATGTCCAAAAACGCAAAACTGGAAGAAAGTTCACTGATATGTGTGTTTTTTAGTGTTTATATAACGTGTTTGGTCCCACTTTCTTTGGGGGAATCGCTCTTTAAGGCGGTTTCGAGGCTACTTACGCTTCTTCTAGCATATTTTAGGTTCCTCTTGCTCATCATGGAGAAGTGGAACAATTCTGTCTCGTTTTCGATGCATATGGAGCCAATGAAGAGAAGCGACGATGATTTGGTGACTTAGACTCGATCCCGAGTCCCTTGGAGCCCATTTTAGAATATCCCAAGCACCGAGCATCGATAAGAAGCCTAGGAAAAGCAAGTAGGGACCCATCACGGCCGGGAAGCACTCCATCACGGTCGGGAAGTAAAGACGAGAGAAGAAGGCTATAGATAGGCCATCCCGACCGTGATCATAACCACCACGGCCGGGACGGGGTGTCATCCCGACCATGACCATGACCATCACGGCCGCGACGGCCCATTTTTCCTCCCCCGCGACGGCCCATTTTTCATGCAACCCTATAAATACCCCCCCTCTTGTATTGTTTTAGGCACGAAACCCTAGATCTACATTAGGATAGATTAGCTTAGATTAGTGTATATTAGCTTAATCCTTCCTTAATTACTCTTCCATTAAACCTTAATTTAGTTCCTAATTATTGTATTATCTTTGGATTCTTGAAGACTTTTGGGATATTATCCAATCTTGACAACATTGGTTATCTTCTTGGGTTAATTTTATTCAAAGTTTCAATCTTTTCATTCCTCCATTTGTTTGGTATAATCTTTCTTGTGTCTTTCCTCTTACTCTTTCATTAGTGTTAAAATTTCAATCTTTGTTTATGTTTATTGTTGTTCTTAGTTTAGAATCCATTATGAATGCCTTCATTGTTTTGTTGGTTTCTTTGGTTAATGTTTTTGTGTTCGTAGTGATGTTTGAGTAGTCTCCTTACTAGGATTAGTAGGGTAATTGAGTGTCTTCATGGGTGATTAAGGTTTTGTGTAGGATGTTGGTGGTTGTTTATGTTGCTTCTTGGTTTTGTGCATGTGTCATGTTTGATGAAATGCTTGTATGACTTGTAGTTGCAAATACATGTCTTCTTGCCTTCCTTGTGTGGCCTTGTATGTTGCTAGGATGAGTTTTTGCACGAGAGTGGGAGACCTCTAGGACGGTTTTGGAGCGAGATCCCGGATTATGCCTAGATAGCTTGACTACCCCTTCATTCTTGCTTTCTCTTGATTGTCTCGACACCCTTGAACCCGACCTAATCCTAGTCCTTCTCTTGTTGAATTCTCCATCCTTTTAGTCATTGTTTATCTTGTTAGTTGCCTTAATTTAGTATTAGTTGAATCGTTTTAGTTTATGCAATTCTTAGTCCTTAGTCTTTGTCCAACCCACATCAATTCTTTTCCTTGTGTCATCTTCGTTTAGTAGACCTTAGTCTAGCTAGTTTGCACTCTATCTCGTTAACTTTCCTTCATTGTTCGCCTAGAATTTAGTCTAAATCGTGGCATACTTAGGTTGGAACTCCCGTCCCTTAGGATCGACTCGACTTACCCTAGCTACCTAGCTTAGGTTTGTTGATTATTATTTTGATTGGTACGTAGGATAGACGACAAACTCCTACCATCAAATTGGCCCCGTTGCCGGGGACGGCGTAGTTTAGACTTTTGTGTGCTTAGTTTTAGACTTGGTTCTTGGTTTTCGTGTTTTCCTAGTGCCTCAAAAGCACTAGGACTCTCATGTTTGCTCAAGTGCCTACAGGTGATTTCTTTTCTCCCTCTATGAATCAAGGTGATGCCATGATGTCTCCTAACTACTATCAAGCTTCATGGGGTAATCAAGAAACCCGTGGGTATGAGTTTCAAGGATATGGAAATGGCTTCCATCAAGTGAGTGTTTATCAACCTTATGATCATGGTGGTTGTTACTCAAATTACCATCGTGAACCCACCATGTTTCATCATATTTCTCCATATGGAAGTCAATCTCCCCAAAACCCACCATAGTACCCATCATCTCAACCACATTACCAACCATATGATGCCCCACCCCTTGGGCATCATCAAGGTTTTCAAAGAGCATTCCAAAACCCCATTGACCACCAAATGCCCAACTTGGAGTTATATTAATCGATTCTTCAAATGCAAAAGAGTCAACAAGAAATGGCTATCCAAATGCAAAAGCATCAATATGAATTCATGGCCCCAATATCAAAGGGAAAACGAGGCATGTAAAGCTAGATTAAATGCTATAGCGGCTAAAACCTTAATGTTTTTAACTCGAACTTCACAACTTGACGAAGGATGTTCATTTGGGGAAGGGGAACAACCCAATCATGAAGCCGCTAACGAAATCCCTTTGAGAAGCGAGACTTGCTATGAAGAACCTCAATTGTCTACCCAAGATGAGACGAATGAGGAAATAATCCTTGACGAAGGCATTGTTGGTGAAGAATTGGATGAGGTTAGTGGGAATTTGAAGAGTTTCAGTTATAAGAACACAATTGGGTCTCATTTTGTCTTTCCTCAAGAAGAAAATGAAGTTGCCAATGACCTTGTTGAAACCGGACACAACGGATTCAAGGTTATATTGGGTGATGAAAACACCGATAAAATAGAGGAAATCCAAGAGTCTACCCCCTCCATACTTGTTGAACCTTCTATCCCCTTTACATGCCCTCCTCTTGACCTTCACACCACTTCTTATGAGCCTATTATCGAGGAAGAAGAAGTTGGGAAAGAAAGTCTTTGGGATGAGTTGAATGAGGTATTAGAAGTTGTGAAGTCATTGGATATGAATGATGAAATCAAGTCGCCCATATGTGAAAATCCAATAAAGTATTGTGAACCCCTTGTGTGTAATTTGGATCTTGGCTTAGAAGAGATTGAAACCGCTTGTATGAGTTTTAAATCTCTTCTTATTGATGATGTGGGGAAGAATGATGTTTTAGGATTTGGAGATATTGGGCCGGAACTTGTTGATGACTTGGGAATGGTTGATGAAAGGAAGAGGTTAAACTCCCTTTTGACTCTTGTTCTAGAAATTCGAGCTTTGGTTATGCTAGGAGACGGTGATTAGGGGAGAAGAGGTCGTTAAAGCTTGTTGGTTGGAAAGAGCCCAGAGACCACATGAAACATGATAATGAGTCTTTGGATGACTACTTCTCGCTTCCGACTTGGAAGCTTTGGATGATAGCTTGGCTCGGCTACGTGAGTCTTCGTGAAGATGTTGCTAGAGCCTTTGACTTGCTCCTCCGAGCCCTTGAGGGCTATGGGGTTGTAGATGATGATAGTGACAAAGAATGAAATCCCTCCACCACTCATGGTTTGACGGAGTTCCTCAAGAACCGTCGTGTTGTATATTCCTCTTCCTTTGAGTTTTTATGTTTGTATTTGTGTGATTTGTTGGTTTGTCTCTAGATTTTGTTTGTTTCGTGGAGATCTTGTCATTTGGAATTTTCTTGAGTGATGTGAGGAAGGGATTTTTGATGGAAATTATTGAGCATGATTGATAGGTTTGAAGTGAAAATGAAGAATTATGAAGGGTTGTTGATGATAGAAGCTTTGATACTCAAGCGAGGATGTCAGTTTTTGAGCTTATTGTAAGCTTTTGGGGACGGGATTTTCATCCCGTAGTTGATAATGTTCTTAGGGTAGGAAGACTTGGGATGATCAAGAAGAATGAAGAACTAGAGAGGTGACACGGCCGTGATGAACCCTTCACGACCGTGACGAATTGTGCCATAAAAGACAGCTCACTGGAGTCGCTTCCCTCCCGTGTTTTACTTGATCCCGGCCGTGATGCCGCCGTCATGCCCGTGATGGGTTCCAGCCATTCCCCTTCGCATTCTTTTCTTCATTTAAGCCCCACCCCACCACTTTACACCCCCACCCAACCTCCCTACTCACCTTTGCCTCTATAATTTCATCCTTACACTTCACTTATACACCTTCATCTTATCTTCTCATCACTAAACTTTGAGTTTCCCCTTAAATCCCAACCTCATTACACCAATGCAAGCCCGATACTTAAACTTGAGACTACATTTTGGAAGAGGAGGAATATCGATGACAAAGACGAGCATAGTACCGAAAATGATCTTTGAGACGATGGAGTTAGTTGAGTTGCTAACCATTTGGTAAGGCGACTCTCATTTCTTTTCCGTCTTTTATTGCTTACTCTTTGTATGTTCCCCTTCCTTTTATGCTTTTAGTGTCGTGGTGGCCCTCGGGGCCCTTTGGTTATTGCTTCTGATTCTCGATGACGTGATTACATCGTGAATCCGTTGAAAAATCCAAATTGACAAGTTCTTTTCACCTTTTCTTTATTTTTATTACTTTTTTGGTAGAATTTAGTTGGAATCGGACGGAATCGGGGATAAGTGACTTGATTACACCTAGCCCTCCCCTCCCATTTCCTTTTATTTTCTTTTTTTTTTATTTCTTCCCCCATTCATATCTTTTCTCGTCTCGGACCTAGGTGACTTGATTACACCTAGGCCCGACAAAATCTACCCTTTCTTCACTTTCATTTTGTTTTTTGGTTTTATTTTTCCTTTATCCCCTTTTTTAGTGTCTTCCACACACTATCGATCGAGCATGAGGACATTGTTTGATTTAAATGTGGGGGAGGGATATCTTAGTTTAGTTTAGCTTTATTTTTGTAGTTTTTTCGAAGAAAATTTTTTTAAAAAAAATTGTTAAAAATTTGAAAATTTTCATAAAGTCCGAAAAGATTTTCTTTTGTGTCTTTGTGTCGTATATTTGTTTTGTGTGTGTGTTTTGCCTCCCGATTTCCTTGTAGGTTTCTTGATCGCCGCGAGTCTTGGAAAAGCTCTTGTCATTCGGTAATATCCTTCTATCTTTTTCTCCTTTTTCCATTTCGGAGTTTGGAGGAGATTTTGTGATGGTGGATGCTCGGGTGGAGCTTTTTGGAGTTTGTGGTTGATGTAGTAACTTGTTTGGATTGTACGGGGTGGTGTTTGATTGTTTTGTGTGCTTGTTTTGTGTGCTTTATTTCATTTTTGTGTGTTTCGTTTTTGTTTTTATCGTGTTTAGTTTATGTCTAGTGTAGAAAATGTTTTCGAAAACCTGGTTTTGAGGCTAGTGCGCAAGTGTTTAATTTCCCTTTTTAGTGACACGAATCGATCCTTTGACTTTAATCTAGTGGAATGACTTTAAATCAATAGTTGTGTTGGTTCTTTACCTTGTGTCCACCTAGTCTACTAGGGATTTACTTCGGGGTTTGCGTATTGACCACCCACGGAGTGAAAAGGCCTTGGTTGCCGAGTCCGGTCCTCTTAGGTGACCATGTTCGAAATTGTTTGATTAGTCCAAATGTCCCACTTTTTGTGGGTTTGATGGGAAGCGTGCGCCCGACATACCCATTTCCCTACCTTTTACACATTTCCACAAATAAGTTGCATCGCATCGAGGTTTCTACACTTACTTGGTTGCAAGAATTGTCTATGGTACAAATTAAGCCAAAAAGGGAAAAAAAAAAAAGGCAAAACAAATCAAAATACAAAATACAAAAGAAGAAAAGGAAATGACATAACAAATCAAAAGCAAAATACGAAAGAAGAAAAATGCCAAGAAAATCATTTCACAAAAAAATCTTACCCCTAAAAAATAAGCCTTTTACCGATTGTTATCGTGAAGAGCCTAACAAAGGACCGAGTCCCTAGGATGGATGATAGCGGTAATGGTCGGTATTCCCTCACTTTGCAACCATATCTACCTTTTTACTTGGAATAGTTGGGCTATTTTTGAGCATGGGACGACCCTCTTGGCTTGCCGCTAAAGGAGGCGGGGTTTCACCTTATTTACAGTGTCGACTAACTCCGTGGTTCATACCCTTTCCATCCTGCCTATTGTCCCGTAGTACGTTCTTAGAAGGTTAGGAGGACCTAGGTAAGTTACCAACGTTTATATTGCTTTGTTGTCATACCATTAGGGTTTGGACCATATCGATTTGTGTTATTAGCTTGGGAACGTTGTCACTTGCCTTGAGTCTTTAACCGGTGTTTCTTTCACCGCTTTGTTGAGGGAAGCGACATTTGTTTCTTCTTGGATGCAACCGATTGTTTGTTTCTTTCTTTGTTTGTGTGTTTTCGTGTTCGGTTGTATCCACAGTTTTGTCGCAAGACCTCACTTGCCTTGCGGAGAGCACTTTTCCTCTAAGTCTTCTCGCGTGAGTTGAAAGGGAGTAGGGTGAGCTAATACCCGCTCGGCTAGTATTTTAGTTTCTATTAGTTAGTAGTTAGTTCGTGCTTACTCGAGGGCGAGTAAGGGTTAAGTGTGGGGAAGTTGATTTGTTTGTTTTGTAGTGTTTATTTTGCGTGTTTGGTCTCACTTTCTTTGGAGGAATTGCTCTTTAAGGCGGTTTCGAGGCTACTTACGCTTCTTCTATCATATTTTAGGTTCCTAATACTCATCAGGGAGAAGTGGAATGATTCTGTCTCGTTTCCAATTCATATGGAGCCAATGAAGAGAAGTGACGATGATTCGGTGACTTAGACTCGATCCCGAGTCCCTTGGAGCCCATTTGAGAATATCCCGAGCACCGAGCATCGATAAGAAGCCTAGGAAGAGAAAGTAAGGACCCATCACGGCTGGAAAGCACTCTATCACGGTCGGGAAGCAAAGACGAGAGAAGAAGGCTACAGATAGGCCATCCTGACCGTGACCATAACCACCACGGCTGGCACGGGGTGTCATCCCGACCATGACTATGACCATCACGGCCGGGACGGCCCCTATTTCCTCCCCCACTTAGACGCTTTGCATCCCTTATTAATGCAACCCTATAAATACCCCCCTCTTGTATTGTTTTAGGCACGAAACCCTAGATCTACTTTAGGATAGATTAGCTTAGATTAGTGTAGATTAGCTTAATCCCTCCTTAATTACTCCTCCATTAAACCTTAATCTAGTTCCTAATTATTGTATTATCTTTGGATTCTTGAAGACTTTTGGGATATTATTCAATCTTGACAACATTGGTTATCTTCTTGGGTTAATATTATTCAAAGTTTCAATCTTTTCATTCCTCCCTTTGTTTAGTATAATCTTTCTTGTCTCTTTCCTCTTACTCTTTCATTAGTGTTAAAGTTTCAATCTTTGTTTATGATTATTGTTGTTCCTAGTTTAGAATCCATTATGAATGCCTTCATTGTTTTGTTGGTTTCTTTGGTTTATGTTTTTGTGTTCATAGTGATGTTTGAGTAGTCTCCTTACTAGGATTAGTAGGGGAATTGGGTGTCTTCATGGTTGATTAAGGGTTTGTGTAGGATGTTGGTGGTTGTATATGTTGCTTCTTGGTTTTGTGCATGTGTCATGTTTGATGAAATGCTTGTATGACTTGTAGTTGCAAATACATGTCTTCTTGCCTTCCTTGTGTGGCCTTGTACGTTGCTAGGATGGGTTTTTGCGTGAGAGCGGGAGACCTCTAGGATGGTTCTGGAGCGAGAGCCCGGATTATGCCTAGATAGCTTGAATACCCCTTCATTCTTGCTTTCTCTTGATTGTCTCGACACCCTTGAACCCGACCTAATCCTAGTCCTTCTCTTATTGAATTCTCCATCATTTTAGTCATTGTTTATCTTTTTAGTTGCCTTAATTTAGTATTAGTTGAATCATTTTAGTTTATACAATTTTAAGTCCTTAGTCTTTGTCCAACACACATCAATTCTTTTCCTTCTGTCATCTTCGTTTAGTAGACCTTAATCTAGTTTGCACTCTATCTCGTTAACTTTCCTTCATTATTTGCCTAGAATTTAGTCTAAATTGTGGCATACTTAGATTGGAATTCCCGTCCTTGAGGATCGACTCGACTTACCCTAGCTACCTAGCTTAGTTTTGTTGATTATTATTTTGATCG
This sequence comes from Agrostemma githago, assembly GCA_958450325.1. NCBI lineage: Eukaryota > Viridiplantae > Streptophyta > Magnoliopsida > Caryophyllales > Caryophyllaceae > Agrostemma > Agrostemma githago. Next base: position 21,428,959 of record OY288246.1, read on the forward strand.
GTAAGATAGAAGACAAACTCCTACCATCATTCACCGGGTGAAGTTTCACCCGGCGGTATTGGCTCGTGATGGGTTAATTTCGCAGGGTGAAGTTTTACCATATGAAGACTCAAAGGGCAAAAGTCTCACTAATGGAGCAAAAAGTTGGATTTGGACTTGAGTTTAAGGATCCATTAAGGCTTTACTATGTATATATAGATACCCTAGTTAGTTGCAGATTATCATCCATTATCACTAGAACACTCTATCAGCATTTTAGATCATTTTCATTAGCTTAGATAGAAAGCTAGAGTTCTTCGCAGTTTTCATCAATTTCTTCATCATTCCTCTAGATTTACATTCAATCTTTGTAAGAATTCAAGTTTTTATTGAAGATTCTTGGAGATTATCAAAGGATTAGCTAGTGACAAATCCCGTGTCATCTTCACCAAGCTTCATCTTATTTCTTTATGCAATCTTCTTCTTTATTGTTGATTTTTCTCCATAGTTGGTATATTTATCTTCCTCTCCCTAATCTCTACTCTAGATTTAATATTGTTCTTTCATTATTGCACCACTTTCATTGCTTTTGCTTGTCTTGCTTTTAGATCGTTTTGTAGTTTATTTTATTGATCACAATTTTCTTCTTTGTATTGTTGTTATTTTCTCTAGATTTAATCATTATGCATGTTCTTGTTGTTTTATCTATTGTCATTATTTTCATAGTTTTCATTATGAAGTGTGAGTAGATTTCTTGTTGGGGGTTTAGGGGGGAGGATCTTGGGTTATTTGAATTGAGAAATTTGGTTTGGTTGCTTTCTTGTTGGTTTATCTTGTTTAAGGTTGTTGTGTCATTGTTGTTTAAGTCCGACCAACTAGATCGACCTTGACTCATTTCTACCAATATGGGAAAACTCGGAGTAGAAATTATCTTGACTTGAGACTTACCCTTCTTCGCCGCGAAAGCGGGATTTTAGGTGAGTTGGGTGAAGAAACCAAAAGGTGGCATTCTCCCTCTACCGATGATGTGACCGATCCGATTCCGATATTCCTAGATCCCAATTTCCGAATCCCGACTTCCCCCTAACACCTTTTTCCTATTTGATCATCTCTCTTGTTATTTATTGCATTTTAGCTTAGACTCGACCTTTAAAACCTCCCGTTTAGAACCCTTGCACATTTCTTTTACTCAATTCCGTATCGTTCCCTGTGGACTGACCTCGATTTACCATGAATACACTTAGTTGTTTTTGTGTTATTACGAGTCTTATAAGTATTGTTTGATCCCCCATCCTTCGCTAAATGACCAATCCGATTGAGCGACGATCAAAATGGCACCGTTGCCGGGGAGACGGCGAGTAATTGAGTTTTAGTTATTGTGTTTGGTTATTTGCTTTATTTTTATTTTTCCCTAGTACCGATAGGTGCTAGGAGACTTACCGTTTATTTGAGTTTATGCCCAGGAATACATCATCGCCCTTGTGGTTCGATCCGGAGTCGGAGAGACATTTAGAGCTTTGTGATTTCGGGGTAATAACTCAACCACTATTATTCCACACCCTTCATTATCACCTCCTAACCTTAATCCCATTTTACCACATACATCTCCTACACCAAATAATCCTTCCACATCATCTACTTCACAAAATTCACCACCAACCCCACCATCACCAAGAACTCTACCACAAAATCAAAATCAAACTACTCCAAATCTACCACCACCACCACCAATCCAACCAATGGCGATCTTAGGTTCCCATTCTCAACTCAGACATGAAGAAACACCTTCACCGGTTGATTTCGGGGAAATTCCCGAGAATTATGAATTGAAGCTTCTTTAACAAATGCGGTTCAACAAGATACCTTTCATTGTTTTTCCCAAGAAGATACCCAAGAGCATATTGCATCATTCAAAGAGAAATTAGTGGGGCCCCGTCTTAATGGGGTAATATCATGCCAATTACACCGATTATTATTCCCTAAGACATTGAGAGATGGAGCTCGTAGATGGCTTCATGGCCATCCCGATAATACATTCACCACTTGGGCTCAATTATCCAATGCCTTCTTGGAGAAATATTATTCACCGTCAAAGACTAATAAATATCGCATGGAAATACAAACCTTCAAGCAAGATGAATTTGAAAGCCTAAGTGAGGCTTGGGAAAGATTTAGAGCCTTATTGCGCAAGTGCCCTCACCATGGAATACCCGATTGGCTAACAACCTAAACATTTTACAACACCCTTTCATCTAGAACCAAGGAAAATCTCAACTCGGCCGTCGGAGGAGATTTCTCTTCCATTACCGATGAGGCATCTAAAAGGTGGCAAGGAGTGATTCTAGAGTGGGTCAATCGAGGGATTCTAGAAAGAAAGTTGAAGTGAACTCATCTAAGAGTTCTAATGAATTGAAACTTGAAGCAAAAGTTGAAGAATTAACAAAGAGAATGGATGCCATGAATTCCAAACCAACTCCTAGAGGTATGTACCAAATTCAAGGGAGTGTTCCACCTAGGCAACCATCACCTTCCAAACAAGAATTAACATGGGAAGTTCAATGTGATCATTGTGGCAATTATGGCTATGATTCTAGCTCTTGGATTCCTAATGAAGAAACTTATTTTGAAGAGCCAAATGAAGTGCAAGCTATACAAGTGTATGGGCAAAGACCTCAATTTGATCCCTTTTCTAATACTTACAATGCCGGCACAAGGTTTCATCCCAATTTTTCTTATGGGAACCAAAATGTTCAAAATCCGATGCCACGTGCCCAAGGGAGTCAACCGAGGCCCTTTAATCAAAGTCAACAAAGGCCCTTTAATCAAGGTCCTCCAAAGATGCCCCCATATTTGCCTCCTCACCAAAGGAGCAACTTCAATCAACAAGGTAGTAACTTCCAAGTTCCCAACATTTACCATAATCAACAAAATCAACATGGTAATAATTTCAATCAAGGATACAATCAAGGGTTCCAAGGTAATTTCCAAGGAAATCAAGGTTACAATCAACAACCATTCAATCAACCCTCTCAATCTTATGGTCAATCAAGTAATTTTCAATATGGTCAAGGAGGCGTTCCATGGGATAATACCAATGATTTGCAAAGAGTCATTGGGCACTTATGGAGTGAGAATCTAGATACCAAAGCAAGGCTAAACCTTTGGGAATCGTAAGAAGCAACAAAAGCCTTAGCCGCCCCAATTCATCCACCCCATGATTTGCCCGGGTAACCCCAAAACTCAAGATACCCTCCACATCAAGCAAATGCCGTTATATTGAGAGGTGGCAAAGAACTTGAGGACCAATATAATAATTTGAACTTGAACACAAAAAGCACCACAACCAAAGTGAATCAACAAAGTGAACCACAAGCAACATCTCCCATTTCCCCCAAACAAAACTGGGGAATATAAGCGGAGTTTGATATCCTCCAAAATGCAGAGATTTAACAAAGAGAACTTAGAAGAAAGAAAAGGGAGCAAATGGAAGAGGAAGAAGCAAAAAAGAAAAGAGGTGGAGCGATTAGCCGAAGAAGAAGAAGAAGAATCCAATGTTCCACCGCCTCCCGCCTTTGTCCCACCATTGTCTTTTCTTGAGCGAGGTAATCCACATAAGGAGAATGCTCAATCTAGCCGTTTCGTGGATATGTTGAAGAAAGTAGAGGCAGCTTTACCCTTCACCAAGGTAATTTCTCAAATGCCCCTTTATTCCAAGTTTTTGAAAGAAGTCTTGACTAAAAAGAGAACAATAGAGGATAAAGAATGTGCCTCTCTTACGGCACAATGTAGTGACATTCTTATGAATCAAATGCCAAAGAAACTTGATGACCCCGGTAGCTTCTACATCCCTTGTCAGGTTGGAAATGTTGTTGATAACCGAGCTTTGTGTGACCTAGGGGCTAGTGTTAGTTTGTTACCTTATTCTATTGCCAAGAGACTTAGTGTGGGGGAGATGAGACCCACTAGTATGTCGATTCAACTTGCGGATAGGTCCGTCAAGTACCCACTTGGGATACTTGAGGATGTACCCGTGCAAGTTGAGAAGTTTTTCATCCCCTCCGTCTTTGTTGTCATGGATATGCCCGAAGACACTATTACCCCCATTATCTTAGGTCGACCTTTCATGGCTACCGGTGGTACCATAGTTGATGTAAAAAATGGAAAGTTGTCATTTAACATAGGGAACGAATCGGTAGAGTTTTCCCTTTCTCAAGCTCTTAAACAACCAATGATCAAACAAATGTATTCCATTGAAGTTATTGATCGTTTGATTGAGTATAGCTTGATAGATGATGATAAGAAAGAAGAGGAACCACTTGATTCCCCACCTATTGATGATGACATCATGCATGAAGAAGAGGTAGAACCACTACCGGTGGGTGAGAGTATTGTACCCTCTCCTCTTAATCTTGATCTTAAGTCACTTCTCTCTTCCCTCAAATATGTCTTCCTTGAAGGACCTAATTATCCCGTTATCGTCAATGCCACACTCGATGGACCTCAATTGGAAAAAACTTTGGTTGTTTTGAGAAAACACAAAAAAGCCATCGGATATAGCATTGCCGACCTCCAAGGCATAAGCCAAATGTTTGTATGCATAGGATCATCCTTGATGATGACCATCGCCCTTCGATTGAGGGTCAACACCGGTTGAACCCCACCATGAAAGAGGTTGTCATAAAGAAAGTCCTCAAATTGTACGAGCCTAACATTATATACCCTATAACCAGAAGCAAATGGGTTAGCCCCGTACAAGTTGTGCCGAAAAAGGGAGGAATGACGGTTGTAAAAGGAGAAAAGGGAGAGTTGATCTCTACTAGGACTATTACCGGTTGGTGCAAGTGCATATATTTCCGAAAGTTGAACACGGCTACCATCGAAGACCATTTCCCCTTTCTTTTATTGATCAAATGCTTGAACGATTAGCGCATCATTCTTACTTTTGTTTCCTCGATGGTCATTCGGGATTTCTTCAAATTCCCATTCACCCCGATGACCAAGAGAAGATCACTTTCACATGTCCCTATCGCACATATGCTTACCGAAGGATGCCATTTGGAGTGTATAATGCATCGGGAACGTATCAAAGATGTATGATGGCAATTTTCTCCGATTTTATTGAAAAGTCTATGGAAGTTTTTATAGATGACTTTAGTGTCCATGGTACATCTTTTCATTCTTGCCTTAAAAATCTTGATCAAGTATTCGCTCGATGTGAGGAGTATAGACTTGTTTTAAATTAGGAGAAATGTCATTTTATGGTTGAGCAAGGTGTTGTCCTAGGTCATATTGTTTCTGATAGAGGAGTCGACATTGATAAGGCTAAAGTCTCCATGATTGAGAACTTGCCACCTTCAACTAATGTCAAAGGAGTGAGGAGTTTTCTAGGTCACGCCGGCTTTTATAGACGGTTCATTAAAGATTTTTCTAAGATTGCCAAGCCTCTAACTTCTTTGCTTATGAAAGATGCACCTTTTGTTTTTGATGACTTGTGTCTTGAGGCCTTTTGCAGGATAATGACCGCTCTCAGAACCGCTCCAATTATCAAAGCACCCGATTGGAATCTTCCATTTGAAATCATGTGCGATGCCTCCAATTTCGTCGTTGGTGTCGTTCTAGGCCAACGGGTTGACAAGAAGCTACATGTGATATATTATGCAAGAAAGACCCTTGATGAAGCCCAATCAAGGTACACCACAACCGAAAAATAAATGCTAACCGTTGTCAATGCCATGAAAAAATTTCGAACTTATGTTACCGGTTCCAAAGTCATTATTCATACCGATCATGTGGCGATTCGATATATCATGTCCAAAAAGGAGACCAAGTCCCGACTTTTTTGTTGGGTTCTCCTCCTACAAGAATTTGATATTGAAATTAAAGACAAAGTCGGATCGGAGAATTTGGTAGCGGACCATCTTAGTAGATTAACGGTTAATGGAAGTATCAATGAAGATGATGGTATACCCATCAATGAAGCTATGAGAGATGAGGCCTTGATGGCCATTGAAACTATTACACCTTGGTATGCCGATATCGTCAATTTCCTAGTGTCTCATTATATTCCGGATAATTATTCAAAGCAAGAGAGGAAGAAACTACGTTATGAAGCCCGACGCTATTATTAGAATGAGCCCTATTTGTTCCGCCGATCCGTTAACGGTATTTAACAACGATGTGTTACGACCGATGAAGGATTTAATTGTGAAGCACCTCCACTCGACATCTTATGGTGGACACTTGGCCAATCAAAAGACAACTGCCAAGGTTCTCCAAAGCGGGTTTTGGGGTTTTCCATGTTTAAGGACATTAGAGCTTTCATTCTCACATGCGATGCTTGCCAAAGATGTGGCAATATAAAAAGAAGAAATGAGATGCCCCTTCAACCCATCTTGGAGATCGAATTGTTTGACGTTTGGGGCACCGACTTCATGGGTCCGTTCACATCCTCTTTTGGCAACAAATAAATCCTACTCGCGGTTGACTATGTTTCAAAGTGGATCGAGGTCGTAGCTTCCCCTACCAATGATTCCAAGGTTGTAATCAAGCTTTTCAAGAATGTAATTTTTTCGAGATTCGGTATGCCTAGAGCCATAATTAGTGATGGAGGCTCTCATTTTAGGAAAGATACCTTTGAACACCCTTTTAAAAAATATGGTATCACTCATAAGATGTCCCTAGCCTACCACCCTCAATCAAATGGGCAAGCCGAGATATCCAACCGTCAAATCAAAGGAATTTTGGAAAAAGTTGTAAATACACACCGAAAGGATTAGTCATTAAAGTTGAATGACGCCCTTTGGGCATTGAGAACGGCATACAAAGTGCTGATTGGGACCACACCTTATCGTCTTGTGTATGGCAAAGCTTGTCATTTTACCGGTGGAATTAGAACACAAAGCAAAATGGGCTATTAAAGAACTAAACTTTGACGAGAATGTTGTTGGGATAATCGCCTTCTCCAACTACAAGAATTGGAAGAATTAAGACTTGAAGCTTACAAAAATTCGAAGATCTACAAGGAGCGAACATGCAAATGGCAAAATTCTCGTATACTTCGTAAGGACTTCTCCGTTGGTGATAAGGTATTACTCTTCAACTCTCGTTTTAGGCTTTTCCCCAGTAAGTTGAAATCAAAATGGTCGGGTCCATTTGAAGTGACCAAGGTACAACCGTATGGATCGATAGAGATATCAAGCCCGGAAACAGGGAAATTTATGGTTGATGGACAATGTTTGAAGATTAACCATGTCTGTCACGTTCGTGAGACCTTTGCTACAATGAAATTTGGTGAGCTCCCGTTGGGGAGCGTCGTTCGAACCCCCTCTCAATTGATGTAGGTTTGGTGGTATCCTCAACAACCACCTTGTATATATGTACCATATTCTTTGTGTTTGTTAGTTTTGTTAGCTTGGGATGAATGGATGAACTTGGATTTCATCTTGGAGCAATTATTTGGATGAAGATCAAGCTTTTGGAGAAGTTATGGAGCTTAATTTGAAGACCACAAGCATGTTTGTGGGACAAATTGATTATGTAATGTGAGTCGTGTCGTTATTTGAAATTTTAGGTGATTATTGAAGAGCCACGAAATGGCAGGGCGGAAAAACTAAGCATATAAGACCGTCGGGCGAAACTTCGCCCGGTAAGATTATCAATGGTTTTCCGTCGGGTGAAACTTTACCCGATGAGAATTTTGCCACGCCCATGGGATTTGCTGACGATTTTCCGTCGGGTGAAATTTTACCCGATAAGGTTATCACCGGTCGAAACTTCGCCCTACGAAAAAATCCCCAATTTGCCAAATTTGCCAGAATTGATCAAAAGACCATCGGGCGAAACTTCGCCCGATGAGATAGTCACCGGGTGAAACTTCACCCGGCAGAAAATTTTTGCAGAAATTGAATTTCACGACGAACAACTGTCGAGTGAAACTTCACCCGATGGTGTTCGACCGGGTGAAACTTCACCCGGCAACTTTGGCCGGATCACCTATTCACCTTTCCTCGCTACAATATCAATTCGTTCCCTCCATCCCAAATATCCCACATAACTTTCCCTCCAAAAAACAAATACCAAATATTCACAATCTACTTTAAAACTTTCCTTTCCCTCCTCAACTACCTTTATTTATATCACCTGCACCTCACTTTCATTTCACCTTATCACTCTTCATATCATTAAGCACCACCTTCCATACCCCAACCACATTCATACTTCTATTCCATCTCATCTTTGGTGATTATTTTGGATTTTTGAAGAAGTAAAGCCAAGGTTTTTTGGGGAATATTCTTGCAAATCTATTATTATGGAGACAAGAGAAAGATGAGTCGCTCGTAAGCAAGGTGGGTTCAACTTCTAAATCTTCGAAAACCTCTAAATATTCTAAGCCTAAAACTTTACCTTGTCTTAATACTTCTTTAGCTCGGACCTTCCTAAAAAGATCTTTCAGAGTACTAGGTGGCCTTGTCCCCACACAATGACCAATCTAGGAATAGTAGACGATATTAAGGAATTATTGTCGAGGATCAGAACTAGCGAGCTCTTAAGCCTTGCTTCTTTTACCTACAAAGACCTTACTTATGAGTTCCTAGGAACTTTTACCCTTGAAAATCCGACCACACCAAGAGCGGTTAAATTTAGACTATTCAGTAAACCCCATCGTTTGACTATTTCCGAGTTCGTCCTCGCGCTAGGCCTGCCCTCATCGGGTACCGGACTTAGTGGACCCTCGAGCAACATACAAGCTTATGTGTCTAGGAGAGACCTTTGGAAGCGCATATCACACTGTAAAGGGGGTAACGAGTCTAATTTATCCTTTGCCTCCGAAATTCGTAACCCCGCAATTCGCTACTTTTGCGAGATGCTTTCTCACTGCTTGTTACCCTCGGCCGATAATATTTATACTCTTAATGTGTGTGTCTTGAAATTAATCTGTGACTCTTTGCTCGGTAACCTAACCCCTTCGACCTACCCTTTGTCGTAGCGTTGCACTTCCACCGTATCATTGTCACCCAACACCCCTCCTTAGATTGTGGAGGTCTTGTGACGGTAATTGCAAACAAATTGGGTTATTCGACCGACCACCTCACCCCGCTAGACAATTTCATTTGGCTTGACGAAGCTTATTTTCCGACTTGGATTTTCTTGTACCCCATCAGCGCCACGTCTACATTAGCCGTGGACGTGCTTTAATCGTTTCTAACACACACAGAATCACCATCCTTGTTCACCATAATTGGGACCTGCCTTTGGAACCCGGTGAATTTCAACTGACCAAGACTGAGTTGGGAGGAAGGGGAGTTTGGGAGTATGCGCACTACACGTTGCCCGAAGGTCGTACGATCTACGACCTTTGTGAGACTGACTCTGACTATGCCTTCTCACTTAGCGATGGTCCGGAGGAGTTTTCTCCTGAGCCTTCCTCCGAGGGTATGCTCTATTACCCTAGGTCTCCTAGTCCGTACTACGGGAATGATCCTTCAGACTAGACCCTCTCCCGGAGTCGGTAGGTAGTGTGGCGGGTGTGTTGTGTGCATGTGTGCGGGTTTGGTCGGTGAGTCTTTATGTGTCTATAATTGCATGTCTGTGGGTTAATTCTGTTTCTTGTTCCTCTTATTCTTTGATCACTGTGATTATTTTATCTCTAATAAATTTTGCAAGTTGTCCCATTATTCGATTGTTGCGGCCGAAGTGGCCTTGGTACTGCTCCCGATCTTTAGGCGATGTAATTAGCCATTGTCCATTTGAAAATCCAAATTCTTTTCATTTTCTCAAATTTTTCTCAATCCGGGCTAGGTGACGTGAGTACACCTGCGCACATTTTTCACCCTTTTATTTTAATTTCTTTTCATTTGTTTCATTTTCGATTTCTTAGCCACTTGGCTAGGGTCTACGTGACGTGAATATACCTAGGCCCGCCACCCTTTTATCGCTTTCTTTTTCTTTATTTTCTTTTTCCCAAAAATTTCGAAAAATCCAAAAACATTTGAAAAATCATAAAAATCCAAAAAGATTTTTCTTATTTCCCGTTTTCCGTCTTTTTTCGATCTTCCTCTACTTGTCCATTGAGGACAATGTACAGTTTTAGTGTGGGGGAGGGATCTACTATCTTTTATTTTTCAAAAATCTTTCAAAATCATAAAAATTTGAAAATTTCCAAAAACCAAAAATATTTTCTTTTCTTTTTCCTTTTTCTTTTCTCGTTTTCATTATGTTTTCGTGTTCTTTGTATAGTCTTGTTCTCTACTCTTACAGGATAACCACTACCTTGATAGCACTAGTTGAAGAGACTATGGAAACAAGCCGCTCGGTAACTTCTTTCCTCTTCGCTTTCTTCTTTACTTCCGTAGAGGAGTTAGGTTGTTGCTATTGGGAGGCTCTCGAAGATGAGCATTTTCAGTGTTGTGGTTAATTTTGTGCTTGAATGTCAATAGAGTATAGAGTGCATGACTTTACTTGTGTTTTCTTTTATTTGTCTTTTCTTTTTTGTATGTTCTTTTTGCCTTTGTATAGTGTGTCTAGGATTAAAATATTTTCGAAAACCCGATTACAAACTTATTGCAAGAGTTTACATTCCATTGTAGATAACTCATTGTAGATTTTGGACCTTAATCTAGTAGAATGACTCTAAATCAATGAACTTGTTGATCTTTTAGCTTGAGTCCACCTTTTCTACTAGCGGTTTACTTCGAGGTTTGCACTTGACCACCTTGACCACCCATGGAGGAGTTAGGCCTTAGTTTCCGCATCCCGTTTTCTAGGTGACCTTACTCGAATGACCATTGCACCTTTAGTCCAAATTATTTCCGCCTTTTTGTGGGTTATCCAGGAATGGCGCGCGTTCTCGATTACCTATTTTTTCCTCCACCTATACATCACCACAATAAGTTTACAAGAATAACCTCCAAAGCTTGCTTTCGAACCACATCAAAAAGCCATAAAAGGGAAAACCAACGCAAGAGGAAAGGGCACAAAAAAGTGAAAACCAAAGGAGAGAAAAGGAGCTTCAAATGAAAATCGTATCATCAAAAACATCTCCTTAAAAAAAGCCCTTTGATCGATTCGTCGCCATGAAGTACCTACTAGAGAACCGAGTCCCGAGGAAGGAAGATACCGGTGACTAGTCGATCCACTACAAAAAATTGTAAACACTCCACTTTTTGTTTGGGCTAATTTAGGAAATTCGAGCTTGGAATGACACTTATTCAACTCCGTTCAGTGTCGAACAACTCCATGGTTCGCTTATTCAACTCCGTTTAACACCCTGTCGTACTCCTTTAGAAGATTAGGAGGACCTAGCTAAGTCATCAACATCTTTATTCCTTTAATGTCATAGTATTAGGCTTTGGTCCTTGTCTACATGGGTGATTTATCTTGGAATGTTTATGATTGTTTTAGGTAAGTATTCGGTGTCTTCCCCACCGTCTCGATGAGGGATTCAGTGTTTTATTTTTGTTTTGGATGCGTTTATTCTTTCGTGTTATTTGTTTTTGTGTGTTTATTCGCAGCCACCATTTTGAGCAAGCGTCAACTTGCCTTGCATGAGAATATTTTGCCTCATGGGTATTTCGATGTGAGTTGAAGAGACGGAGCGGGCCCATTAATTGCCCAATATGGGCTTAGCATAGTCTAGCTAGTAGTAGTAGTTTGTAATTTCTTTTTGGGTCTTTGCTCGAGGACGAGCAATGGTTTAGTGTAGGAGATTTGATGTGTGCTAAATTTAGACTGTTTTTCCACCCATTTAGACTTGTTTTCCTCCGGTTTGCGAGACTAGAGTGCGATTATCGCTTTATTTCAAGTATTTCTCGCATTAGCGTCTCTCTTGTGCGTTTTACGTGTTTTTGGTAGCTTTTGTATCTATTTTGATAGGATTTGGCGTCGAAAGCATGATTGAGCTTCCACGAGCACAAGAGAAGGGGAGTACAGTCCGAAAAGCAAAACACAACTTAAAGTTCAAAGCCATCTAATCATACGACGAAGCGCGAGACAAGAAATGAGGTCAGAAGACCATCGGGTGAAGTTTCACCCGATGAGATACCACCGGGCGAAGTTTCGCCTGACGGTAATTTCACCTCCCCGAAGATCTTCAGAAAACTTTCTCCACCGGGCATAAAGACCGGGCGAAACTTTCACCCAACACGGTAAAGATGTCCAAAAACGCAAAACTGGAAAAAAGTTCACCAGGTGAAGTTTCACCCGGCGGTATTGGCTCGTGATGGGTTAATTTCGCAGGGTGAAGTTTCACCATATGAAGACTCAAAGGGCAAAAGTCTTACTAACGGAGCAAAAAGTTGAATTTGGGATTGAGTTTAAGGATCCATTAAGACTTTACTATATATATATATAGATACCCTAGTTAGTTGCACATTATCATCCATTATTACATTCATTATCACTAGAACACTCTATTAGCATTTTAGATCATTTTCATTAGCTTAGATAGAAAGTTAGAGTTCTTCATAGTTTTTCATCATTTCTTCATCATTCCTCTAGATTTACGTTCAAGCTTTGTAAGAATTCAAGTTTTTATTGAAGATTCTTGGAGATTATCAAAGGATTAGTGACAAATCCTTTGTCATCTTTATCAGGCTTCATCTTATTTCTTTATGCAATCTTCATCTTTATTGTTGATTTTCCTCCATAGTTGGTATATTTATCTTCCTCTCCCTAATTTCTAGTCTAGATTTAATATCTATATATACTATTAAATGTCAAACAAAAGCATCTCATTTCACAATTTCAATTTTAGAGTATTTGATGAAGCCACGTCACCTTCTTCTTATTGGTCAACTTTTTTCTTTTTCGTTTTTTCTTTTAAAATATGGAATGAAATTATTAAATGCAAATTTTTTCATTGAATGTGTATTACTAAATGCAAATATTAGATGAAATTAAAATTTTGATTTACATTTTATTAAAGATTTATCATTTTATTCAAATTATAATTATAATAATGTTGTTGTCGTCGTCATTAGCGTTATTTTTAGTCAACAAAATTTTATATATTGATAATCGGATACAAAATTCTCATTATATGATGATATTTACAAACTTAATCAAAAACAATCATTTTAACCTAAGATTAAAAAAACTGTTCATTCCAAAATTAATATTTGATGCGAAGTATCTATATTCTATATATACTCTATCAAAATCCAAACAAACCCTCATGCGGCCATGCCTCATCCATCCATCTTTTGAAATGTTATATTCTAATAAGGCCACATGTTGTACTCTAATTGGGCAAAACAACGAAAATAACGCCCACTTAATTAAGAAAGACGGTTAAAATATACTAAAAGCAATCAATTAAGAAAGAAAAAAAGAAGAGAGGTCAATATTTAGCACCCAACCCGCTTCATCCTCTCCTTCCATATTTGAAAAGTGTGCTTTTATCTTATAGTTTTATATCTCATTTTCATCAACAATAATTCTCTTATGTTCTTACCAACCAAAAAAATTTAACACCCATGTCAATAGGCCATCGTTATTGAGTTAGCACATTAACATCAAATAGTGCATTACTCTATTTTTTGCTGATGATATTATGAATGACTTTGAAAGTAAATAGAGTTACAAAGACATGAGATCGAAACGAAAATGTATAAATAAATAATTAAATAAATATTAGACAATAAGGCAAAAAGGCGGAACTGCAAATTACAAAGGACGTAAACAATATAGTTCCGTGCGGTGCACGGGTTTGGCGACTAGTTGTTCTTTCATTATTGCACCATTTTCATTGATTTTGCTTGTTTTGCTTTTAGATCGTTTTGTAGTTTATTTTATTGATCGCAATTTTCTTCGTTGTATTGTTGTTATTTTCTCTAGATTTAATCATTATGCATGTTCTTGTTGTTTTCTCTATTGTCATTATTTTCATAGTTTTCAAGTGTGAGTAGATTTCTTGTTGGGGGTTTAGGGAGGAGGATCTTGGGTTATTTGAATTGAGAAATTTGGTTTGGTTGCTTTCTTGTTGGTTTATCTTGTTTAAGGTTGTTGTGTCATTGTTGTTTAAGTCCGACCAACTAGATCGACCTTGACTCATTTCTACCAATATGGGAAAACTCGGAGTAGAAATTATCTTGACTTGAGACTTACCCTTCTTCGCCGCGAAAGCGGGATTTTAGGTGAGTTGGGTGAAGAAACCGAAAGGTGGCATTCTCCCTCTACTGATGTTGTGACTGATCCGATTTTGATATTCCTAGATCCCAATTTCCGAATCCCGACTTCCCCCTAACACCTTTTTCCTATTTGATCATCTCTTGTTATTTATTACATTTTAGCTTAGACTCGACCTTTAAAACCCCCCATTTAGAACCCTTGCACATTTATTTTACTCAATTCTGTATCGTTCCCTGTGGACCGACATCGACTTACCACAAATACACTTAGTTGTTTTTGTGTTATTACGAGTCTTACAAGTATTGTTTGATCCTTCATCCTTAGCTAAACGACCGATCCGATTGGACGACGATCAGCGGGTGGGGGTGGGGTGGGTCGGGTGGGTTGGTTGGGTGGTTGCCCTGGTGGGGTAGGTCATGGGGTGGGGGTCGGGGGAGGGAGGCAGGTTGTAAATTAGGGTTTTTTCTTTTCTTTTTTGATTATTTTATTTATTTAAATTTTCCTTTTTTTTTCTTTGTTATTTGTTGTTTTCATTTTTTTTGTGATGGAAGCCCTAATAAATTACTCGTAATAATTTGGTAAATTAATAAATAATCTTGCATTATCAGGAATTGAATTAGAAGTAGTCATAATCAAATTCGGGAGCGATTGATTATCTAAATTGATGGAGGAAAAAACAGAAAGAAGCGTACTTGAATCTCAATTTAAAAGGTAAAGTTTGTACTCCCTCGCTCCATTCGTATCCAAAGGGTACATTTCTCTTTTGCACAAGGATTAAGAAAGTAGTAAAATAATATTAAAAGTACAATAATTAGGGATAAATTAATATTTAATTATTCAAAGTGTACTTTTGTAATGACATATTGTGTAAATATGTTAGTAGAATAAGGGTAATTTCGTCGAAAAATTGGACTAAAAAAGAAAGAGGTCAATTGAATTTGAACGACCCAAAAAGGAATACGTTCCCTTTGGATACGAACGGAGGCAGTATAAGGGTATAATGAGATGAATTTAGGAAATTTCGTTATAATTGAGTAAAGGCTCGTTAGGAAAAAAGCATGACTGTGGACATGACATAGGTCCACCCCGACGCGGCGAAGCGCGGGTTTTGGGGAGGCGATAGAATTTCCATATGAGATGGATCGAATAGAATTTTAAATCGAAGTAGGAGTCGCCACCGAATTTTATGGTTATTCGGAACCATTCGAACCCACTCTATGTCGTAGTGGGCCATACTTAAGGCCTGGCCCATTTTCGATGTCAGAGTTTATTGGGTTCGTCCCTTTGCAATTCGATACCGATGCCGACTGGAGCGGTTAATCGTATATTGAATGACTCTCGTTGCCAATGGTTTCGGACATCCGGAAACCTCGGTTCTGAGTAAGGGGTGAGGGTACGTGTTGGGAAGTTCAGCGAGAACACTCAACCCCGCCCGCACTTAGCGGCCTTTACTAAGATATCGTTCGGTTTTGTGTACACGCGTTAGTTCGACGATGAAATGATATGCAGAGATTATTTTCCTAAGACATGTGAGGAAAAAATGAATGGGTTGCTAAGTCGTTTAATGCATGTTAAACTAATAACGTCAAAGTTATTTTAGCATGTGAGTTCGTTTTAGTCTAATAAAACGATAAAAAGAATATGAGAGAATAATTTGCTACAAACACGAGAAAACGGGTTAGTAACGATGAATAGGAAATAAATATATGAAATCGAGAAAATAAGTGAAATCTGAAAAATATTGTTTAAAACGTTGTTTTGTATAAAAAACGAAGTTCGAAAAATAAATAAAAAAACGAAAGGCGCACGTGGGCAGTCTGCCGCGCGACTCGCCCGGGACTCAGGCGGGTCGCGTGGCGGCCTGATTTCGACGACGGTTTTCGGAAATTTTTTGATTAAATCGCGTACGAATATCGCATGATTCGTACTCGACTTAATATTCTCGATAAACGTTATATTCGATAGTTGATTATCAAATATTTGGAAAAGATATAAATTTAGAAATCGTTTCGTAAAATAATAAAAATAAAACGAACGAAAAACTAAAAAATGACCGGTTTACAGACTCGTGTGCGAGTCGCCTGGACCGGGCGCGACTCGCGTACGGGTTTGTCCACTTTTATTTTTTTTGTTCGAAAATAGTTGATTTTATAAATCGCGTACAAATATGGATTAATTTGTACTCGGTTTATATTTTCGATATTCGTCGTATTCTATATTCGATTATGAAATCGATATCGAACAGTCGGAAAGGTTTTAGAAAAGGTTTTGAAAAAAAGTTTGTTTCGAACGAAAGGTTTTAAAAAAAGGATTTTGAACGAGAAGTTGTAAAAAAGGGTTTTGAATAAAATAAAAAAATGTAACGATGTCGTCGAAAACTTAATATAATTCTTTTTGATACAATATTCGATTATATAGGATCGATATCATATTTTAAGAATATTCGATAAAAAATAGTTTTTATAAATATCGATATTAGAAAAGAAAATTAAAAAAACCGACGAAAGACCCCTAAAAAAACGTGAAGAAGGGAAGAGAAAAGAGAAGAGTCGGGTTTGATTTACACCCTCAACCTACATGCTTTGTTTTCTCGGGATAAGGCTCGTCGGAAAGTGGCTTAGACTTGGGAGCGTCGAGATGATGAGGATGAGTTAAGGTGTATCGGTTTGGGTGGTTTGGGACGTCGGGTTTGGCCGGTTTCGTCGAGGTGGCAAGGCTTCGAAAGTGTCGGGATTTGCTAACTATCGAGGATGTATGTAAACCGTGTTATAAGGCTGTTTTTTCGGTGTGATGGGTGTGTAAAAACCGTGTGTATTGGCTGGAAAATCGTTGTAATTGATGTCCGTTTTGTGTTGGACGGGAGGTCCTATTTATAGGGAGTTTCCGACCTTGGTTTAGGAGAGTTTGAATACCGCTTAGGATAGGAAACGTAGGAATTTGAGGGAAATAAGAATTCCGCTTTCTTGTGAAGGAAGAAAGGGAAACACGGCAGATTTGGGCTGTTTTGGCCGAGTGTTTTACACTCGGTCGGGTGTCTGAGTCGGTTCTCGGATAGGATTCCTACTCGAGATCGAATTCTACCTTTAACGGAATTGTTTATTACTTTGTATGGCTGATTTTTGTGGAGTTGGGGTCCGAATTGGACACGTGAGTTATCACGATCGGTCCGCAAGTCTCGGGAAATATCTTTGACCGGGTTTTGACTCGGTCGCTAAAAGACGGTTTTACCCCTGGTGACGGTTTCGACCCAAATTAGTGTTATTTGACTCGAAACGACCCACTGGGCCTGGATTTGAGGTTGGTTTTATGAAATTTGTACTCCTTAAAAGTCTAAACCAAATGTCCATGATTACAAGCCCATATCCGAGTCCGTCAAAGCACGTTTACGTCCAATCATCATCGGGTGTTTGGCGGGAACTACTATAGACACCTAGTGGTCAAAATGTGGGTGTCTACAGAGCCCCCACTCTGACTGAGGCTTGGACAAGGCAAAAGTCAGAGTAGCTACCAGGTCAATCAAGGATTAAAACCTGGCAGACTTCCGATCGGGTCGTTTAGGGTCCATTAGACCTGCGTGAAGGGCTCGCCAGCCATAGAATAGAAACCATACCTGAGTTGATGTTGATAATGTCGCGGGAGCTTGCCTAGGAAGCTATGGGTATACCTGTTTGCAGATATATCCTGTCTTAGAATTGCGCGGGAGCTTGCCTTGGAAGCTAAGAAGTTGCCTGAGCTTTTCCACTGGGGAACTTAGAATTTCTGGGAGTCTTGGGTGTACCTGTATGCTGACATAATTTGTATGTAACATTTAGGCGAAACACTGACTCATGCTGGGGAAGAAATGATGACTTCTTTTTCGAAATTTTTTGAGAAAAAAGGCTGAATTTTTTTTGGAAGTTTGGAAATAAGGATGCTTGGGATGACTTTGATTCCTAATCGGATTCTGACACGGATTCCTAGAATTTCCTGGTTAGGCCTGTATGCTTAGATGAAATAGGGGAAGTGGGGCCAAAGTCCTATTCCCATGATGACTAGGAAAAGGGATATTCCCTATTATAAATAGAGGGCTTTGGCTTCTAATTTTTTCATATTCCCACCCAAATCTTTTCTTCTATCTCAAAATCCCTTAGACTTTTTAGGATAAAATAAAAGAAACTATTCTTGCGATGGGTATTGACCATTTGACCGCGATGCTTCATGCGTGGGCCCAGGATTTTTGAGATGAAGACAGAGTCCAGTTAACTCAAATGGGGATTGTGGCTTTATTCTCACTTCAGCGACTTAAGGTAGATTCGCACTTCCTTGATGCTTGCTTATCCTTTTGGGATACTACCTTTCACATTTTTGCATTTCCTCGAGGAGAAATATGTCCTCTTCCTGAAGAGATAGCAGCTATTGGAGGATGGTGCCCTAATGCTCGTTCTGCTATTCCCCCATTTTATCCTGACCCAAGGAGAAGGTTGAGGGATTTTCTAGGCTTGTCGCATGCTGAGACAGCCCGTATGGTGAAGGGAAATTCAGTTTCCCTATTTGACTTGGCTGACAAATTCATGGACCCGATTGGTGAAAGAATTACTTCTACCCATAGGCGTAGGGCTTTTGCCTTTTGTATGCTGCATAGATATGCCTTCGAAGGTCGAATGGATGCTGACTCATGCTTAGGTGAGATCAGGCTAATCAGCATAGTTGACCAAATGGAAACAGGTCACAGCCCGGCTTGGCTGATAACTGGGGAGATTATTATGGGTCTTGACGCTAGGAGACTCGAACCAGGTCAGCAATTGACAGGGAGCATACGTCTTTTGCAGGTATTTAATCGTTTTTCTCGAACAATTGCCCGATTTCCCGACTTTTGCGGTAACCTCGAATTTTCCCGAAATTTTCCGAAATTTTCAATTTTCCGGATTTTTCGAAATTTTGATTTTGCCGAAATTTTCGAATTTTTCCAATTTTTACGAAAATTTTGATTTTTTTGATTTTTTCAGAATTTTTCGAATTTTTTTTGAATTTCGAAAGTTTTTGACTTTTCGAAAACTTTTTGCAGATTTGGTTATCCGAGCGTCTGTCGATCATAGAGCCCCCGGTGAACATACCCAAATATCGCAGTAGTCAGATTGGTTCAAGGTCTCGCCGAATTAGATCAAGTCATCTCATAACTCAAAAATATTGGGACGAAGAGCTAACGTTCCATGGTGGGCCTTTGATCAGATGGAACGTCGTCTGGTGGTTCCTTTCGAGGCTGACAGGGTTAGCTAGGAGAGACAAGGCCCGTTATCTGGTGATTTTGTCTTTGGACTGGACTGTCCATATCTATCCGGACCGCATCCTAAGGCAGTTCGGTTCGTTTCAGGAGATCCCTGAGACTGAGGCAATTATTAGCGTTTCGATCCAATTGACGGACGCTATGTGTGACACGTGGCTACAGCGGTGGTTCACCCGTGTCATATGGACTATACCTCGCCCTTGTCAAACCACTTGGGTTTCTGAATCCTATCGAAAATGGACTTCTGAAGAATCCCAGGAGGCCCGTAAAGCTTTGAAGACCGAAGAAGCTCTTGACTTGGCCCGCCGAGAATCGGCCAAAAATAACAGGCGGTTCTTCGAGGAGACTCACATTACCTTTGTTGAGCCCGGGTCGGATTCTAAGTCAAAACCTAAGACTCAGACTAATGAGACTGGTGCTAGCGATTTGGAGGGAAGACTCGGACCGAGGCTGGCGGTCCAAGACAGGCTAGGCCCGCGTGACAACGAGGTGACCGGGGGGTCGAGTTTGAAGAAACGAGCCCGGGTTAAAGAGGTTCCCTTGGTGATTAGGGAGCGCTCACCTCGACGCCAATGGACCGAAAAGGAGGCTAAGGGCAAAGGAAAGGGAAAAATGCCCTAGTTTATATTATTTAAATATTAGTATTATTCATTGTGTGCTGATTTGTTTTTGTAATTTTACTATTATTATTTTCTTGAAATAAGTAAAGAAAGGTTTATTAAAGAACCGTCCCTGTTTTTCTTTTTTTTTGATTGCAGTGGTTGTGCCCTTTTGAGGGGCTGCCTACGTATCCATAATAAATGGAATTAAACCAAACGTAGTTCAGACTGAATTAATTTGCAACTTCGAAATACATCAAGACTATTGGTTCAAGATGTTTGAAACAGTAGAATGATAATTTCAGCTTTTGACTTGTCTTTAAAAGTTTGAAAAAAATGTTTTTTAAATAAACTTTTGCAAATGACATTTGAGAAAGGTGGGTTAAGGGTAGTAGCGCTTCAGCTGGTCCAGGTTAGTTGGGTTGACAAACTCGTTCCCGTCCAGATCCGTTAGCATTATCGCTCCACCTGATAGAATCTTCTTTACCAGATATGGCCCAGCCCAGTTAGGTTTGAATTTTCCTCTTGGGTCTACTGGTAATAAAGCTCGAACAGACTTGAGAACCAAATCTCCTTCTTTGATGTTCCTGGGCCTCACCCTTTTGTTGAAAGCCCGCTGGATTCTCTTCTGATAGATTTGAATATTATTGAGGGCACGAGATCGCCGTTCATCTAAAAGGACTAGCGAGTCATATCGTGCTCGAACCCAATCAGCTTCAGGTACTTGACTCTCCAGTAGGATTCTGAGTGATGGTACTTCTAAGTCAACGGGTTGGACTGCTTCCATGCCGTATGTAAGGTAATACGGTGTTGCCCCGGTCGCAGTACGAATCGAGGTTCGATATCCCCAAAGTGCAAATGGTATTTTGTCGGGCCAGTCTCGGTAATTATCAACCATCTTTTTGAGTATGGTGACAATTGTTTTATTAGCCGCTTCTACCGCTCCATTGGTCTGGGGTCGGTAGGGTGAAGACGTATGTCTTTGAATCTTGTACTTGGTTAGCAAGGCTGCTGTTTCGGCTTGAAAATGGGTCCCGTGGTCACTAATGAACTCATGAGGGATCCCGTACCGGCATATTATCTTATTTTGAATGAACTTGGCAACATGGCTTGCGTTGAGAATACGATAGGATTCGGCTTCGACCCATTTGGTGAAATAGTCGATTGCTACCAAAATGAAGCAGTGTCCTCCGGTTCCCGAGGGGTTTATCTTTCCGATTATGTCGATTCCCCATGTTGAAAATGGCCATGGTGATGTCATGGTGTATAGCAAGGATGGTTGCATATGTTGTACATTGGCGAAAATTTGACAATTATGGCAATGTCTAACATATTGCTGGCAGTCGGTTTCCATGCTATTCCAGTAGTAACCGAGCCTCATGATTTTCCGGACTAGCATCTGGGCGTTCATGTGTGGACCGTATTCGCCATCATGTATTTCAGCCATAACTTTTTCGGCGTTGGTTTTGTCGACGCATCGAAGGAGAGCCCCCTGTGCCGTCTTTTTGTAAAGTTGCCCATCGTCGGTGCGGATGAACTGGGTTGCCAGTCTTCGCAGGGCCTTTTTGGCTCGGTTGTCAGCTCCGGGTGGATATTCCCCGGTTGCTAGGTATGTCAACACAGCTTGATACCACGGCTCGGGATCAGGTATCTCGATTTCTTCGATGTCGTGGATATACGCTGGCTCGAATCGTCTTTCGACACATATTGGCATACTGGTCATATGGTCGGGAATATTTAGTAAAGACGCCAGTTTTTAGAGTGCATCTGCGAATTGGTTTTCTTCCCGGGGTAGGTAAATATATTCTACCTTGTGGAATTGTTTCTCGAGATCCCGTACTCGTGCCTGGTAGGCCACGAGATTAGCATTTCGAGTCTTCCATTTTTGGAGCGCTTGATTGATGACCAGAGATGAATCACCGTGTACTCGGAGGTTTGTGACCCCTAAGTCGGCGGCGGCTTGTAGCCCGTGGATACATGCTTCATACTCAGCGGCGTTGTTAGTGACGTCAAAGTCTAGTTTGATTGATACGGGGGTATGTTCTCCTTTTGGTGAGATCAGGAGAATCCCGACTCCAAATCCTCGAAAATTGGATGCTCCGTCAAAGTATAAGTCCCACGCTTCGGTATCAGTGTGGAAAATGTCTTCATCCGGGAAGGACCAAGTGTCAGTGTGTCCTTCTTCGGTTATGGGACTGTCAGCGAGGAATTCGGCTACTACTTGTCCTTTGATGGCTTTCAATGGTACGAATTTTAGGTCGAATTCTGCCAACATGAGGGTCCATCTTGATATCCTGCCGTTGAGGATGGGCTTCTCGAAGAGGTATTTGATTGGATCCATTCTGGATAGCACTTGCACCTCGTGACTGAGCATGTAATGTCGGAGCTTCTTAGTGGCCCAGACCAAAGCTAAACACGTCTTTTCGAGCATGGTGTACTTACACTCGTACTCTAAAAACTTCTTGCTGATGTAGTATATGGCTCGTTCTTCGGAGTTGACCGTTTGAGCTAGCATAGCCCCCATGGTTGTCTCTGTCGTGGTTAGGTATAGTGACAAAGGCAGACCGTGCTGAGGTGGCATTAGGACCGGTGGTGAGGCCAAAATCTCTTTGATTCTATCAAAGGCTGTTTGACATTTATCATCCCATAGTAACCGTTCTCCTATTTTCAGCTTTTTGAAGATCGGTTCACACACCATGGTTAGCTTTGAGATGAACCTACTGATGTATTGGACTTTTCCGAGAAACCCTCTTATCTCTTTTTCGGTTTTAGGGGGTTGCATCTCGGTGATGGCCTTGATTTTGGCTGGATCGACCTCGATACCTCGTCGGCTGACGATATGACCCAGTAATTTGCCAGATGTTACCCCGAAACTGCATTTCTGAGGGTTTAGCCTCATGTTGTATTTGCGTAATCGGGTGAAGAACTTTCTCAGGGCGGTGATGTGACCGTCCCTGTCTTTGGATTTGACGATCATGTCGTCCACATAGACTTCCACTTCCTTATGCATCATGTCATGCAATAAAGTTGTGGCGGTTCGTTGGTAGGTGGCCCCGGCATTGATGAGACCAAATGGCATAACTGTATAGCAATAAGTACCCCAAGGTGTAATGAAGGTGGTCTTATCCATATCTTCTTTTGCCATTTTTATCTGATTATACCCCGCATACCCGTCCATAAATGATAGAAGGGCATGATCTGCTGTGTTTTCCACCAGTATATCGATGTGTGGCAAAGGGAAATCGTCTTTCGGGCTTGCTTTGTTAAGATCCCGAAAGTCTACACAGACACGAACCTTACCATCCTTTTTAGGGACTGACACTATGTTTGCAACCCAATCTGGATACTCGGAGACTCGTATGAACCCAGCTTTGAATTGCTTATCGATTTCCTCCTTAACTTTGAGAGACCATTCGGGCCTCATGCGTCGGAGTTTTTGTTTAACCGGTTTGAACCCTTCCTTGATCGGTATATGGTGCTCGGCTATTTCGCGATCAATCCCCGGCATGTCCTTGTAGGACCATGCGAAGACGTCTTTGAATTCTTGAAGGAGAACTATGAATTGTTGTTTCTCCTCGGGATCTAAGGATAGCCCTATCTTAAGCATCTGAGGTTCTAAGGTTGTTCCCACGTTGATGGATTCGGTTTCTTCGATTACCGGATTGCGGGATTCCCTTTGCTCTAGTTGCTCGATCAGATGTGGAGGCAGGGATACCTGTTCGTCGGGCTTCTCAATGTCATTGCACATAAAAATTTTGAAATTTTGAAAATGAGACAAGTCGTAAGCAGAACGGTTGTTATTATTGATCATAAATTGGGAAAAGAGCTCGAAAAGAGCTGCCATCTGATCACTAGTCAGTGGCGGGATAGGTAGGGTGCCCGGGACAGACCCCGAGGCACCAGGAATGGCTAAAGGGAGAGGGGGAGTTACAGGATTGACCCTAGCACCAGACTCACTAGACTCAATCTTAGACTCTGACTCGGACTCCGACTCAGACTCAGACTCAGATTCTGGCATTTCTCCTTCCCCTGTGATCAGCTTGTAAGTTCTTCCTTGACTGTCAGTCCACTTGACAGTTTTCCTCCAAGCTCTGGTTCCGGACCCGACTTCCGAGATTAGCTTAGATGGGTCAAAGGTGCGACTGCGGAGAATGAGGCTGACTAGCTCTTCCTTTGGTGTTGGAACCGTGAGATATTCTCCAAAAAGTAGCCCTAGCGCGGGCTCGGCATTCTTAGCATCTTCGGATTGGATGAGAGCGAAGATGTCGTCCGGTATGTAGTTGCAGTCCTGGGCCAAGTGGGTCCCAGGGCGTGTGGTGGTAGGCCGATATAGGCCAGTTTGAACAGTCTCGAACACTGGAGTGACAAAGATAACCTTACTGGTTTTAGTTTGGCCCATGTTTTCTGGAGTTAGGGTGTAGCCCAAGCCGGTTTGAGTTCTCCCATTGTCCAGAACTTCGAGAATTTTTCCTGCAGGGAGATCGGGCCTTGATGTAACCCCTGGTAGAAAGACCAGATTCTGTAACATCCGGTCTAGGGGGACGGTGAAATAAGGACGGAAGAGATGATCTTCTTCGATGGCTCCTACGAAGTCGAACCCCCATAGATCGGTGCGGCCCGAGGTGTTGCAGTTAGCCACGGTCATAGGTGTGGCTTCTAGAGTGATGACGGAGTCATGCAAAGGTAGTTTGATTTTCCGATGCAAGGTAGAGGACACGGCCCTGGTTGCATGGATCCAAGGTCTTCCCAACAGAAGGTTAAAGGAAGAAGTGACGTCGATCACTTGGAATTCCAGCTCTTTCTCTATCGGGCCGGTTATGATAGTGAGTTTTGTGGCTCCAGCGACTGACTTTGGGCTTCCGTCGAAAGTCTGGATGGTTTGAGCTGTAGGAATGTAGTCGGCCTCGGTAATGCCGAGGGCTTTGGCGGTCCTTAAAGGAAGGACATTGACTGCTGACCCGTCGTCAATTAGGGTCATGGGTAGGTATTTTCCACGGCAGATGACCGTGATGTAGAGGGCCATGTTGTGGGCTGGCCCGAATGGTGGTAGATCAGCATTGGAGAAGGTGATTAGTGGGCCTTCCTCTATGGATCTCCCCTTTAGGTGGGGCAGGACCGTGGCTACCATTTCGGCTGGTGTGGCCATAGAATCGATTTTGACTTGATCGAGGGCCTTAGTGAGTGCCTCTCGATGTTCCTGAGAGCTAACTAGGAGTTGCCATATAGAGAGGTCAACTCGAGTCTTGCTTAGCTGTTTTACAATAGCCTTTTCAGCAGTCGGCTCTTCCGGGGCAGGCTCCACCTTAAGTGGTTCGGCAATGATGAGGGCTTGACTAGTGGCTAAGGCCTTGGACTTAACCTTCTGAATCTCCTCGGGCGTGATAGGGACAGCTTCCCCTTTGGTGAGGTAGACATCGTCTTCGTCATCGCACCAGATCCCGTTTATTTGTGGGATAAATGGAGAAATGAGGTGTGAGCAATCCACTACTTCTCCGTAAAAGATGGCGTGAGTGGCCAACGGGTTGTCCTTGTTGTTGGGTTTACCCCCGGGCAAAGGGATTTTCCCGCTTTCAATGAGATCTTGGATAAGGTGCTTTAGTTTCCAACATTTCTCGGTATCGTGCCCCTTACCACGATGATAGTGACAGTAGGCCTGGAGGTTGTAGGCCTTAGAGCGACGTTCGACCGGGATATCAGGTGTTGGGCCTATCGGGGTGATCAGGCCTTTTGATGATAGCCTCTGAAGGGCGTTTTCATAGGTAGTGCCTATGTCAGTGAATACCCGGGGAGTGGTAGTTTTCTGGGATGAGGTATCGAGTGCATTTACCTCGTCGAAAATGCTACGAGTGGCGGCAGTATTAGTGGGCTTGCTTGTTGATGAGCTAGCCCCTTGGTATCCCTTGGTGGAGGCCTTAGTGAGGCTTTCCAACCTTAAATCATCCTCGATTCTCGTTCCCATTTCAGTTAGGACCGCGAAGCTAGGTATGATGGCGTACCGAAGGTGGACCCGGTAAGCTGGAAGTAGGTTCTTAACGAAGGCTTCAACCAGCACTTTTTCACTGGGCTTATCGACCAGCTTGACACTTTCAGCCCTCCAGCGTTGAAGGTATTTTGTAAATCCTTCCTTGGGCTCCTGGGCCATTACCTCCAGGGTGCGCATAGTGGTCTGGATTTCTGTATTGTCGGCGTAGTTCCGAGCGAATTCCGTTGCCACGTCATCCCAAGTTTTGTATTTCTTGGAATCGAGCCGGTAGTACCAGGCTCTCGGGTGCTTCTCGAGAGATGAAGCAAACAGGTGCTTGAACATGTTGGACTTAACCCCTTTAAGGGCCATGAACTCCTTGAAAGCCCGGATATGGTGGACCGGGTCTTCAGTACCCTCGAACATTGGCAGACCCGTCAGATTGAGGTTGGTGGGTAGTTCATCGGTCAATGGGGTGTAGATCCTAGCATTCTCCGTATGGATGGAGCTTTGG
Organism: Agrostemma githago; assembly: GCA_958450325.1. Classification (NCBI taxonomy): domain Eukaryota; kingdom Viridiplantae; phylum Streptophyta; class Magnoliopsida; order Caryophyllales; family Caryophyllaceae; genus Agrostemma; species Agrostemma githago. Next base: position 21,455,403 of record OY288246.1, read on the forward strand.
GTTGTCAGATGGACTTGTTCTTGCAGTTTGAGGACTGCACTGGCCAATGCGGCTAGAGGCCCGTCATCTTCGATCGAAGCATTGGGGGTTCCCTGTTCCACGGCACTAACCCGAGTAATGATGGCGATCTGGTCTTCCCGCATTTTCCTCAATTGGTCTTGGATTTGGGCCAACGAGGTGGTCAATTCATCTATGGCCTTTTGCGTCATGGCTCGAGTGTGGGGTGACCTGTCTGTAAGGGCACCGCGTAATCAGTAACTGACCCAGATCTTAGAATCAAAAGTACATCCTGAGCAAGGAAAAGACTAGACTAGAAAAAGACCGGAGACTGACTTCTAAATGGATGACGCGTGAGTGGTGGGCCTTCCTTAGGATTCGGCAGAGTGGGCCTAGTCCTGTTCGAAGGAAGGTCTACGTGAGGATTCCCCAGAATTTAGACTCGAGTGTGTAAACAGGCTTTCCTTTGTAGGAGTTGGTCCTACGAAGGTGGACCGTGCCTTGACAAGTAAGGCGGACTGGGATGGGGTGGAAACTCGTGATATAAGATCGACGGAGTTTCGACGCTATAGACTCTTACAACCTATGACAAGACCCGACACTGCTAAATACGGGAAGTCCTAAGAAGAAGAGGGTTTTGAAAAGAGAATTTGGATTTGAAAACCGAGCAAAAGTCGGATTGGAAGACCCGATTTTTTTTTGAAAACTGGGAAAAGGGTTATCGGGCCGAGATTTCGGGCTTTTTTTTTTGAAATGGTTTGGACAGCATACCGGCTAAAAATAGGCTATTTTGAGTCAAAATCATAAGTCCTAAATTCGGCAGCTTTCCGGGTTTTGAAAAATGGATAGATTTGAAAGGATGTAAGTTTTTGAAAAATGACGGTTTTTGAAAAGACCAAAGAAGATCAAGTAGCATGTAGTCATAGAAACAGTATAACGACGCCATGTATGCTCTTAGTCTAAGTCTCGGTCGGTCAAATAGGGTCTATACCAACAACGATCGCATTCTCGCAAATCAGGACGGACTTCCTAAGCCGAGTTGGTCTTAGAACCTGCCGTAAAACCCATGCGAGTTCCGCGATCGAAGTCTTTAGCGCATCCAAGTGGGAATGCACCGTGGTATAGTGGGACGTCGGTCACAAGTAACCGGCCTGGGATAGAACGGGGTTATGCATGAATCATTGAACTAAAACGTGTACATTACTAATCGAACGATTTCTTTTCGAGTCTCACCCTGAGGATGCCGATGGTAAGTGACACATCAGTTAATCCCCAGCGGAGTCGCCAAATTGTGGACATGACATAGGTCCACCCCAACGCGGCGAAGCGCGGGTTTTGGGGAGGCGATAGAATTTCCATATGAGATGGATCGAATAGAATTTTAAATCGAAGTAGGAGTCGCCACCGAATTTTATGGTTATTCGGAACCATTCGAACCCACTCTATGTCGTAGTGGGCCATACTTAAAGCCTGGCCCATTTCCGATGTCAGAGTTTATTGGGTTCGTCCCTTTGCAATTCGATACCGATGCCGACTGGAGCGGTTAATCGTATATTGAATGACTCTCGTTGCCAATGGTTTCGGACATCCGGAAACCTCGGTTCTGAGTAAGGGGTGAGGGTACGTGTTGGGAAGTTCAGCGAGAACACCCAACCCCGCCCGCACTTAGCGGCCTTTACTAAGATATCGTTCGGTTTTGTGTACACGCGTTAGTTCGACGATGAAATGATATGCAGAGATTATTTTCCTAAGACATGTGAGGAAAAAATGAATGGGTTGCTAAGTCGTTTAATGCATGTTAAACTAATAACGTCAAAGTTATTTTAGCATGTGAGTTCGTTTTAGTCTAATAAAACGATAAAAAGAATATGAGAGAATAATTTGCTACAAACACGAGAAAACGGGTTAGTAACGATGAATAGAAAATAAATATATGAAATCGAGAAAATAAGTGAAATCTGAAAAATATTGTTTAAAACGTTGTTTTGTATAAAAAACGAAGTTCGAAAAATAAATAAAAAAACGAAAGGCGCACGTGGGCAGTCTGCCGCGCGACTCGCCCGGGACTCAGGCGGGTCGCATGGCGGCCTGATTTCGACGACGGTTTTCGGAAATTTTTTGATTAAATCGCGTACGAATATCGCATGATTCGTACTCGACTTAATATTCTCGATATTCGTTATATTCGATAGTTGATTATCAAATATTTGGAAAAGATATAAATTTAGAAATCGTTTCGTAAAATAATAAAAATAAAACGAACGAAAAACTAAAAAATGACCGGTTTACAGACTCGTGTGCGAGTCGCCTGGACCAGGCGCGACTCACGTACGGGTCTGTCCACTTTTATTTTTTTTGTTCGAAAATCGTTGATTTTATAAATCGCGTACAAATATGGATTAATTTGTACTCGGTTTATATTTTCGATATTCGTCGTATTCTATATTCGATTATGAAATCGATATCGAACAGTCGGAAAGGTTTTGAAAAAAAGTTTGTTTCGAACGAAAGGTTTTAAAAAAAGGATTTTGAACGAGAAGTTGTAAAAAAGGGTTTTGAATAAAATAAAAAAATGTAACGATGTCGTCGAAAACTTAATATAATTCTTTTTGATACAATATTCGATTATATAGAATCGATATCATATTTTAAGAATATTCGATAAAAAATAGTTTTTAGTAATATCGATATTAGAAAAGAAAATTAAAAAAACCAACGAAAGACCCCTAAAAAAACGTGAAGAAGGGAAGAGAAAAGAGAAGAGTCGGGTTTGATTTACACCCTCAACCTACATGCTTTGTTTTCTCGGGATAAGGCTCGTCGGGAAGTGGCTTAGACTTGGGAGCGTCGAGATGATGAGGATGAGTTAAGGTGTATCGGCTTGGGTGGTTTGGGACGTCGGGTTTGGCCGGTTTCGTCGAGGTGGCAAGGCTTCGAAAGTGTCGGGATTTGCTAACTATCGAGGATGTATGTAAACGGTGTTATAAGGCTGTTTTTTCGGTGTGATGGGTGTGTAAAAACCGTGTGTATTGGCTGGAAAATCGTTGTAATTGATGTTCGTTTTGTGTTGGACGGGAGGTCCTATTTATAGGGAGTTTCCGACCTTGGTTTAGGAGAGTTTGAATACCGCTTAGGATAGGAAACGTAGGAATTTGAGGGAAATAAGAATTCCGCTTTCTTGTGAAGGAAGAAAGGGAAACACGGCAGATTTGGGCTGTTTTGGCCGAGTGTTTTACACTCGGTCGGGTGTCTGAGTCGGTTCTCGGATAGGATTCCTACTCGAGATCGAATTCTACCTTTAACGGAATTGTTTATTACTTTGTATGGCTGATTTTTGTGGAGTTGGGGTCCGAATTGGACACGTGAGTTATCACGGTCGGTCCGCAAGTCTCGGGAAATATCTTTGACCGGGTTTTGACTCGGTCGCTAAAAGACGGTTTTACCCCTGGTGACGGTTTCGACCCAAATTAGTGTTATTTGACTCGAAACGACCCACTGGGCCTGGATTTGAGGTTGGTTTTATGAAATTTGTACTCCTTAAAAGTCTAAACCAAATGTCCATGATTACAAGCCCATATCCGAGTCCGTCAAAGCACGTTTACGTCCAATCATCATCGGGTGTTTGGCGGGAACTACTATAAACACCTAGTGGTCAAAATGTGGGTGTCTACAATGACCCTAATAATATCGAAACTAATAATATAATTAAGGTAAGTTTATTACTTACCAAACTCTAGTAATAAAATAAAGTAAAATAAAAATAAAAATAATAATTAATAAGTTGTCATGGAACCTAAAGCATCTTAAGTTACATCAAAAAAGTAATTATAAATCAAACAAAAACCCTACTTTGACTGCCGCGATCAGGCGATCATCTCGGCGTCACCAACAGCGGTCCTCATGAGGAAGAAAAACAAGTTTGCTCGTAGGCCTATTGTTACTAAGAAGGATGGACATCAACGGTTTGATTCGGAGGACGATAGTAGTTCGGACAGAGACACGATTGTCGAAAACACACCCATGCATACGTTACTTAAAACGCCGATCATCAATACGGAGGAAGTGGTAGACAAAGACTTGGATGACATCATTGGAACCCTTAATGTGGAGACGGAGGAGGGAGAAATTATTCCGACGCAGAAGGAGGGAGAGTGGGAAACAGTAGGGTGGAAAGGAACAGGAGAGGAGGAAGAATTGATCCAAATTTCCAAAGAAGAAGTCGCTGATGAACTCGAGTATTGGAGGCCATCAGTTTATTGCTTTGTTTTGGGTGCAAATCCTCCTTGGACTGTCATTGAAGGGTTTGTACGCCGGGTGTGGAAGAACTTTGGAGTTGACAAGATATCGTTCCTTCGCAACGGCATCTTCATTGTTCGGTTCAACTCTATGGCCATGAAAGAAGTTGTTCTTAATCTGGGACATACTATGTTTGACAACAAGCCCCTAATTGTCAAAGATTGGAACCCGAATGAAGAGATTACTAAAGAAGGTATTCATACTGTTCCTGTGTGGATTCAACTTACTGATTTGCTACTTAAATTTTGGGGTAAGGCTCTCCCTAGGTTGGCAGGCCTTGTGGGGAAGTTCATTAAAATAGATGGTGCTATTGTTACCAAAACCAGGCTGGGCTTTGTGAGGGCTATGGTGGAAGTTACTTTAGGGCAAGAATTGAAGGAGAAAATCAAGTTTAAAGATGAGGATGGCGAAATGGTCGAGGTGCAAGTTGTATTTGAGTGGAAACCTGTACAATGCACTAAATGTCGAGGGTATGGCCATGATCAAAACCAATGCAAGAAGGAGGAAAGTAGACCTGTGGCAAAAAGACTCGGAATTGAGACTGGGCATAAAGCGGGAAGGAATGTAGCAAGAGTTGATCATAAGAGCACTCCAACCAAAGTTATAGGTCCTTCGAGTATACTAGTCTGTGCTACTCCGGGACAGCTTAACAGCCCGTCAAAAGAGGTTAGAGTGCGTAAGGATGTTTCATTCATGCAGCTATTGACTGGAGGAGGTACCAGTAAACAGGAGTCAACGGAAGTTGAGAAGGTAGGAGGGAGGGGAGGAGTTAATAATTCGAATTCAAATGTTTAAGTCGCATAAGTTAGGATTTTGGAACGTACGGGGCATGAATAATAAGAATAAGCAACGTACTATAAGTGAATTTCTTAGAAAGCAAGAAGTAGAGGTGTTTGGCCTTCTAGAAACTAAAATAAAACCTAGTAGTATTGGTAATGTGACACCAAGCATAATGGATCATTGGTCTATATGTACCAAATCTAATTGTGCGGAGGGTGGCAGAATATGGGCATTGTGGAATCCTATTCGGGTCCTTGTACAGGTGTTAGATGTGACTGAACAATCCATTCATTTGAAGGTTGATGTAGATAACAAAATCTTTCATGTTACGATGGTGTACGCGTATAATTCGGTGGAAAGAAGAGAGGGTCTTTGGCAGAGACTTCGAAGTTATGGAAGCGAGATTTCAGGAGCGTGGGTGGTAGCGGGTGACTTCAATACTGTTTTGAGTGCTACAGAAAGGCTGGGGGAATTGTTCTTAGGCTGAAATGCGCCCTTTTATAGAGTGCATTGACGATTGTCAATTGGAGGACAGTCCATCTGCAGGGGCCTGGTTCACATAAAGTAATAAGCAAAGAGTTGAGAGCCTGGTGTTTAGCGGCTGGATAGGTGCCTAGTAAACAGACAGTGGGTTGAGGAGTATCCGGATGGATATGCGCATTTCCTCCTTGAAGGTATGTTCGATCACTGCCCGTGTATCATTCACACTAACAGGAAGGTGGCGGTGAAGAAGAGATCATTTAAATACATGAACATGTGGAGTTCTAATCCCCAATTCTTGCCTATTGTACGTAGTGTGTGGGAGTTGAATATTAGGGGAACTAGAATGTATCAACTTGTGCATAAGTTAAAAGGCCTGAAATCGAAGCTCAAAAGATTGAATGCGGATGAATTTGGGGACATTGAAGCAAGGTTTAAGCAGGCCGAGTTGAAATTAGTTGAGATCCAAGTTGTTGTTCAAAATGACATCTTGAATGATACGTTGAAAGAACAAGAGCGGGAGCAAAGACGTGCTGTTGGAGTGCTACAGCAGGCATATCACGATTTCTTGCAGCAGAAGGCGAAGATCAATTGGGCCTTAGCTGGTGATATGAACTCGGCTTTGTTTCACTCGGCCATCAGGAAAAGGAGAGCCAACAACAGAGTTTTGGCGATCAAAAATGGGAGAGGGAAAGAATGCAATTCTACTGCGGATATTCATCTTGCATTCTTAGAATTCTATTCCTCCTTTCTTGGCGAGTCGCTACCTACTGAGATCGTTCAAGATTCTTTGGTACAGAGAGGAAAAGTGTGCAATCAAGCTCATTGTGACATGCTGCTCAAGCCGGTTACTTCCCAAGAAATTAAAGAAATATTGTTTAGCATTCCTAATGATAAGGCTCCGGGTCCTGACGGTTTCTCGAGTCAATTCTTCAAAGATTCGTTGGACATTGTTGGGGAGCATGTTGTATTGGCAATAAAAGACTTCTTTGTATCTGGAAAATTTCTTAAGCAATTGAATGCGACGACAGTAACCCTCATTCCTAAGGTTGAAAAGCCTTCGTCTGTATCTCAGTTCCATCCCATTGTGTGCTATAATGTCATATACAAGTGCATATCTAAACTCTTGTGTAAGCGGCTGAGTCTTGTGCTTCCGGATATAATTAGTCCCACTCAAGGGGGAATTATAGAAGGTCGGAATATTATTGAAAATGTACTTATGTGTCAAGATCTTATCCGACTATATGAGAGAAAGACGGTCTCGCCTCGATGTTTGATGAAGATTGACATACAAAAAGCCTATGATAGTGTGGAATGGAGTTTTGTGGAACAAATGTTGGATGCACTAAATTTTCCAACCCAATTTACGGCTTTGGTGATGGAATGTATCAGGACGGTTAGCTTTATGTTGAGTGTTAATGGGGATAATTTTGGTTTCTTCAAGGGTAAGCGAGGATTGCGTCAAGGTGATCCTATCTCCCCCCTCTTGTTTACTATTTTTATGGAATACTTGTCAAGATTGCTTGAGTTTTCGACGACGACGCATAGATTTCGTTTTCATCCCAAGTGTGCAGTGATGAAACTATCTCACCTCATGTTTGCGAACGATCTATTACTTTTCTGTAAGGGTGAGCAGGATTCGATCAATATTTTGATGCGGGCATTTGCGACATTCACAAAAACGTTAGGACTAACCATGAGCATTGGAAAGTCACATCTATTTTGTGCTGGAATAACGGTTGCGCAGCAGAAAGCAGCATTGTTGTCCACGGGCTGTGCTAAGGGGACCTTTCCTTTCCGGTACTTAGGCATTCCAATCCAAACCTCAAAGTTGTCCAAAAGCGATTGTGCTAAGTTAGTGGAGCGGATTGTTGGACGTATTCATAGTATTAGGGCTAAGAAATTATCTTGTGCGGGACGATTGACGTTGATTCAATCGGTTTTGTCTCAGATACATGTTTATTGGGCCATGGTTTTTATTTTGCCTAAGTGTGTGATTGCTCGTATTTACGGCATATGTCGAAACTTCCTCTGGGAAGGTAAGGACACTTATCAAAGAATACCTTTAGTTGCTTGGGAGAAGGTTTGTTGTCCCAAGAAAGAGGGCGGTTTGGGTTTGCGTCAGTTGGTGCCATGGAACATGGCTGCAGTCGGTAAATTAGTTTATTGGCTGTATGAACACAAGGAGAGATTGTGGGTTAAATGGGTGCATAAGTTTTATTTGAAGGGGCAGGATTAGAATGATTATATACCAGGTACATCGGTTTCTTGGGGTTGGAGGAAGATATGTGAAGTTAAGGAGATTCTCAAATCTCAATTCCAGACGGGACAATGGAAGGGTGGATCTAGACAGTACTCCATTGCTGAGGGGTATGAGATTATGCGAACGAAATATCCGAAGGTGAACTGGGCTCGAATGGTGTGGTGTAATAAGACTCTACCTAAGCATCAATTTGCTATTTGGTTGGCGTGTAGGGGGGGCTCTGAACAGCAGGGTGAAACTATTTCGACTTTTGCTTGTTACAACGGATTCATGTTGTGTGTGTGAAGCGGAATCAAAGACTATGGATCATCTATTCTGCAACTGTGATTATAGTAAAAGGCTACTGCTGCTTTTGCAGGAATGGGTTGGCTTTTCATTACCTATCACGCTGCAAGGTTGCTGCTTAATTCATGAAATAGGAATTAAGAAGGAAGTGGCATGGGCAGTATGTGCTGCTGCTGTGCATATTGTGTGGAGGCAAAGGAATCAGGTCTGGTTAGAAGGACAATTAGTGAGACCTTCGACATTGTTTCTTCGATTTAAGTCGGATATTTGTATTAGAATTTATGAATGGATTAAGGGTCGAGTATCACAATGTGATAGGAGATGGCTTATGAGTCTTTTATAGGTCGACTCCGACTCACCATGTACATTTTTTTGCCCGATTGATTTAATACTACTTACAATTTACCAAAAAAAAAACTTAAGTTCCGTCTTCAATTCTCGAGCTGCGTGAGACTGTCGGTTCACTTGGGCTTGTTCTTCTAGATCTTTGTATCGGACCTTCTAAGGCTTCGCGTCTCCTTTCATTCTCGTTCCAGATCAACTAAAGAATCATGTCGTGCTCTAAAATCCTCAAATTAGTTTATATGATAACCAAACGAACATTACAGACATATGACACAATAACACCAATTTAGTCAACCAAATTACACCTAACTCATCGTTATAATCATAACTAAATATGACCTATCAGTGATGAAATTATGTATCACAAATAAGAGTATCATTCGTTTTTAGATATTAACAAAAAAAATTGTAATCTTATAAAAGCTCTAAAGGCTACTTATAAATTTAAGTAAAAATTATCTCACATCGAGAAATTATAATAAGGTGATGAAATTCTACTATATTGAAGTAATCTTTCGTCTTTAGATATCAACGAGAAATATTTTGACTACTAAAAAGCATTCTTAAGACTATAAATTCAAGTAGAATTATCCAAAACGGTTAGAGATACACTTGGTGTATGAGGACTCTTGTACACCACCAATCACAATCTCCACTTGGTCTATGTGAAGAATCTTGTTTTTTATTTAATTACTTAGATTCCATCATTAATTAGGCTTAATAAATGATCTTTCATTAATATTAATATTACTTTAATAATTAATAATAGAGTTTATATTTTCAGTATTTATACGGATACTTATTATGTATTTGGTCCATAGTATATTTGTACGGCCAACAGTTACGTACGTCAAGTATAATTGTACACAGTTTCGTATTTTTGGCACATGTACCTATATCTTCGGTATTTGGTTTGTGTTTTGTGTAATTTTTGTTACGATTATTTTTTATACAATGTATTCACTTAAACGTTTTTTAATATAATTTAAATTTAAGTATTTTAATGTACTTTTTTTTTGTGCGAAATGCACATTTGTTATTAAGATGTACATTATTAATTAAACAATATAATATTACTTTCTTAAATTTGTTTATTTGTACGTTAGCCTAAATGATGTATTATTAATGTTGTATGATTATTATTTACTGAGATTAATCGTTGTATCGTACGTCTAAACAAAATCGTTTTACTTATATTTAGAGTGCAATATGATACTTCATTAGTGTGTGTGTACACACACGTAATTTATTCGAGTTACGTCCGTGTGTATGCATCTTTTACTATGATAACTATGATTAATTGTTACACGTATGTACGATATTACTAACTTATTATGATTTTTTTTTGTGATGTATATTAACATTTAATATGTAAGATAATAATTTTAGTATTATTTATGTATATACATATGTTATATCTTATTTTTGATAGTAATTGTTATATTCATACTCGAGCTTGTATGATACTCTTATTACTACCCTATCATTTTATTGACATGAAGAGTTGAGTACTTTACTTCATTCGTATATGTATGCTTAAGCTTAGTCGATATGACATACTGAGATACCGCATGATATATAATTTTCATATTAATTTGTAGTAGTACGATTATTTACTTTTATTATTTGTTCAATGGTATTGATGGGCCGTATTTAGTCGTATTTATTACGACGGTTTTGGTATATTTTGTGAGCTAAATCAGTTGTCTTGTATCGCATTTGTGTCAGTTTGGTATGAATGTAATATAGGCTATTTTGAGGATGTTAATCATTGGACCGTCGATTTGGGCTAAGAGCGAATGAAACATGAAGGAAGAGGAAGGCGACTTGAAGACCTGGAACGATAGAATCGAAGGATCGCGAGAAGCAGCTACAGTCGGTCAGGCGAGTCGCATAGACATCACGCGAGTCGCGCGGTCAGGCGAGTCGCATGGAGGCCTGAAACTTCGCACGCATTCCGTCTTATTCTGTGATACTTTATTACGTTTTTAAGACTTTGGTCTTGTTTAGGAAACTTTATTACTAGTTTTTATTATTAGTATTACTAGTTTCACTAGGATATTTTATTATTTTATTATTATTAGGAAACTATTATTAGGTTAAGCTTAGTTGGAGATTATTATTATTCACATCATTCATCACATCTACTAGTTGAACGTTATAAGAGAAGAAAATGGAGAACTTTTGAAGAACCTTAATTTTCCTCCTCGAAGTATGTGTAACTAATCTTCTCTACTTAGATTCAAGCCTTTGAAACGCTCAAGAGACGTTTGTGAGTTTGAATGTTTTGATTATTAACCTTAATTATTATGAATTACTTTGTTATTAATTTCATGAATGTTGTTGTTGATTGCTAGGTGTACACAACTAGTATTTAATTGCATCGTTCTATCGTTAGTATCGTTAATTGAGTAGGATTTACTGATTAAATTTACATTAGTAACCACTAGGAATTAATATTGAACGGGATACGTTAAGATTAGTACTTAGAAGCAATTCATATAAATATCTAAGGCGCGACTGGATTGTACGTGCTATTTATTCTCTATCGAATTCTCATATCTATATTGCTTCCGTCTAACTGAACCTAGAACTGGATTGTTTAGGTTGTTTTACGGTTAGGGTTAATTAAGAACGGGATTCGTTTTAGTTAACTATTCTTAAGAGAATTGGAATTTCATATTCACGATAGAGTGGTCAAGGTTATTAATTGAAACCGTCTTACGATGATCGATCGCTATTGAGTGTGGATTTGTGCTTGTGTCTAAGTTCTTTTTCATCATTTGATACCTCAAGTTATTGTATTATTTATTTTAGTTTGTTAGATAATCAATCATACAAAACCCCCCCTTTGGTTACTATGGTCTTTAATTACGTTAGAGGTTGATTTCTACACTTTAGTTAGCATAATTAGATTAATCTGATTCCTTTGGGTTCGACCCTTATTTCTACTTTACTACGTTTTTAGTATTTAGATTTAAGTGCTTATAAATTGTAATTTGAGGCATACGACTTTAGCCTGTCAGGTATTAATAATCTTGTTTGTCGGTATAATCATGTTTAGTCAATCGACATTTAATAGATAGTCGATAGTTCAATGTCATTAGTCGATCGATGAAATAATTTGTCATTCGATCGAACAACGCCTTTAGTCGATCTACAGTAATTGTGTATATGTTAGTTTATTATGCGTTTTCGTCATTTGGTTGTAGATTTGTTGTAAACTGTCAACTTAACTGATTATTCAGTTGGTCGTTCGTTAACATTTTATGTATCGACTTTTGTTTGATAATATTGAAGATGTACTTTTGTCATTATTATATTTCATCTTATTTTATTTTTGCATACGTCCCAAATTAATTTTAATAAAACAATATTCATATAAGATAAAGCAGTAATTTGAAATGTAATTAGAGGGTGCGAACCAACAAAACAAAAATAAAACCCAATGTTACACTTAACAAGACTCAAACTCACACCCACCCACACCCTTCTCATCATCTAGTTACTTAGATAGAGCTTGCTACCACCAGTTTCATATATTTATGTTGCTTTTTTACTTACACAATTTAATTTTACTTTTTATGAATGATTACTAAATAATCAATGTGGAATGTCAACTTAAGAATTTACAAAATTAACAAATGTAAAAAAATATAAATTAAAAAATTTAAGAAAATTAAAATTAAAGAACAAATACTTTTAACCCGTATACATCCGGAATACACCTAATATAGTTATACTACTAAAAAAATACCTTCCGAAAATATTGTTTTTAAAACATCTTATATTTTGTTTTCTATAAAAAAATAAAAATAAAAATAAAGTGCAAACAAAGTTTACAAAACGTAATAGAGTATAAATAAAAATGTATAAATAAAGTATAAATAACGTATAAATACACTACAAATATGTATTGGGGTATACATACACAAAAATTATAAATAAATTAATATATTAAGACTGTATAAATACGTAACTATAACATACATATAAAATACAGTGTAATAATATGTAACAAAACATATTGGGGTATAAAATACGTCACTATAACACTAACGTATAGATATATTTAGAATGCAACACCGTATAAAAGTACATATATAATATGGGATACAAAAATACACGTATAAAAATATGAAGTATTAAATTTGAAGTTAATAAAAAAAACAAAAATAGAGGTAATTAGGTGAGAGTTAAGTTGGAAGGTGAATTAATGAGGAATCTTGCAAAAGTTAGATTTCTTTGAGTGGACAAGTGGCATGTCTACATTGACGGTGTACAAACTCCTCATACAATGAGTGTATCTCTATCGCCTGCCAGAATTATCCCAAATCAAAAAATTATAAGTTGATTAAATTTTATTATTCCTATATATATAATTAATAGTAATCATTGGTATCTGAAATCTTTTGAGTCCTAAAAGAGATTTTAAGACTATAAATTAAAAGTAGAATTATCCCACATCGAAAAATTATGACGAGTGATGAAATTGTACATCATCAATAAGAGAACTTTTTCGTTTTTAGATGTCAATTTTTTTTGAATCTTATAATAGCTTTTAAAATTGAAATAAAAATTATCTCACATCGAAAAATTATACTTGAAAAATTTCAGTTTGAGATATATTTCTATTATAAAAGGTGAGGAAAAGTATAATAAGAGTTCTAAAAGTAGTTCTTAAAATTATAAATATAAGTTGAATTATCACAAATCGAAAAATTATGATGACTTATGAAATTCTATACTATATCATAAATAAAAGAAATCATTCATTTTAGATATTAACGTACAAGATTGAGTCATATAACAATTCTTAAGTCTTAATGCTATAAATTGAAGTCAAATTATCTCAAATCAAGAAATTAATAAGATGATGAAATTCTATTATATAAATAAAAGGAATTATCTGTCAACCAGAAATCTTTTGAGTCATAAAAGGAGTTCAAGTAAAATTATCTCACATCGAAAAATTATGATGGTGATGAAATTCTATATCATAAATAAAAGAAATCATTCATCCTTAGATATTACGAGTATTATATCAATCAAAAAAATTCTGGGAATAACAACACGTACATCATCGGTACAAGATACTCGAAAAATCTTCTTAATTTGTTTTTCAATGTAATTAATTATGACATTTTTTTATCAACATACATCACTAACAAGCAGTTCGTGTGTCGCTATATTTGACTATAATTTATTACTAATAGCAAGATTCAAGAGTTATTTTTTTTAAGAAAGTGAGGCAACGTAAGAGATTTATATTTGACAAATTATAGAAATTTTCTCAAAGTGTTGCATAATCTTACGTGTATTTTATTTAATCATATGACCAATATTTTGATTTCCTTTAGATCAATTATTTATACATTTATTGTGTAAGAAATAAACACGTCTATTTATACTATCATGAAATTTAATTACTCATATCACTATATACACGCTACGTACAATATATTTTGAATTTTCTATGTCAAATTGGGTCTCTTACTTTAAAATTATACGTAAATATTATTTGTCATTTTATTTATTAGTTATTACATTTATAATACTCCAATAATAATCTGTAGATAATATTGTTGAATGCAAAACTTATAGACTAACAAGTACATACAGAGTATTCCATATAAATATAAATAAATATTGGTACGAATGTGTAGTTGGAGATGTACTTGTGTGCGAGTTAATTTAATTAGTCTTTCTAACTCTAATGTACGCCTAGAATTTAATTTGACATTTACCGTAAATATTACCTACTACAAACACATTCACGTATGTGAATAGTATTCGTTTACTATTAATCTATTATGCATACTAACTTGATGTCATTATTGACGTCACTAAAAATCGGCTTGTATAATATAAAATGGAAACATCTCCTTGGGATGGAGGGAGTACAAAATTTAGCAACTTAAGTGGAAGCGAAGAAAAAGAATTCAACAGCCTACTCGTGAAAAGAGTTAATTGCCCAACGACATGGCTTTCTAGTAGTGGCGGACCTAGAATTTTTTACCTAGGGGGCACAAAAAAAATTCCGACATTTTTTAAGTTTATAATTACTCCACATTTTACGCTATTATTTTCTCTATAAATTAATCCATATTTTACGCTATTATTTTCTTTATAATACTTGAAAATTTTGAAAAATAGTTTAAATATAATACAAATCTTCCAATGATATGTAACATGAAGTAGAAGGTGGTAAAGTTTGTTGCAATGACAATATTTCATGCAAGTGGCTTGGGTTCAAATTTCTCTATCTACACATTATCGAGGCCCTAACCTATTGATCACAAGCCAAACGACCAAACCAATTCATCAACACCCATCAAACTGATATTTTAAATGGTTTAAATCTATTTGTTTCAAAAATTGTCGGGGGGACCCAGGACCCCCCGGGCCCCCCTAGGTCCGCCCCTGCTTTCTAGTTCGATAAGGGCAGGTTGTTTAGAGATGAATTCCATAATTCATTTCCCATCAGTAACAACTACGATGAAAAAGGGAATGCTAGTTTGGGTCCAAATGGGAAGTCGAAGAGACTGTTATGGTAAAAATATACTCCGTACTCAGTATTTAAGGTGTGGGTTAGAGTTAGAGTGATCCGGTTACGGGCAATTAATTCGATAAAGTATGATGTTATATGAATATTATATATAATATAATCAGAGATGACAAAAAAGCAAAGGATACGGAAGCCTAATTCGGAAAAACCGCGGGGTTGGAATCCCACCAAGTTTCTAGTGTAATGGAGATTTAGGTACAAGTGATAGAACAACAAGGGCATTTTTCTTACTGGATTGAATGTGATGATCTTCCAATCCTAGGCTTCTTCATTCTTGATTGTCATTTGGCCACTAGTACGTTACAAACCAAAGTACGAGTCGCCCTTATCTCCTTGAACTTTTCTTTTTCTCATTGCATATTGATATGGGTCATCTAGACTTCTGGTGGCACATCTTTCCCGGTCAAAATATCGGGTACATATATAATCTGCACAAATTATCCTTAATTCATTATAACATGAAACTTGCTTGTACAGTTGTACCTACCAACAAATCTTGGATCGCCAAATAAGTTTTTTTTTTTTTTTTTTTAACTTCATATGTTAAAAAAAACAAAAGAATAAGAGCACACCTTCATGAAAAAGCTTACGGATATCATCTCGTGAGCGACCTGTCATCGACAACCATTTATGTAAAGAATTTTTAGTACTAGTTCTCGATTTCCTCATCATTAGAGCGTGGTTAGGGTTTCTAAGGTATAAAATCAAGTTATCGGGCCTCAAATCCTTGACCATCACCCTAGCTTTTTAGCATAGATGACAACACAAGACTCATCTACATCGATTAAAAAACAAATCATTTACTATCCACTAGCATTGCGATTTTGTGGTTTAATCTATTCATGTGAGTGATACTTCACCCGTCATAGGTTTGTAATGAATATATCCATCATAAGGGAGTGTTACTAGTCAAATTTAATATGGTATCAATGGATGACCCCAAGGTCTCAAGCTAGTTTGATTCCTGGAGTGTTTTTCAAATTATAGGGCATTTGGGCCTCACCCAGGTTAATGGTTCTTCGACAGATGAGTCTCCTTGTCCACTAAGCACAGGTAAAAAAATGCATTTCAAAAATGACATGGGTTTGCTCGGTTCCAACTTCCAACCAGTGTCAAACCCGCTAGCTAGTTCACTTGTCTGTGGGCCCTACTCGAATCAATTCAAGTTTGCATTTGTCACTTCCTCACTATATACAGTATCTAATATGGAGTAGATTAAATAAGGTGGAAGTACCTTTTGCAATTCCTGTCAAATTAGAGCCAAAATACAGCTTTTTACGAGGAAGTCCCTCAAGTGTTCCGAGAGGGATGTCGAGTGGCATTTGGCTGGTCTGCCAATCAGCAAAAACCTGAAATAAAATAAAATAAAGTTAAATGAAGAGCAAATAATTCGAAGTATATCTCCGTCCTAGCTAGAAGTTGTATTAATGAGTTCAAGTGATTAACCTCATTCGGCTGAAAATGAGTCGCATTCAGTGGAAAGTTCCCTTTCAACGCTGTTCTGTATGGGATCTGTTGTTACAGGAGGCATAATAATGTTGTGAAGCAGTGATATATACTTTATACTTATTAAACTAGCTATTTCTTCGGAGTAGGAGTAGGAGTACTCGTGTGCTACCAGATATCTTACCATGATTGTTCCAGAAACTGCTCGAGGTCCTCCTACACAATTTGTGCAAGACTCCTCATTGCCCGAGGTCTGTTCAGGTTTCACGGCATCTGAAACAAAGGTAAATAGAATCTAATCTTATTTACATTATGAAATTATATATATTATGTAGTCTTAACAATTACACTCCGTATTACCTTTCTCCCAAGTGACAAGAAGATATGGAGATGGATCATCCATGTCTCTATCAGCAAACTGTACCATTTAAATCAATCACAAATTTTTTAATCACAAACGTAAAACCAAAGATTATGTAGGTTAGGATAACACTCACTGTTTTCAGAAGAGGATGGCGGTCCGGAAGTTCATAGCTGCACCGCAAATCCAATTAGTCACACAGATTGAATTGGAATTGGCCTCTATTATTTGTATAAACTAAACTTGCTAATAAAAACATGTCTAAACAACTTATGATTATCCATGGTATTATAACACGCCTTGAGCTATGTCTAAGGTTTTATTAGAAGACCTCTCATTTTCTCAATCAGAACCATAAGATGATGGCGGAAGCCAAATTAAAATTAATATTCTTTAAGATGCCCCTCGCGAGGAGACTCGTAAACATTGGCGGGTGGATAATGCTTTACACGCAGGCTAATAGACTGGTAAGCATTGTGTGAGGAAGGGGTTACCTTGATCATACCATATTATGCCTAATTAATATTAATATTCCTCTAATGGTTTTAAAGGCCACCCGACCTATGTAAGTGATATAAAACTATTAATGAGGGGATAATAACAACACGATAATTGTTAAGAACATTAATTGTGAATTAGGAATCGTAAACTCACATGCAGTACTCTGTCCTTGTTTTACTTGCGTCTAGCTGTTTCGCAGAAGTATTTTTTTTGTTTTTAATGCTTTGGTATCTCGGCAATGCAACTTTTACCAGAGTCATAGGATCCTCAATAGAGTCATCATCAGGGAGAGTGTATGTGGCAGTCTCCTTCAGCATGCACTTCTTGTTTTTGCTTTTCAGTATTGACATTCCTCGTTTAGCTTTTGCCACGGTAGTTATTCGAGAATTTCCCATGTCTTCTATATCCTTTTCTTGTAAGCAAGGCGAAGGGCTGTTCATAAAAGTAGAAGATGTTTTCTCACAAATATTTCCTAGCTACATCATCTTTTTTGCTAACATATACACACATATATATATATATATATTCCTTAATTTATTTCAGAGTTGTACTCGTGCGAGCGAGCGAGCATCGCAGTGGCGCATACATTACCTGTCAGCTTGATTAGAATAATATCTACACTCCGACTTTAGAGGACATTCAGCACAATTAGGTTTCTGTTTTGTGCAGAAAACCTGCAAATAGCAAATCGATCACTACGATCTCAATATGATGAGCAAGTAGTCTATTGTAAACTTAAATTCCTCCAAGCATAGGTTTGCTCCAAATACCTTCCCAAAAGTAATCATTTGATAGTGAAGTTGGTACCTAAAAGATAATGATAGATGCATCGGTTGTGAGTTGTTTGTGTGAAACTGCGTATATATAAAGAAAGACGACAGAGATTAACTCTAAAACAAACATACAGGGTGTCTTTATCAAGTTTGGACAATCGTGGCCAAAGGTACCCGTGTATGAGATCATGTAACTTGGAATTCCTGCATGTAAAATATATATACACTATTTTAGACTACTCTTGTCAATATGATCATCAAAGGTCTTTCAATATAATGCAAGTATGCATGAATACAAAATGCTTACTGTGTCAAGAGACTCATCTGAATGTCGTCACTGATTGAAGGAACCGGAACCCAGCCTAGACGCACAGCTACCCGAGCAACATTAACATCAACCTTATATATACAAGATCGGTTACAAGGGATGACAATAATGTTAGTTTTATATTCAAGTCTCATTATAAGATTAATTTCCATTGAGACCAATTTACTATATTGGGAAATACTAATTGAGGCATATTATTTCTGAGATCCTTACAGGAAAAGCAGGTTGTCTAAGTGTTAAGAGACGGACACACTCTGTACTCTTCAGCCCAATTCCGTATATACTGAGAAGAAACTCCCTACAAGCGTGAATGATGAATGGAATCATAGAAACTCAAACCACATAAATATAAATATTAAGAAAAATGCAATTTATTATGCATAACATCTTCTGTGCTTGTGCTTACTTGGCGTCTTGAGGGTGAGCGTTTCTCAGCCATTCAAGATCCAAATTTCCGTAATCCAATACAAGCCGGTTCAATAAAGCCTGTGACAAAATTGCCCATCTTTATATCAGAAAATTAAAATCATGTATACTCGACTCCATATATGCAATCCTGGCCTTTTCAATCTGACAGGTAAATAAAAGGATTATCATCAAGAGACTATCTAGTCCATGCATACTTTAATGCGAGTAGCAAGCTTTTGGTTCATCCCTCGTAATAAAATGGCATCAGCAACATCGTCAACATTTGATCGCATAACAGCATGCCAGTCAACAGAGTTAACAGTCGATTCTCCGTCCCCAATACAATCTTCCCTCAGCTTTTTCCAATCAGGTTTAGCCTTTTCTTTAGGAATTTTACGTTTCTTTGATTTTCTCTCATTCATCTCTTCGGAAGGCATCCGGCTGCTGTTTTTTCCAAATTCGGGAACATTAGAGCAAGCGCCTGATATATGATCCATGCTGTACAAATCACAAGCGGGATCTTGTGGAAAGATCATACTAAGCGACATGAAGGCAGAACTGCATCAAGATGTTACCAAGTTAGATTCTTCTATACATATACATATATATACTGCAATTTTTTTCCTGTTTGGGTGTACCGGAGTAAAATCTCAAAGATAGAAGAATCCTACCTAGAAGTATCGTCACGGACTCTCTGAGTCAAGAGGGCGCCAATAAGGGAATCTAAAACTGATCCTTTCCACGGCAGGTATGCTCTTGGACCTGCATATATAGTATATGAAATCAAATGTGTGTATATATATTTGGTAGATTACATTAATCTGGCTGGCCTGCATGTTAATCAATTGGTTGTGTCTTGTGTGTGAGAAGAGAAAGTAGAACTTCTGAACTTAAGCTTTTGAGCTATGTTACAATGATTTTAAGTGCATTATAAAAACATCATCAAGATTCAAGATGCATCTTATCAGTTACGATCCCCTAATTTATTAAGAGAGATTACATACCTTGAACATCGCCCACTTTAAGAATGAACTGATCTTCCCAACAAGTGTCGTCACGGGGGATATCAGTACCTTTTCTGAGCAATACACTCCACGCTCTCATCGCCTGCCTTTCAACTAATTTTTGAATTCTGCTTTTCTTCTTGGAGGAAACGCCCCGTTGTTTGTCATCCAACAACGAATGACCAACCCCTTGGCCTTGTTCACGCATCAACACATTCACTACCAGGTTGTTCAATGAACGAGTATAATAGTAGGCATTCTCTATCTTGTTCGAAAGCTCAGTTAAGGTATTCTCCCCATCGGGTTCTTCTTTTGTAATGGCATCTGATACTGATATTACATGGTTAATCCCATTATTATTATTATTACCTACTGTCAAAGTAGCTTTCCCTCTCTTTCGTTTTGACGGTGAAGGTGTCCGAGGTCCCACCACCTCATCGCTTTTGTTTACTTGTTTTATTTCATGCACCATCTTATTATTAGCGTGTTCATCCCTATGTTTTTCAGAAACCTTAGGCTGATCATATTGTTTTCCGCTCTTTTCAAGACCTAAAAATAGGCAACTTAGCTGAATGAGCTCTTTGACAGGACAACAATATTACGGCAAAGGTGGCTTAATTACACACGTGAACTATTAATCAGTTAATCAGTGCGTAAATTGATTAAAAATGATGATTACATACCAAGAATCATGAATTTGTTCTCTCTGGGGCGACAGTCGTTTAAGGTATTTTTGAACTCCATCACATTAGGAGCCAGAATATCAGTCTGATTGAACATCAGCAACCTCCTTCGTTTACAGGACAAGGATGCGCCAACATCTAATTGCAGATTATTCCTACTAGTAGGAGTATTATTACAGCTGCTAGCTGACTTTACCTTGGTTTCAAAATGCTGCAGGTTTAACACATTCTCCTCCTCCGACTTCCATTTTGAGGGTGAAAGTGTTGTCTGCAGTCCAAGTCCCACCTCATTGATGCTTTTATTTGCGTTAACAACCATTATCTTACGCTTTCTTTTTCGTGCTATAGAGATATATTTCTTTAAACTAATCGTCCACGCCTGTTCAGTGGAGAGCGTCTCCTCTCCATTCTTCTCTGAACCTAAAATCAAGCATGCATGTTAAATAATCAACTTACACTTAGAAATTAAAATCATAAAAGTATAAAACTACAACACCAACATCCAACACAGATGCCTATTAGATTAGCCGGTGGAGCCCTATAGCTAGTCAGTCACCTGAGGCACTCATCGTGACCTACATTCCTGACATATATGTTAACACCAAAACCGTCCCTATAGATCCTTTTATACATACAAAAGTACGCAAACTCATCGTATAATATACAAACTGTAGACGGAGTCCCCAAAACATACAAAAAATTCGTAATGTAGGTAATTAATTGCATGCATGCATACGTAGTATTTTGGGAGCAAGTAGACGGAGGGGGGCTTTTGATCTGGGTTTTCGCGGGCAACGTCCTAGATGCTGTGGAACTGAATAAAGGGCACATAGTATCATCCGCTCCTCATCATCATGCTCCATAATTCCTCCTCCTGCCTTGATCTTCCACTTTCCAATACTTAGCCTTTGAATTGCCCTTCAGATCAGATCTATCCATGCATGCAAAATTAAAGACGGTATGTAAGATCAGTATGTATGTAGTTCAGCTGAAGATGATTAAATACACATTTGCCTACTCTTCTTGTTCCATCACCTGCCCTAGCTACTCGTTTCCACTGTCCACATTACTTGGACAAAGGTACGATGATACCTTCCCACCTCCATCATTTTTAACCAAAATATGCACATTATTCATAAAATAAAATAGCCAACTCCTTCCGATCCGATCGATGACTAGCTAGCTCCAACGAGTACAGTCCAAGTAACATCATCATCATCATCATCATCATCATTAGATCGATCACTTACAACTTTGGTTAAGTTGGTTCCTTAATTACGTACATGGTATGTACTACTGTGACCAAATTAAAGGTCGCGTGTATTCGAATCCGAATCCAATGGGCATTGATCACGGAGCGCAGCTATACAAAAATGATATCACTCTCTTCGCTCTAGTCATTTGTTTACCTTTGTTTGTCCTGGTAATTTGTTTTACTCCCTCCCCCAACTAAGATCTTTACACTTTCCTTAAAAGGAAACTCTACTAAGATTTTCCACTTCAAAACTTTCCTTATTCATCAATTATACTCTTTCCTATTGGTTACTTTTTGTGATTCGACATCTTGAATCCCACCAAACAATTTACCACCTTTCATTACCCATTTCTTAATCCATGTGCCATTATCGAGTGGTAAGATCATTGTGGTGGAGAGGGAGTACCTTTTTTTGACACAGATTTTGAGTAATCAAATTAGTTATAAAGAGGCATCACATGCATCCCTACTACCTATACAAGCTAAGAGATTTGAAGATAGTGTGCAAGACTAATGAAAACAAA
Organism: Agrostemma githago; assembly: GCA_958450325.1. NCBI lineage: Eukaryota > Viridiplantae > Streptophyta > Magnoliopsida > Caryophyllales > Caryophyllaceae > Agrostemma > Agrostemma githago. The sequence goes on from OY288246.1 coordinate 21,477,700, forward strand.
AACATAGAAAAGGAAAAAAAATTGAGTAGAATTAATAAATAAATAAAAAAAAAGAGTATTAACCACCATGCATGCATGTAGATGATCGAAGATGAGGCTGAGGTCAAAGTATGTACTCCGTGATCCACTGTATATGGTAAGCTGGCGGTGTAGATGGATAAAGTTGGGGATTGCATTGATTATTAAGTAATTAAGTAAGGTAGCCTGGGGGGATTTGGTGGCAACTACATAATACTCTTAATAATAATCAACCATCTGAGGCATTCTCTTTTACAATATTTATTATAATATAATAAGTAAGAACATAAATCCGTAATCCAAACAATGATAAACTATTCATCCCAAAAGGGTTATATCCATTCATAAGCTACGAAGAGTTTTAACCATAGTATTAATCATACTCACTATTACACTTTTACCTCAATCCTCTCCCATCTTCATTGGAGTCTTTCAAGGGTCATTTGGTTGTCCTCTTAGATCATGGAAAGTAGAATTTTCCATTAATTGATAAATTGAGATGCTGTTTGGTTGCCTACTTTTCAGGAATTGCCACTTCCTCCACAATCCATCTGTTAGGAAATAAGTGCCTAGCAATTGTCCTTTTGGACCTTGAATTGATTTGTTGCTGATATCTTTCCTAAAGTTGATCTTCTTGTTTTGGTAACATAAGATTGTTTGGTTTTAGGAAAGATTGAACCGTGTTTCCTAATTAGTTTAGGTAACTAGTTTAGGTGGAATAATACTATATAAAGAGCTGACTAGTTTCTAGGTTAATTAGGACAGAGAGATGATTTGAGAGCACAATATAGAGGGCTGATCTGTGAGGTTTTCTTGAGGGGAAACTCAGTTTGTTCCGAGTCCCTATTATTTGGTGGTTCTATTGATCTCGTCTTCGTTGGAGACCGTTGGAGTTTGTTCGGATCTTGGTTGGCCGCAAGATCGTTTGTCCTTCGTCTCGTCGGTGAGTTCGTCGCAGGTCGACTCAGTCTGGGTAGTCTCTTTCCAGTTTGAGATTACTATCTGGTTGGTAGAATTGGTAGTACTTCTGGCTTTAGCTGTGAGCTATTAAGCACGTGTATTACAGTCTACTGTTGTACTATTATCTCCACAATAGTGAATTTGGTCTCCTTGTCGGTGTGGACGTAGCCAGTGATTTTGCTGGTGAACCACGTAAATCTGTGTGTCAGTTTTACTATTGTTTGCTATTTGTTTTGTTCTTCTCACATAATTAACAAACCGTTGGTAACGGGACGCCTCCGTTACAACAAAATCCATCTTTCCATGGTGAATCAAACGAGCCCTCGGTCTTCAGTGACATGGTTCCGTTCTTTTCTCCGTTACTTTTTAGTAATCATCATGAATCTTTCAGATCAAATATTCCATATATTACTCGTATATCTATTACCCCGTTTTATTAATTGACTCATTTCATTAAAATAATATTTTTCATATATATTTCATGAAATAGGATAATAAATAAAAACGGAGAGAGTGTAATAGTAAGTCATGATTGATGAATATTCAATTGGACTGTATATAATACATCGAGTTTGTTGCTTCGACAAGTGATGTGTTCATGTGTAGGTCGTAAAAGCCGTGCCGTCAGTTATAATGACATACATATCCCAACATTATGAAATTTGTTTATAAATATACTGTATATCAAAACCATATACGTAGTCAATAGTCATAGACTCATGGCTCGAACCCTTAACTCGTGATTCTCAATCCTCAAAAACGTAAGACAAGCACAAGTTCTTTATGTTTTCACACCATAGCTACTTCTCTAGAGCATTAATGTCCTTAATTCATCAGAAACCAGAACCTATGTCGTGCTCGATAACCTCCTCCTGCAGCTGGTGTAGTACGGTTGAGGAAGGGCCTTGTCGCTTCTTCAAACTAGCTATTCTTTTCCGATGTCCTCGCCCTTGTTTATGTTGGCCCCACTCGTGCGCTCCACGAAGAACCCGGTTTCCACATGCCTGAAAAGAATCAAGGGAAAAAATAAGCGGTGGGTGACAACAGTTTGAAAAGGCGATCATGGAACTAACTTTGTAAGTGATTGAAATGGCGATTTTGACCTCGCAGGTGTATCGAGTCCACAGATCCCTTTCAGAGAGTTTTGAGATCACAGCATCATCTGTGTTGTTTGAGCACGGAGTTGAGGTCACGTCAGAAGCAAGAAACGCGTTGATAACCTTTGCAGCCGGTTCAATGACTTGTACGGTCCATGTGTCTTCCGACTTTCCTGATGACATGAGGTTTAATTTGAAATTGTAGAATATAATAATTCCAAGCATGTTTCCAATGATAGTCCTTTCCTTTCTTTCCAAAAAATGAAACAACATAATCTTGAGTACAATTATACAATCATTTTTGTTTTCAAACCGAATGAAAACAAAGTGGCATTTGCAATCATTACAAAAGTGAGACTCGGAAGATATCATCAAAGAAACCTATGGGAGTATGCAGGTTTTGCAATAATTATGTGAACTAGAAGATATGAAGAGATATTAAGAAAGCTTACCACGCAAAGATTCTGTCGAATCTACAAAATGGATGTTCCATTCGAATAATGTCTGCAATCGCTTTATCCTCCTCTTCTATAGAAACAAAACACAATATCAATTAGCTCCTTTGTAATTAAGATGCATTTGTGATAAAACTAAACACGCTTCACGGTTCAGTAGCAAAAACAAAACGTTACTCACTACACTTTTCTATTTTATTCCCATTTCCTTTTCCACGGTCCGCAAGACGGAATTTTTACCATATTTTCTGACATTTACTCCGTATATGTTACTTTATTTTTTTGACAAAAATACTATTGTGAAAGATATTTTAATAATAGGGTTATTTCATAGGAATTTTCCAAACTATTACATCCCCTTCTCAAAATAATACCAATTACTCGTACTTTTATTTTCAAAGTAAACCATACTCTTAAAATAGACTCCCTCAATTTTTCGCCTGTTATTTCAGGTTAACATACAATGACATGTTTCAGGTTATTATTGATGCGTCGCTTATGTGGCCTGACATGGCACTATTACTAATTGTTGACAACCTCACGCTCTACTTCCACCTTCTCGCCTCTTCAAAAACACAGCGTACTTTCACAAACCCCTCCACTACCACCACCACTGTATCCTCCACCAAACCACTGAAAACTGAAACCTAACCATTAACCACCTTCTCAACCGCCAAACATTATTCCTTTTCTCTAGAAGACTGAAACCCAGCTCATTCCCCACCACATCTTGCTAGCCATGTCGACCTCCTCCTACCTCCCCTCACTCAATCCCGCCATGGCAGTCACGAAACCAAATCTCTAACTTAGCACCAGTTGTCATTGTTTCAACCCTCCATCAATCAAACCCACCAAACAACACCAATTAACGCCAATTGCAATTCACCACAAAATTAACCACCCAATTCACCTAACCACCACACTGACCAGTCGACCACCCATTCTCTCTTCCTCTGCCCAGCTTCTGACCAACATCATCTCTGATTCACCTCGCCTCCACGGCGCTCCACCAATCGAACCACCACCAGACAATTCAACTTTGACCCATTTTCACCACGACCACAGTTCACACCTCTGGCCACCATACTCGGCACCTATGTCCAGCTTCTATGTTGTGCCACTTGTGCGTATGCTCCAACAACCACCAATCAGAAAAACTCCACCATTGGCGCGCTTGAGGTTTGGCCAGTTCCGCCTTCAACCAAACTTGCAATCGTCCTTTGTGTTCATATATTCTAATCAACCCCTCCCTTCGTCCAATTAATTGCGCACTCAATAAACAACCCTCACACCCATAATCGACACTTATTATAGACAATTAGGTTTCCGTCGCTTATCCTTCAGAAAACTTTGAGCTTCAAATTCAAAAATTTCTAAATTAACTCTGCTATGCTTTAACCCTAATTTCCATTTTTCAATTCCCCATTTTTTCAAATAATTTTGAACCATTAGACACAAATCTCCATTCCTAATTCCAGCCGAAATCAATCAATCGAAGAGGAAATAGAAAGAGCAAACCCGAGCTCAGCCAAAATTTCGCCCGGCGTAAACGGCTCAGTCCGGAACTCGATGGCGCACGGTGCTAGAGTGATGGTCAATGGTTAGGTTTTGGTTGTCGGCAGCAATGAGATATGGTTGTAAAGTTTGGTGGTGGGCGGGTGAAGGAGGGTGTTAATAATTGGAAAGTAAAAGGTAAGGCATGAAAAGTAAAAGAGGGTGTAAATTGATTCTGTTTTAGGAGTATGGTACTCCCTCCATCCTTTATGTTTCTTCTCGCTTTTTAAGAATTGTGAGGAGTATTTAATTGAAACGGAAAGAAACATAAAGGACGGAGGGAGTACTTAAAGTTAGGCTTGGTTTGAAATTAAAAGTAATTGGGATTATTTTGTAAGGGGAACAATAGTTTGGATTATTCTTATGAAATAAGCCTTATAATGGAGTATAAGCATATAATGTTAGTTTTATACATGGTTACCTAATTCGGTCCCCAGGCCTTCGAATCCCGAATTAATACGGTGGCCACAATTCACAATACGTTTTCTAATCAATTCGTTCCAATACGCGAATTACTTGTGGGTAGTAACGAATCGAATACGCGAATCAATAGTTTTATATATGCATAACTTTTCATTCTCCAACATATTTACGGTCAAAATTAAAGTAAAAAAGGCAAAAAAAAAAACCTTACTTGCCGACGTACGAGCCTCCGTGTGTTTAACTTCAATTTGACAATTGCTTCTTCTAGTAGCTCTCTGGTTGGCAAGCCCAAGGAAAGACTCAAAATTTCCCTCACATTGCGCTTAGATGAAGTTGATTCCTCATATAAACTTTCAGTAGGTTTCCTTCCTTGCAGGATGAAAGACCTAAGAAAATCTTCGAACTCCCTTACACCGATAGCCTGCCTCAAACCTTGTGTATAATCAGCATTCATGGTGTAGATATCATAAACTTCATCAAGCAAACCAGCCTCCATCATCCGGTCAACTCTTTGATCCACAAATTGATCAAGTACGGAAAGAGATGCATCAACGCATATAAAACAGCAGTTGTATCTTGAATCATTCCCTAGACAACCCCATTTCTGTCTGCCGCATAAAATTTGAAAATAATTAGCAAACGATAATGACAAAGATTTTGACTGGCAATGGTTTGGGGTAATTGAAAAGTTAAGTTAAAAAAGGTTGAAATGTATCCAATAAAAAAATACAAACATAAGATAATGCCTTGTTTGGATAGGATATTTGGAGAAAAGTGGAAACGAAGCAACAATGTTTCCTCATGAATCATAACATAAAACTTGGAGAGGAAAATGAATTTGGGATCATTTAGAAAGGACAAAAAAACACGATATTTATGACTAATGGATGATTTGTATGATTTAATGATTACTCCATGTAAGATTTGTATGGTTGCATAGAAACCTGTTTACGTATTATCTCTTCGACTTACTGAAACCCCTCTATTTCCTTGCAAACTCAACTTGCCAAGAATGCCTACCAAACAACGGTTATCTACTTTGATTTCCCTCGAAATCCTTCCATCCAAACAAGCCCTCAATTCAAGATACATAATTAGCATAAGAAGTTTATGTGAAATTCCATATAGCATATGCAAATGCACGAATAGTTATATGGTTTCCATACAAATATCAGATCGTACTTGGTAGTAGACCTAGCAAATGGGTCAACCATGTCGGGATTTTGTCAGTAAGAAACATGTGAAGTTAGGGCCCATGTTCGAGTAATTTTCGGGTCAATAATTTTCCACTTTGTAGGGATATCCATTCATATGTCTTAATAAACGTTCGGGTTTGCTAAGGTTAGATTAGGTCATTTCAATTTATGGATCAAATTCGGGTCTACATGTGCCGGGTCAAGTACGGGTAAGAGCATTTGGGTGGGTCAGTTTCGCAAGCTCAACTTGGTACTAGCATGTGTACAGATCTATAAACTAGACAAAACACTTACAAGTTGATTTATTGACACATCAAGTGCATGTAAACTGAAAAGTAAACAGTTCATGCAGTGTTAATGTGAGTACAAACCTCTGTACGTTTTCCCTGAAAAAGTTGACTGGGAAGAATTCCAGATTTAGTGAACAACTCAAGATATTGCCTGATCTGCACAAGAATCAATATGATTCATTCAAGAGGCACTGATAATGATACATCAATATGACTAGTTAAGAACCAATAAGTAGCACATTAAGTAAACAACCCTAGATATCGCCTTACTTCTCAGAAGTTAAGTGACAAATCAACAATGAGCAGTAGATATGGAAAGTCAAGCACCATAGCCTGAGTATGACGCAGAAGATATGGAAAGCCAACAACTTTGAAAGCCCTTAATATGGTTTGAAGGGGAGGAATAATTATCGATGTGCCGAGTATGAAGCAGCATATGAAACTGTGGCACTTACTTTTCTATTATCATTTGGATGTATTCTGTTAGCTGCCACTGGATCTACAGCTCGAAGATGATCATAGCTGCAACTACTCTCTTGCTCATCATCATGCTCATCTTCCTGCTGATGTCCAATGCCTAGTAAAACAAAGGAGAAACTTATATTATGCTCATAAAGAGTGACAAGAAACTGAAAATCTTTATACTTACGTTTTAGTAATTATTGTGTGAGACGGTCGGTTTGTTTGTACAAAATTCACCCATTTATCAATAATAAATTAATTGTCTTTTTAAAGAACAGGACCATCTCACGTGGGAGACCGTCTTACACTACAATTAGTGCTTATGTTTACCTAAAGAATCCCTTGAATGCCTCTCATCTGCATCTTCCAACGCATCGTCGAGCAGAAAAGAACTGACAAGAGCCTGCATGTAACGTGGGAATGGAATGAATGGCAACATATAGCAGGTTAACTGAAATGTATCAGATGACTGACAGGTAAAAATGTGTAGTGTATAAAGCGTATTGGGGGACATGAAAGGCACAATATACCTGTATATAAAAATTAGTTCCGCCAACTATAATAGGCAAGTGATTCCGAAATAATATCTCCTCAATGAGCTGAAATCCAAAATACATAATCTCATCCAAGTAAACATCAGTGTGCAATCTTTTCATCAACAAAAGTAAACAGATAAAAGGCACACATCTTCAAAGAATTTCATGAACCAGACCAAAAATTGCGAATTGTTAATTGCAAACTAACAATAACTTCATCACTAGATATAAACAGACCAAGATTGCAGAACCAGAAACAGAAAGCCAGCGACCTTTGTCAAAATATCACAAAAATGATGAAGAGGCGGTCCACTTTACACGGAAACTCAGAGTTTCAGACATGGTAAGATATTAGATAAGAATTCCGTCACTTTAAAGCCGTGTTCTTCCAGACGAAACTAACTCAACTAAACTGAGCGGAACTGAACTGACATGGCATGAACTGTACTAAAGGGAGCGGGGATTAAGCTCGAAAGCACAAGGCCAAACTAGATTAAGTACTAGAAAATCTCTGCAACAGTAAAAACAAAATGCTACAAATTCAAGCAATTCTCACAGGAATTGCAGCATCTCTGAAGTCCTTAGAAGTAAATTTCACATTTGGGTTGACTGTTCCTAGCAGATGATGAACAACTCCTGCAAAATACTCCGTAAAAAACACAAGAAAAAACAAATTCCAACCTTAAAAAAAGGCAGGGAAATCTATAATCTAAGTATAAAGGAATTACCTTTCTGCTCAAAGGAGGTGACTTTATTGGTAAGAACATCTAAACCGTGGTAAACTTGCATGGAATCAGCATTAATGACTTCAATTGGGAAATGGGTAGCTAAATCGATGGCTAATTTTGATTTTCCCGACCCGGTTGGCCCCATTATCACAACTATTATGGGTTTTTGAATTTGTCCGCCATTGTTAGGGTTTTGGAGTTCCATTGAATCGTCCTCTATTGTTCTTCTTCTTCAGGCTTCTGATTCGGGTTTATCTTCATCGAAATCGTATTCACGGTTTTGGGTTGATTTGGCTTCGGCTGAAGATTTTGTTTCTAGATACTCCGTAATACTCATGCACTTTTATAATTACAAGTGGTATTCTCATTTGAAGTGTAATTACGTCTCTCTATCCTTAACGAGACTTCCTCTGTTTTTTTGGTAATATTACGTACTCCCTCCGATTATCTGTGTTCTTCCCCTTTCTTTTTGAGAATAAAATAAGGAGGGAGTAATTATATTAATAGAATATGAAGGGTGAAATGAAAAAGTAAGAGAAAGAAATATTATATTAATTAAATGAGAAAAAGTAGAGTGAAAAAGTAGGAGAGACGAATATTATATTAATTAAATGAGAAAAAGTGGGGTGGAAAAGTAGGAGAGAGGAATATTATATTAATTAATGAAGATGATAAAACTTACCTTAAATGGAAAGAGGGAAGAACATAGGTAATCGGAGGCAGTATGTAATTGTATTACTCCCTCCGTTACAAAATATAGGTAGTTTGAGGTATTGGTAAATTTTACTTAAGGAAAATGAGTTGACGTCACCCGGTGGCGTTTAATTTGGGTCCCACCAAGAATATTATATTAATTTCTTTAGTTATTTTTAAAATTTTAAAGTCAAAACAAATTAGTTGTAAAAGGGTAGTCTCGGAACTTCAAATTATAATTAACAAAAAAAAAAAAACTTAAAGATTCTTTCTTAAAAGTAGTCTTAATTTTTTTTTTTGAAAAACCCAATCGGGTTAGTTACTATTATTCAAATCAGAAACAACAATAGACATGATAGAGTCCGGGAGACTACTATCCCAACTTTCGTTCGCCAGCCTACACAATCTCCGAGCCGCTAGTTCATGAGCAACCCTGTTTGCACTTCTATGAACAAAAGACCACTGGACCGACTTAAAACCCCTCACTAAATGGAGTATATCCATCACCAGAAGATGAAATTCATGTCGTCCTTTCTGCTTTTCCTGCAAAGCTCGGATTACGATTTGGGAATCGCTCTCCATGACCACCTCCTGCACTCCCCGATTTGCCGCCATTCGCAACCCAAAGAGCACAGCCTCCCCCTCCGTCATTCTAACTTCTGTCATCCCTCGTCTACCTGTTGATGCTCCCCATAGCACCGAGCCCAGGACATTCCAACATATCACTCCAAACCCCATGCCTCCCCCAGGTAGAATTCCCGCGTCACAGTTCACCTTAACAATCCCCTCGTTAGGCTTGTCCCATCCCTTCTCCCGTATAGTGCAGCTCGTACTAATATCACGGTCCTTCTCAATGTCTAGCTCCTTTTCCATGTCTCGAACTCGGCGCAAAACCACATCGTAACAAACTCTTCTGTTCTCAAACACCGCCTTGTTACGAGTCTCCCAGATAGCCCAACATCCGAGCATAAATCTATCCCGTTCTGCGTTTCCCATATCCTTCCAGACTTCTTCAACCCAATCCCTTGTTTTTTCGAAGCCCCACTCTGATTTCACATTAAGCTCCAACCCGTCCCAAACGCCATCGACCCACTTGCACCCGCGAACAACATGTAAGCCCGTCTCCACCGACCTGTTACACAATGGGCACTCCGGTTCAACCTCAAGAATACGCCTCGCAATATTATTTTTTGTTGCAATCGAGTCATGACAAAAAAGTAGTCTTATTTGTGGGAGCTAACTTTTATACTAAGTTGTATCAAAAATTGATCTTGTGAACGATACATTCAAGCTAAGAACCAAAGTTTAATCATATAAATTATGAATGCATAAGAGCAAAAGAAAAAAATGTGTCGATAAAGTTTAACGATGCTATGATGAAACGACTACGGATAATAGTCAGCCAATCACGACACTATCGGATACATGATACGAACCCGATACGTAATAATTGACGGTTTAGATTAAGACTCAATAACTCATTTATGTAGCAACACGAAATTTATTTGGGGTGCATCTAGGCTAAGGCTCAAAATACAAACCCGACGCGAATAACTTATTTACTCCCTCTGTTTTTTAATATAAGTCATTCTCACTTTTCGAGACAACCCTTTCTCTCTACAATATCTCTCACAACATAAGAAAAAATACTATGAAATGTATACTCATTTGAAAGCTGTTTTCGTAAGAAATTTTATGGTGCAATTTTAAAAATTTTTGGAATAATATATTTACATAAAAATTAAAGTCAAAGTTTCACCTAGAAAAAGCAAAACGTCATATAAAAAAATACGGAGGGAGTATCAAATTAGTCCAAATTATTTTAGTACTTCAATACATAAATTTAATAAATATATTTACACTGTCCATACTGACGTTACATTAAAACCCGACACGAGTTAGATACAAAATTAACGGGTTTGGATTGAGGCTTAATTACACATTTATGTAAGTAGGCCGACAACTTGACACGGAAACGATGCAAAATTTAATTGTTCGAGTTTTGATTGCAAGGTTTATGACTCGTTTTAATGTGATATGAACTTGACCCGACACACAACTTGATCTAAAAAGACACTACGTTTGAAGGTTATTGTGTAAAATAAGATTTAACTTATTTGAATTCTACAAATAAACATCTTCATTGATAGCCCATGTATAAAATTACATATCTATCCTTAAGTTTTTGGCGCAAAAACGAAAACTCAATTTCCATATCTTTGATTTTTTTTATTTATTAATTATGGTGGCGCTGAAATTCGGTACCACCGGGTGGCGCCCTATCGCTATCCTTTACTTAATATAAGTTGTTTTGTCAAGATCTATGCACTCTCTTCACTAATGCAATTATGACTCTCTCCTTTTCATGATTTAATAATGCATACTACAAGTAGTACTGTACTACTTATTGTCTTCCTGGAGTACTAATGTCACACATACACAATTATAAACTTGATTATAGCATATTTAAAAATAAAATAAAAATAAACTTGATTATAGCAATATCCAACTCCATGGCCGTAATACAAAAAGTTTCACGTACAAATAAAATTATTCTCATTGCAATTTGTCAATTACATTCTGGATCAAAATGGGATCGCATGCAATTTGTTTCGGAAGTTCACCCTGTCTCTCCAATCTTCCCTTATTTATATGAGGGATTTTATATCGGTTTGACCCGTCATTTTTTAGTATCTCATTCATACATAGTTGTAAAGTTATTCATGTCCGTTCTATCTTAAAAGTTGGATACTCCAAAAATGACTTCTCAACCGCGTCAATAAGCTCATTGATATTGCTCACCTTCTTTTTATGTTGTAGAGACTGAATCGCACTAAAAAAACCAAGATCCAATATATTTAAATCTGGTGAATTTGCTGGTTGGCACATCAATTTAATGTCGAACCCATCTTGTGAAGCAACTCTTAGAAACTCTTCATCATGGGGATTGTTTGGGATAAATTCCGAGTCCTCAAAAATTGACGTGGAATATTTGAAGTCAAAAGTCAAAGTCGTAAAAGTCGGAAATCCGATACAAGAGGAAATCAGCAGAGGAAATAAAGCCCGATATCGACATTGGGCCAACCAGCAGCCGAGTCCAGAAATGGGCCAAGGATGGTCCAACACTAAGAGGAACCCTACCCTAAGCAAAGGAAGGGGTCAACTAACAACTCCCTCCATTCTAGGAGAGTTCCACCAGAGCAGGAGGAGATCAAGGAAACAGAAGAGGAGAGATATATAAACCCCAAACGATCACTTTGCAGGGGGCGATCAATTTTCAACACATTTTCAACTCCGTTTCATAGAGCATCCTAGAAAAATCCAACCCTCGATAGCCAAAAGTCGACATTTTGTATTTCTCATTATTTCACTTCGTTCATAGTTGATACTTTGGCGGGATTCCGATTCCCCCCGCGGTTTACCCTCATTGATGGCGTAGTATTCAAAAGATCGACCGCCAGGCCATACCTGAGGTGCCTAAGCCAGGAGGAAGCAGAGATGGTAATGCATGATCTCCACAGCGGAGAATGTGGAAATCATGCAGGGGGCAAGAGTCTATCCAACAAAGCACTTCGCCAAGGCTATTATTGTCCAACAATGCGCAGAGACGCCAAAGAGTATGTTAAAAAATGCAACGCTTGCCAAAGACATGCACCGGTTAACCACCAGCCAGCAGAACCACTGCATCCAATAATCTCTCCTTGGCCCTTCATGAAGTGGGGAATGGATATTGTGGGTAAATTACCAAGAGCACCAGGAAGTAAAGTTTTCATGCTTGCAATGACCGACTACTTCTCCAAGTGGATAGAAGCAGAAGCGTTCCCTCAGGTGACTGAGAAGCAGGTTATATCCTTTATTAAACGTAACATTATCTGCAGGTTTGACGTTCCCTCAGAAATCATCTGCGACAACGGGTCCCAGTTTATTGGCAACAAAATGGAGGCCTATTGTGCCAGGTGGAATATCGCCCTAAACAAGTCTACCCCCAGAAATACTCAGTCCAACGGTCAGGCGGAATCTAGCAACAAAATTGTGATGGATAATCTGAAGAGGAGACTAGAGGAAGCAGGGGGCAGATGGGCAGAGGAGCTCCCCTTGGTGCTGTGGTCCGACAGAACCACACCTAAGGTAGCTACAGGACAGACGCCTTTTAGCTTGGTCTTTGGTGCTGAAGCGGTCATCCCTGCAGAGGTGAGAGTACCCACCCACAGATATGGCTGCATAACAGAAGAAAGAAACCAGGTTGAAATGGCAAACAGCTTAGACACCATAGATGAACTCAGAACTGATGCTCAGATCAGAATGGCCTCCTACAGGCAGACAGTCGCCAGAAGCTACAACAAGAATGTTAAAGTCAGAGTCCTGCAAGAAGGAGATCTGGTCCTCAGAAGAGTATTCCAGAACACCAGAAATCAGCAGGCAGGGAAATTCGCCTACACCTGGGAAGGACCCTACCAAGTGGAGAAGATAGTTGGAAACGGAGCATACCAACTCATGACCATGGAAGGAGAGATTATCCAAAAACCTTGGAACATAGTGCATCTGAAAAAGTACTTCTTCTGAGTAAAAATCACCAGAAGTATAGGCCACTGTCGCCAGAAATAAGGTATTAAATCCGCCAGATATACCTCCACCAGAGCCCAGGTAATCACATCTGCTGTCTTTGTAACTCTACTTTACCATTCAAAATGTTCTTTTGGTTACAAGATTTTCGACATCTGAGACAGAATTTAATTTTTCACAAGCTTTAGACTTAGCTCATTTTCATATGTCTCAAAACTTGATCAGATTTTCGCATAATCTAAAAAACCTGTTTTCTTTTATCTCAAAATTTCAAAAACCCTTTCACATATTTTCAAAACCTAATTTTGTTGCATTCTTTGAGTTTCCTGTCACATGTTTCTGTTTATTCCCTTTTACGCACCTATGAAATTGATTTTACCCTCACACGTTTTGAAGGTATAATTCTCTCCCACCAATACTTCCAAATAAGATAGATTTTTCGTCCTTTATCAATTACTTTGTCAACTAATATGGTAACTGATCTGGTGGAGTGTATAATTTCCACAGAAGGCGTGCGTCTTGTGCTGAGTGCCTACAACCAGGACATTACAAGTCTCCTGCGCCACTCAGCACCCACGCAAAGCGTGGCACCTCTGACTGAGTGGGTAAACAAAATCCCAGGCCACCACCTATCAAGGGTCGACCATACAAACAAAGGCATGCATACAACAGACGACGATAATCAAAGCAAAACAAGCAAATCAAACACAGAAGCATCATAGAGTAAGCAAACTAGTGCAATAAAAACATTGCATCCGAACAAGTTCAAACCCTCTGCTCCCCCGAGCAGAGGTAAAATTCAGATATTCTGCTCCCTTGAGCAGAAGAAAATTCAGAACAGATCAAATTTTAACAAAGTATTTTTTATGCCACGCAGGGCAAAAACAGCAGAAAGTAGCAGGCTGAACAGCCTAGATATTTTCCTCCTCAGGAGGAAGAGAAGCAATGGGTTCCACAATCATGGCATCAACAACAGCATCCACTGGTTCAGGCGCCTCCTGAGCTGCTGGGGGGGAGGAAACCGACTCCTCCACTACCTCCTCTTCGCCCCCAGCAAGCATCTCCAGATCAAAGCCGTTGGGGAACTCTTCCTCTATCCTCTTCTTCAAGGCAGCCAAGTCCCAGCTCACGTGCTTTCCTTTGGAGAAGGCGCTAACCATTTGGATTTCGGTACTCAGAGCAGACCAGCTAAGAGCTCCTTCCATGTTCTCCTGCAGCGTGGCCACCTTCTCCTGAAGACTGGAGTTGACATCCTGAACCCTAGCAAGCTCAACCCGCATCTCCTCCACAGCCACCTTCTGTTTCTCCCCCTCAGCAAGCTGTCCATTGGCCTGGTCCAGTTCCCTCCTCAACTTTGCAGCCTCCTCCTCCAGTTTGGCAGCCTTCTCTTCCAGCCTCAGGACCTCCGCCCTGGCATGGCCAACCTCCTCAGATAGACGAGCATTGTCAGACTGCAGCCGGCTCCCCAGGTCTCTGAGGTGAGATACCCCACCTTTCAGAAACAAGGCCATTTGAAGAGTCTGGCCAGAAGCGCGGCCATCATCAGCATGGTACAAAAGAAAATAAAGAATTCAGGAGTCAAACAAGCAAAGTTACCTCAAAGGCATGGGCGGTAATGTGAGCGGCCACCTCAATGAGGGGTTCCCTGGCCATCACGACCTCTGAACCGGGAAAGAGAAGCTGATCCAGAGGGGTTAAATCCTTCAGATCCCTGATAGTCCCAAAATCTTTGGGAAAGGCCAGCAGAATGTCGTCCGGACCACACTCAGCAGAATGTGGAACAGAAGGCTGGGGAGAATCAGGCACATGGATCACAGGAGCCTCATCTGCAGAACCAACCCGTGCAGGAGGAGTAAGGCTACGCCTCCTCTTGGAGCTGGTTGAAGGGGCAGGGGATGAGCCAGAACCCATCTTGGAGGACGAGCGAGTAGCCATGCTCTTCCTCCTGGCCCTAACTCGGTCCAAGGTCATCAGAGCTTTGGAATTGCCTAATAAAGGCAAAAAGGCAAAATCAGTCACACACACGCAAAAAACATAAGATACAAACACACTCAGCAAACTATCCCTCACCAGGAGACATGGCGTCAGCTATGGGAGGACAAGCGCCGTTACCAGAAGGGATAAAGAGGTTATTAAAGGTGAGTTGCTCAGAATTCAAACTGGAAAGCTTGGCAGCAAAGTCGAGAATGGGTGTCACCTCCTTAAGCTGCTGCAGACCTGCAGCATGAAACCAGTAAGCACCGTAAGTGCGCAAGAAAATTCAAGAACCGAAGGCGTGATGAGTACCTATGACAGACCCCACTCTGAATAGAGGTAATCATGGGGAAGGGGAAGAAGAGAATCAACCTTCACAAAAACAAAGTCTCTGAACCATTCTGCGTCTGGAGGGTTGGAGGGGAAGATTATACCAGGGAAATTCTTGTCTTTTACACGCATCGTCACCTGGCCACGTCCCAGGGGCCGCACCTGGAACACAGCGCAGACATCACGCAGAGAGAAATCCTTCTGATGGCGATGATTCAACACACAGAAGGACAATAATACCCTCCAGGTATGAGGAACCAGCTGACAAGGGGCTAGTTTGTAATAGTTCAGAAGCTCCTGAACGAGGGGAGGGAAAGGGAAGCGCAGACCTAAGAGGAAGGGGTAGGCATACATGCAGACCCACCCTGGTAGGATAGAGTCCGCCTTCTGCCCAGGCGAAGGGATGTGAACCTCAACCCCTTCACCAAAACCAAAGACCTCTCTAATGAAAGAAAGGTCCTTGGAAGTGAAGCTAGAATCACAAGAGTGCGTCTTGCCCAGAATGTTAGAGGGGGAGGAACGAAATCATCATGAAGGGAGAAGAGCAGTCAGTTGGAAAAACGAGGAAAGTAGACTGAAAGACAAACTCTGCGGAAGAAAATCGTCACCAACTGAGAACAACACAAAAAAAAATTCCCGCCTAAGATGAACTTAGTCGGAAATTTGGGGGCATTTGTTTGGGATAAATTCCGAGTCCTCAAAAAATGACGTGGAATATTCGAAGTCAAAAGTCAAAGTCGTAAAAGTCGAAAATCCGATACAAGAGGAAATCAGCAGAGGAAATAAAGCCCGATATCGACATTGGGCCAACCAGCAGCCGAGTCCAGAAATGGGCCAAGGATGGTCCAACACTAAGAGGAACCCTACCCTAAGCAAAGGAAGGGGTCAACTAACAACTTCCTCCATTCTAGGAGAGTTCCACCAGAGCAGGAGGAGATCAAGGAAACAGAAGAGGAGAGATATATAAACCCCAAACGATCACTTTGCAGGGGGCGATCAATCTTCAACACATTTTCAACTCCATTTCATAGAGCATCCTAGAAAAATCCAACCCTCGATAGCCAAAAGTCGACATTTTGTATTTCTCATTATTTCACTTCGTTCATAGTTGATACTTTGGCGGGATTCCGATTCCCCCCGCGGTTTTTCCCACATTGGGTTTCCGCGTCACCAATTCTCGTGTCTCTTTGCTTTTTTTTCGCATTTCGTATTCGTAGACTCAATTCGCTTATCGGTTCGTTGGCCTTAGTTCGATCGCTTTAACCCACAACCCGAATCTAAACCCGGTAAATTTTTACCAAAATAGGGATCGATGTGAGTTCTTGCATTATCCTGTTGTATGAAAATTGTACTGCCCAAATCATCACTAGGCCATTTAGCTTGAATAGCTGGAACCACCTTTTCAATTAAGAAAGTTCTTATCACGTCCCTTGTAACTGTAAGATCCGCCATTTTTTTCCTAGCGTTTTATTCTTTCCGTTATGACTTCGTCAAATTTTGGCCTTATGTTTCTCAATTTTTTTTTCAAGCTTTTTTTTTTATTTTTGAGTTTAATGATATTTATTTATATTTTAAAAAGATTTTTAATTCTTTTAAATCCATTTATTTGATTTTCCTCGTAAACTATTTATTTTCCGCGAGGAATTCTATTTCTCTACGAATTAACGTTTTTAAGCTCGGATTTAAGTTATCCCTCTTCCTAAAAATGTTTAAATACATTTATATAATATTTTCAACTAAGAAATATTTCTACTTACTAAAAATAAGCCATTTATGGTTTTTATTACGAAGTTCGTAAATAATTATTTTCCAACGCGCAATTTACTCGAATTGCTTTGAAATACCTTTAACGATTTTACGATTCTTCTTTTCATTAACTTACAATTTATTTGGGACATTTTCCCCATGTTTTGGACCGACCCATCTCCTTGTCGCACGTTTACTACGTTTTCATCTTTACGTTTCAATTTATTACGTTAAAACGTAATTACGTAATTCTTTTCTTTTCATTTATTTGATACATTATGATCAACCTTTCATTCTCCCACCTATCACTATTTTGGCTGGTCATTTGATATATTTCTACATAGTTT
This sequence comes from Agrostemma githago, assembly GCA_958450325.1. Lineage (NCBI taxonomy): Eukaryota > Viridiplantae > Streptophyta > Magnoliopsida > Caryophyllales > Caryophyllaceae > Agrostemma > Agrostemma githago. Next base: position 21,495,072 of record OY288246.1, read on the forward strand.
TCATCAAAATTTATCATCATTTATGCTTAGAAACCATCCATTTCTTTCTTACATTCATTTTTCTCATAAACAAAAAAAACTCTTTCGATTCCCTCAAAAAACGTGACATCCTCCAGCAGTCCTACGCTGATTCTTGCTCCAATTCGAGTCATAATCGTCTCATTTTTATCGTCAAATTAATCGTCATTGCGATCCTTCCGTTAAGGTAATAATCGATGTTGTTTTCGATCGTTATTCTCTTTGATTTTCTTAGTTTTTCTCATGGTATTTTTCTGCCATGATTTTCGTGTATTAAGGATTTGTGGACGATCCCGAGGCAGACGAGTATATTATCGATTCCGATTTGGACCTGAGGTAACGTCGATGTTACTCGGTATTACTTGATTTTATTTGTGTAATTGCATGTATATAATTATAATTTTATTTTTGACAATATATGTATGTCATATAATCTGGAAAATTTTTAAAAGTTGAAAATTTGCATGTTTCGGTAATTTTTATCGCTTTTACGAGATTAACGATTAAATCGTCATATTAATTTGTAAAATCGTAATATTCGGCCTAAACTTGTAATACATGATTTTATTCTGTAAAAATGAGATTTTTGATGATTTTTAATAATTTTGTATTTTTCTGATATTTTTGATATCGATTATTGAATTATTACCGTTATCGGACAAAAATGATTAAAAACCGATTTTTAGTTCTAGTACTTAAACATTTTATTTTAATCTAACTTTTGACGTGGTGAAACTTTATGGTAAAACAGAATTTTCTGATTTTTTTTCATAATTTTTCGGAATTGTTAAGTGGATGAATTAATTAATCACTTTAAATCATCGCTTATCGTTAAAACCGCGTTTGTTGTTTAAATTCTCAATTTCTTGTCTTTGGATTAAATCTGGAAAAATATGGTTTTGATGATTTCATAATAAAATGTAATTTTATGAGTGCTTTAATAAAATGTTAGGACGATAAGTTTTATTAATGGAATCGTTAGTTGTGAAAACGGGTTTTAAATGACGGTTTTATTGGAATTTGGTAAATCTGGAACTTTGGAAAATCTGGAAAATTAGCATATTCTGGAAAATGATGATTTTTAAGTTTAATAATAATTTTTGGACATTAATACTTAAATCGTTTTGTAATTACTATTTTTATTAATCGTCATTGTCGAGATTAGACGATTAACGAGAAAACCCTTTAAAAACCGAGACTAAGCATTCTGAAAATTTTTCTTTTCTGGACAGAATGTCCATAAATATATATTAGCTATTTTACGTAATTTTTGTAGTATTTATTAAAGTCCTTAATTAATAAGTATTGATTTTTGGAAAATTGAGATTTATCGTTAAAATGCTTCATCTTACCTAAAAGAATTATTTTTTCAGCCATTTTGAAAATATTTAAATCTGAAACTTTAAGAGTTAAATCATCCCTTAACATACTCTAAATATATGCATTGGTTTAATTAAATAAAAGACGTTAAAAGATTTAATCTGACATTTGCCGTAAAATCCTATTTATAATCGTATTGTCGAAACTAATAATAATTAGGGATTTTAGTTTTGTAAATTTTGGAAACACCCTAATTAGTAGTATTTAAAATGTTTAAGACATTTCTAACTTGTATGACCTTTCAATGATTTCTTTAACTCAAATGTTCTCGTTTTAAGAAATAATATCGTTAAGGCCGAAAGTACTGGTTTTATAAATCTACATCGTTTACTAAAAATGTGTTATTAGTATGAATTAATACTTTTTCTATTTTGATATGATGCTATTTTTGGCAAAGTTTCTAAAAATAGAAGTTTCCTAAAATAGAAAGTTTCCTCTTTTGGAAAGTGATCCTTTTCTTTTTGTTCTCTTGTTATTTATAATGATGATATCTTTTGAATATCGATAATGGCTTTGTTTTGGAGTTATGGAATAAGGACAAGTGTGAGGTTAGAGTAATATAATCTGAGGTTTACGTTTTTGCCATCAACTATAAGGCTGATGTGTCTTTATGGGGCACACTGGTTGTTGAACCGAGCATATATGGTGTTCGGGAGTGTGTGTATATTTTCTTAAGCTCGTGCCTCGCAGTGTAAGACGCCGTCAGGTTGAACTGAGTATTTATGGTACTCGGGAGGGGTGTACATATCATCTTAAACTAGGGCCACGCATTTATAAGTCGCCGTCCTATTATGGTTTAGTAGCCTAGTTAGAGATCGAAGTTTGATTTGTTTGAACTAAGTTCTCGAAGCTAGTTTTTAGTATTCTCCTAGTGAAAGTCTAGCATTCATCACTACTCCTATCCATAACGCCATTTTGAATATTTTTATTTTTATTATTATCGATATAATTTTGATTTGCAGGTTGGCAAATGTTTTATGTTTTCTCTGGAAAACTCATTTTTATTATATTGTTTCGATACGTGAAGTTTTTCACTGAAAACTTATTTTCATTATAATGTTTTACTGTTTTTCATTTTTACTATTTTTCATATAGTAGTAATTACAGTTTTAAAATCCTGTTATACGGCTGGGAGAACGTTGGCGTTGCTCCTCACTGATTGTGGCTGTTATGTTTTTAACATGGCAGGTGTATGTGTTTCCCTTCGGGTGGGCTAGCGAGCATTTATGGATCCTGCTTGTTTTAATAAGATCAATGTATTATGGATTGTTAAAAACCCTTTTTATGGATTTTATTTTATTTATTTTATTTTGTAGCCATTTTTATTTTATGGCTTATGTATTGACTTACCATTTTTATTTAATCAAGACATAGCAACAGTGTGTTATAATCCCACTTCTACAGTGTTTCCGCCATTGTATTGCGTTAGAATTCCTAGGGGATTACAGTTGGTATCAGAGCATCACTGCTTCCAACGCTTACACATGAAATTAGGGAAAATACCAGTAAATGATTTAAATAGCAAATAAAAATATTATTAGAAATGGGTAGAAACAAATAAGGACAACTGTTAGGATTATTTGTTCTTGTAACTCAATGACTAGCATTGAATATTTGTTTCTTTTATCGAGAAGAAGATGAAAGAACAAGATGCTGATATGCTGCTCCAGATCCAGACAAGACTTGCTTAGCACTCTCAACGCTACTGACTCGAGTGGACAACTTTGTGCCCCAAGAAAGAGGTCGATGGTGACTTTTCAGCTCCGATTTAGTTTGCTCAAGCTACAGGTTAGATGATTAAGAGTAGATCCCTGTTCCGTGACGTTGCAGTAGTAGATCCAGATGGAGCGACCCAAGACTTGTGTGCTCGTTCCTCTACAAGAAGATGAAGTAATCCTTTTTGTTCCCTCGTGAACTCTGGAGGATTGAAGATTCACCTCTGGTTTAAGAACTTAGTAATATAGGATCATCGATTCTTTTCTTCCTTCCTCTATTTCTTCCAATTCTTCTCTTATATATTCTCATCTTCATTCTCTTGGTGAATCCTTGTTCTATTCTTCTATTCTACCATTTTTCTCTTGAGATTCTTTGGTTAGACCGGATTCTGTCTTAGTGAACCCGTGTTATAGATGTTTGAGGTTTAGTAAACCCTTGTTACCTGGTTTGAGGATTTTGAGTCTGCCCTACTTTCTAAGCAAGTAAGAAATTCTTGAGGATTAATTTGAATAGCAAATTGTTGCTTGATGGAATTAGGATGATACTTTAGGCATTGAACCTTGGGGTATAGGTTACCTTGATTATTTTGGGGTACTTAGAGTTGGATATATTTGGGAGTAGTAAGAGAGTATGTCATATTTGATGGATACCTAGTACCTAACCTAGAACCAAACTAAGGGTAACTGATAATATTACTTTGGATTCTTTACCTAATGTTTATTTAATGGATGCATCGCGAATATTTGGGATCATAGAGTATTGTTTAAGGTGTTAGACTGAGTGTTGTGGTACCATTGAAGGTTTTCATTAATGTCGTTAGAAATTTTGGTTGACATAGCTTACCTGTATTTCTTAAGGATTAGATCGTTGATCGTCGTTTAAGGTTGTAACCTATGAACTTTGGGGTTGAGTGATCTAACTTGGGATAAATTGTTGTTGTCCATAGAGAAGAGAACTATCTTGCACAATCACAGTTTGGTTTTATTGTGCTGTTTTGAGGAATATTATAATACGGATCATCTTATTGGGACTGTTATAACCTTAGACCAACGAGATTGTGGCTTCGTTGATTTAATAAATATTTTGGTGGTTTCGCTGATAAAATATGAAATTTGGTGGAATTTTTAGAAACCTTAGCCCAATGACGTGTTTCAAGATGTGAGTGTTTGCGCCATTACTTATAGGTTTGAGCGTATTTGAGGATTTGTTATACTTTCCCCAACTTCTTTACTTGTGGCATTATAAACATGTTGGTAATCATTTTGAGGATGCTGTGCCCAAGCATTGTTATATTGGTGGACCTTGTTTAATGTTCCTTACTCGAGAAATTTGGAGCATACCTCGAGTTCAAACCTTATGAGTTTTGAAATTAGGAGCCTTATCGATCAAGGGTTTGGGTATGTTTTGTTAATCGTTGGAATCTTAATTGTGGATTTGATTCTAAAGCATTTGTGGATTAGTATCGTGTCGCTTGAACGATTGGATAGTCACGTAAGACATTTTTGGAGATAGTGACCGAGTATTACCACCTAGTGTCTAATATTAGACTTAACGTTATTTGATGGAAATTAGGGACCCGGGTTGTGGGAGTCGTACCGGGAATCTCGAGATGGTTAATTTAATTCTTCAATCCTTGAGAGTTCTATTTGACTCTCAAATTCGTCCTCCCCTTAACTTCTCTTGAATCCCGCTTCTTCTTCTTCAGCCAATCCCTTTCGACTTCTTTATCGGGTTTGAAAACTTTTGTTTCGATTTGTCATTGACTTTGACTCTATTTATCCATTTATTATTTTCCCCGGACTTGTGTTATGAAAAGTTTGACTAATCTACAAATTTTTTATTTTCATGAATTTTTAACATTTTGAAGCATAATTTCAAATTTTAAAACTCCTCATTTTGTAAAAACTTTGAACAATTTAGCATTTTGGGTTTTCGTGAAATTTTAACACCTTGAGTTATAAATTTCATAACCGTATACTTCGTTTTTGTTTTATTTTTGGTTGATAACACATGTTTAGACCTGTTTCGAAATGCCTTAACAAATTATTTCAAAGTATTTTGAAATTGATTCAAATTTTGATTTTTCAAGCGAACGAAATTTTATGAAGACTTTCACATTTCCAAAAACTTCGATTTCTATATGATTATGACATAAAACGTTTTAACATTGTCGAAATTATTTTGTGTGTTCAAATTTGATAACATTTTTGAAAACTTTCACAATTACTTTGATAACATTTCCGAAATTTTAACATTTTGAAATTAGTTTCCGTTTTATTGTTGGTGGACTTTTGAATCTGTTATTGAAAATTTTTGACGACTGGTTTGATTTTTAGTAACTATAAATTTTGATTCCTCCAAACAGAATTTTGTTTCATCATAAAAAGAATTATTATGAAATTTCTTAAGCAAAAATTGTTTTACTTTTGTTTTGAAAATGTTCGGTTACCCAATTTTCTTCGAGTTCATTTACAAATATTATTTGACGTCGATATTTTATCAAATAACTTTACTTTACGATTTCACTTTAAAAAAAATAAATTAAATTCCGGGTAGCTTAGCCCAATTCCTCTTGGAATAAATATATGCATTCGAATTCGAATCACTTCGAAAGTTATAAAATTTTCTTTTAAACAAACTTTTTCACAAATTGGTATCCCCATCTTTTTGAGTGGGGTAATCTTCATTCCTTTCTGCTTATTCTTAGTTTCGAGGACGAAACTTTCTTTTAGTGGGGAGGATTGTAACACCCGCCATTTTTTTCCTAGCGTTTTGATCTCTCAAAAGCGATTTTGAAAGTTCGCACCCTTGTTAAGTATGTGAGATCTTCGCCCGCTTGGAAAGAAAAATTCAATGCTTGTATTTTGGAAGAGAAGATAGAGTGTAGCAAACTTGTGTGTTTGGATGTTGAGACTAAATGGAATTCTACCTATTTGATGCTTGAGATTGCGGTGAAATATTAGAAGGCATTTGGTTTTTTGCTTATGAAAGATTCTAATCTTCAAAAAGAAATGAAAAAGGTTGGTGACGATCTTACAAATGATGAGTGGAAACAAGTGTCTTACTTCTTGCCCTTCTTGAAAGTTTTCTATGATGCTACATTGAAAATGTCCGCTACTCGTTATGTCACTAGTAATTCCTATGTTGAGGTGATATTTGGAGTTGGTGAAGTCCTTTCCCAACATCTTTTTCATGAAGATGAAGGTGTTAAACAAATGGCTCGTCAAATGAAGCTAAAGTATGACAAGTGTTGTGTGCTAAATTTAGACCGTTTTTCCTCCCATTTAGACCCGTTTTCCCCTTATTTTGCGAGGTTAGAGTGCGATTATCGCCTTATTTTGAGTAGTTCTCGCATTAGCGTCCCTTTTGTACGTTTTACGTGTTTTTGGTAGTTTTTCTATCAATTTTGATAGGATTTGGCACCGAAAGCATGATCAAGCTTTCACGAGCACAAGAGAGGGGAATACCGTCCGAAAAGCAAAGCACAGAACTTAAACTTTAAACCATCCAATCATACGACGAAGAATGAGACAAGAAAAGAGGCCAGAAAACCATCGGGTGAAGTTTCACCCGATGAAAAACCACCGGGCGAAGTTTCGCCCGACGGTAAAATTGCCTCCCCGAAGATTTTCAGAAAGCTTCTCCACCGAGCGAAATGGCCAGGCGAAACTTTCACCCACCGGGTGAAGTTTTGCCTGACGGTAAAGGTGTCCCAAAATGCAAAACTAGAGGAAGTTCACCGGGTGAAACCACCGGGTGAAGTTTCACCCGGCGGTATTGGTCCGTGTATGGCAGGGTGAAGTTCCAACTCATGAAGATTTAAAGGGTGATTATCTCACTAATGGAGCAAAAAGTTGGATTTTGGCTTTGGGTTAAGGATCCATTAAGGCTTTACACTATATATATGTATACCCTAGTTAGTTGCCTAAGTCATTCCATTACATCTCTATTAGGCCTCCATTAGTAGATCATTCTAGTAGTAATTCTAGTAGTTGTTTACAATTCCCTTAGCTAGTAGTAGAACTTTATAGTTTTCATCAATTTCTTTTCTCTAGATCTTATTTTCAAGCTTTGTAGAAGATTATTTCAAGTTTTTATTGAAGATTTTTGGAGACTACCAAAGGATTAGTGACAAATCCTTTATCCTCTTCATCATGCTTCATTTATTTATTTATGCAATCTTTTTCTTTATTGTGATCTTCATAGTTGGTATATTTCTCTTCCACTCTCTAATCTCTAGTTAGATTTATTTCATTCTTTCAATATTGTTCATTTTATTGTTATTTCATTATCATTTTTGTTGATCTTCCTTTACCATTCTTAGATCGTTTTATGTTTCCTTTTGTTGATTGATATTTTGATCATAGTTTTGTTGTTAATTTCTCTAGATTTCATCCATGTTGTTCTAGATTGCTTTCTAGTTTATTTTGTTGATTCCAATTTCCTTCTTTGTTTTGTGGTTAATTTATTAGATCGTAATTTCCTTATCGTTTTGTTGTTATTTCTCTAGATTCAATCATCATGCTAGTTTTTGTTGTTTCCCCCTTTGTTAATGTTTTATTAGTTTCCGTTATTATGTGTGAGTAGATTTCTTTTTGGGGGGTTTAGGGAGGAGGATCTTATATTATTTGAATTGAGGAGTTTTTGGTTGGTTGGTTGCTTGTTGGTTTCTATTGCTTGAGGTTGTAGTGTCATCGTTGGTTTAGTCCGGCCAACTAGACCAACCTTGACTCATTTCTATCAATATGGGGAAACTTGGGTTAGAAATTACCTTAACTTGAGACTTAACCTTCTTCGCCGCGAAAGCGGGTTTTTAGGTGGGTTGGATGAAGAAACCGAAAGGTGGCATTCTCCCTTTACCAATGTTGTGACCGACCCGATTCCAATTTTCTTAGACCCCAATTTCCGATTCCCAACTTTCCCCCAACACCTTTTCCTAATTTGATCATCTCTTGTCATTTCTCTTGTTATTTATTTTTCATCTTTTACCGCATCTCTAGCATAGACTCGACCCTTAAAACCCCCTCTAGATCCCAAACACGTCGTTTTTTACTCAATATCATTCCGTTCCCTATGAACCGACCTCGACTTACCACGAATACACTAGTTGTTTTTGTGTTTTTGCGAGTCTATAAATATTGTTTGATCCTCAATCATTCGCTAAACGACCGATCCGATTGGGAGTGCATCAACTAGTATTGGGGTAAGATTGAGAACTTAAATTTGTTCTTATTTGTTTCCGTTATGCTTGATCCAAGATGTAAGTTTGTTTATGTGGAGTGGATGGTTCACTCCGCATATGGTGTTGAGAAAAGAGCTCTTTTGGCCGCGAATATTAAGTATTTCTTCAAGACCTTCTTTGAATTTTATGCTTTATCTACGCTCAACCTTCATCTAGTGCTTCTAGTTCCTCTACCTCCACTAATAACTTACCACAAAGTCAAAATCAAGAAGGTACATTTAACTTTGGTGATCTTATGGGGAATGAATTTGAAAGGGAAAGGGGTGGTGGAGAAAGTGAGAATAAGGTAGAATGGGAGAAGTATTTGGAAGATGCTAAGGAAAGTAGACAATCATCTCTTAACATTTTGCAATGTTGGAAAGATAACCGAAAGCGATATCCTATACTTGCGAAGATGGCTAAAGACGTACTAGCTATTCCGGTTTCTACCGTGGCTTCAAAGTCGACTTTTAGTACGGGAGGTCGAGTTCTTGATTCTTTCCACACTTGTTTAAATCCTAGAATGATTGAAGCTCTTATATGTGCCCAAGATTGGCTTCGGACTTCTCGCACTCCACTTATTATTTAAGAGAGCTTAAATGAAATTGATGACTTGATGAAAGGCAAGATTTATTATATTATTATTGTAGACACCCACATTTTGACCGCCAGGTGTCTATAACAGTTTCCGACAAACACCCGATGATGATCGAACATAAACATGACTTAATACACTCGATTTTGGACTCGGAATCAATAGTAGTTGGCACGAGCTTTTAGTGGAGTAAAAATCTCACCAAACAGACCTCAAATTCCAGCCCAGTAAGTCATTTCCAGTCAAATAAGACTAATTTGGGTCAAAACCGACACCAGGGACAAAACCGTCTTTTAGCGACCGGGTCAAACCCCGGTCAAAGACATTTCCGAGGCGGAAAAATCTGTCACGCAGCTTTCACGAATCTGATTCGGAGTCAAATACTACAAAAAATCAGCAATGAAGAAGAATTAAGCAAGCTTTTCCTATCCAAAACCGGATTCCTTTTTTCCATCCAAAAACTGGAATCCTACTTCACCCCAACCGGTGTTTCTTCCCCTCCAAGCAACCTTTTCCTATCCAAAGTGAGTGTTTCTTCCCATCCAAGCCGGGTTTCGTTTCCTAGCCAAGGTCGGGAACCTCTACTATAAATAGACCCCCTTGCACACACACAAATCATCAACAATTACAACATACACAACAACAATTACAATTCCCGACATGACACCAACAATACAGAACCAAAATTCCAGCAATCCTAGGCAGATTATACATATCCAATCCCGATTTTTCCTCTAAAAATCCTTTAGGAAACCCGAGATCAAAACTCGTCAAAGACCCAAGAGCAAAACTCGCCAAATTCCTTCCCAATTATACACACCATAACTCTCCTATTTACATCTTAACGCTCCCGCGCTTAAGCCGCTACTACGAGTCCGTTTTCGAGATAATTAAGCATGTAGGTTGAGGGTGTCACAAATCTCGCTTTCTCCTTTTCTCTCTTCCTTTTCTTCCGTCTTTCACATTTTTTTATTACTTTTTATTTTTGATTTTTCTTTTCTTTTCTTTCCTCGTTTCTAATATCAATATTATCGTAACAACTATCTAATTTTCACAAAACAAACATTCTTAAAATATGATATCGATTCTATAATCGAATATCATATCTAAAAGAATTAAAATTAATCTCGTTGATGCTAAGACAATCGTCAGATGGTCCTAAAAAGACATAATACGACGATTTCGACGAGGAGATAATTTTATTTTGTCTTAGTTCGATTTTCAAACAATTTATAAAACATCTTTTCTAAAAATCATTCCGAATATTCGATATTGATTCCATAATCAAGTGTCGAATATGACGAATATCGAAATTTAAGTCGAGTATAAATCATACTATATTTTTACACGACTTAGCAAAATTATCGATCTTTTCAAAAAGGCAATTTCGAAATAAAAAACCAAACGAACCATAGTTCGTACAAGGGGCACTCGATCGAGTGCCTAGCCCACTCGATCGAGTGGCACCCCATAATTCGGGCAGAATGTTTTTTTCGAGACCACTCGGTCGAGTGCCTCAGTGACTCGATCGAGTGGCTCCTGTTCTATCAAAACCGTGAGTTTTTAGCATCTTCCGAGTCCCGATAAAATATTTTTATGACTTCGGTCAACACGTGTCAAATCAATCATGTGTCATAAACTTTTCAAAACCATGCATCATATCATATTTACATCTTTTATTCAATTGGCAAACCGTTACTAACTTGTTTGTTCGTATTTTCAGCAATTTATTTTATTGTTTGTCTTATTATACTAAAACGAACCTCGCATGCTAAAACAACTTTGACGTTAAATTTAGATGCATTAAATCGACTTAGCAACCCATTCAAATTCTCGCATGTTTAGGCAAAACAATGTTTGCATATCATTCATCGTATTACTAACATGCGTATTTCAAAATCAAACGATATCTTAGTAGAGGCCGCTAATGTGCGGGCGGGGTTGGGTGTTCTTTGTGAACTTCCCAACACGTACCCTCACCCCTTACTCAGAACCATGGTTTCCGGATGTCCGAAACCATTGGCGCACGAGAGTCATTCAATACACGGTATCCAATAATGTCGGTATCGGTATCAAATGCAAAGGAACGAGCCCAATAAACTCTGACATCCAAATGGGCCATACTTTGTGCATGGCCCACTAAGATATAGAGTGGGTTCGAATGGGCCCGAACTCCCATAAAGTTCGGTGGCGACTCCACTTCGATTTAAATTTCAATTCGACCCATCTCATATGGAATTCATTCGCCTCTCCAAACCCGCGTGTGGCCGCGTCGGGGTGGACCTATGTCATGTCCACAATTATTCATGTAATTTATTATTCATTGGCTTCGAACTTCTTGCACTCCAATTATTATTGTTATTATCATTTTATTTTGAACATTGTAGGTATGGAAGATTTGATGTTGCATGACAGGCTAAAGTCGTATGCCTCAAATTACTAATTTATAATCACTTATAACCAACAAACTAAAACAATAGTATAATGGAAATAAGGGTTGAACCCACAGGGAATTGGTTTAACTATAACTGCGTACTAATATAGAATGATAAACAACTAATTAATTAAACAATAAGAAGGGGGGTTTTGAATAATTATCTAACAACTAAATCTAATAAAGATGAAAACTTTGACTAAATCAAATGATGAGAAAGAACTTAGACCCAAGCACAAATCCACACTCAATAGTGATTGATCATTGTAAGATGGTTTCAATTAATAATCTTGACTACTCTATTGTGAATATGAAATTCCAATTCTCTTAAGAATAGTTAACTAAAACGAATCCCGTTCTTAATTAACCCTAACCGTAAAACAACCTAAACAATCCAGTTCTAGGTTCAATTAGACGGAAGCAATATAGATCTGAGAATTCAATAGAGAATAAATAGCACGTACAATCCAGTCGTACCTTAGATATTTGTGTGAATTGCCTCTAAGTACTAATATCAACGTATCCTGTTCAATATTAATTCCTAGTTGTTACTAATGTAAAGTTAATCAGTAAATCCTACTCAATTAACAATACTAACGATAGAATGAAGAAATCAAGCACTAGTTGTACACCTAGCAATTAATAACAACATTCATGAATTTAATAACAAAGCGATTCACAATAATCAAGATTAATAATTAAAACATTCAAACTCACAAACGATTATCAAGTGCTTCAAAGGCTTAAATCTAAGTAAAGGAAATTAGTTACACATACTTGAAACCGGAAAATTAGGGTTCTTCAAAGGTCTCCCTTTTTCTCTCTAATCTTACGTTAAACTCGATGTGATGAATAATATCCCCCATAATCTCAACCTAAGGCTATATTTATCCTAATAAAAGTTTCCTAATAAAATAATAATAAAATATCCTAAGGTAATAATAAAGTTTCCTAATTAAAATCCAAGTCTTAAGACGTAATAAATTAAAACAAAATAAGCCGGAATGCGTCGTGCGTCACAGGCCGCCGCGCGACTCGCCTCTCTCTCGCGCGACTCGCCTGATCGCGCGACTCGCGTGGCTACTGCGCGACTCGCCCGGCGAGCTGGAATGGTCTCATACCATTTTTCGATTCTTATCGTTCCGGGTCTTCAAGCGGGCTTCCTTTTCCTTCGTTCTTAGCCCAAATCAACGGTCCAGTGGTTAACATCTTCAAATTAGCCTGTATTACATTCATACCAAACTGACACAAATGTAATACAAGACAACCGATTTAGCTCACAAAATACCCCAAAACCGTCGTAATATATACGACTAAATACGACCCATCATTGCATCAGCCCCTCATGGTTATTGATGAAATAGAAGGTTGAAGACTTGGAAGAATGGTGGAATTACTTTATTCGGAAAGTTGAAAGTATTGAACTATTTGGATTTGGATACGTAAATTTAAAACTTTGTATGCCTTGTAATCTTGTTTGGACTTTTTAATTTTTATGCTCTTGTGACTTGTTAGATCATTAGAGACTAGATTATTAAAGACAATGAAGGTAAGAAACTAAAAAAGTCATATTTTAAATTTTGTAATTGCGGCTTGAAATCCAGGTTGCAAAAACCGGTTCAAAAACCGGTTTATAGAGTAGTTGCTTTAAATTCTAGGAAACCGGGTCAGAGAAACCGGATCAGTTTAAAATTGGTTCGATTTCGGTTCACATAATGTAAAAAAACCGGGTACCTGGTTAAAACCAGGTCGGTTTTGGTTCGGCAAAATTTGTATTTTGAAAACCAGTTACCCGAACCGGTTTTCAAAACCGGTTCGGGTACCCGGTTTTGCTCAGCCCTAGAGACAATAGCATTTACAAGAGAGGTGAGTGATCTTATTCAAGGCTCCACCCTACCTAAGCTCAAGGATCGGGTAGGGCTCAATCCCATGCACCATCGGGAATGTAAAGATCGAGAGGGCGTTGTGTGATTTAGGGGCGAGCGTAAGCATTCTCCCTTATTCTATTTGCGAGCAACTCGATATGGGAGAGCTCAAATTTACCTCGATTACACTCCAAATGGCGGATCGTTCACGAAATCGACCATTGAGAATGTTGGAGGATGTGCCGTTAATGATCGGGAAGTTCTTCATCCCAGTTGACTTCCTTGTGCTCGATATGCCCGAGGACGCAAACACCCCTATTATTCTCAGACGACCATTTCTACACACCACCGGTGCATTAATAGATGTCAAGAGAGGTAGAATAACCTTCGAGTTTGGTGACGAGAAGCTTGTGTTTGACTTCTAGGTAATACCTCACCAACAAATGAAGAGTCATGTCATATGATCCATGCCATTGATGACACTGAGTTAGGGGATGATTTGAGTGAAAAGCTTGATGTGGTCAACAACTTGGATTCCTTGTGTGAAAGTTTGAAAGATTTTTATAATCTTGATTGTGAGGAGCTAGGGAGTGGCTCGGAGATGAGTGAACTCACTTGCTTGAGTTTCAAATCTCCCCTTCTAGATAATGTGAAAAATGATGATGCTTTGGAGCTTGGGGTGGATAACTCACCTTGTCTTGTTGACATGGAAAAGCTTGTTGGTAAGAGGAAGGTTGAGCCTCCTTTGAGGTTCCATGAAAAGAAATGGAAGTTTGGTTATATGCCGAAACATTGCAAGTGTAACACCCGCTATTTTTCCTAGCATATTTATTCTTTCCGTTAGGACTCCGTCTTAACCCTGTCACTTTTCGGCCTCATATTTCATCATTTTACTAAGCTCTATTTTAATGTTTGAGTTTAATGATATTTATTTATATTTTAAAGATTTTTATTCTATTAAATCCATTTATTTAGTTTTCTTCGTAAACTAATTAATTTTCCGCGAAGAATTCTATTTCTCTTCGAATTGACGTTTTAAGCTCGGATTTAAGTCATTCCTTTTCCTAAAAATGTTTAAATACATTTATCTAATATTTTCAACTAGTAAATATTTTTATTTACAAAAATTTAGTCGTTAATGATTTTATTACAAAGCTTCGCGATTAATTATTTTCTTACGCGAGGTTTACTCGAATTACTTTGAAATGCTTTTAACTATTTTACGATTATACTGTTTATCAACTTATAAATAATTTGAGGCCATTTTCTCACTTTTTGGACCGACTAAGCCCCTGCTCAGGAATTTTATTACGTTTTATTAATACGTTTCATTTTATCACGTTAAACCGTAAACGTATGATTATTTTTCTTCCATTTATTCCTTGCATTATTGTCAAACTTTTCATCCTCCCTTGCTTGTTCATTTTGGCTGGCCATATGTGGTAGAGTAGCATTGTTTTCATCAAATTTTAATAGCATTCAAGCTTAGGAAAAAAAACCCATCAATTTCCTAACATTCATTCTTACAATTAAACATCAAAAAAATCTTTTGTTTCTTCTCATTTGGCCATGACTCCAGCAGCCTCTCAAGGCTAATTCTTGCTTCAAATCGAGTCATAATCGTCTCGTTTTCATCGTCAAATTAATCGTTATTCCGATCCTTCCGTTAAGGTAATAAGCGATGTGGTTTTCGATCGTTATTCACCTTGATTTTCTTAGTTTTTCTCATGGTATTTTTCTGCCATGATTTTCACGCATGGTAGGATTTGTGGATGATCCCGAGGCCGACGAGTATATTATCGTTTCCGTTTTGGACTAGAGGTAACGTCGCTGTTACTCGGTATTTCATGATTTTAATTGTGTATTTGCATGTATAATTTTTATATTTCATTTTTGACAATATATGTATGTCATATAATCTGGAATTTTTTTAAAGTTGAAGATTTGCATATTTCGATATTTTTATTGCTTTTACGAGATTAACGATTAAATTGTCATATTAATTTGTAAAATCATAATATTCGGCCTAAACATGTAATATATGTTTATATTCTGTAAAATTTATATTTTTGATGATTTATAATAATTTAGGATTTTTATGATATTTTAAATATCGATTATTGAATTATTACCGTTTTCGGACAAAAACGATTAAAAGCCGATTTTTAGTTCTAGTACCTAAACATTTTATTTTAATCTGATTTTTGACGTGGTGAAACTTTCTGGTGAAATAGAATTTTCTGAAGTTTTTCATAATTTTTCGGAATTGTTAAGTGGATGAATTAATTAATCACTTTAAATCATCGTTTATCGTTAAAACCGTGTTTGTTGTTTAAATTCTCGATTTCTGGTCTTTGGTTTAAATCTGGAAAAAAATTATGATTCTGATGATTTCATATTAAAATGTATTTTTATGATTTTTAGTGCCTTAATAAAATGTTAGGAACGATAGGTTTATTAATGAAATCGTTAATTGCGAAAACGGGTTTAAATGACAGTTTTGTTGAAATTTGTTGAATCTGGAGTTTTGGAAAAATCTGGAAAAATTTATATTCTGAAAAATCAGGATTTTAAAGTGTAATAATAATTTTTGTATTTTAATACTTAAATCGTTTTGTAATTACTATTTTTATTAATCGTTATTGTCGAGATTAGACGATTAACGGGAAAACGCTTTAAAAACCGAGTTTTAGGATTCTGGAAAATTTTATTTTTTGGACAGAATGTCCATAAATATATTTTAACTATTTTACGTAATTTTTTTACTATCTATTAAAGTCTTTAATTAATAAGTATTGATTTTCGGACAAATTGTGATTTATCGTTAAAATGCTTCATCTTACCTAAAAGAATTATTTTTTCAGCAATTTTGAAAGTATTTAAATCTGATACTTTAAGAGTTAAATCATCCCTTAACATTTTCTAAATATATTCAATGGTTTAATTAAATAAAAGACGTTAAAAGATTTAATTTGACATTTGCCGTAAAATTCTATTTGTAATCGTATTGTCGTAACTAATAATAATTGGGGAATTTTAGCTTTGTAAATTTTGAAAACACCCTGATTAGTATTATTAAAATGTTTAAGACATTTTTAATCATTTTATACACTTGTACGATATTTCAATAATTTCATAAACTCAAATGTTCTTACTTTAATAATTAATATCGTTAAAGCCGAAAGTATTAGTTTTATAAATCTATATCGTTTACTAAAAATATGGTATTAGTATGAACTAATATTTTCACTATTTTGATATAATGCTATTTTTAGTAAAGTTCTAAAAATAGAAGTTTCCTAAAATAGAAAGTTTCCTCTTTTAGAATATAAATGTTTACTTCTTTTATCCTCATATTATTTATATTGATTATATCTTTTGAATATCGATAATGGCTTTGTTTTGGAGTTATGGAATAAGGACAAGTGTGAGGTTAGAGTAATATATTCTAGGGTTTACGGTTTTGTCATCAACTATAAGGCTAGTGTATCAAGAATCGGTACATTGGTTGTTGAACCGGGTGACAGGTATCCCGGGAGTTGTGTACATTTTGACCTTAAGCTTAGGCCTCGCAGTAAGTCGCCGTCATAAGTTGAACTGGGTGACAGGTAATCCCAGGAGGGGTGTGCATTATCTTAAATTAGGGTCACGCATTTATAAGTCGCCGCTCTATTATGGTTGAGTAGCCTAGTTAGAGACCGAAGTTTGATTTGTTTGAACTAAGTTCTCGAAGCTAGTTTTTAGTATTCTCCTAGTGAAAGTCTATCCGTCTACACTACTCCTATCCATAACGCCATTTTGAATATTTTTATTATTATCGATATAATTTGGTTGCAGGTTGGCAAATGTTTTATGTTTTCTTCGGAAAACTCATTTTTATTTGGTTTGATACGTGAAGTTTTTCACTGAAATTTTATTTTTATTATAATGTGTTTTGCTGTTTTCCATTTTAACTTTTTTTCTATAATAGTAATTACTGTTTTAAAATCCTCTTATACGGCTGGGAGAACGTTGACGTTGCTCCCCACTGATTGTGGCTGTTATGTTTTTAACATGGCAGGTATATGTTTTCCTTCGGGTGGGCTAGCGAGCAGTTATGGATCCTGCTTGTTTGAATCAGATCACTGTATTATGGATTGTTAAAACCCTTTTTATGGATTTTAATTTTTTATTTTTTTGTAGCCATTTTTTATTTTATGGCTTATGTATTGACTTACCATTTTTATTTAATCAAGACATAGCTACAGTGTGTTATAATCCCACTTCTACAGTGTTTCCGCCACTGTATTGCGTTAGAATCTCTAGGGGATTACAGTTGGTATCAGAGCATCACTGCTCCCAACGCTTACACCTGAAATTAGGGAAAATACCAGTAAATTATTTAAACAGTAAATAAAAATATTGTTAGATATGGGTAGAAACAAATAAGAACTTATTTGTTTAGCTTTTCTGTTCCTGAAACTCAATGGTTAGCATTGAATATTTGTTTTATATTTCCAAGAAGAATACGATGAGTGGACAAGATGTTGACTTGATGCTGCTCCAGATCGGGACAAGACCTGCTTAGAACTCTCAACGCCTGCTGACTCGAGTGGACAACTTGGTGCTCTAAGAAAGATGTCGATGGTAATTTTTAGCTCCGGTTCAGTTTACTTAAGCTACAGGCCAGATGATCAAGAGTCGATTCCTGTTCCGTGATGTCGCAGTAGATCCAGATGGAGCGACCCAATACTTATGTGCTCGTTCCTCTACAAGAAGATGAAGTAAGCCTTTTGGATCCCGCGTGAACTCTGGAGGCCCGAAGATTCTCCTCTGGTTCAAGAACTTAGTAATATAGTATCATCGACTCTTTTCTTCCTTCCTCTACTTCTTCTACTTCTTCTCTTTTATATTCTCTTCTTCATCCGCTTGGTGAATCTTTGTTATATTCTTCTACTCTACCATCTCTCTCTTGAGATTCTTTGGCTAGACCGATTTCCGTCTCAGTGAACCCCGTGAAAGGATATAGATGTTTTAAGTTTAGTAAACCCTTGTTACCTATGGCTTGAGGGTTGTGAGTTATACCCTGTTATCTATCTTAGTAAGCTTTTGAGGATCGATTTGAATGATAAATTGTCAATTAATGAAATTAGGTTGGTACTTTACACACTGAACTTTGGGTTATAGGTTACTTGATTATTTGGAGGACTTAGAGTTGAATATATTTTGGGGTAGTAAGAGTATATTGTATTTGATGGATACCTAGTACCTAATTTAACCTAGAACCGAACCAAGTGTAGATAATAATAGTATTTTGGGATTCCTACCTAATGCTTATTTGATGGATGCGTCGTGAATATTCGGGATCATAGAGTGTTGGTTAAAGTGTTAACCTGAATGTTGTGGTACCATAAAAGGTTTTCATTAATACCGTTAGAAATTTTGGTTAACATAGATTACCCTTGTTTCTTAAGGATTAGATCGTTGATCGTTGTTTAAGGTTGTAAGCTATGAACTTTGGAGTTGAGTGATCTAAAATTGGATAAATTGTTGTTAACCTTGAAAAGGAGAAACATATTGCCACTAGAGGTTGGAGTTATCGCATTGTTTTGAGGAATACTTAATGCGAATCATCTTAATGGATTTATAGTTCAGAAACTTAGACCAACGAGATTGTGGCTTCGTTGAGTTATTAAATACTTTGTGGTTACACCATTACGATTAGAATTTGATGGACTTCTCAGAAACATTAATCGAATGACGTGTTTGAAGATGTGAGTGTTTGCGCCATTACCTATAGGTTTGAGCGTGTTTGAGGATTTATTGTACTTCCCCAACTTCTGTACTTGTGGTATTATAAATATGTTGGTGATCATTTTTGAGGATTTCGTGTCCGAACATTGTTAATTGGTGGATTTTATTTAGTCTTCCTTACTCGAGAAATTTGAGGTATACCTCGAGTTCAGACCTTATGAGCTTTAAATTTATGAACATTAATGATTACGAGTTTGGGTATGTTTTGATAACCGTTGGAATCTTAATTAAAGGATTAGTCTAAATCATTTGTGGTTTCTTACTATACCAATTGAAAGATTATTTAAGTATGTAAGACTTAATTTTAGAGGTTGTAGATTGAGTAGGACCACCCTGTACTGATATTGGACTTAGCATTATTTGATGGGACTTAGGAACCCGTGTTTGTGGGAGTCGTGCTAGGAATCTCGAGATGATTAATTTCTTCTATAATCCTTGAGAGCTATTTTTGATTCTTAACTTCGTCTTCCTTTCTGCTTCTCTTGAATTCTGTTACGGTAACTCCTGCCAATCCCTTTGACCTTTATCGATTTTGAAAACTCTTATTTTAATTTATTGTTTATCCTTGACTCTATTTATCCGTTCATTATTTCCCCGAACTCATGAAAAGTTTGACTAATTTAAAATTTTTGATTTTCGTTAAATTTTAACATTTTGAAGCATAATTTCAAATTTTAAAACTCCCCATTTTGTAAAAACTTTGAGCAATTTAACATTTTGGGTTATCGTGAAATTTTAACATTTTGAGTTATGATTTCTATTTATGAAACTCCCCGTTTTGTAAAAATTTTTTTTGACTAAATTAAACTTTTCAGATATCGTGAAATTTAACATTTTTGAATTTAAGAACTTTATACTTCACTTTTGTTTTATCGTTGGTTGATAATTATATCTAGATCTGTTTCAAAATGCCTTAATAATTTATTTTAAATTATTTCAAAATTATTTCATTTTTATTTTCAGGCAATCGGACTTTTATGAAGACTTTCATATTTCCATATTCAATTTCTATATGATTATTACATAAAACGTTTTAACATTGTCGAAATTATTTTATGTTCAAGTTTGGTAACATTTTTGAAAACTTTCATAATTACTTTGATAACATTTTCGAAATTTTAATATTTTGAAATTAGTTTTCGTTTTATTGTTGGTGGACTTTTGAATCTGTTATTGAAAATGTTTGACGACTGGTTCGATTTTTACTAACCACAAAATTTGATTTTTCCAAACTAAATTTGGTTTTGTCATAAAACGAAATATTATCGGATTATTTTTAATCAAATTGTTTTACTTTGTTTTGAAAGTGTTTTGGTTACCCTATTTTCTACGACTTTGTTTACAAATGTTATTTAACGTTGTTATTTTATCAAATAACTTTACTTTACGATTTCATTAATCAAAAGATTTTAAACTTCGGGTTGGTTAGCCCAATTCTTCTTGGAATAGATATTTGGCTTCGATTTCGTATCACCTTGAAGGTTGTAAAATTTTCTTTTAAAGCAAATTTTTATGCAAAAATTGTATCCTCACCTTTTCGAGGAGGGTAATCTTGTTTCCTTTCTACTTATTCTTAGTTTCGAGGACGAAACTTTCTTTTAGTGGGGAGGATTGTAACACCCGCTATTTTTCCTAGCATATTTATTCTTTCCGTTAGGACTCCGTCTTAACCCTGTCACTTTTCGGCCTCATATTTCAACATTTTACTAAGCTTTATTTTAATGTTTGAGTTTAATGATATTTATTTATATTTTAAAGATTTTTATTCTATTAAATCCATTTATTTAGTTTTCTTCGTAAACTAATTAATTTTCCGCGAAGAATTCTATTTCTCTTCGAATTGACGTTTTAAGCTCGGATTTAAGTCATTCCTTTTCCTAAAAATGTTTAAATACATTTATCTAATATTTTCAACTAGTAAATATTTTTATTTACAAAAATTTAGTCGTTAATTATTTTATTACAAAGCTTCGCGATTAATTATTTTCTTACGCGAGGTTTACTCGAATTACTTTGAAATGCTTTTAACTATTTTACGATTATACTGTTTATCAACTTATAAATAATTTGAGGCCATTTTCTCACTTTTTGGACCGACTAAGCCCCTGGTCAGGAATTTTATTACGTAGTATTAATACGTTTCATTTTATCACGTTAAACCGTAAACGTATGATTATTTTTCTTCCATTCATTCCTTGCATTATTGTCAAACTTTTCATCCTCCCTTGCTTGTTCATTTTGGCTGGCCATATGTGGTAGAGTAGCATTGTTTTCATCAAATTTTAATAGCATTCAAGCTTAGGAAAAAAAAAACCATCCATTTCCTAACATTCATTCTTACAATTAAACATCAAAAAAATCCTTTCTTTCTTCTCATTTGGCCATGACTCCAGCAGCCTCTCAAGGCTAATTCTTGCTTCAAATCGAGTCATAATCGTCTCGTTTTCATCGTCAAATTAATCGTTATTCCGATCCTTCCGTTAAGGTAATAAGCGATGTGGTTTTCGATCGTTATTCACCTTGATTTTCTTAGTTTTTCTCATGGTATTTTTCTGCCATGATTTTCATGCATGGTAGGATTTGTGGACGATCCCGAGGCCGACGAGTATATTATCGTTTCCGTTTTGGACTAGAGGTAACGTCGATGTTACTCGGTATTTCATGATTTTAATTGTGTATTTGCATGTATAATTTTTATATTTCATTTTTGACAATATATGTATGTCATATAATCTGGAAATTTTTTTTAAAGTTGAAGATTTGCATGTTTCGATATTTTTATCGCTTTTACGAGATTAACGATTAAATTGTCATATTAATTTGTAAAATCATAATATTCGGCCTAAACATGTAATATATGTTTATATTCTGTAGAATTTATATTTTTGATGATTTATAATAATTTAGGATTTTTATGATATTTTAAATATCGATTATTGAATTATTACCGTTTTCGGACAAAAACGATTAAAAGCCGATTTTTAGTTCTAGTACCTAAACATTTTATTTTAATCTGATTTTTGACGTGGTGAAACTTTCTGGTGAAATAGAATTTTCTGAAGTTTTTCATAATTTTTCGGAATTGTTAAGTGGATGAATTAATTAATCACTTTAAATCATCGTTTATCGTTAAAACCGTGTTTGTTGTTTAAATTCTCGATTTCTGGTCTTTCGTTTAAATCTGGAAAAAAATTATGATTCTGATGATTTCATATTAAAATGTATTTTTATGATTTTTAGTGCCTTAATAAAATGTTAGGAACGATAGGTTTATTAATGAAATCGTTAATTGCGAAAACGGGTTTAAATGACGGTTTTGTTGAAATTTGTTGAATCTGGAGTTTTGGAAAAATCTGGAAAAATTTATATTCTGAAAAATCAGGATTTTAAAGTGTAATAATAATTTTTGTATTTTAATACTTAAATCGTTTTGTAATTACTATTTTTATTAATCGTTATTGTCGAGATTAGACGATTAACGGGAAAACGCTTTAAAAACCGAGTTTTAGGATTCTGGAAAATTTTATTTTTTGGACAGAATGTCCATAAATATATTTTAACTATTTTACGTAATTTTTTTACTATCTATTAAAGTCTTTAATTAATAAGTATTGATTTTCGGACAAATTGTGATTTATCGTTAAAATGCTTCATCTTACCTAAAAGAATTATTTTTTCAGCAATTTTGAAAGTATTTAAATCTGATACTTTAAGAGTTAAATCATCCCTTAACATTTTCTAAATATATTCAATGGTTTAATTAAATAAAAGACGTTAAAAGATTTAATTTGACATTTGCCGTAAAATCCTATTTGTAATCGTATTGTCGTAACTAATAATAATTGGGGAATTTTAGCTTTGTAAATTTTGAAAACACCCTGATTAGTATTATTAAAATGTTTAAGACATTTTTAATCATTTTATACACTTGTACGATATTTCAATAATTTCATAAACTCAAATGTTCTTACTTTAATAATTAATATCGTTAAAGCCGAAAGTATTAGTTTTATAAATCTATATCGTTTACTAAAAATATGGTATTAGTATGAACTAATATTTTCACTATTTTGATATAATGCTATTTTTAGTAAAGTTCTAAAAATAGAAGTTTCCTAAAATAGAAAGTTTCCTCTTTTAGAATATAAATGTTTACTTCTTTTATCCTCATATTATTTATATTGATTATATCTTTTGAATATCGATAATGGCTTTGTTTTGGAGTTATGGAATAAGGACAAGTGTGAGGTTAGAGTAATATATTCTAGGGTTTACGGTTTTGCCATCAACTATAAGGCTAGTGTATCAAGAATCGGTACATTGGTTGTTGAACCGGGTGACAGGTATCCCGGGAGTTGTGTACATTTTGACCTTAAGCTTAGGCCTCGCAGTAAGTCGCCGTCATAAGTTGAACTGGGTGACAGGTAATCCCAGGAGGGGTGTGCATTATCTTAAATTAGGGTCACGCATTTATAAGTCGCCGCTCTATTATGGTTGAGTAGCCTAGTTAGAGACCGAAGTTTGATTTGTTTGAACTAAGTTCTCGAAGCTAGTTTTTAGTATTCTCCTAGTGAAAGTCTATCCGTCTACACTACTCCTATCCATAACGCCATTTTGAATATTTTTATTATTATCGATATAATTTGGTTGCAGGTTGGCAAATGTTTTATGTTTTCTTCGGAAAACTCATTTTTATTATATTGGTTTGATACGTGAAGTTTTTCACTGAAATTTTATTTTTATTATAATGTGTTTTGCTGTTTTCCATTTTAACTTTTTTTCTATAATAGTAATTACTGTTTTAAAATCCTCTTATACGGTTGGGAGAACGTTGACGTTGCTCCCCACTGATTGTGGCTGTTATGTTTTTAACATGGCAGGTATATGTTTTCCTTCGGGTGGGCTAGCGAGCAGTTATGGATCCTGCTTGTTTGAATCAGATCACTGTATTATGGATTGTTAAAACCCTTTTTATGGATTTTAATTTTTTATTTTTTTTGTAGCCATTTTTTATTTTATGGCTTATGTATTGACTTACCATTTTTATTTAATCAAGACATAGCTACAGTGTGTTATAATCCCACTTCTACAGTGTTTTCGCCACTGTATTGCGTTAGAATTTCTAGGGGATTACAGCAAGTACAAGTTTAAGCCATTGAATATAGCCAATCGGGATGCCCCAGGAACGTCAAGGCAAGGTTATGAAGAACCTTGGAGTGTATGTTGATGTTCCACGAGCTTTAGTGAAGATTGCTCAAGAGCCTTCGACTTGTTGCTCCGTGGCCTCGAAGGCTATGGAATTGTGTGCCATGTTGTTGATAAAGAATGAAAATTCATCACAAGCCTTAGTTTGACGGAGTTCCTCAAGAACCGTCATGTTGTATATTCCTCTGTCCTCTTCTTTCGAGTTTTTATGTTTGTATTTGTGTGATTTGTTGGTTTGTCTCTAGGTTTTGTTTGTTTTGAGGAGTTCTTGTCATTTGGAATTTTCTTGACTGATGTGAGGGAGAGATTTTTGATGGTGTTTATTGAGTTTAGTTGATAGGTTGGAACTGAAGATGAAGTTTTGGGAGGAGTTATTGATGATAGAAGCTTGGAGCTTGGGCAAGGAAGTTGGTTTTCGAGCTTATTTTAAGCTTTTGGGGACGGGAATTTGATCCCGTAGTTGGTAATGTTCTTAGGGTGGAAGACTTGGGATGATGAAAAAGAATGAAGATCTGTGGACGTCCGTCCGCCCCGCCCGGCGCCCCGCGCGGGACCGACCCGGTTTTTCATCGTGTGGCGGCAGCCACCCACGCGACCCCTTTCTGGTCGGGGGCCGGTCCGATCTCGCGTACGGGGCGATGTATCGGACCTCGATTCGGATGACGATCCGGACTTGTACTAGACGGGCGGGGAAAACCGTGTTTCCGTTTGGGAATCGATCGAGTCATGGTTGTAAATGTTTAAAGGCCGATTTGTTTGGTAAGACGACCTTTTTAGTGAACTGAAGTTGTTGCCAATTTGTGGAGTCGCCAACGAGCCAATTATGGGGACTCAGAAACCGTTCAAGTCAACTTTGATCCCTTGCCGGCTCAAAGTTGAGTGGCACGAGACCTAAAGATAGAGACTTGTACCCTTAAGCACTCCATGCCTGGAATGACTCTCATTGCCAATAATGGTTTCGGACATCCGGAACCCGTCGATTCTGAGTAAGGGGTGAGGGTACGTATTGGGAAGCCAACATCCGATAGATGTCAACACCCAATCCCGCTCGCACTATAGCGGCCTCTACTAATCAATCGGTGGGCTGATATCCTAAGCTAGTTCTTTTGTTGTGGTGGAAGTACTGTAACATCCGTTGTTTTAACCCTATACCTTTTTCTAGTTTAAGAAAAAATAAGTTTTGTCGTCAAAGTAGTTGTGTTTACATTCTTTGCATGTGATTTCACGTGACAAGCAGGCCATGAAAAGATGCACGTAGGAGAGTAGAGAGTACTAGTAATATACGTATTAGCAAATCAGTTTTAACGCGATAAGACGGATATTAGTCATTCTCGTGGTATACCTTACCTGGTATTTTGCTTAAGATGCGTCGGTTCGGTATTAATGGAGATGCGTCGAACCATGGATGGCGAGCACTGGGACTAATACGGAATCCGACCATCGCTTTGTTCAATTTTAGTCATTTTACGTTTTGAATTCCGTGTTACGTGATTTAGCATGCGATTATAAGGTCATAAAAGCAATAAATCATACGAAAAATTGTAAATACGAATGTAAGTAAATCACATAATAAGGAGTTGCACCCTCGGAGTATACACTAAACGGGACACGATGCATACATAGTTTGAGAACGGGTCTCGGAATTAGTCGGGTCTATTTAGTGTATTTTAGTGTTTGCGGTTGAAGTTGGGACGTTACGTATTTCAGTAGGTGCTTGCGGACCTAGTGTCCGCATTTAGTGTTGTCGTAGTGCATAATAATAGAAAGTACAAATATGGAAAGTTTTGTTTAGATGGCAACCTAGTGACGATACGACTTCAATAGGCGGATCCTCCTAGCTTGACCAGTGACTCCGGCAGAGCTCCGTTACCGTTTGACTCTTCATGCGGCTACTCCGGCAGAGCTTCATTACTATGAACCGGTTCTGCGGCTAATCGGGCAGAGCTTCGCTACTGGGTTTGAGATAGTCGAACACAAGCACCTCGGTATCGAGTGGGGTGCTCGAAGGCGAGGAGTAGCATCGATGTCGCTTTTTTTATCGAAACTAAGATCGAGTGGATCGTTTGCCTCGGGTGTCGGAGTGCGAGCCCTTAGCGAGAGAGTAGAGGGGGAAGAGAAGATGAGAATTGTGTGTCGAATGAATGAGGTGAAGGAGGGTATTTATAGGTGTTTTCGGCCCTCGTCGCCCATACGGATGCCTGAGTTGAGGCGCACCAAGACTCAGGCGCCTGGGCTTAGGCGTGGTGAGACTGAGACGCGTGAGGTGGGGCGGTCGGGATTTTGAGGATACGATTTTGATAATTTCCAAAACCAAGAGGGAGAGTATGCAAAAATTGGCAAGCTGCTGTTTTGCGACATGGCCATGTCGAGGGCAACATGGCCGTGAGGAGACATGGCCGTGACTAGGCCCTCACGACCGTGACTAGGCCCTCACGGTCGTGACGCTTGGACGCACAAAAACATAGGCCTCTGAACTCAATCCCGGGCGTGACCAAGGCCTCCCGGTCGGTACATGTGCCTCCCGGCTGTGATGGGCCTGTCACGATCGTGACAGGTGTACCCCGTGCCCCTTATGCTTCTTCTTCTACATTTAACCCCACCCCACCTTATTACACCCCTACCCAACCTCCCTTCTCACCTTTACTTCTATCATTTCATCCTTATACTTCACTTATACATCTTATCATATCTTCACATCACTAAACTCTAGGTTTCCCCTTAAATCCCAACCTCATTTCAACAATGCACGCCCGATACTTAACCATGAGATTACATTTAGAAGGAGGAGGAATATCGTTGACAAAGACAAGCAAGGTACTAAGAAAGATCATTCAGACGATGGAGTTGGTTGAGTTGCTAACCATTTGGTAAGGCGACACTCATTTCTTTTCCGTCTTTTATTGCTTACTCTTTGTATGTTCCCCTTCCTTTTATACTTTTAGTATCGTGGTGGCCCTTGGGGCCTTTGTGGTTATTGCTCCCGATTCTCGATGACGTGATTACATCGAGAATCATTTGAAAAATCCGAATTGACAAGTTCTTTTGACTTTTTCTTTACTTTTATTTCTTTTTTGGTAGAATTTAGTCGAAATCGGGCGGAATCGGGGCTAGTTGACTTGATTACACCTAGCCCTCCCCTCCCATTTCCTTTTATTTTCTTCTTTTTATTTCTTCCCCCATCCATATCTTTTCTCGTGTCGGACCTAGGTGACTTGATTAGACCTAGGCCCGACACACTCTACCCTTTCTTCACTTTCGTTTTGTTTTTTAGTTTTATTTTCCCTTTATTTTTTCCTTTTTAGTGTCTTCCACACACTACCAATCGTGTATGAGGACATTGCTCGATTTAAGTGTGGGGGAGCGATATCTTAGTTTAGTTTAACTTTATTTTTGTAGTTTTTAAGAAAATTTTTAAAAAATTAACCAAAAAGATTTTCTTTTGTGTCATTTCCTTTTGTGACTTTGTGTCGTATATTTGTTGTGTGTGTGTTTTGCCTCTCGATTTCCTTGTAGGTTTCTTGATCGCCGCGAGTCTCAAAAAAGCTCTTGTCATTCAGTAATATCCTCCTAACTCTTTCTCATTTTCCCATTTCGGTGTTTGGAGGAGATTTTGTGGTGGTGTGTGCTCGGGTGGAGCTTTTTAGAGATTGTGGTTAATGCGGTTGCTTGTTTGGAAGGTTTGGGGTGGTATTTGCCATATCTCTTTGTGTGTTTGTTTTATTTTGTTTTGTTTGTTTTGTCTTGTTTCGTCTTCGTTTTGTCTTATTTAGTTTGTGTCTAGTGTAGAAAATATTTTCGAAAACCCGGTTTTGAGGCTGGTGCGCAAGTGTTTACTTTCCCTTTTTAGTGACATGAATCGATTCTTGGACTTTAGTCTAGTAGCATGACTTTAAATCAATAATTTCGTTGGTTCTTTACCATGTGTCCACCTAGTCTACTAGGGATTTACTTCGGGATTTGCATTTTGACCACCTTGACCACCCACGGATTGAAAAGTCCTTGGTTGTCGAGTCTCGTTCTCTTAGGTGACCTTGCTCGAAATTGTCTTGATTAGTCCAAGTTTCCATATTTTTGTGAGTTTGAAGGGAAAGCGCGCCCGACACACCCATTTTCCTACCTTCTACACATATTCCACAAATAAGTTGCATTTTGTTGAAACTTTCACGTTTATTTGGTTATTCATTGTGATTATGATGTACATTAGACTTGGGAACTCTAGTCACGTACTAGGCGTACTCCAAGAGGAGGTCGTGCCCTGTGCCGCTAAGCGGGGGTCGTGATATTTGTAGGTCCTGAGTCGCATCATTTGGCCTCAAGGGCAAACCAAAACACAAAAGAAGAAAAAGAAAAGACACAACAAATCAAAAACAAAATACAAAACAAGAAAAATGCCAAGA
This sequence comes from Agrostemma githago, assembly GCA_958450325.1. Lineage (NCBI taxonomy): Eukaryota > Viridiplantae > Streptophyta > Magnoliopsida > Caryophyllales > Caryophyllaceae > Agrostemma > Agrostemma githago. The sequence continues at coordinate 21,523,696 of OY288246.1, forward strand.
AAATCATTTCACAAAAACAATTTAGTCCTCAAAAATAAGCCTTGTACCGATTGTTATTGTGAAGCGCCTACCGAAGGACCGAGTCCCTAGGAAGGACGATAGCGGTAATGGTCGGCTTTCCCTCATTTTGCGACTTTATCCACCTTTTTTACTTGGACTAGTTAGGCTATTTTTGAGCATGGGACAACCCTCTTGGCTTATCGCTAAAAGAGGCGGGGCTTCACTTTACTTATAGTGTCGACTAACTCCGTGGTTCATCCCCTTACCATCCCGCTTATCGTCCCCTCGTACGTTCTTAGAAGGTTAGGAGGACCTAGGTAAGTTACCAATGTTTCTATTGCTTTGTTGTCATACTATTAGGGTTTTGTCCATATCGATTTGTGTTATTAGCTTGGGAACGTTGTCACTTGCCTTGAGTACTTAACTGGTGTTTCATTCATCGCTTTGTTGAGGGAAGCGGTATTTTTTTCTTTTTGGATGAAACCAATTGTTTATTGTTTGTTTGTGTGTTTTCGTGTTCGGTTGTGTCCGCGATTTTGTCGCAAGACCTCACTTACCTTGCGAGGAGCACTTTTCCTTTAAGTGTTCTCGCGTGAGTTGAAAGGGCGTAGGGTACGCTAATACCCGCTCGGCTAGTAGTTTAGTTCTTCTTAGTTAGTTAGTTAGTTCGTGCTTACTCGAGGGTGAGTAAGGGTTAAGTGTGGGAGAGTTGATATGCTTGATTTATACCGTCTATCCTTCGTGCTTTACTTGATTTTCCTTTGATTTAACCGCTTTTAGAAGTGGTTTTGTGCTATTAATGTCTCTCGTAGCTATGACTGTGCTTGTAGGTTCATTAGGCGTGGAACTCGACTTTCTGAGTCCTTTTCATCGTCATACGAACCAATCCCGAGTCACGACATCGCTTAGAAGTAAAGGATGATCGACCCATGAAGCTATATGACCATGTCACCCATATTCCCGACCGAGAATACAAACTAGCAAGCCGTGAAGTAAAGACGAGAGAAGAAAGCTACAATGTAGGGCTCACGGCTGTGAGGCCCACCCATCACGGCCGGGACAGGGCCACCTCACGGTCGGGAAGCTCACATTACGACCGGGACGACCTCTGCACCCTCCGCGCTTTATCGTTTTAGTTCCCTCATTTGTATAACCCAATAAATACCCCCCTCTTGTATTGTTTTAAGCGCGAAACCCTAGATAGAAAACCTTCATCCTTAGCTTAATTTCTCCTTAATCTTTTCTTAATCTTCCTTTAATCTTAGCATAATCTTAGCCAGTTACTCTTGTATTATTGGAATTCTTGAAGAATCTATCAATCTTGACAACATTGGTGGATGTTTTTGGGTTTTCTTATATACAAGTTTCAATCTTTTCATTCATCTTCTAGTTTGGTATAATCCTTCTTCTCTCTTTTCTCTTAATCTTTCATTGTTAGTAAAGTTTCAATCTTTATCTTTTGTTTATTGTTTCTCCTTGTTGTTTCTACATAACGAATGTGTTTGCTTTTGTGTTTGTTTCTCTAGTTCATGTTAGTTTCAACTTAAGCATGTGTGAGTATTTTCTTGTGGGGTTAGTAGGGAGATTAGATGTTAAATATGGGTGATTAGGGTTGATTGTGGGTAAAGATGGAATCTTTGTTGCTAGTCACTTGTCATGTATGCCATGTGTTTGATGAAATGTTTGTTAGAGTGGTAGTGACCAATTCTACTCTTGCTTGTTTCTTTCTTCTTGTAGTATGCATGTTTGGTGGTTGAATCCTCATTGTTTGGGTAGCCTCTTGCATGAGTTTTTGGGTTTGTTCTTGTCGCGAGAGCGCGAACTTACCTTAGCAACTAGATGACACCTAGACCCTCGATTTCCTTACTAGCCTATTGCATCTATGAACTCGACCTAACCCTACCCTTTTCCTTATTGAATTCTTCATCATCTTAGCTATTGTTCTAGTTGTTTGTTGTTTTAACTTAGTCTTAGCTGAATTGTTTAGTTTATGTCATCCTTGGTTCCTTCTTAATCATAGTTTTCTCCTCTTTCATTGTCTTTGTTTGTTTAGCTTTGTTCCTTAGCCTAGTAATCGTTGTAGTTAATCAATTCTCGATAATTTTCTCCTCCCTTGTTATCTTGTGACTTAGTCTAGTCCTTAGGTGAACCTTAGTCTAACCCCTTACCGTCTCCGTGGTTCGACCCGTCTTACCCTAGCTACTAGTTAGGATTAGTTGGTTTATTTGGTGTCGGGATCCACGACAAATCCTTCCATCAGTATCGTCATCAAAACTACTCTCATCCTTGAACATAGTATGTTGCTTCCCTTTCTTCCTCGGGACGATAGGTTTACGAGCGGTCTTCTTCCTTGTCATGGTAGCGTCACGATCGCCTCTTAGGTTTTTTTTAGTTTTTTTAGGGTTTTTTAGTGTGGAATTTTATGTGACTTCCTCTGTTAGTTGCGTTATTTTAACTATGTTTAATTGGTTGTTTATGTTAATCTTATAATCACACAAACCTCCCTTTTTTGTATAAACAACCCAACTAACGGAAAAAAAAAAGTAAAAAAAATGGAAAATGTGATTAAGGGTAGAAGGAGATAATACACTAAAAGTGAAGGGCACCATGTGATTAAAGAAATGCAGGGATACTACGTCAAAAAACTAAAAACACGAGGGTACCATATAGAAAATCCAATAAAAGAAATAAGTTTGCGGAATTGCAGCTTAGGAACAATACTTCACTCTTTGACATTCAAATGAGATAGTCATTGCAAATAATATAAAATAAAAGAAATAAATATTTTACATTGAAAGGAAGTGGATACCAACTGTAATCCCCCTCGAAATTCTAACGCAATACAGTGGCAGAAACAATGTAGAGTTGAGATTAAAATACAATGACAAACCATATCTTATTAAAAGAAATAGTAAGTCAATACAAAGATCACTTTTTACAAAAGAGCTAAAATGAAAATTCTTCAAACGGGTTTATACAAATCATAAGTAAACATGAATGAAGAAAGAGTAGGAACCCCGCTACTCGCTAGCTCACACCCAAAACCCAACAACAAATATTTGTCATGTTATAAACATAACACCACATCAGTGGGGAGTAACTCAGACGTTCTCTTGGCATATTATATCATCTGGAAAATAATAGTATTTGTTTGGGGATAGAATATGGGTCCCCGGCTCAGGTGGTTCAGCTCTCCTCGGGATCCGGATGCGGGTCGGCGGTGGTCCCGCAAAGTAACTCCGGTCCAGGGGATTGCCCCCGGGACGGAGCCTCCGACGCCCAAGTTAGTACAATATGTGTATGTATGTATAAAAGTCATCTCATAGATGAGGGATAATAGGAGGGAATAGTCGAGAAATGGTCCCTCTCTTCTGTCTACAAAATGGGGTATTTGTAGAGGAATGGAGAGGTGGTGACATCACCTGAGTGATGTCATCCCATGACATTACTTGGGTGATGTCATGAGGGGTATACTCTGAGTCGACTAGTGGCAACTCGTGAGTACGGTAAGCCGGCGCGAGGGTCCGGCCAACAAGAGGGTCTGGCCGACCTGGGGTCTAGCCGACCCGGAGTCCGGCCTACGCGAGGTCTGGGACCGATGCCTAAGGACGACCCATATGGCTGGGGGTTGGGCCTTTATGTCTATCTTAGTCGGCCTACATGTCTGGGGGATTTATCCCCCATCAATTTGCCCTCAATAAAGTCGGATACTAGTGTCCAGGTCTGGTGCCGAGTGTGGCCGACCTACGAGATGAATGACGTACCTAACCTTACTTTGAGTAGTATCAAGTGTTTCGCCTTCTAAATCCGATGGGAGATGTTGAAGCTTTTTACCCGGCTTTGGATGATCAATAAATAAGAATTGTTCTTCAATTTGCTCAAATAAAGAGCTCGGCCCTGTGCGAGACGGTAGCCGAGGGATGCATGATGAATAACCTCTTCCTGGACGTGTCCGTTTGAGTCATCACTATCTCATTCGGAGGATAACGATACACGGGGGGACGTAACCCATGCTGTAACACCCCGACCCAAATTAGGACAGGAAATGTTAGTCACGGTAGCTCGCCAAGCTCTGTACTGGTCCCACAAACCAACACGAGTCCTTTCAGCGCATTTTGACCTCACTATGCGCATCCTTGAAACCTTCCCAAGAGGTCACCCATCCTAAGACTACTCCCAGCCAAATACGCTTAACTGCAGAGTTCTTTTACATTGATGACCAGAAAAGAAATTGCACTTTGTTTACATGCATGAGTAGTACTTTTAATCTCTTTAAGCACTAGTCATTTAAGCTCATAAATAGGACATCTTCAATCAATGTGGGGTATATCATATGCTCGATAAAAAATAAACGACCCCTTGAAAGACGTAGCTCATTCCCGTTGTATGCCGTGACGCAAGAAGTATGCTAAGGAGGTAGATGCCCCTTACGTGCAATGCAAGAGTTGTTGACCATCGCCCCCCAGTGTGAAGACAAGTTGAGGGTTATGGAGGTTGGTGCCCTTGCGTTTGGCAATGGTTGCCTGTAGTGAATATACCAACAGACGGACTCGGAGGCCGATGCCCCTACATTTGGCGCATGTGGTTGTTGGCGGCGGCTGCCTGTGGTGAAGACCGACAAGTGGACTCGGAGGCCGATGCCCATGCGTTTGGCGCATAGGGTCATTGGTGGCTAATGCCTGAAACCAACAGGCAGACTCGGACGTCGATGCCCTTGCGTTCGGCGCATGAGGTCATTGGCGGCGACCGCCTGTGGTGAAGACCAACAGGTAGACTCGGACGCCGATGCCCTTGTGTTCGGCACATGGGGTCTCTGGCGACGATCGCCTTTGGTGAAGACCTACAAGAGGACTCGGGGGCTGATGCCCATGCGTATAGCGCATGGGGTCGTTGGCCGACGACATACTTGGAGGCCGATGTCCCTCTGTTTCGTGCATGGGATCGTTGGACGGCGTCGCCTACTTGGAGGCCGATGCCCCCTACGTTTCGCACATAAGATCGTTGGACGATGTTGCTTACTTGGAGGGTGATGCCCCCTGCGTTTCGCGCATGGGGTCGTTGGACGGTGTCGCCTACTTGGAGGCTGATGGCCCTACATTTGTCGCATGGGGTTGGCTGGTCGGCGTCGCCTACTTGGAGGTTGATGCTCTCTGCGTTTCGCGCATGGGGTCGTTGGACGATGTCGCCTACTTAGGGGTTGATGCCCCTGCGTTTGTCGCATGGGGTTGGTTGGCCGGCGTCACCTACTTGGAGGCCGATCGTACGTTTTACGCATGGGGTCGTTGGACGGTGCCTCCTACTTGGCTGGCCGGCCCATGCCAATATGGCTATGGCATGGGAGGTTGTTAGCCGATGCCACCTGCGGTTAAGACCTGCAGGCAGACTTGTTGGCTGGCCCATGCCCCCATGGCTATGACATGAGGGGTTGTTAGCCGACGCCACCTACAGTTAAGACCTACAGCCGGACTTGTTGGTCGGCTCGTGCTCCCATGACAATGGCATGAGGAGTTGTTAGCCGGCGCCACCTGTGGTTAAGAACTGTAGGCGGACGTGTTGGCCGGCCCATTCCCCCATGGCTATGGCATGATGAGTTTTTAGCTGACGACACCTGCGGTTAAGACCTGCAGGCGGACTTGTTGGCCGTCCCATGCCTCCATGGCTATGGCATGATGAGTTGTTAGCCGGCGCCACCTGCGGTTAAGACTTGCAGGCGGACTTGTTGGCCGGCCCATTCCCTCATGGCTATGGCATGGGGTGTTGTTAGCCAACGCCACCTGCGCTTAAGACCTACATGCGAGTTGTTGGCCGACCCATTCCCCCAAGGTTATGGCATGAGGGGTTGTTAGCCGACATTCATTGGGGGTGTCCTTTTTTTCCCGCTAATTTGAATAGGGGTTCCCCTCTTATTGCCCTCTGCCCATTATCTGTGAGAGTAACGAACAGGTGATGGGTAGATATCAAGATTTTTCGTTGCTCAAAATTTTTCACTTATCCTAACCGTCCTCCGAATATTGGATTTTTTGTAGCTCGTATTTTTTGTTCACAATTTCTAGTAATTTTTTGGATTAATTTTTGTGAATTTCTGTGGAGTTAAAAAAAAGTAGGATAATTTATTTTTTTGATTTTTTCCTTGAAAATAAGTTGGTAATTTCTTTTTTGCCCCAGTAGAAATTGGACTCTCATGAAGTGCATGGAGGCTCGCCCAAATTGAGCTCATATTTTCCTCTCCGTGGCCTTGGCCCACGTATAACATGTAGCCTACACAAGCTTTTATTTATGAGTGGGCTTGTGATCTTCGTCATGGCTTTTCCACTTGTTTCATGTGTCGAGCTTATCAAATTAAAAGCTGGTGAATGCCTTTTGCATCTATCTCCTCTTCATTATCATAATATGAAGCCGACTGCACCAATCTAAACTTTGCAACTAGTCACGTGCTTCTGCCCCCAATCCAAGGCGTCTCCAATTTATCCAAGGAAGATGAAGGGCGACCCTTTAGCGACCGATTTCAGTCGCTGAGAGCGTCAGATTAGCGACTGATTTCAGTCGCTAAGGGGTGTGACGTGGCGTTCTTTGAGCGTCCTACAACGACTGAAATCGGTCGCTAAATGAAAAAAATAGCGACTGAAATCAGTCGCTACCTAACTTGAAATAGGCTGATTTTATTTATTTTGTTTCTAGCCAAAATCTGCACAAAAACACAAACCAACAACCAAAATACGTCCCACACATCATTCCAAACATTCCAAACGTCGTTCCAAACGTTACGCCAGCTTCACACTCCAGAATTGGCAACCAAGCACGCAAATGTCTTTAATACACTAAATTAAAAGTGTTGTTACAAACTGTTTTCAACAAACATTCACAAACTACAAACTGTTTTCAATCTACTCACCTAACAGTGAAACTAGCTGACGCACCACTACCACCGTCACCACCAAAGGGGTCTCTATAATCTCGGGGTCGGGGAGTGGGGCCGGAGTTACAGTTCTGCTGCTGCATGCTCCTAAGGAGCTGTAGCTCTTCTAGAATTTGCAGCTTAACGGACTCCTGCATCTTCAGCCTCTCATCCTGCTCCTTTATCTTCTCAGCCATAGCCGCCCGTAGCGCCCTCTCCTCTCGTATTTCCGACCTCATCTCCTGAATGATGGATGGTACAAACTCTGTTGAGGTCGCATGACCTCCCCGAGCATTGGGTGATGTCCAGTACAGGGAATGAGCGTTCCCCGTACCGTACACCGCTCCCTTGCAGTATCCCTCCGCGACTCTGAACCAAATCGCGCTCGGGTCCACACCTTCATTCTCAGGCGCTTTAATGGCCTCTGATGCGTGCCGTTCCTATACGATTTTTCGCCTATTTTGGCACGCATTTCCGTGTCGTTTTATTATTTTAGGAGTCGGATTACGCTATTTTCTCCCATATGTGCTACTCGGGTATTCTTTTGTTGTTTTGCAGATAATCGAGACCGGGTAGTTAAAAGAGCTAAAATTGCATCAAAAAAATTCTTAAAGCTCTGAAACCGATTAGTTGTAGACCAAGAAGAAGGAAGCAAGTCTATAGACTAGACTGTGAGTCTATAGACTGAGAAGAAGGAAGTAAGAAGGCTGTAGACTAAAACACAAGTCTATAGACTGGGAAACAAGTCTATAGACTGAGAAAGTGCAGAAGACAGTCTGTAGACTGAGGAGAAGTCCGTTGGAAGCCTATATTGAATAACTCAGTCTGCAGACTTGGATCTCAAGTCTACCAACATAAAATCCAAGTCTGCAAAAGACTAATTCAGCTATTTTGACGTTACCCACTACTCCTCCTCTTACGCTCTTCAGTTCTTCCCACTACCTAGTTAATGGGATTGAAGATAGCAGGAAAGGAAGGACAGTTATTGAGGGCTTAAGCAGTTTAAATACAACTTTAATTTTATGATCTGATCTATTTTTTTCCATTGACATATTTTCTGCTTCATCTTCTTCATCTATCTTTTATCTCAGTAATCATTCCTGTAAATAGTTAGTTTATCTTTTTTATTAATTTTATAGTTTATTCAAGTTATCAAACTCTAGTATTTATTATTTCAGTCAATATTCCAGCTTAGTTTTTTCATCTTTATTTCTCCGTCTCCGCTCTAATAGATTTTCATCTCGGTAATTTCTTCTTCTTCCCTAACCTTTTCTCCAGTTACTTTTGTTATTTCTTATCTTCTTAATTTTTCTATTTCCTGTAACTTTTCTTTTCTTTTCTTTTTTCTTTTTATTCATTCTCATTCATCCTGCTTTCTTTATTCACCATGTTTTATTCTGTTATTATTACTGTAAATATGAGTAGCTAATTCTCCCTAACTAGAGTTTTAGGTGAATTACGAATTGAAACAACTTTATTTATGATGACTAAATAATCGACCTTTATGAGTTAAATCGCTCTTGCAACATCTTAATGACGAATAATTAATTATAGGCCGTAATTGATTATTTGTATCTCGTAAAATCCCGACCTACGTAGCGAAAGCCCGGGAACGGAATAGACTCGTTGTAATCGATAGAAATCCCTAATACGTAGCGAGAGCCCGTTAGGTGACTTCTAGGATGACTAGTGATCCGAGAGGACCGTGTCGATGTTCTTTAACTCATTTTAACTGATTATTTGGAAATCGTATGTATGCCTGTTTTATTCGTAGTAATCCGACGACTCTGGTGATTTTCTTAATTCATTAATTCATACTTGTATTAATTCTGTGTTACTGTCAGTTCATCCCAAATCATTATAAAATCGTGACCCGATAGATTAATTGACTAACTTATAATTTTCAACCTGCCTCCATGTGGAATCGACCCTACTTACCGCTAGCTATCTGTTAGTAGTAATCTAGGATTATTTTTATATCGGTGACGCGACTAACCCGTATCAATTTTGGCGCCGTTGCCGGGGAGGCGACGCAAATTTATTTGTTAGTTAATTAATTTATCTCTCGTCTTGGGGAATTTTTATTCCTTGAGACTGATCTCACTGTTTCTATGAGAATGGTTATAGATTTTCCGCAGGAGTCCGATGAGACTTTCAGAGCTTACATACAACGGTTTTGCAGTTGGCTTGGTTCTCTGAAAAGCAAATATTTCACTAATGAAACACTTGTTCTTACCATTTTGAAGGGTATGACGGAGTCTACTAAGGCCTATGTATATTCTACATGTAAGGATTTCGAAAGTAAATCCTACGACGAGGCAGTAGATTATTTCGACTGGCTAGCAGAAGAAAGCGTGAAACCCGATTTTTCACTTTCTTTGACTAATGATGAACCCGTCGGTGAGAATAGTGATGTGAATATTTTTGAGAATCCTTGTTTTGACAGTGAGACAGGTTGTGACGAAAGCTATGACACGAGTCTCACGGCTTCATTTTGCGAGAATCTTTGTAATGAGGTTCGTGAGGAACCTTTTGATTCGGAACTTGAGGTCAAGTGGGATCAATATGACAATGACACGTTCGAGGAAAATATTGAGGTTCGATGGGACGGGTATGAGGACGAAATTGTAGAGGAGCCATCGATTTCTTTACCCGTTATCGCCTCTTCTTCTAAGGTTTTGTCCTTTGTTCCCTCCGCTCCACTTCTTTTTCCTCCTCCGTGTTTGTCAGTCCCATTACCGTTAATTCCTAACCATTCTCCTATGAACACTGACACTTTGTTTTCTGATTCTAACTTTGATTCTCCATGTCTTGCTGACGAGAAGATTAGTTCAGTGTTTCAGGAAGGAATATTTGGTCTTCCACCCCGTGATAAGATGGCTTATTCCATATTTCATATTTTTGCTATTAACGTCTTATCATGGGCTTATATCTGTTTTCATATTTCTTGCGCTCGGGGATATGACATGCTACTGAGGGCGTTGATTCGTTTTTTAAAATAAAATGATGAAGTGGCCGAATCAAGGTCGTGCGGGACCGTAAAAACCAGCGCTAGCCGGGAGGCAACCCGAGTATTTTTATTTTTATTTTATTTTTGAGTTTGAATAAAGTAGTTACATTAATTTTACTGAGTGAGAATGAGGATACTGATAATATGTCAAGTTGGTATGCAGGATTAGTAAGCGGCTGAGTCTAGTGAAGTATACCAGACTGAACACCCAAGTCTACAGACTCAAGTCTACATACTTACCCCAGTCTTTAGACTCATTTACTCAGTCTATAGACTCACCCTTACCCAATCTCTCAACCTATCTACCCCAGTCTATAGACTCACCCCACCCGACTCAGACCCCAGTCTACCCGCCTTAATTCCCAGTTTACCCAACCCACCCTCAATCACCCTAACTCACAACTCCCTCCATTAATCTTCATCCCTTTGCCACCCTTCACCTGCCTTCAGTCTCTTCCTCTGTCATCTGCTGCTCCGACTTCGTCCACCACCACTCTCCATCATCTGCCTTCACTTCCGCCACTCCACCGCTCCTTCGCCTTTGTCTGATCTCCTTCCTCCGTCGTTTTCTCCCTTCGCCTGACTCCGTTCATCTTCTCGGTCTCCACCTCCGTCCACCATCTGTCCCTCCGTCTTCCAGTTGGGTTGCTGATTTGTGGGTTTATTGGGGTAGTTTCTGGGTACTCAGCGTCTGTGCTCGGTTCCGAGTGTCAAGTTTCGGGTTTGGATTTTACATATTCATGGATTATATGTATCTTTGTGATTTTACGTGTTTCATTCCATGTTTATTTTCTGAAGTTTACAGGCACAGTGGAACACGAGCAGTCACAAACTAAGCGACCAAGAACAGAGGCCGAGCATATCAAGTCAGATCAAGTGGGCACGGAAATCAAGGTCGGAGTTTGACCATGATTAGGGACTGATTTGGGTAACCTCCTTGTACATATTTGTTACTCCTCATTCCCCTCACTCTTTAGTTGCTTATTTAGTTATTTTTCCCTCTGTTGTCTGATTTGTGTATACAATGAGGACATTGTATTGATTGGTTTCGGGAGGGTAACTAATTCGCATTAGTTTGCATATTTCCTGCATTTCAGCATAATTTTTTTTGAGTCATATTAGGTGTCCGAGCGGATTAACGACGATGATGAAATAGCTTTTGCCCATCCTTTACTCGTTTTAATTACTATCTCATTTGAGTGACATTTTAGTTTACTTGATCGAGTCTTAGGTTATGGCATATCTCGATTGTAATTTTAGTAAACGAATAAACTTGGCTTAAATTGTTGGCAAACTACTTAAATTCTGAGTTTTAGAGCCTTTTGAGACCGATGACATCCATGATCGGTCTATTTAGGAATGAGAGTAGTTCTCCCTATTTCGCATGTAACATCAAATTGCATAAGTGTGAAGTCAGTCTCTTAAATCTTTGTGCATTCGGGTCGTAACTATAACATGTATTGAGGCTTTCTTTTTACTTCTCTTCCTATATTCCCTTTATTTGATTTAAAAAAAAATCGATCTATCCCTTCATCACAATATTAACCACAATCCTAAATTGCATACCCTAGTCGAGCTAGTCATGGTGATAATGATGTTAGGTTGAGATAAGTCGGTTTGGTGTATATGTGTTTCAATTTTTGTATTTATGTTCCAAGAAAAAAAAAGAATAATAGAAAAGTGGAAAAAGAATTGAGTTGTGGACTCCGATGCTTCATTGTGATAATATTATGGAGTCGATTTGTGAAATAAGTAAGATATGGTGGATGCCGTCATTAATCGGCTTGATTTTATTGTTTGTATGATTTGGTAATTTGGTGAAGAAGTTTTGGAAGTTTGGATTGTCTAGCTCGACTAATAACTCCACATTCCCAAAATTATAACCCCTTCTTACCCGTCACTTAACTCATACCCCATTTCACCATTTTATGCCTCGATATGTGTTTTGGTTTCGATTATTTAGAATGTGCAAGTGATTGGTAGAGATTGTCGTCACATTAGATTGCATGCATGCGTCTACAGGTCGCAGATTAGGCGAGCGTCTTTCTTTCTCTCTATCTCACATTTATATTCTACATCCCTATCATGAGAGCAGAGTGTAACCGCGAGAGTCTGACAATGATAAGTCTAGCAAGGTTTACGGTTCACTGTTATTCTTTTGATTATGACATAGCTTGAGTCAGTTCATGTTTTCTAAGTGTCGCTAGCCTGAGTTAGTTTTTATAGCAAGTCTAGTCTGGGTAACAGCTTTGAGTTGTATATCGTTCCCATAGATCTTGTGTTTGATTGTTTGAGGACAAGCAATGGTTCGGTTTGGGGAGATTTGATGCGTACCGTTCCTATTCGATTTTTCGCCTATTTTGGCACGCATTTCCGTGTCGTTTTATTATTTTAGGAGTCGGATTACGCTATTTTCTCCCATATGTGCTACTCGGGTATTCTTTTGTTGTTTTGCAGATAATCGAGACAGGGTAGTTAAAAGAGCTAAAAATTGCATCAAAAAAATCTTAAAGCTCTGAAACCGATTAGTTGTAGACCAAGAAAAAGGAAACAAGTCTATAGACTAGACTGTGAGTCTATAGACTGAGAAGAAGGAAGTAAGAAGGCTGTAGAATAAAACACAAGTCTATAGACTGGGAAACAAGTCTATAGACTGAGAAAGTGCAGCAGACAGTCCGTAGACTGAGGAGAAGTCCGTTGGAAGCCTAGATTGAATAACTCAGTCTGCAGACTTGGATCTCAAGTCTACCAACATAAAATCCAAGTCTTCAAGATGGGATACCACTCCAAGACTAATTCAGCTATTTTGACGTTACCCACTACTCCCCCTCTTACGCTCTTCAGTTCTTCCCACTACCTAGTTAATGGGATTGAAGATAGCAGGAAAGGAAGGACAGTTATTGAGGGCTTAAGCAGTTTAAATACAGCTTTAATTTTATGATCTGATTTTTTTTTTCCATTGACATATCTTCTGCTTCATCTTCTTCATCTATCTTTTATCTCAGTAATCATTCTGTAAATAGTTAGTGTATCTTTTATATTAATTTTATAGTTTATTCAAGTCATCAAACTCTAGTATTTATTATTTCAGTCAATATTCCAGCTTAGTATTGATACGGGTTAGTCGCGTCACCGATATCAAAATAATCCTAGAAATTAAAAGGTTAGGATGAATAACAAAATTGATACGGGTTAGTCGTGTCACCGATATCAAAATAATCCCAGATTACTACTAACAGATAGCTAGCGGTAAGTAGGGTCAATTCCACAGGGAGGCAAGTTGAAAATTATAAGTTAGTCAATTATTCTATTGGGTCACGATTTTATAATGATTTGGGATGAACTGACAGTAACAGAGAATTAATACAAGTATGAATTAATGAATTAAGAAAATCACCAGAGTCGTCGGATTACTACGAATAAAACAGGCATACATACAATTTCCAAATAATCAGTTAAATGAGTTAAAGAACATCGACACGGTCCTCTCGGATCACTAGTCATCCTAGAAGTCACCTAACGGGCTCTCGCTACGTATTAGGGATTTCTATCGATTACAACGAGTCTATTCCGTTCCCGGGCTTTCGCTACGTAGGTCGGGATTTTACGAGATACAAATAATCAATTACGGCCTATTATTAATTATTCGTCATTAAGATGTTGCAAGAGCGATTTAACTCATAAAGGTCGATTATTTAGTCATCATAAATAAAGCTGTTTCAATTCGTAATTCACCTAAAACTCTAGTTAGGGAGAATTAGCTACTCATATTTACAATAATAATAACAGAATAAAACATGATGAATAAAGAAAGCAGGATGAATGAGAATAAATAAAAAGAAAAAAGGAAAGAAAAGAAAAGTTACAGGAAAAAGAAAAATTAAGAAGATAAGAAATAACAAAAGTAATTGGAGAAAAGGTTAGGGAAGAAGAAGAAATTACTGAGATGAAAATCTATTAGAGCGGAGACGGGGAAATAAAGATGAAAAAACTAAGCTGGAATATTGACTGAAATAATAAATACTAGAGTTTGATAACTTGAATAAACTATAAAATTAATATAAAAGATAAACCAACTATTTACAGGAATGATTACTGAGATAAAAGATAGATGAAGAAGATGAAGCAGAAGATATGTCAATGGAAAAAAAATAGATCAGATTATAAAATTAAAGCTGTATTTAAACTGCTTAAGCCCTCAATAACTGTCCTTCCTTTCCTGCTATCTTCAATCCCATTAACTAGGTAGTGGGAAGAAATGAAGAGCGTAAGAGGGGGAGTAGTGGGTAACGTCAAAATAGCTGAATTAGTCTTGGAGTGGTATCCCATCTTGCAGACTTGGATTTTATGTTGGTAGACTTGAGATCCAAGTCTGCAGACTTAGTTATTCAATCAAGGCTTCCAACGGACTTCTTCTCAGTCTACGGACTGTCTGCTGCACTTTCTCAGTCTATAGACTTGTTTCCCAGTCTATAGACTTGTGTTTTAGTCTACAGCCTTCTTACTTCCTTCTTCTCAGTCTATAGACTCACAGTCTAGTCTATAGACTTGCTTCCTTCTTCTTGGTCTACAACTAATCGGTTTCAGAGCTTTAAGATTTTTTTGATGCAATTTTTAGCTCTTTTAACTACCCGGTCTCGATTATCTGCAAAACAACAAAAGAATACCTGAGTAGCACATATGGGAGAAAATAGCGTAATCCGACTCCTAAAATAATAAAACGACACGGAAATGTGTGCCAAAATAGGTGAAAAATCGAATAGGAACGACACGCATCAAATCTCCCCAAACCGAACCATTGCTTGTCCTCAAGCAATCAGACACAAAATCTATAGGAACGGTACACAACTCAAAGCTATTTACCCAAACTAGACTCGCTACAAAAACTGACTCAGGCTAGCGACACTTAGAAAACATGAACTGACTCAAACTATGGCATAATCAAAAGAATAACAGTAAACCGTCAACCTTGCTAGGCTTATCATTGTTGGACTCTCGTGGTTACACTCTACTCTGATGAAGAGGATGTGGAATAAATGTGAGAAGCAGAGACACTCGCCTAATCTGCGACCTATAAACACATGCATGCAATCTAATGTGACGACAATCTTTACCAATCACTTGCGCATTCAAAATAATCAAGACTAAAACACATATTTAGGCTCAAAATGATGAAAGGGGGTATGGATTAAGTGACGGGTAAGAAAGGGTTATAATTTTGGGAATATGGAGTTAATAGTCGAGCTAGCAATCCAAACTTCCAAATTACATTACCAAACTACCAAATCACACAAACGATAAAATCAACGTCGATTAAGGACGATATCCACTATATCATGCTTATTTCACCCAAGTCGACTTCAGAAGTATTATCACGATAAAGTATCGGAGTCCACAACTCAATTCTTTTTCGCTTTTATGTTATTCTTCTTTTTTTTTCCTTTTTTTCCATTTTTTTTTCTCTTTTTTTTTGAGTGCCTTTTTTTTAACATATATACAAGAACCGAAACATATATATACACCAAACCGACTTATCTCAACAAAACATCAATATCACCATGACTAGCTCAACTAGGGTAGGCAATTTAGGATTGTGGTTAATTTTGTAGTGAATGGATAATTCGATTTTTGAGTGAAAACAAAAACGGGAAAGGGAAATAAAATGGGAAAAAGGAAAGCCTCAATACATGTTATAGTTACGACCCGAATGCACAAAGACTTAAGAGACTGACTTCACACTTATGCAATTTGATGTTACATGCGAAATAGGGAGAACTACTCTCATTCCTAAATAGACCGATCATGGATGTCATCGGTCTCAAAAGGCTCTAAAACTCAGAATTTAAGTAGTTTGCCAATAATTTAAGCCAAGTTTATTCGTTTACTGAAATTACAATTGATTTATGCCATAACTCAAGACTCGATCAAGTAAACTAAAGTATCACTAAAATGGGAAAGTTAATGAAACGAGAAAAGAAGAGACAAAAGCATTTTCATCATTGTTGCTTAACCCGTCCCGACTCCTAAAAACTCCTAAAATGCCTAAAAACTAAAATAAGAAGAAAAAAATGCGAAAATGAGAAAATATGCAACTAATGCAAATTAGTTAGCCTCCTCAAACCAAACAATACAATGTCCTCATTGTATACACAAATCAGACAACAGAGGGAAAAATAACTAAATAAGCAACTAAAGAGTGAAGGGAATGAGGAGTACCGAATATGTACAAGGAGGTTACCCAAATCAGTCCCTAATCATGGTCTAACTCCGACCTTGATTTCCGTGCCCACTTGATCTGACTTGATATGCTCGGCCTCTGTTCTTGGTCGCTTAGTTTGTGACTGCTCGTGTTCCACTGTGCCTGTAAACTTCAGAAAATAAACATGGAATGAAACACGTAAAATCACAAAGATACATATAATCCCATGAATATGTAAAATCCAAACCCGAAACTTGACACTCGGAACCGAGCACAGACGCTGAGTACCCAGAAACTACCCCAATAAACCCACAAATCAGCAACCCAACTGGAAGACGGAGGGACAAATGGTGGACGGAGGCGGAGACCGGGAAGATGAACGGAGTCAGGCGAAGGGAGAAAACGACGGAGGAAGGAGATCGGACAAAGGCGAAGGAGCGGTGGAGTGGCGGAAGTGAAGGCAGATGATGGAGAGTGGTGGTGGACGAAGTCGGAGCAGCAGATGACAGAGGAAGAGACTGAAGGCAGGTGAAGGGTGGCAGAGGGATGAAGATTAATGGAGGGAGTTGTGAGTTCGGGTGATTGAGGGTGTTCGGGTAGACTGGGAATTAAGGCGGGTAGACTGGGGTCTGAGTCGGGTAGGATGAGTCTATAGACTGGGGTAGATAGGTTGGGAGATTGGGTAAGGGTGAGTCTATAGACTGAGTAAATGAGTCTAAAGACTGGGGTAAGTATGTAGACTTGAGTCACCGCTCCCCGGCAACGGCGCCAAAATTGATACGGGTTAGTCGCGTCACCGATATCAAAATAATCCTAGATTACTACTAACAGATAGCTAGCGGTAAGTAGGGTCGATTCCACAGGGAGGCAGGTTGAAAATTATAAGTTAGTCAATTAATCTATCGGGTCACGATTTTATAACGATTTAGGATGAACTGACAGTAACACAGATATAATACAAGTATGAATTAATGAATTAAGAAAATCACCAGAGTCGTCGGATTACTACGAATAAAACAGGCATACATACGATTTCCAAATAATCAGTTAAAATGAGTTAAAGAACATCGACACGGTCCTCTCGGATCACTAGTCATCCTAGAAGTCACCTAACGGGCTCTCGCTACGTATTAGGGATTTCTATCGATTACAATGAGTCTATTCCGTTCCCGGGCTTTCGCTACGTAGGTCGGGATTTTACGAGATACAAATAATCAATTACGGCCTATAATTAATTATTCGTCATTAAGATGTTGCAAGAGCGATTTAACTCATAAAGGTCGATTATTTAGTCATCTTAAATAAAGCTGTTTCATCTCGTAATTCACCTAAAACTCTAGTTAGGGAGAATTAGCTACTCATATTTACAGTAATAATAACAGAATAAAACATGATGAATAAAGAAAACAGGATGAATGAGAATGAATAAAAAGAAAAAAGGAAAGAAAAGAGAAGTTACAGGAAAAAGAAAAATTAAGAAGATAAGAAATAACAAAAGTAATTGGAGAAAAGGTTAGGGAAGAAGAAGAAATTACCGAGATGAAAATCTATTAGAGCGGAGACGGAGAAATAAAGATGAAAAAACTAAGCTGGAATATTGACTGAATTAATAAATACTAGAGTTTGATAACTTGAATAAACTATAAAATTAATATAAAAGATAAACTAACTATTTACAGGAATGATTACTGAGATAAAAGATAGATGAAGAAGATGAAGCAGAAGATATGTCAATGGAAAAAAATAGATCAGATCATAAAATTAAAGCTGTATTTAAACTGCTTAAGCCCTCAATAACTGTCCTTCCTTTCCTGCTATCTTCAATCCCATTAACTAGGTAGTGGGAAGAACTGAAGAGCGTAAGAGGGGGAGTAGAGGGTAACGTCAAAATAGCTGAATTAGTCTTGGAGTGGTATCCCATCTTGCAGACTTGGATTTTATGTTGGTAGACTTGAGATCCAAGTCTGCAGACTTAGTTATTCAATCAAGGCTTCCAACGGACTTCTTCTCAGTCTACGGACTGTCTGCTGCACTTTCTCAGTCTATAGACTTGTTTCCCAGTCTATAGACTTGTGTTTTAGTCTACAGCCTTCTTACTTCCTTCTTCTCAGTCTATAGACTCACAGTCTAGTCTATAGACTTGCTTCCTTCTTCTTGGTCTACAACTAATCGGTTTCAGAGCTTTAAGATTTTTTTGATGCAATTTTTAGCTCTTTTAACTACCCGGTCTCGATTATCTGCAAAACAACAAAAGAATACCTGAGTAGCACATATGGGAGAAAATAGCGTAATCCGACTCCTAAAATAATAAAACGACACGGAAATGTGTGCCAAAATAGGTGAAAAATCGAATAGGAACGACACGCATCAAATCTCCCCAAACCGAACCATTGCTTGTCCTCAAGCAATCAGACACAAAATCTATAGGAACGGTACACAACTCAAAGCTATTTACCCAAACTAGACTCGCTACAAAAACTGACTCAGGCTAGCGACACTTAGAAAACATGAACTGACTCAAACTATGGCATAATCAAAAGAATAACAGTAAACCGTCAACCTTGCTAGGCTTATCATTGTTGGACTCTCGTGGTTACACTCTACTCTGATGAAGAGGATGTGGAATAAATGTGAGAAGCAGAGACACTCGCCTAATCTGCGACCTATAAACACATGCATGCAATCTAATGTGACGACAATCTTTACCAATCACTTGCGCATTCAAAATAATCAAGACTAAAACACATATTTAGGCTCAAAATGATGAAAGGGGGTATGGATTAAGTGACGGGTAAGAAAGGGTTATAATTTTGGGAATATGGAGTTAATAGTCGAGCTAGCAATCCAAACTTCCAAATTACATTACCAAACTACCAAATCACACAAACGATAAAATCAACGTCGATTAAGGACGATATCCACTATATCATGCTTATTTCACCCAAGTCGACTTCAGAAGTATTATCACGATAAAGTATCGGAGTCCACAACTCAATTCTTTTTCGCTTTTATGTTATTCTTCTTTTTTTTTCCTTTTTTTCCATTTTTTTTTCTCTTTTTTTTTGAGTGCCTTTTTTTTAACATATATACAAGAACCGAAACATATATATACACCAAACCGACTTATCTCAACAAAACATCAATATCACCATGACTAGCTCAACTAGGGTAGGCAATTTAGGATTGTGGTTAATTTTGTAGTGAATGGATAATTCGATTTTTGAGTGAAAACAAAAACGGGAAAGGGAAATAAAATGGGAAAAAGGAAAGCCTCAATACATGTTATAGTTACGACCCGAATGCACAAAGACTTAAGAGACTGACTTCACACTTATGCAATTTGATGTTACATGCGAAATAGGGAGAACTACTCTCATTCCTAAATAGACCGATCATGGATGTCATCGGTCTCAAAAGGCTCTAAAACTCAGAATTTAAGTAGTTTGCCAATAATTTAAGCCAAGTTTATTCGTTTACTGAAATTACAATTGATTTATGCCATAACTCAAGACTCGATCAAGTAAACTAAAGTATCACTAAAATGGGAAAGTTAATGAAACGAGAAAAGAAGAGACAAAAGCATTTTCATCATTGTTGCTTAACCCGTCCCGACTCCTAAAAACTCCTAAAATGCCTAAAAACTAAAATAAGAAGAAAAAAATGCGAAAATGAGAAAATATGCAACTAATGCAAATTAGTTAGCCTCCTCAAACCAAACAATACAATGTCCTCATTGTATACACAAATCAGACAACAGAGGGAAAAATAACTAAATAAGCAACTAAAGAGTGAAGGGAATGAGGAGTACCGAATATGTACAAGGAGGTTACCCAAATCAGTCCCTAATCATGGTCTAACTCCGACCTTGATTTCCGTGCCCACTTGATCTGACTTGATATGCTCGGCCTCTGTTCTTGGTCGCTTAGTTTGTGACTGCTCGTGTTCCACTGTGCCTGTAAACTTCAGAAAATAAACATGGAATGAAACACGTAAAATCACAAAGATACATATAATCCCATGAATATGTAAAATCCAAACCCGAAACTTGACACTCGGAACCGAGCACAGACGCTGAGTACCCAGAAACTACCCCAATAAACCCACAAATCAGCAACCCAACTGGAAGACGGAGGGACAAATGGTGGACGGAGGCGGAGACCGGGAAGATGAACGGAGTCAGGCGAAGGGAGAAAACGACGGAGGAAGGAGATCGGACAAAGGCGAAGGAGCGGTGGAGTGGCGGAAGTGAAGGCAGATGATGGAGAGTGGTGGTGGACGAAGTCGGAGCAGCAGATGACAGAGGAAGAGACTGAAGGCAGGTGAAGGGTGGCAGAGGGATGAAGATTAATGGAGGGAGTTGTGAGTTCGGGTGATTGAGGGTGTTCGGGTAGACTGGGAATTAAGGCGGGTAGACTGGGGTCTGAGTCGGGTAGGATGAGTCTATAGACTGGGGTAGATAGGTTGGGAGATTGGGTAAGGGTGAGTCTATAGACTGAGTAAATGAGTCTAAAGACTGGGGTAAGTATGTAGACTTGAGTCACCGCTCCCCGGCAACGGCGCCAAAATTGATACGGGTTAGTCGCGTCACCGATATCAAAATAATCCTAGATTACTACTAACAGATAGCTAGCGGTAAGTAGGGTCGATTCCACAGGGAGGCAGGTTGAAAATTATAAGTTAGTCAATTAATCTATCGGGTCACGATTTTATAACGATTTAGGATGAACTGACAGTAACACAGATATAATACAAGTATGAATTAATGAATTAAGAAAATCACCAGAGTCGTCGGATTACTACGAATAAAACAGGCATACATACGATTTCCAAATAATCAGTTAAAATGAGTTAAAGAACATCGACACGGTCCTCTCGGATCACTAGTCATCCTAGAAGTCACCTAACGGGCTCTCGCTACGTATTAGGGATTTCTATCGATTACAATGAGTCTATTCCGTTCCCGGGCTTTCGCTACGTAGGTCGGGATTTTACGAGATACAAATAATCAATTACGGCCTATAATTAATTATTCGTCATTAAGATGTTGCAAGAGCGATTTAACTCATAAAGGTCGATTATTTAGTCATCTTAAATAAAGCTGTTTCATCTCGTAATTCACCTAAAACTCTAGTTAGGGAGAATTAGCTACTCATATTTACAGTAATAATAACAGAATAAAACATGATGAATAAAGAAAACAGGATGAATGAGAATGAATAAAAAGAAAAAAGGAAAGAAAAGAGAAGTTACAGGAAAAAGAAAAATTAAGAAGATAAGAAATAACAAAAGTAATTGGAGAAAAGGTTAGGGAAGAAGAAGAAATTACCGAGATGAAAATCTATTAGAGCGGAGACGGAGAAATAAAGATGAAAAAACTAAGCTGGAATATTGACTGAATTAATAAATACTAGAGTTTGATAACTTGAATAAACTATAAAATTAATATAAAAGATAAACTAACTATTTACAGGAATGATTACTGAGATAAAAGATAGATGAAGAAGATGAAGCAGAAGATATGTCAATGGAAAAAAATAGATCAGATCATAAAATTAAAGCTGTATTTAAACTGCTTAAGCCCTCAATAACTGTCCTTCCTTTCCTGCTATCTTCAATCCCATTAACTAGGTAGTGGGAAGAACTGAAGAGCGTAAGAGGGGGAGTAGAGGGTAACGTCAAAATAGCTGAATTAGTCTTGGAGTGGTATCCCATCTTGCAGACTTGGATTTTATGTTGGTAGACTTGAGATCCAAGTCTGCAGACTTAGTTATTCAATCAAGGCTTCCAA
This sequence comes from Agrostemma githago, assembly GCA_958450325.1. NCBI lineage: Eukaryota > Viridiplantae > Streptophyta > Magnoliopsida > Caryophyllales > Caryophyllaceae > Agrostemma > Agrostemma githago. Next base: position 21,545,588 of record OY288246.1, read on the forward strand.
CGGACTTCTTCTCAGTCTACGGACTGTCTGCTGCACTTTCTCAGTCTATAGACTTGTTTCCCAGTCTATAGACTTGTGTTTTAGTCTACAGCCTTCTTACTTCCTTCTTCTCAGTCTATAGACTCACAGTCTAGTCTATAGACTTGCTTCCTTCTTCTTGGTCTACAACTAATCGGTTTCAGAGCTTTAAGATTTTTTTGATGCAATTTTTAGCTCTTTTAACTACCCGGTCTCGATTATCTGCAAAACAACAAAAGAATACCTGAGTAGCACATATGGGAGAAAATAGCGTAATCCGACTCCTAAAATAATAAAACGACACGGAAATGTGTGCCAAAATAGGTGAAAAATCGAATAGGAACGACACGCATCAAATCTCCCCAAACCGAACCATTGCTTGTCCTCAAGCAATCAGACACAAAATCTATAGGAACGGTACACAACTCAAAGCTATTTACCCAAACTAGACTCGCTACAAAAACTGACTCAGGCTAGCGACACTTAGAAAACATGAACTGACTCAAACTATGGCATAATCAAAAGAATAACAGTAAACCGTCAACCTTGCTAGGCTTATCATTGTTGGACTCTCGTGGTTACACTCTACTCTGATGAAGAGGATGTGGAATAAATGTGAGAAGCAGAGACACTCGCCTAATCTGCGACCTATAAACACATGCATGCAATCTAATGTGACGACAATCTTTACCAATCACTTGCGCATTCAAAATAATCAAGACTAAAACACATATTTAGGCTCAAAATGATGAAAGGGGGTATGGATTAAGTGACGGGTAAGAAAGGGTTATAATTTTGGGAATATGGAGTTAATAGTCGAGCTAGCAATCCAAACTTCCAAATTACATTACCAAACTACCAAATCACACAAACGATAAAATCAACGTCGATTAAGGACGATATCCACTATATCATGCTTATTTCACCCAAGTCGACTTCAGAAGTATTATCACGATAAAGTATCGGAGTCCACAACTCAATTCTTTTTCGCTTTTATGTTATTCTTCTTTTTTTTTCCTTTTTTTCCATTTTTTTTTCTCTTTTTTTTTGAGTGCCTTTTTTTTAACATATATACAAGAACCGAAACATATATATACACCAAACCGACTTATCTCAACAAAACATCAATATCACCATGACTAGCTCAACTAGGGTAGGCAATTTAGGATTGTGGTTAATTTTGTAGTGAATGGATAATTCGATTTTTGAGTGAAAACAAAAACGGGAAAGGGAAATAAAATGGGAAAAAGGAAAGCCTCAATACATGTTATAGTTACGACCCGAATGCACAAAGACTTAAGAGACTGACTTCACACTTATGCAATTTGATGTTACATGCGAAATAGGGAGAACTACTCTCATTCCTAAATAGACCGATCATGGATGTCATCGGTCTCAAAAGGCTCTAAAACTCAGAATTTAAGTAGTTTGCCAATAATTTAAGCCAAGTTTATTCGTTTACTGAAATTACAATTGATTTATGCCATAACTCAAGACTCGATCAAGTAAACTAAAGTATCACTAAAATGGGAAAGTTAATGAAACGAGAAAAGAAGAGACAAAAGCATTTTCATCATTGTTGCTTAACCCGTCCCGACTCCTAAAAACTCCTAAAATGCCTAAAAACTAAAATAAGAAGAAAAAAATGCGAAAATGAGAAAATATGCAACTAATGCAAATTAGTTAGCCTCCTCAAACCAAACAATACAATGTCCTCATTGTATACATAAATCAGACAACAGAGGGAAAAATAACTAAATAAGCAACTAAAGAGTGAAGGGAATGAGGAGTACCGAATATGTACAAGGAGGTTACCCAAATCAGTCCCTAATCATGGTCTAACTCCGACCTTGATTTCCGTGCCCACTTGATCTGACTTGATATGCTCGGCCTCTGTTCTTGGTCGCTTAGTTTGTGACTGCTCGTGTTCCACTGTGCCTGTAAACTTCAGAAAATAAACATGGAATGAAACACGTAAAATCACAAAGATACATATAATCCCATGAATATGTAAAATCCAAACCCGAAACTTGACACTCGGAACCGAGCACAGACGCTGAGTACCCAGAAACTACCCCAATAAACCCACAAATCAGCAACCCAACTGGAAGACGGAGGGACAAATGGTGGACGGAGGCGGAGACCGGGAAGATGAACGGAGTCAGGCGAAGGGAGAAAACGACGGAGGAAGGAGATCGGACAAAGGCGAAGGAGCGGTGGAGTGGCGGAAGTGAAGGCAGATGATGGAGAGTGGTGGTGGACGAAGTCGGAGCAGCAGATGACAGAGGAAGAGACTGAAGGCAGGTGAAGGGTGGCAGAGGGATGAAGATTAATGGAGGGAGTTGTGAGTTCGGGTGATTGAGGGTGTTCGGGTAGACTGGGAATTAAGGCGGGTAGACTGGGGTCTGAGTCGGGTAGGATGAGTCTATAGACTGGGGTAGATAGGTTGGGAGATTGGGTAAGGGTGAGTCTATAGACTGAGTAAATGAGTCTAAAGACTGGGGTAAGTATGTAGACTTGAGTCACCGCTCCCCGGCAACGGCGCCAAAATTGATACGGGTTAGTCGCGTCACCGATATCAAAATAATCCTAGATTACTACTAACAGATAGCTAGCGGTAAGTAGGGTCGATTCCACAGGGAGGCAGGTTGAAAATTATAAGTTAGTCAATTAATCTATCGGGTCACGATTTTATAACGATTTAGGATGAACTGACAGTAACACAGATATAATACAAGTATGAATTAATGAATTAAGAAAATCACCAGAGTCGTCGGATTACTACGAATAAAACAGGCATACATACGATTTCCAAATAATCAGTTAAAATGAGTTAAAGAACATCGACACGGTCCTCTCGGATCACTAGTCATCCTAGAAGTCACCTAACGGGCTCTCGCTACGTATTAGGGATTTCTATCGATTACAATGAGTCTATTCCGTTCCCGGGCTTTCGCTACGTAGGTCGGGATTTTACGAGATACAAATAATCAATTACGGCCTATAATTAATTATTCGTCATTAAGATGTTGCAAGAGCGATTTAACTCATAAAGGTCGATTATTTAGTCATCTTAAATAAAGCTGTTTCATCTCGTAATTCACCTAAAACTCTAGTTAGGGAGAATTAGCTACTCATATTTACAGTAATAATAACAGAATAAAACATGATGAATAAAGAAAACAGGATGAATGAGAATGAATAAAAAGAAAAAAGGAAAGAAAAGAGAAGTTACAGGAAAAAGAAAAATTAAGAAGATAAGAAATAACAAAAGTAATTGGAGAAAAGGTTAGGGAAGAAGAAGAAATTACCGAGATGAAAATCTATTAGAGCGGAGACGGAGAAATAAAGATGAAAAAACTAAGCTGGAATATTGACTGAATTAATAAATACTAGAGTTTGATAACTTGAATAAACTATAAAATTAATATAAAAGATAAACTAACTATTTACAGGAATGATTACTGAGATAAAAGATAGATGAAGAAGATGAAGCAGAAGATATGTCAATGGAAAAAAATAGATCAGATCATAAAATTAAAGCTGTATTTAAACTGCTTAAGCCCTCAATAACTGTCCTTCCTTTCCTGCTATCTTCAATCCCATTAACTAGGTAGTGGGAAGAACTGAAGAGCGTAAGAGGGGGAGTAGAGGGTAACGTCAAAATAGCTGAATTAGTCTTGGAGTGGTATCCCATCTTGCAGACTTGGATTTTATGTTGGTAGACTTGAGATCCAAGTCTGCAGACTGAGTTATTCAATCTAGGCTTCCAACGGACTTCTCCTCAGTCTACGGACTGTCTGCTGCACTTTCTCAGTCTATAGACTTGTGTTTTAGTCTACAGCCTTCTTACTTTCTTCTTCTCAGTCTATAGACTCACAGTCTAGTTTATAGACTTGCTTCCTTCTTCTTGGTCTACAACTAATCGATTTCAGAGCTTTAAGATTTTTTTGATGCAATTTTTAGATCTTTTAAATACCCGGTCTCGATTATCTGCAAAACAACAAAAGAATACCTGAGTAGCACATATGAGAGAAAATAGCGTAATCCAACTCCTAAAATAATAATACGACACGGAAATGCGTGCCAAAATAGGTGAAAAATCGAATAGGAACGACACGTAAAAAAAAGAACGGTGGTTGAGGGAGGAGGTTTCCGGCGAGGATAAAGGAAGCAGGGAGGGCGACGGGTTAGGGTTTGGTTAGGTTGGACGGAGTCAGGCGAGAATGAATGGAGGCAGCGCGGTGGTGGAAGGAGGTTAGGGTTTGTGGTGAGTTAGCAGGAGGAAGGAGGGAGATGAATAGGAATGGTATAGAGGGCGCCGTTGTTCGGTTTGGGGAGTTTTGATGCGTGTCATTCCTATTCGATTTTTCACCTATTTCGGCACGCATTTCCGTGTCGTTATATTATTTTTAGGAGTCGGATTACGTTATTTTCTCCCATATATGCTACTCGGGCATTCTTTTGTTATTCTGCAGATAATCGAGACCGAGTAGTTAAAAGAGCTAGAAATTGCATCAAAAATCTTAAAGCTCTAAAACCGATTCGTTGTAGACTAAGAAGGAAGCTAAGAAGGAAGCTAAGTCTATAGACTAGACTATGAGTCTATAGACTGAGAAGAAGGAAGTAAGGGAGCTGTAGACTAAAACACAAGTCTATAGACTGGGAAACAAGTCTATAGACTGAGAAAGTGCAGCAAACAGTCCGTAGACTAAGGAGAAGTCCGTTAGAGGCCTAGACTGAAGAACTTAATGGGCAGATTTGGATCTCAAGTCTACCAACATAAAATCAAGTCTGCAGAATAGGATACTGCCACCAATTCAGGACAAATAATCTTTTGAAGCTACCCACCTTTCCCCCTCTTACGCTCTTCAGTTCTTCCCACTACCTAGTGAAGGGAATTAAAGATAGCAGGAAAGAGAGGGCAGTTATAGAGGGCTTAAGCAGTTTAAATACAGTTTTAATCATCTTATCATCTCATCTTTCATCTTTCATCTTTTTCCTCAGTCTATCATTCTTCATTCACATAATTCATGTAAATAATTAGTTAGATTTATTTAAGTTATCAGAGATTTTTCCAGTTTTTATTATTTTCCGTCAAGAATCGAGTTTTATTATTTTCCTTCTTTACATTCTACTTTATTCCGATCTTGGTAATTTTCCTCTTCTTCCCTAATCTCCCTCTTCTTATTACTGTAACTTTTGTTTTGGTTTCCTTTTACGTTTGATGTACTTTTTCATCTTTCTGATTCTTCCTGTTTCCTCATCTTCTTAATTTTTCTTATCTTCTGTAGTTATTAATTATTTAGCTTTCTTCTTTCTTTTCCTCAATCCTGCTTCTTCTTTTATCATCATGTTTTATTCTGTTATTATTACTGTAAATATGAGTAGCTAATTTTTCATCACTAGAGTTTTAGGTGAATTACGAATTGAAACACATTTATTTATGATGCCTAAATAATCGACCTTTATGAGTTAAATCGCTCTTGCAACATTATAGCGACGAGTAATTAATTATAGGCCGTAATTGATTGCTTGTATCTCGTAAATCCTGACCTACGTAGCGAAAGCCCGGGAACGGAATAGACTCGTTGTAATCGATAGAATTCCCTAATACGTAGCGAGAGCCCGTTAGGTGACTTCTAGGATGACTAGTGATCCGAGAGGACCGTGTCGATGTTCTTTAACTCATTTTAACTGATTATTTGGAAATCGTATGTATGTCTGTTTTATTCGTAGTAATCCGATGACTCTGGTGATTTTCTTAATTCATTAATTCATACTTGTATTAATTCTGTGTTACTGTCAGTTCATCCCAAATCATTATAAAATCGTGACCCGATAGATTAATTGACTAACTTATAATTTTCAACCTGCCTCCCTATGGAATCGATCCTACTTACCGCTAGCTATCTGTTAGTAGTAATCTAGGATTATTTTGATATCGGTGACATGACTAACCCGTATCAATTTTGGCGCCGTTGCCGAACGATATCAAAATAATCCTAGATTAAAATAATTGGCCTCCATATACGATCTCTACAAGAAATTGGAGTCATGATTAGGTGAGTTGTAAAGAAAAAAAAGTAAAGAAGCATTATGTTTGAAACTTACCCAAATGTCGGCGTCCTTCTGCGTAGCGAATGATCGACCGATGATGTCGTCCTCCTTGGTCTTTGTGGCGAGAAATAGCTGCGCAGGGGGAGGGAATTCTCCGGTTTGCTTCTTCAACTGTTGACAGTACATGTAGATTTCTCATTTATATTTATAATGAAAACATTAAATAAGAATCCAAAATAAAAAACAAAGGTAAGGAAATACTAACATTCATAGCCCGCTGGTGCATCGACTGCGACCCACCGTAGTGGGTGCGCTCCGCCTCCACCTCGAGGTCCCCTCCCCGCCTCTTGTTCTTCTTCGCCTGGACGAATCTCTTAAGGAACTTCGGGTCGGAGCGGGCTACTTCGAACTGTTTAATGGCGTCACCTACAATTTATACAGTTTGAGATCAATAAGCGTTTTGAAGATATATACAACTTTCTATTCAAGTACAAACATTAATTGAGTAATCAAACCTTTAAGGTATTTGTGTGCCCTTCCCTCGTTCGCCAACTTCCACATGTTGTCTTTGTATCTTTCCTTTGCGACGTTCATGTATCTGTCTCTCGCAGCCACCTCGAGACCGTCGTTGTAACAGTGTTTCATCTGCAAGATCGTTTGTTGTCATTATATTAGTAATCCGTAAACAATAACTGATAATTAATAAAACAAAAAAAACCGGTGCACCTTAAAGTTGGCAAACCACTTCTCCCGCTGCCACTGAGGCACCTTGGTCCAACTAGTGCAATAAGTAGTCAATTCATTCATGAAACTGTCCTTCACACCAGTCACCATAGCACGACTCCGAAACCTACATCAAAGAGTGAAATAAGATGATGTCTCACAAAAAAAGGAAATACAATGTCTCACCATATGTTATCGGGGCTAATAATCCTTGATCTTGTCGTGGTTGTTCTGGTTGATGATCGTTGTTCACCTTCTCCTCATTATCATCTTGTTTGACCTCGTGCTGGTCCTCCAGCCGGGTCTCCTCCTGGTCCTTCTGCTGCTGCCGCCCCCTGCTGCTGCTCCCACTACCGTACCGCAGTCTGCTGCCCAACGTCATATCTGCAGACATAGTAGAAAGTTAGAAATTGACATCATAATATCGAAATAATTTGCCCAAAATATATAATGCAGATTACTATGTTGAAATAATATAACTTACTAAAACTATACCCTGCTAGAAATCATCGTCACTGTCGTTGTCATCTTCCACTGGCCTACTCGAACCAACCACATCCTCTTCCTTGTAGTCATCTTCCTCGTCCTCGTCATTGACCTCTAAATCATTGGTCTCGTCCTCCTCCTCGACCATATCACTAGAAGTACCTTCCTCCTCCTCACCACCTTCATCGTCTTCAAAATCTTCCCCCACATCCACCTCATTATTGTCATCATCATCAATTGCGAAAAGATTCTCATCAACTGGAGACAATGTTGTACCACTAGAAATGACATCCTCTTGGAAGAGGTCAGTGTCATAGTGCCCCCGTGGCTTAGTTTTAATTAAACACCGCCCACCACTGGTTCACAGCTCTGTCGTTCTTTGTGGTTGGATAAGGCGCAAAGTACACTTGGTGTGCTTAATGTGCAAGTATAAACGGATCGTACTTGGAGTATTTTTTGGTATGATTAACTTCAACTAGTTTGTACCTTTCATGTACTCTAGTACCTTGCACTGAGTTGTCCTTCCATTCGCATTTAAATACCACAGCTCTATACCCACGATCATTTCCAACATAGCACAACTCGAAGATGTCCTCCAGTAGACCGTAGTAATCATCACCCTCAAGTGATGACACACTCACATTGAAATTACATCTACTCCTACTGCTACCATGGGCAAATGTATGGAAATTGAAACCATTAACCGAATACCGGTTCCAAGTCCTAACCTTCCACAAAGGACCTAATGCTAGACTCCTAACCAAATCATCCTGAATATTCTTTGAAATTACATGCTGCTTAAGCCAACTAGGAAACTGTTCCTCATGCTTATTCCAAACATCATCAGCATTGAAATGTGGATTTGCAGCTACAAATTCAGTTACAAACTGCTTCTCGTACGGCTCCAAAACTTCGCAGTTTGATAACAAGTACAGGTGAGCACGATTGTACTCTTTCTCATCTAATGTCCTCCACCCGCCAGCTGATGATGATCCCTCACCTACCTTACTTTGAAAAAAGTCTGGTATGTTGGGGTCAATCGACTTGAGTGTTTCTAGGTTTAGATTTTTGGCTTTGGTGTTCACTTCTTTCTCGAAATACAGAGAACAGAAGTTGGCTATCTCCTCTGTTAAATAAGCATTACATATGGAGCCCTCGACCCTTGCCTTGTTGCCAATTTCTTTCTTCAAATGGTTGAGAAATCTATGACAATCATCAACAAATTAAGTTATTAACAAATTATAGTGTCTAACGTTAGTGGGTAAGTAAATAGTTGAAAGTTCTCACCTCTCGAACGGGTACATCCATCTAAATTGTACCGGTCCTCCCACTTTAGCTTCGTAGGGCAAGTGGACCGGTAGATGCTCCATTGAGTTAAAGAAGGAGGGTGGGAAGATCATCTCAAGTTTGCATAGTATCTGAGGAATTTGATCCTCCAAACGAGTCATGTCGTCATTTGTAACTGTCGACGAACACAAATCTCGAAAAAACTGAGATATCTCAGTGATAGGATTCCAAACACCTTCCGGCAGCAGGTGCTTCAACGTCACAGGTAGTAACCGCTCCATGAACACGTGGCAGTCGTGACTCTTCAACTCTTGGAGCTTCAGGTTCTTAATGTCCACACACCGACTAAAATCGGATGCATACCCATCAGGGAACTTCAGTTTCCCTACCCACTCTAACACGGCCTTTCTCTGAGCCTTATCAAGGCTAAACAAGGCCCTAGGCTTCGACCCATCCCACCTGATATGCAATTTCGGACGGTTATAAATTTTTTCCGAATCTTTTCGAGATCATACGGTGTCACATGTCTTACCCTCTACATCCATGACGGTGTGAATCAGTTGCTCAAAGAAATTCTTCTCAATATGCATCACGTCCAGATTATATCGGAGTAATAATGTACTCCAATATGGAAGGTCGAAGAAGATGCTTCTTTTAAACCAACCATTTTTTAACTTCTTAAGATCTTTGAACTCTTGATCGGTCCCGTCAACAGTAGATGGGAACTCTGAAATCACCTCCCAGATCTCATCTCCTTGGAGACGAATCGGTACCTCATCTAGCACCACCTCACCCTTATTGAAAGCTCTCCTATTCTTCCTGTACATGTGACCCTCGGGTAGGAACTGTCTATGATAGTCAAACCAACTAATTTTGCTTGAATTTCTTAGATAGAATGCTTTACTTTCACTCATGCAACAAGGACACGCTTTTTGGCCCGCCGTAGACCAACCACTCAACATACCATACGCAGGGAAATCGTTTATAGTCCACAAAAGCGATGCTCTAAGCTGGAAATTTTGTTTCAACGACACATCATATGTCTCCACCCCTACTTCCCACAAGTGTTTCAATTCCTCTATCACTGGTTGTAAGTAAACATTCAAGTGATTTTTGGAATTTTTTGGGCCAGGAACAATGAGAGAAAGGAAGATGAACGGTGGTTTCAGACAAAGCCATGGGGGTAAGTTGTACGGTGTGACCATGACAGGCCAACATGAGTATGACTTACCGAACTGACCGAAAGGGGCGAACTCATCGGTACACAACCCAAGTCTCACGTTACGGGGTTCCTCAGCAAATTCAGGGTAAATCCTATCAAAGTGTTTCCACTCCTCCCCGTCACTAGGATGACACATCTTCCCCTCTACATGAGTTTCTTCTTTATGCCACCTCATTAGTTCGGCAATGGTTCTGGTTGCATATAATTTTTGAAGTCTAGGGGCGATGGGAAAGTAAGTAAGTCGACTAAGTGGTATACGTTTTTTATGCCTCACGACACTCTTTCCCTTCCTACCCCTCAAAACAATATTCCCATCTACAGTTTTGTATCTACCCTTCTCACATATCTTAGATTCTTCAAGCACGGCACCGTCCTTCCAAAAAACCATACATCCATCAGAACAAGCATCGATCTTTTGATGCGGAAATTCAAGACCTTTAACTATTTTTTTGCTATTGTAGAATATTTTGGTCATAATGCTGTCTTTTGGGATGAGTTTCTCAATCAACGCAGCGACACCGTCTACGCACCCAAAAGGTAGGTTATACTCACATTTAAGGGTCACTATCATAGACGCGACTTCTAACAATGACACATCACACCCTCCATATAATCGTTTCTCCGCAGCCTCTAACATATCAAAAAAAGCTTTCGCTCGTGGGTTTGGCTATTGTGGGGTTGGTTGGTCATCGTCGTTAGTGTACATGCTCTCATCATTAAACAAATTGCACTCAACCACATCAACAATCATTCCTCTCACCCCGCCCTCATTCTGATGAACCTCAGATTCCTCAACAGCAGACGTCTCACCATGTCAAATCCAATAATAATATTTGGACTAAACCCATTTGAGATAATATGTTCCTTAATCAAAATATTATCCAAGAATTTGAGGTTCTTACATTTCACACAAGGACACCTAAATCTACCCTCTGACGCGTATTCGGGATGGGTTTTAGCAAACTCAAGAAAACTATTAACACCCTCTAAAAATTCCTTTGTGGGACGTCGTCTCTTATCCAATCTTTCCCCATACATCCATTTTCGTTCCTGTCTCTTCATTTTTTTATCTAAAAAAATTGAGACAATAATCACATACAAATTATTTCCTCTAATGTAATTTTCTAATATATATACACTACTCACATATTCTGTAAAATTCTCAATTCACCTAAACATAGTACTATTTGCACCCAATCCGTCCATAATTACATCACTAAATTGGCATAATTGTATTTCACTTCCAATTTCCTAACACATCAAAATAACCCAATTCATTCAACTACTTAACCACAAACTCTAATTTTATACTAACAATCTACCTATTTCAAATTATGGAACCTACAGGCAATTAACATGCTTACTACACTAAATATTCCGACAACTAAAAACTATCCAACCCAATAACTAATTTATTTAAATCGATAAAAACAAAAATTAACAAATAATTAAAACTAAATATAGATAGATAAACATACCTTACTAAAGGAAAATGAGAGAAGAAGGAATGAGTGAAGAGGAAATGAGGAGGGGGCGATTTTAGAGAGAGGGTGGACGAGTTTTAGAGAGATAGAGTGAAATGAGAGAATGATCGGGGGAGAGGGGGGTTTTCGTTGCTTTAAAAAAAATCGGAACGCTTAGCGACCGAAATCGGTCGCGCGTGTCAATATTTAGTCGCTACTTAGCGACCGATTTCGGTCGCGCGTCCTTTTATTTAGCGACTGAAATCAGTCGCTAGGTCACTGCTTTAGCGACCGATTTCTATCGCGCGTGTATGATTTTAGCGACTGATTTCGGTCGCTACGTGTAATTACTTTTTCCAAAATCCGTCTTCTCGTCCAACAACTGATATCGGTCGCGCGTTGTACTTTCAGTCGCTAAATAAGCGACTGAATTTTTCAGTTGCGCGTGAATGGTAGCTATACGAAATATTTTTTGTAGTGAATGAAGATTCTTACTTTTGGCCGACTATGGCAAGACCAGGATGTCGACCCTCGGAGGCCGTGCCTTTTTTTCTTGGTCCCAAGGCTGACTCGAGCGTATGGTGACTAAGGTGAGGATGTCGGACACTTCAATTGCTTATGTTGATACCGTGGCGATTCAGTTGAGACGACGTCGGAGATGTTGGCCGGTCGGACCGGTGTGAGTGGCCGAGGTGAGGGTCTGCTTGACTCTAGGACGAGACGTTTTTAGACATGGCCGACATCTATTCCACTGTTTGGCCGACATCTATGGTGGCCGACGACTCTTGAGGGTCACAGTTTCTTTTCTTTTGATGTGAGCGAATCTTGCTTGCTAATCATGACAAAAGATGTAGTTGGCTCGGCGGCCGACTCAGGTGATTGGCACCTACCGGCCCTGACATACATGGCAGACCCGGCCATTGACTTAGGTGGCCGATCCAAATTGGCGGTTGAGGGTTAGAATAATGCTCCCACTACAACAAAATCACCCTTTCACGGCGATTATTTTGGTAATTCGTGGCGATTCTATTCGACGCGAAAGGTTTTCCCATCGATTGTGTATTCGATGAGGTAGGCGGCGTTGCCGTAGCCTTTCGTGTCGAATAATCTATTCGCTGGGTTAGGTTCTTAAAAGCGACGCGAAAGAAGATGAGTTTTAGTGGCGATTTTACTGTCGATTATTATTGATGGGGTAAATATTTTGATTTTCCCACTAATAAGAATTGTAGCGATTGTATTCGACACAATAAGTACAATAAAATATCATTTAGTGGCAATTGTTGTAATTGTATTCGACACGATAAGCAAGTACTATAATGTTATTCCTTTTACAATTTTATCAATAGTATTCGACGTGATAAGTATTACAAACAATCGTAACAATTGCATTCGACACGATATGTAATACAATTGCAACCACATAGTAAATTGGTATCGATTTCATTCGATCCAAAATATCATTTCTATTTCTCAAATATGATGCGAAAATAAAAAGAAAGGACAAGCGAAAAAACATGATACTTATATATATATATTACTCATAAAATCCCAAAATTATATGCATCCAAAATCGACTAAATTAAATTAATAAAAATAGGTCTAAAATAAGTGCAAATAATCCTTTTAAAACCTAAAAAAATTAACTAGGTCTTCAACCCCAAAGCAAAGCTTGTAACCATCTATTCCAAATTACATAGAGTAGTTGCGCCTCGAAAAAACTGCAATAACAAAGATCATGTATAGACCAAGTTATACCGAATTTTTAGCCATTTTCCACGTGCAAGTAAATAAATGAAATATATTTATGTATGTACACACTCACTGGTTCATGTATGTTCACAAATCAGCCGCTTAAGTTGCTATAATCATCCTGTACGAACAATTAAAAAGCATACCGAATATTATATGACGTGAGTCCATTATCTAGTTCAAAATTTCAGTATAACATCATATTTCTAACATATTGTGTATTAAGTACAAAGCAATTCTGTCAATTTGGTAAGAACAAGTTAAAATACTACTATAGTAGTAAGACCCACCAATGAAATGACTTAATTCTAGGGTTTTTTCCCATCTAATAATTTATACACTATAATTCTTGTAAAAAAAAAAATGAATCTGTAAACTTTAAAGGAAGAAGATGGGCTATGTCGTGGTATATTATCTTAGCGTCTCTTGTATTACGAGTATTACTATTATTTTATTGATTTTTTTAGTTTATTTATTCAACACTTGGTTGTCTACTGTTCTTGGCTAGATGCTTGATTGTATTCAAGCCAACCTCACAAGTTATCTTTGCGACGGATATAACTGCTACGAGTCTTACGAGATTGTGATGGTTAAATATAATACTCTGTAAGTCATTTTATACTCCCTTTATTTCTTAAAGATTACTCCCAATTATTACACCATCAAAGATGGTTACTCTTTCCTTGGAGATGGAAATTCTAATGTATGTACCATGGCCCGTTGTTCTATCAAGTTTGGAGTCCATGGCAAGTCCCCAAACACAGTTTCATATCTTGGCTAATGCACCAGGAGGCACTAAACACAAGACATAAATTGAAGATAATAAAAGTGGCAGGTTCAAAAATGAGCTGAATTCATGAGAAGGAAAGGAAACTATTGAGCACCTATTTTTTGGAGAATTCTCTCAATCCTAAGCAATTGGATCCAATCAAATTAAGATCAACAGGTAGGATATGATGCTCTTCAATGGAAATTGCTTGACTCGTACTAGTATAAGGTGAGCCCCTCGCGATTGGGAGAAAAGAAGTGCAAAACAGAATAATCCAACCAGTCCAAGGTGAAGTCCTGTCAGTTCTAGCATCGGACAACTGAAAGTGAAACATTCAAACTTACAGTTAGTTATTTAACAAACAAAGTCACTATGTGACAGCACGACAGCGGAAACTATTTCAGATGTATCATAGAAATACATTTTTTGAAAGGAGGGGAGTTCGTGTCTGAAGACGGACTCCCAGTTGCTGACAGTGTATCTAGCGCACGCCCAGATATTACGAAAAAAGTCAAGAGAAGTATCCCAATGCATTCTGCAACTGTAACCACTCCAAATAGTCCATCCACAATTACAGGAAATGTCTACAGTCGAAAACCTGGCCGCTTTGATGTCTTCTTCCTACATACATGTATATTCAATTCAATCGCGTTCACTTCAGCAGCCCAATTCAATTCAATGTAGTTCAGTTAAGTTAAGCTCAGTTCAATCGGAAAAAACATAGCCTTAAGCATTCATAAGTAAATGGTAACTCAAATGCATAGTGAAAAAGAAGCACATACTCTTGAATACCCTCCTCTCCCTCTTTGATGATAAGATACGGAACAGCGAGAAATGCAAGAATGAGAACCGATCCAGTGTATACTAGAAACAGACTACCTGCAGAGCATCAACCATCAACTTATGATTTTGCCGCAATGGGAAAAATGTTAAAAGTACGGAGTTGAAATAAACAAACAGAACCTACTATGCCAAAAATCGATCCTTGGCTAGCTCGAATCCAATGAGCAAGGAATGAGTTACAAAATCTGAAGGATAAGAGAACATCAAAGCAATCCATGAAATGAAAACCACCCACATCAACAACTTCAGAACCCATTTTACACTTGATTTGAACAAGCTTGCCGTTTTCTTATTACTCTCATGCTTATAACTCAAGTCATCAGCTATTAGAAAAGGTGTGTCACTACTAGTGTAATATTCACCCATAATTACTAGAGTACAATAATCAAAAGTTTCTTATACTCCCAATCTAATCTAATTAAACTAGTACGAGTTCACCTTTTACTCTGGATACTCATGTCTAGCTGCTAGTCAACTACAACCTTAATCTCGCAACATTCTGACGGTTTGTATAATTAAAGCAAATGGACGGAAATAGAACAAAAGACAATCAAAAACTAAAATCTGAACAGGAAACACAAGCAAAACCATCAATGTGAAGGACAAAGATCTGAAATTGAACGATTATGAACTAAACCAAACCCAAAACCCGACGAACTAAACCCAAACAAATTGAAGTTAACAGATAATTACGAAATCAGATTTGAAATCGCATGAAGACGACAAGCGAACGAAAATCACTGGAATAAATCACCACCACCATCATCATCATATACAAACAATGCACCGTCATCATCATACACAAACGATTATAAAAATAGATTAACACAACAACAACAACAACAACAAAAATCTACGTTCTATGACGAGTAATGAAGGAAAAGAGGAAGATGAATGACGAGGAGAAGCTTACAACGGTGAAGAACACGAAGAATTGGGGGAAACTGAAGAACCCTAGGAATTAGGGGAGATTTGGGAATTGAGAAATGCATGAGGTGAACACAAAGTGATTTGGGGAATTGAAGTTAACAACATCGACGGATTACACTGTGTTGGTGGTTGATGAATTAGGGGATCGAAAGATGAATTTGGGGCAGACCTGCAGAAGCGGCGGTGATGGTGGTTAGTTGATGCGTGAAGGTGAACAACAAGAATAGAGGAAATAATAGAGGAAATATAAGAGTTTTAGGAAAAAAATATCAGAGTTTAGGAAATAGTAGAGGAAGGCGCAAATATGAAAAAATTTGGAACCAGATTTGGCGCTCATCGGTTTTTGTTTTTCACTAATTAGGATTAGGAAATATGTTAAGGAGTTATTAGCGTCATTTACGTATACTAATTAGTGTCAATTTTTATTTGATACGATAAGTTGTTTATTATATGAGTCATTGTGGGTTAGTTGTGTCGATTTTTCAATCGTCACGATATAATCGCCGCAAAAGGGTGATTTTGTTGTAGTGTCCTCCCAAAGATTTATACTCTTTCAATCTGACAATCTATTGACTTGCTCGAGGCCGGAAGCCATGGTCGGCCACTGTTGGCGGAGTTATATTATACTACGCCGGCTTAGGTGGTCGTGATGGTGGTGAGTGCAAATGGGGTCATCCTGTCGGCTGAGGGGTCGTTGAAGCTCGGCCGGTATCGGTAATCAAGGCCAAGGATACGGTCGGACGACCGTTCTCCAAGGCATGCTCGAAGCCGCTGCTTTAATTTTCAAGTGTAGGTTCGTGCTTCCACGACAGTTGTTTTCTTTCTTTTTGCCTCTTCAAATGACGTAATAGTATACACTGATCGAGTTCCCACATCACATATTTGTGAATACTCAGGGAAATTAAATTTCTATCTCCTTTTACTTTATTTAACCCGCCTTCCTTCTTCTTGAACGAGTGTTGCGGAATATTCTACGGAGTAACTTTGTAATACATGAATACGCATAAGTAGATGAATATTTCTCCTTGGAATGTTGTTGTAACTATGTTCATCTTCTATGTAATTGAATGGGTGAGCTTTTTATTTCTTTTGTATATCGTTCTTCAAGATGAAATACTAGATCCGAAAATTAATTTTTGGGAGGTTGGTTTTTTTGGTGGATCTTTCTTCAAGATGGAATACTAGATCCGAAAATTTGATTTATTGGGAGGTTTGTTTTTGTGGGTAACTCGTGAGCATAATCGTTCTCCCCACAGACGGCGCCAATTGTTTGGGGATAGAATATGGGTCCCCGGCTCGGGTGGTTCGGCTCTCCTTAGGATCCGGATGCGGCTTGGCGGTGGTCCTGCAAGGTAATTCCGGCTTAGGGGATTGTCCCCGGGGTGGAGCCTCCGACGCCCAAATCACTACAATATGTGTATGTATGTATGAAGGTTGTCTCATAAATGACGAATAGTGGAGCGAGTAGTAGAGAAATGGTCCCCTTCTCCTCCCTAAAAAATGGGATATTTGTAGAGGAAGGGAGAGGTGGTGACATCACCTGAGTGATGTTATCTCATGACATCACTTGGGTGATGTCATGAGGGGTCTACTTCGAGTCGGCTAGTGGCGACTCGTGAACAGGGTCTGCCGGCACAAGGGTCCGGCCGACACGGGGTCTAGCCAATCTGAAGTCCTGCCTACGCGGGGTCTGGGTCCGGTGCCTAAGGACGGCCCATATGCCTGGGGGGTCGGGGCCTATATGTCTATCTCAGTCAGCCTATATGTTTGAGGGATTTATCCCCCATCAGTATTAATATATCAAAATATATTAAAATGGATAACATTAAAATGATACGATGAAAATAAGTTTTCGGAGAAACTTAAAGCATTTGCCGGCCTGCAAGTCAAAACCAATCGATAATAATAATAAAATAATGTTCAAAATGGCGTTATGGAAATGATCAGTGTCGAATGCTATACTTTCACCAGGAGAATACTAAAAACTAGCTTCGAGAACATAGTTCAAACAAATCAAATCTCGATATCTAACTAGGCTACTCAACCTAATAGGTGTAACACCCTGTATTTTATAATAATATTTTATTCGAAAAGTTATTTATTTAAAATAATTATTTCAGTGTTTTATAATATATGCATTTCGTATTTTATTGCCTCCTTTATCCGTTTTAAATTATTGTCTCGTTTTGACTCGCTTTTATGGGTTAAAATATCCGTACATGATTTGACTATTTTAAAATGATACCCGCTTCTCCTATATTGCTTCTCCAAGCGTTTTATTATGGTTCAACCCAAGTTTTAATGGTATGATCCATTGTATCAGCTAATAGATCCAAAACCCATTTATTAAACAACTTATAAAAAATATTTAACCTAGCAAGCAACTAGGTTAAACATTCTACCATCATCTCTTCTTTTCCTTGTTTCTCATTTTCTCCATTTAACACCCTTGTTATACATCTATCCTTTCTCCAATCTCATACATAAATTATATTTTCATAATCTTGGCTCTTGCTTCTACAACATGTTCATCTCCAGATATTCTTACGAGATTCGTTTTCTTGAACCTTTAGACCTATCTTTGGGATCTTTAATTAGATAAAGAGATGTCATTCTTTTGGGCAATTTTAAAAGATGATTTGTGAAGTACAGTTTCTATCACATGGGTTTCGGTTTGTACATTCTTTAAAGTTGATTTACGGAAATGGTAACACGTATTGGAGACAAGGTTTTGTTTGTCACGTTCTTCATGGTGCTTCTTAGTAATGTTTATCATTAATTGTCAAAAGGTAACTAGATGTGTCTCTTTTTCGTGTTTATGCATTTTGAATGTGTTGTGTGATTTTAATGACTTAAAACACGATTTGATTGATTTGTGTGGTATCTTTACTCATGATTTAAAGTGTCTAATTAATTAGTATGTTAATTGAATGATTAATTATCATCGTTAGATTTATAATTAACGTTTTCGCTTATATTAGAATTGTTAGATCTAACCCATTGTGACATCTAAAAATTCGTACGTGAGCCGCTTGGCCTCTCTGTTTGGAGATGCTAGAGTTGTTTCATCGATGGCTTTAGGGATTCAACCCTAAGTATTAGATGACTCATTCTATCATCACCCGATGTTGAGGTTAATCTAACCTTGATTGAAACTAATGTAACTTTATGGGAAAGTTAATGTACAACTTCACTTAAAGTTAACATAACTTCAATGTGGGGTTATAGTCTCGTTGGGCCGGGGCTCAATTTAAGTGATTCCATGAGATTATGATCAAGGTTATGTAACCTTAGTTGAGGTTTATGTAACTTTATTGTAAAGTTACTGTACAACTTCATATAAGGTTAATGTAACCTTATTGCGTGTTATAATCTCACGGAGGTTAATGTAGTCTCACGAGGTTATAACAAGGGTAATGTAACCTTACTTGAAGTCAACCTAACTTCAATGGGAAGTTACAATACCCTTCACTTGAGGATTACATAAAACCGTTACGAAGCAAGGTTAATGTAACCTCACAAGGTTATAATCGAGGTTAATGCAATCTTAACTTGAAGTTAATGTTATAGTGGTTATACTATGACACCACCTTCGGGTTGGTGTATATACATAACTTCACTTTAGTAGACAAGGTTAATGTAGCCTTACCTTAAACCTTTAATACTAATACATGTTAGATGTTCAGGGTTATAGTCTGTGCGACCTTAACCTTAATTAGAACTAGTGCAAGATTATAGTCGGTTGTGCTATAACTTCACTATGTTATCGTTGTTTGTTTAATTCTATACTGGCCTTTTAGAACAATCAGTTACATTGTTCTACGTTTGAGTCGTGATGTTTATCACGAAGGATTAACACTTAGTATAGTCAGTTACACTATACTAGGGGTTGGTTATCCCTGGTAAATTCAGTAACACTATACTAGGTCTGATTACTACATAGTGCAATCAGTTACACTGTACTAGGTAGAAGTCGCGAGGTTGCTCACGCAGTTGGCAGTCAGTTACACTGTGCAGCGTACATGATGGTTAGTGATATAGATGACGGTAGTATCGGTTACATACTATCGGAATGAACCAATACTGCTCGCAAGAGGTTTAATTGGTCTATGTTCGGTGGGTCCAGATTCGTCAGTTACACGTTCTAGATTCCCGTGTGTCGTTCGACGTACAGTTACTGTGTCGAGAGTTCTGGCCATGTCTTAGACATATAGTCGTCATTTACACGCTATACATAGTACCGTGGAGTATCAGTTACATCACAAAACGGAGGGTCAGTTACACGCTCTGTGTCAGAGGGTCAGTTACATGCTCTGACTAGTTAGAGTATCAGTTACATACTCCAGCTGGTATTCATTCTATATCCTATACATCTTTTTATGTAATTTGTTGTTACTTACTCTGACATGTATGGATGGATACGTAGTATCTATGTTGATCGTTATGCTTAATAATAACATCATGTATGATTTGATTTAAGTATGTCGTGTCCGTTGAGTCACGAGTTGATTATGGATTATAAAAATTATAATTATGTCTAATAACATGTTGGTCATGTATGCTGATGTCTTCACATGTCATTTAATTATGTTATCTTTCATTATTATTGCTATTCATGTTCAACTTGTTATAATCACGACTGGGAGAACATCATCTAGTTGCTCCCCACTGACTGTGGACCCCTTTTCAGGTCATTCAGGTTGATGTTGATTGTGATGATGTTTTAGGGAAGACCAGTGGCGAGATATTAAATACATATATTTAAGTGTAAGTTTTGCTATTTTAGAACTCGTTTGTGAAATAATGTATTAGTTGATTTTCGAGATAGTAATGATTCGAATTTGGTCGGATGTTTCCGCCACCTTTGACCCTATTATCTATACTATTTATATTATTAAAAGTTTTTTAAAATCGGAGTTATTACAGTTGGTATCAAAGCGAAAACGCTCCCAACTCTCGCTTGTTTAGTAATAAAAGAATAACTTTACTTAGTAAATGAGTGAGAGTAAATGGGATAGAAACAATTAAAGATTTTTTTTAATGCCTTAGTGTTTCATATTATTATTCATTGTATTACATGTGTTGATCATGTACTTGCTTCTTTATGCTTTAATAATGTTTCACCTCGTTATTAATTATATTACATGTTTTGTTCATGTTTTTAATTATTTATGCATGAATGTTTATCGTTAATAGTTCTATTAACTATTAAGTGCATGGTTCGTGTAAAGACTTTTTCAAGCATGCTTTGTTGATTTAAATCACGGTTATTTTTGGAAAAATGTCTCTCTAATGCTACATACGTACTCATCGCGCTTTTGGTTATATGTTTGTCAAAACTTTGAGTCCTAGATAACCCGAGCTTTACTCTTCTCGTACGGTTATCCTTTTGGATCACTTTGTCGTGTCGACCCTGCTTAAGGTAACTTTAAGAGTTTTATCCATGTGATTTGGTCTTGGAATAATAAGTTAGTTAGGACTGATTATATTTGGAGATGTTCAAGTATGAACGAAAAGAGCATTTATTATCATGAGTTTGGTCGCGAAGAATCTTAATTTGGGATTAAGGGTCGTGAGATGAAGTTTCATTTGGGATTACAGGTCGTTCAGATGAAGTTTACTTTAGAAATAAAGGTTGTTATGACTATGATTATTTTGGGATTATGGGTACTAAGTCCTTTTGTTTTCGAAGAAATCCTTATTGACGACCATGAGTGTTTTGTATGACATAAGCGTGGTGACTCCAACTTCGATTTAAATTTCAATTCAAGAACAATCTTACCACGGGATTCATTCTTCTACCTAAACCCGCGTGTGACCGCATCGGGGTGGACCTATGTCGTGTCCACAACTTCCTTGGGTTAAAAGTGAAACAAGGAGACGAGGGCATATTTTTGAGTCAAAGAAAGTATGCTCAAGATTTAGTGAAGATGTTCAGGGTAGAAGAAGCTCAAGGAGAAATAACACCCATGAACACAAGTGAAAAGCTGCAAAGAGAGGATGGAACTGGGCAAGCAGATGAGCATCAGTACAGAAGCATGGTTGGAGGGCTAAATTATCTCACACACTCTAGGCCAGACATTGCCTTTAGTGTCGATCAGTATGGTATTAAGGTTTATGCATAGTCCAACCAAGCAACACTTTGGTTCCGTGAGAAGAATTCTGAGGTATATAGTTGGAACATTGGAGTATGGGTATGGTATAAGAAAGCAACAGAGTTCAAGTTGGTAGGGTTCACTGACATTGACTAGGCTGGGGCATTAGATGACAAAAAAAGCACCTTAGGCTCAGTGTTCATTCTTGGGTCAGGGGCCATCACCTGGAGCTCAAAGAAGCAAGAATCAATGGCTATGTCAAGTACAGAAGCTGAGTATGTAGCAACATACAGGAGCTGCTAGTAAGCAAGCTATGTGGCTAAGGAATTTGACGACTAACTTAGGACACAAACAGGAAGAAGCTACACATCTTTCCTGTGATAATAAGTCAACAATATCAGTGACTAAGAACCTGACTTTCCATGCTAGAACAAAGCATATAGAGTCACTACATAAGTGATGACAGGGATTTGTCGTGAATCCTGATCGATCAAAGTAAAAACCATAAGGCCAACTAACTAAGGTAACTAGTGGAAGTAGGAGTCGAATTCCTCAGGGACGGTGTAGATAAATAGAGGTCTCGGTCTAGCTAAGGTATTGGTCGAAAAAAGAGATGTTTTGGTTTGAAGAGAGCTCTAACTAATGAACTAAGCTAATGAGCATGAATCGGACAAACAAATGATGAGGAATACGATTAAAGGGGCTAGGGTCAAGGTCAACGAGGTAGTCTCAGAGAAGTTATCGGAGTTCACAAATGAGTCGATTATAGTCGGTAAATGGCATGAGAAAGGCTCTCTCGAGTCTCTATCTACATACCCTGAGACGGTCCTAATAATAGGCTCTCGTGATTTACTAGGTCTACCCACACCAATGAAAGCTCAACAAAATATAATTCATCTAACATGGTCAAGACAAGTAAATCATACAAAAATCGCAATCAAAGAAGATCACCAACAATTAATCGACAATGTCCGTAAACACACAACAAACCCACAAAATGAGACAAATCAAGTCTTCCTAAACCTTAAAAATTAACTACTCTAGCATGATTAAAACTAAACTAATTAAGATACTCATTACACTAATCAAACTGTTAAATATGAAAAAATAATAAAGATGCAAACTTTAATAAAAGAGAAAGAGTAAAGAGATTATACCAAACTTGGAGAAATGGAGAATTGCATAGAAGAAGGAGAATATAGTGTAGCAAGATTAACCCAAGTAATCAGTAATTATTGTGTACAACCGTTGTACCATGTGACAATAGTAAAAATTTACAATTTATGATAAAAAGTAGTGACCATTTTAGATTAATTAGTTACCACTTTCAAATAATAGTCACCCCTTTAACTTAAAGTGGTCACTAAGTAACATAAAGTGGTATTTTTATCATAAATTATGTCTGTCGTACGGTACAACGGTTGTATACTATAATTTGTTCTAATTAAACAAATATCAACCAAATACAACTAGAGTTAAACTAAAGACAAAATGAGAAAAATTAAGAGAGGAAAAATAGAACTTCTAAGCCTACCGTTATCTATTGTATCTTGCGGCCCTCCCCTCAAATTGAGGGTTTGATATGCTTTTACACCAAATAGAGGATTATACAACCAGTTGTAGATAGCTCTATGTACAATTGGTTTTAAGATTTTGAGCTTTATCACAAACTGACAAACATTTCGAATTTTGCTGTAAACTTTCTGATCTTTAGTGTAAAGTTGTCGATTTAAATCACATAAATGTTTAAACTCAAAAACTTACAACTCAGCTCAGAAACTTTTATAAGCTCAATAAATATACACAAAAGCTCAAATGATTGTACAATGCTATTGTACAACCAGGTGTATAATCCTATTTTCCTTTTTATACTCTCCTCTTTTGTATCTCCCTCCTCCCAGCTCAACACAAATAAAACGGCACTCCTAACATAGCAAAACGCAGCCAATTAAATGAAGGGCAAATCTGTCTTTTATCCTCTTCTTTTCTTCAATCAATTCCAGCCTTTAGTCAAATTACTTTATGGCCTGTTTGGGAACTCCCATTTGGAATTGGATTCTGGAATTGGGCCAAATATTGTGTTTGGCAACCCCAAGAATTTGGAATTGAAATCTGACCCAATTCCAAGCTAATCCAATACAGTTAAAAAAACATTCATTCTAAATCCCTAGCCCACCCCCGTCATTTTAATTCTATCACCCCTCACTTTTCTAACTTTCCCTTTCCTAACCCTATTTCTGCAAACCTAGCTTACTGCTCGACATTGCTGCTGCGAAACCTTCCTCTTTGCTCGACATTTCTGCGACATTACTGCGACATTGCTCGAGCTTCCTCCTACTCCATCTCGTCATTCCCAGATTAGGTCATCAATTTAATCTCTGGTATGTATATATCTCCTCTTTTCTCTTTCAATTTTATCTTTTTCGGATGCATAAGCACGGGATGTATGGCAGATTGACAGTAATACAGCATGCGAGGTTTAGATTGATTTCGATTTCGATTTCAAATTTCATTTTTTATGGATTAGGAATCGATCACTGCATTTTCGATTTCGATTCTCCGTCATATTATCATCATCATCCATAAAGTCCTCGCTGATGTCGCCATTTTCATTATTGCCATGGTTATCAACTCTCTTCTTGGATTTGTTGATTTTTTTTGTTTTGTTTAATTTGGCTATTTTTCTATGTGGGATCATTGTAGGAAATACTTTGTTTGATTATTTGCTTATCTCGTTTGAGTTTTGTCAATTTTTTTGCGGGTTTGGTCTGTTTTGATTGATTTTAATCTTGCTGTATTGAAGTAGTTAAGTGCCTTTTGTGTACAATCTGCCATACATCCCGTGCTTGTGCATCCTGTCCTCGTGCATCCTCACCTACATTTGTATCTTGACATGCATACTGACTTTGTGCATTCTGGCCTTGTGCATTCAGTAACTGTCGATCTGCGCTCTAACGACTAGTTTACTACCAATGCGAGTACTACTACTATGTGGTCTATGTCTAGATGTTTTTAGAGGGAGTTGAAGTGTATGGCAATTTGGTTTTTTCAGATGCTTGTGTCATTGAATGGTTTGAGTCAGAGTAAAAATTGCTCATCCATTTGTCGGCCGAAGTTTCTGAATGTCGTCTGCATCACTTAATTTGTAGTAACTTCCCTTTCGAAGTAGCAATGTTTAGATGCTCGGGCATACATAGTATTATTTAGCAAAGTTGGCCAGCTGATTCTTGTATGATCTTTTGGAGTTCATGATGCTTATTTCATGACATCGAACAAACACAGTAGAGCTGTAACAAACACAAATAATTTTGATATTGTAGTGCAGCAATTTAGTTCTCATATATTGCTTATTTCATGACATCTAGGTTTTTGACTCTAGCACAAGAAAATGGGTGATGAAATGAATGGTATGGAGTCGAGAAAGCGTGATAGGGAGGAGTATGATGACGAAGTTGAGTTGTTTGCGATTATTTTTGGTTTTATTAGTATGATACTATGTTCATGGCATCACATTCAATATCGAACGAAGGAAATAGCGTGGTGCGAGCATGAACGTGTTCTGAAAAGAAAATATTGGATGGATACATTAATGAACAACCGTATTTGTCAAGAACAGTTGCGTTTAGATAGAAATTGTTTTGACAAGTTGTGTCACATTTTAAAAGTAAGAGGGGGTTTAAGGTCAACTAGAAATGTGACAATTAAGGAAATTGTAGCCTATTTTCTTCATATCTTGGGTCATGGTTTAAAAAATAGGACTATTGGGGCTGTGTATACTCGATCGGGAGAAACTGTGAGTCGTAATTTCCATGTAGTGCTTAAAGCTGTGATGAAAATAGGTCAATATTATATAAACCAAAAAGAGAATACACGAAGTTTTGCGAGAGATGATAAATGGAAATGGTTTGAAGGAGTAATGGGAGCACTTGATGGGACTCATATTGATATGACGGTCTCTGCGCTAGATAGACATAGATATAGAAATAGAAAAGGTGATATTACTACCAATGTTCTAGCTTCATGTGATAATAAACTTCACTTTAGCTATGTTTTGCCGGGTTGGGAAGGGTCAGCGACAGATGCTCGTATCCTTGGTGATGCTCTTCAAAGGCCTAATAAGGGTCTAAAAGTTCTAAATAATAAATATTATCTTGTGGATTTAGGTTTTACAAATGGACCAGGCTTCTTAGCTCCTTATCGAAAAACTCGATATCATTTGAATTTATGGAAAGGAAATACTCCAACAAACTCCAAGGAACTCTTTAATTTGCGTCATTCTACGGCTCGAAATACCATAGAAAGAGCATTTGGATTATTGAAGAAGCGATGGGCTATACTTAGGACAAGTAGCTTTTATGATAAGAAAACTCAAGTTAGGATTATAAATGCTTGTTTCATACTACATAATTTTATAAAGGGTGAAAATATGAATGAGGACGACTTGTTGGCGGAGGTGGATGAAGATCTAGCCAATACACCTGGGGTTGATATTGAGGGTGAGGAAGAAATAGGACTTGTTTCGAGTGCACGTCAAACGGATGATTGGGATGATAAAAGGAATAAGATCGCTTTGAGTATGTGGGCCGCATACCGACCCCGAAGATCATAAGGTAAAACTTCCAATGCTTATGTTCATCCGTATTTAGAATACTATGGATAAAAAATATTGCATAAAAGTTGTTTATGCTTTATCTAGCCTTTACTTGATTGATTTCTCAGATAGGTTCTTGTTGTTTTTCTGGATTAATCTTTGATTTATGAGATTAATGTGATTTCATTGACATCATCATGATTTTATTTTTCCGAGAAAAGTTGTTTGTTTTGATGTTTTTGGATTGTGGGATTTATGCTCATTTGTTGGGGTTTTTCTATGAAAGTCAAACCCATTTTGTGATTTCATTTTCTAGATATTGTTGCATCTGAGATGTTTATTGCATTCTTAGTTAGATGTTTTTTGTTTGTAAATACAGAGAATCATGAGCAACAAAGGGAAAGCACCTATGGCACCAACCCAATCGAAGAAGAGGGCTTACCTAAGTTGGACCAAACAAATGGATGAGACAATGATCGGAGTATTTTATAAACAATTGCAAGAAGGTAACAAAGCGGATGGTGAATGGAAACCACAAGCTTACCAAGCCGTTGTCGATGAACTTAGGATTACCTTGGGAATCGTCGTCAGCACTGATAATGTGAAGAATCGGATGAAAAGTTGGAAGAAGCATTATACCATTATCACGGACATACGAACTTTGTCAAAGTTCAAATGGGACGAAGAGAGGAAAATGATTGTGATTGCAATCGAAGATTTGGAGCAATGGAATGAATTTATCAAGGTAAAAATTATTTACTAATGTTAATACCTTCACATGTTTTTTCAGTAATTTTGTCACAAACATGTTCACGTGCATGCATCTGATAAATGAAAATTTCTGGAGGATTAAATTAGTAGTACAAGTTTTATGAAGGTGGAATCAGCAAAGTGCACTTCTTATTTGCACTTCTGTACTGCTGTACTACTGTGGTTATTATAGTGTTGTACTGCTGTGGTTATTTGCACTTCTATACTGCTGTACTGCTGTGGTTATTATGAAGGTGGAATCATCAAAAATTATGGTGTTGTACTGCTGTGGCCTGTGGTTATTTGCACTTCTTATACGAGTATTTGTCTATTCGAGTGAGTGCTTGAGTAATTGTTTTATGTTCAGATATGTTTTGATTTCTGTTGCTAGGTACACGAAAATGCAATCCCGTACCGAAACAAGTCTATAGACTATTGGGACGATATATGTGCTTTGTGTGGCCCGGATCGAGCTTTAGGGGATGGGGTGGAGATACATGATGAAGCGGCTATGGCTATGGAGGAAGAAAGTGAAAGTGGAGGGAGTTCAAACAAAGGAGTATCTTCCTCGGCATCTAAGAAACAAAAAAAGGATCGATTGGCAGATGCAATGAGTAATTTTACCGAGATTTTTAGTGATTATGTTCAAAGCAAACCAAAAGAGGTCGTGAAACCTACTCCCGTTGAAGTTCATGAAGTTGTGAAGAACGTGATCGGTCTCGGGAGACACCAAATCATGGAGGCGGCTAGAATGTTTCTTAATGGTCCGGTTAGTGATTTTGAGATGCTTAAATCACTTCCGGATGAAGATAAACTTGATTGGGTTTTACTTTGTCTAAGGGAAGTTTAGTTATTTTAGTAAGTTCTTGTTCACGTGTTATGTAGTTGACCATTTTACTTTTTAGAAAGTCGAACTATGTAGTTAAAAGAAGTGTATTTATGTAGTCGAACTATGTAGTTCCCGTGTTATGTAGATTTTTAAAAATATGGATTGAATTGAAATGGTGAAATGATTTAATTTGAAATCCTTGTGTCTCCCAAACAACTCGTGGAATTGAATTGTAGAATTCAAATCCAAGGGTATCCAAACACCATTTTGAAATTGGAATTGGAATTGAAATTCAGAAATTCAAATACAAGAATTGAAATTATGATTTTCAAATCAATTCCGAGTACCCAAACGCTCCCCTAGTAGATTGAATCCAAAACCAACCCACGGACGTACTTCGCCGGAGGTCGACTTGATTGCCGGCGGATGGTGGCCGGGCGCTGTGATCGTTGCTGGTGGAGCATCGTTCGGATACAGAGTTGTTACATAGCTAGGTGGTCAGCCTGATGCCGGAGTGATGCCTGAGATGGTGGTCGATTCGGACAAGGATGGACGGTGGAGATGCGCGCTGGTTGAAACTTCACCTGAGACAATTTTCTCTGGTGGTCGACACTTGGTCTCGACCTTGAAGTGGTGGACGGAGCTGGGCTACCGGAGTTTGGTATGGAGGAAGGAGTATGATGGTGGTTGATGAATGTTGATTATGAAGATGGAGGGAATGAAATGGTTTGGTTAATTGGCAGAGAAGAGGAATGGAGGATAATGGAGATGATTAGGAGGAGTTTGAGCAGCTTGAGCTCGATTCGGTCAAAGCTCTACTCGGGCTTGACTCGTCAACTTAACGAGTCAAGTTGAGTCAGGCGTGGTTCGGCTCGAAAAGCTTGCGAGCAACTCGATTTGATGCGATTAGTTAATATTTTGCTCTTATTTAAAAAAATACTAATAAAAGTTACATAGTTTTTTCACCATATAAAATGTTCTTATTGATTTGCCTAATGCGTTTGTATATATGTTTTTTGGATCCCACTTTATTATGGTGGAAAAAAACATAAATTTTAATAATACTTATAGGCTCGAGTTAGGCTCGAACTCACGTTATAACTCGCGAGCTTGGTTGCGAGCTCAATTATTTTTTCAAGTTCGGGTAAGTTCGAGATCTGCTCGAGTTCAAATTTTACCTAACGAGCACGAGTCGAGCAAGGTCAAGCTCGTGCTCGGCTCGGCTCGTTTACACCCACTTAAGCAAGTAGGCATGAGTGATCCACTTTTATTAGGCTGAATGTTAGTGCAGAAAGTGGAGTAGTTAGCAAGTGTATTTCCTATTTAAGCATGTGTGTTTTCATTCATTAAAGTATGCAATCAAGTAATCTTTCCCTTCTCATTATAGCATCAAAGTCACGTAAAATCTTACAACATTAACGTAATGGATTCGATGTAGCTTAGTTAATGCTCCTTACCTCCTTGGTATAACTCTTTCCTAAACTATGCTTTTTTAGTTGATCTTATGCAAATCGATTTACTACGAGTTACTTCGACTCAATTGTCAACTTAGTGCATGCGTATGATGATCAAATCTCAATTTGTCTTGAGCATGTACTGAATTGTGTAAGATAGGAAACCTCGCCAGCCAGGTCACTAGCGATACATACGAAGGATACCTACTCAAGTCTCAATGGACATCCCACGTAATCTGTTTATGTATTGTAAGTAGCAATAAGCCAATAATAGCCCCTTTAATTGGACGTATTATTTAAACAATCATGAATGAAAATATATATATGCAATGTAAATTTATGAATATGAAGCATTAATCTTGAATATCAAATTGTTTACAAGTTCTCGTCTTTTAATTACATAAACCTGTTTGATCAAGTGAAAGCTTGTTAAATATGTTTGCCTCTACTGCAAACTCCATTATTCAGCCTTGGATCCAAAGGACGAACAATGCCAGAATTGAAGCCATGCTAATTTAAGATACTAGGTTAACACAAATTCTTAAACACGGAGTAATAAATTAACGGTAATGTTAAATACAGTCAATAGGGTTATATTAAAGCATTAAAAACCTTCTAATTGTGGTATAAACTTAGAAATTCAAGACTAGATTACACATCCATCGATGCAATTAATACATATATTAACATTTTATTGCCACTTTTGACCTCTTAAATACAATCCTAAGGGTTGTATTTATCAATCTCCATAAACTAAATACTCATGTGAGAGGTCTGACAATTACCGTATTGTGAGACCGTCTCTCTCGAGAATTGGTGGATTACGAAGTAGTTAGGTGGAGTAACCTCGAAAAATACAAACATTAGGACATGCCCTACCCTACCCTACCCTAATCTTTATTTCCCTTATTTATAAATTAACCCTATATGTATCTTCTTCAGTAAAATCCTCTTCATCACTTCACTTCATTTGGCATTATTACCTAGCCATCTCTCTCTTCTACATACCTTTCACAATCTAATCTAAGCTTACTTATTCAATTGAATTGAATTGAATTGAATTTGATTGGACTGTGAAGAAAACAGGAAGACAAACGAGAGGCCAACCCAACCATATCCATATGCATGTTGGTTCTTCAAACAAACATCTATCTTAAATATTTATAAATATTCCCAAATCTTATAGTATAACAACTTCCTCATTTAATGCAGGCTTGCTTACTATCATCTATCTCTCATTCTCTTTTACTTGTACTCCAAGCCCACTATATAACTAAGTGAACGAACTTGTTTACGTACCAACGCACAAGTGAACATCTGCATTCATCATATCGATCATGTCCATCTTCTCCCTCCTTACATCTACTACTCTATGTATCATCTTCTTATGTGCATCAACTGTTATTGTCGATGTTGATGCTCGGCATATCAACAAAGATGATGAGCATCCAATCTTAATGGCTCAACATCATCTTCCAAAGGTTGGTTTAATTTCTTTAAACCATATGCACCTATAGTTAATAATACGAGTATCCTGTGTATTTACATTTATATAGAGTATATGCATGGTTCGTTCCTTGATTTAAAAGAGGTTAGTTTAATGCATCACAATAATTAAACATTACCGGCATAACGGAAATCAAGCTCCAAAGTTGGAGCCACTGCTTAATGATTTACTCCGTATATAAAATCTCAATGGTCCGTTTGGAAACATATATGCATTTCGCCAAATACTTTGTTTAATTAATAAGTTGAATTTTAATTTGGCCAAATCCAAACCTTAACTAAAAAAAGGTCATTTTAAAATTACACCCTCGTACATGTCATTATAAATGAAACAATGAATTTGAATTTGTAATTCATCATTTCACTTTTCTAATTTGACAATGATTTGAAATGAAATATATGTTCCCAAATGCTACCTTGTGACTTTTGAGATTATACTTACCTTTCTCAATAACTTTAGTTTGGATTAAAATAATTTTCATAAATAATGTTTTCTTTGTTCGAGTTACGACCCTACAAAGCATAAAAGGGTACAATATGCGGCTAAACCACACTTCCTAAGTCATTTTAAATGGTAAACGAGCGAGTTTTAGTAAAGTCCTACGTCCGT
Organism: Agrostemma githago; assembly: GCA_958450325.1. Taxonomy (NCBI): domain Eukaryota; kingdom Viridiplantae; phylum Streptophyta; class Magnoliopsida; order Caryophyllales; family Caryophyllaceae; genus Agrostemma; species Agrostemma githago. Next base: position 21,576,973 of record OY288246.1, read on the forward strand.
CCCAAAAAGATCGTCTCATTTCTTCATTATATGTCAGAAATATTTTAATAAAACAGGACAATCTTAATAGAACGAAGGTCTTAGTAAATGTAATGCATGTAATTCCATTCATTGCTTAGCCTCTTCATATTAGTTGTATCATAATAATGCCGTGTCCCTTAGATTACTCTAGTTCATTGTACCATCTCAACCAAAACCTTAAGGCGATGGTTGAAGGTCGTTTATATTCTATTACGCCCCCTCACTCGAATGTCCTTCGGGCTGTCAGGGTTCGAACTCGTGACCTCTGGTTCTGATACCATGTTAACGAACCATCTCAACCAAAACCTTAAGGCGATGGTTGAAGGTCGTTTATATTCTATTACACATAATGGAAATTTGGACTACCACAACAACACGAATTGCTAAATAAGCCTACGTACAGTTTGTACCATATACTCCGTAATAGTTATTGTACAAATCAAAACTCTGATTCACACTACATACTAATATGATGAATATATATGCTGTATGTTTCAGGGCAGTGAGACACCAGTAGAGGAGGAAAGCATAGGAGGCAACTTCGTCGTCTCATCGCAAGTGAAGAAAAGATTGTGTTACGATAACAAGGTGAAAGCCAAAGTAACGCAAACCCCGGAAAAAATGAAGAAAATTATCAGTAGTGACAATATGGGTCAAGAGTCGCTGAAAGTAGTCAAAGATGAAGATGGAGTAAGGATCCCTAAGGATAAGTCAAGGCACATGATCAAGGGTAAGTTCCCAAAAGGGGTGGGTGTAAGTACTAGTTGGCGTGTACCAAGGAACCAAAATGGCATACCGTACACAAGCAGTTTCAATCTTGATTATGCACCACCTAAAGTCCACCCTCCTTCTCACAACTAACTAAATACGGAGTAACTAACTAACTAATCAATTTTGCACCCTCCGATCCATCCAAATATAATGTTAGTTGATGTTAATCTCTCCATCGATCTTAACATACAAAATAATCTTGACTTGGGAGATCGATCGAGTTAATTAATGTATGTTGTCTTTTGTTTACGTTGATCTAATTATATGTATATGTAGGATTAACTAAGGAGCCCTAACCTGAAAGACAGGTTAGTACATCATCAGTATGTATGTACATGGGATTGGTGTCCCAGGATCGGATGGATGATGATCATGAGCATAGTATAATTACTGCAATAATTATTGTAAATGATACAATGTTTTTGAGAGTATATCAGATTATTATTATTTATTTATTATTTATTTTTCTAATAAGAATTTTAATTTATTGATGGATCAAAATCTTGTTTACAATAATGCAAAACTTTTTATATGAATAATTATATACTTCATCCTTGTCACTAACATCTTCTTACTTTTCTTTTTGGGTAGTTTCTCTAAGATCTTTCTCTTTTCTTTTTGATACAAAATACATGACTAATATTAACCCAACTTTCCCTCCTCTCAACCACAACCACAACCACAACCACATATTCTTCTTCCCTAAAATATTATGTCCAAAAGCACAAAGAAGAAGATAGTGAAAAGGAGGGAGTATATATCTACAATTTTATTGATCATTAATTACAATTTGCAACGCTTTTGCCTACTACACATATGAATAATTATATATACTCCCTCCATCCCACTACGATGTTCTCACTTTTAATCTGATCCGTCCGTGAATTTCTTGGTCCATCAAATCTATGTATGAGTATGATTTAAGGGACATGACTATTAAAAAGTACGGAGTAGTCATTACATTAATGCTAGTCTTAAACCACACACGAAACCACACCCTAGCTCACAATGTATTGGGCCGTATTACTTTGTATTACTTAATTAATAAGCCAGTATTGATGTACTATAAATATTTGGATCTAATGAGAAATAAACACATATTTACCGATTCAATATTATGTTTGGTCATGGTATCAGAGCCAAACCCTAAAAAAAATCCTAAAATAAAACAACCCTAGACGTACCATGGTTAACGGCGAGAAGATCGATTCGGCGAAGAAGATTGAGCCGAACTCGCCGTTCTACCTAGGGCCTCATGATCGACCTGGAGGCTACATCACTTCAGTTCGACTTAAACTCCACAATTACGATGATTGGGCACATGCCATTCGTGTCTCGCTCAGAGCAAGACGATAATTCGGGTTTCTTGATGGGACGATTAAGGCGGCAACCCCGCCGTGTACGGAAGAGGATTGGGATGCCATCCAATGTATGTTGTTGTCCTGACTCACAAACGTTATTGACGATGAGGTAAAAACTCTCCTTCCCAATTATGATAATCCGAAGCGATTGTGGGATGATTTAAAAGAAAGATTCAGTCTTGTGAATGGGCCGAGAATACAACAATTAAAATCAGAATTAACTGAATGTCGACAAACTAAATCCATGACGGTAGCAGTTTATTATGGGAAATTGAGCACCTTGTGGGATGAATTGGACAAACATGAACCGTTAATTTCTTATAGGTGTGGAAAGTGTGAATGTAATCTCGGGAAACAGTATGCAAGTCGTCTTGATGAAGACAGGCTGCATCGATTTTTACTTGGGCTCAACCCCGAGTACGGGTCAATTCGATCCGTGGTTTTGGCACATGAACCCTTGCCCACGCTAAATAGAGCATTTCAAACCATATCTCAGGAAGAGCGGGTTCAGGGTATTGATTGATCTAAAGAAACGGCAGCTGAAAGTATGAGTTTTGCAATTCGATCCGGATACAAGGGCACGTCCCGACCGGGACAATCATCATCCCGACCAGGATAGAGTTCAATTCAGCAATCGGGACAGGCAGGACACAGACAATTTATGATGAAGGCAGAAAGACGGTCCTTAGTTTTCTCCCATTGCAAGAAGAACGGGCATGACGTCTCCATGTGCTTTGATTTAATGGATGAGATAACCGATTGGTGGTATGAGCTAAAATGAGGAAAACCGACGAGTGGTGGTAGGAGGACACATGGTGGCTCGGGACCAAGCACTTCGAGCGCTCATGCTGTGGATACTGCGGTATCCCAAGAAACACGGAAAAATAATGTGACCGTGTATAGTACACCACCTGCTCGGTTCTCTGGTAAGTGGATTATTGACATGGGTTCCTCCCATCACGTGACAGGTGATCCCCAATGTTCTGATTGACGTTTGTAAATCGAGTATGACCCGAACGGTTCGTCTAATTGATGGACAAACGGTCTGTACGACCACAGTTGGGCATGTTGTACGCACGCCCCTTTTGACACTTGATTCTGTGCTTCTTGTCCCGGAACGTACCTGTAACTTGATTTCAGTCTCACAATTGTGTGATGCGATTAACTGTGAATTCTTAACTAACTCGACTACTTGTACTATACAGGACCTGTATGTCAACGAGGACGGTGATTGGCACGGGTGAGCGATTGGATGTATTGTATTATCTTCGGAGTGATCCAGAACCGCAAGTTGGGTCAGTTTCTACCTCGTCTTCTCCTACTCTTTGGCATGCTCGATTAGGGCACCCATCAGCAATTATCATCAAGTTTCTTCCGTTTATTTCTAATTCCAATAAAATACTATCTCAACCTTGTGAGGTGTGTCATCGTGCTAAGAAAGTTCGGGATAGTTTTCATGTTAGTACTAGTAAAAGTAGTCGTCTTTTTGGATTAGTACATTGTGATGTTTGGGGTCCCTATGACCCTCCGGCTAGCTGTGGAGGGCGTTATTTCCTTACTTTAGTTGATGATATATCCCGGGCTGTATGGGTCTTTATTAAATAATAAGAGTGATGTTCACTCCCGATTTTTGGAATTTATTGCCATGGTCAAAACACAGTTCTCCACTTATATTAAAATGGTCTGTAGTGACAATGGACCCGAATTCAATTCGATGAAGAATTTTTTTCGTCAAAACGGGGTCATTTTCCAAACCTCATGTGTTGGTACACCACAACAAAATGGTCGTGTCGAGCGCAAGCACCGTCAAATTCTTAATGTTGCTCGCACCCTTCGCTTCCAGTCCGGGCTCCCCATCTGATTTTGGGGTGAGTGTGTATTGACTGCGGCCCACCTAATTAACCGTACACCCTCCACGATCCTTCACGGGAAGACCCCATACGAGATTTTGTTTGGGTCACCCCCCACCTATTCAGAATTACGAGTATTTGGTTCCTTGTGCTTTGCTCATGATCAATGGGCCAAGGGTGATAAATTTGCGAGTCACAGTCGTAAGTGTGTTTTTGTGGGGTATCCCTTTGCGAAGAAAGGGTGGTCCCTCTATGATCTGGACCGTGAGGAATTTTTTGTGTCTCGTGATGTCAAGTTCTATGAAACGGAGTTCCCGTTCCTATCTCCCTCCTCGTCGTCTAAACCGATCGGTACGCAGGGTGTCCCAGTCAGGACGACTGGTGTCCCGGTCGGGATGACTGGTGTCCCGGTCAGGACGAGCCAGTCTGACCGTCCTGACGCACCCGGTGCAGAATCGGGGGAGGTATGGATATATGATGATTGGACTGCACCTGATTTCCCACCGGACGTCGAATCGGATAATACTGAGACAGAACACGAGTCAGATGAACAGGTTGGTCCCTCGACTAATGATAATGATAATGGGACGGGCACAAATGGAGCAAGTGTTCCGACTGCCGATTTGGGGCGTGGTCATAGGGCTAGGGAGCCTTCAATTCGGTTGCGTGACTATGTGGTCGGTACCACTTTAACCAGCGACAGTCCATCCAATGAAGACACCCGCGACATATCAACACCGTCCTCAGGTATGCTGTATCCTATAGTCGACTATGTTAATTGTGTGAATTTTTCTGTGGAACATCGATCTTTCTTAGCAGCTATCTCTGCTCAGAAAGAGCCACGTAATTTCAAAGAAGCTGTGCTAGATGAAGGATGGCGGAATGCAATGGAGGCCAAGATGCGAGTCCTTGAAAATAATGGTACGTGGACCATGGAACCATTGCCCCCAGGTAAGAAGGCCCTTGGGAGTCAATGGTTCTACAAAATTAAATACAAGTCTGATTCAACAATTGAGAGACTTAAGGCACGACTGGTGGTGTTCGGGAATCACCAGACAGAAGGAGTCGGCTATGACGAGACGTTTGTCCCGGTCGTCAAAATGACTACCGTTCGAACTTTTCTGTCTGTGGCAGTCTGTAAAAATTGGTCGCTGCACCAAATGGATGTACACAATGCCTTTATTTACGGTGACCTTGATGAAGAGGTGTATATGCATTTACCACCGGGATTCACACCTGCCACGCCTGGTACCGTCTGTAGACTGCGAAAAGCATTGTACGGACTAAAACAGGCGCCCCGATGTTGGTTCTCTAAGCTGGGTACGGCACTACGTCAATTTGGATTTACTTAGTCATATGCTGATTATTCTCTCTTTACATATGTACGAGACAAGGTACGATTAAATGTCCTGATTTATGTTGATGACTTGCTCATATCCACTAATGATGTTATTGCACTCCGTGAATTCAAGGAGTATCTGAACTCCTGTTTTCATATGAAGGATCTTGGAGTCCTTAAGTACTTCCTCGGTCTTGAGGTTGCTCGAAATGCAAATGGAATTTTTCTGAGTCAACGAAAGTATGCACTAGATATTATATATGAGACAGGGTTGCTCGGGTGTAAGCCGGTGGCTACACCAATAGTGAAGGATCATGGGTTGGGTCGATCCGTGAGTGACGTATTGATCAACCCCGAGCCATATAAACGATTGGTGGGTCGTCTCCTGTACCTTGCTGTTACGCGGCCAGATTTGTCCTATGGCGTACATATATTGTCTCAGTTCATGTAGGCACCGCGAGAGGATCATTGGAATGCTGCTCTTCGCGTGGTTCATTACCTGAAAGGAAGTCCGGGTCAAGGAATTTATCTCAAGTCTGATTGCAACCTCACTCTATCTGGATGGTGTGACTTCGACTATGGTTCGTGCCCCATTACTCGCTGGTCAGTCACAGGTTGGTATGTTTTTCTTGGTGACTCGCCTATTTTGTGGAAGTTCAAAGAGCAGACCACGGTATCGCGGTCTTCCACGGAAGCTGAATATCGTGCCATGGCAGTGCTCACATGCGAATTGAAATGGCTGAAAAATTTACTTGCTAGCTTGGGTGTTGAAGATGACGTGCCCATTCTGATCCGCTGTGATAATAAATCTGCTTTATATCTTGCCCAAAATCCGACTTTTCATGAGCGGACAAAACGTGTAGAATTGATTGCCATTTTGTTCGTGATGCAATTCAGGACGGCCTTATTGCACCGAATTATGTTCCTGCGGAGTATCAATTGGCTGATATTTTGACGAAGGCGCTTGACGCGCCCCAGTTCCAGTTTCTGCTCTCCAAGTTGGGCACGGTGAATCCCATGCTCCGACTTGAGGGGAGGTATTGGGCCGCATTACTTTGTATTACTTAATTAATAAGCCCGTATTGATGTACTATAAATATTTGGATCTAATGAGAAATAAACACAGATTTTACCGATTCAATATTATGTTTGGTCACAATGCAACTACTCAACTATGTAACTAACTTAATTAATTGGGAAAGTCATGATCAATAGATAACCTGAGTCCGAATCTCATTCAAAAAGAAAAAATAGTGTTAAAACATGTCACTCCCTCTGGTCACTATTTTTCGTCCCATTACCTTACTATTTGTGAGGAGTATTATAATGAAATGAGGCAAAAAATAGTGCCCAGATGAAGTATAATAGTTACCAACTTAACATCAATTCATGATTTTAAACTTAAAATTTCAAAGTAACTTAGAGGCTGACTCATAGTTTCATACAGAGTATGTTACTAAAACATTAATAGATGTGTTATTACCTTTTAATTAATCAACTCAAACCAAAGATATATATCGTATTTTTTTCTCTATTTTCCCGAAAATCAAACAATATTTATCTTTGCCAATTTAAGTAGTCATGTCAAGCTAAGATAACATTTTTTTTGTTGGATTATTATCAGCCATAACCAGTGTGAATATATACGATACGGAGTACTCCTTTTATATCTTAACGGTTTTTCTAACCTATGCCCACTGGGCACAGGTTAAAACCTTAAGTAAGGAAACATTATCAAAGATATTATCATGAAAAATTGAAATGTTAACTTATATTTACCTTACTTACCTAATAAACTTGATAATGTTTCCTTACTTAAGGTTTTAACCTGTGCCCAGTGGGCATAGGTTAGAAAAACCGATATCTTAATAATCTTCCTTTTTCTCTAATATACATGGGATATTTAAATGAAAAATATTGGAGTACATGACTTGATGATGTACAGTTAGAGACAAGTAGGCAACCCTAGAAGAAGAATTAGTAGGTTTATGCCGATGGAGCGAGCATACGCAGCTAGTCTTACGGTTGAAGTTTGAAGTGATATGACACATACAGCTAAATAAATATATATATATATATATATATATATATATATATATATATATATATATATATATATATCCAAGAAACAAGGTTGATAAATATCAAAGTCAAATGACTAAAGTCTAAGACCAAACCCAACATTTTATATATCCTCGTATAGATATATAACTTGTTGTCAACTTCCATAAATCTTTCACAACTTACCATACTCTTGTCCGGACTCACGGGATGAATGTTGGGATGCATGCATATTGTCCAACTAAAATCCATCTCTCTTCATTTTCTAACCACATGATAGAGTTTCACAATAAATTTATTGTGAGACTCTAACAAGATGGTGTTTATCGTTTTAAATTTTAGTGGTTTATAGAGTGTGTCTTACAATAATTAAGTGCATGTGAGACGGTCTCACAAGAGACTTACTATTTTAACTATATACGGATCGAGTTGTATCTAATTATACTTCAACTTTTAATTAACGCGGCAGCTTAATTTCAAGCTAGATAGATAAAGTCTTGACTAACTACTTGAATAAGTTACGGAGTAGGAGGATTATTTTAGAGGTTGATTGGTCTTTAAATTTTGTTGGTTTATATCATCGTCAACTCAAACAAGTCATAGGAGGATTGATCTGATATGTGTTACTAGCCTAGTTCTCGTGACATTGTGTCAGAATGTCTAAACAGTTATTTCACGCAAGATCTTGATGAATTAAAATAAAGTGTTGAAGTGTCAAAACGTATCAATCAAAGTGTCGGACACACAAAGCATAACCAAAGTTAAGTGTTCATTCTTCAATTAACATACCTCAATATATTGTTTCGTGATTTATAATTCACTTATAATTCACTTCCAGCAAAAGTTTTCTGATCAACGTAACTTTGCTCAACTCAATCCCGTGTTAAGCTTAAAGGTTTTTACACTCGTTTTATAATCTCTCGTATATAATTATTTCTTATACTTAGCTAAATTAAGTTCCAAATTAAATAACCAATATTGAAAAAAAATAGTTTATTTATCTAGTACGTAGATTGAACAACTATATAAACACATACTCTCTCCTAGTTTTCATGATCTTTCCTTTTCTTTAATATTTGTGAAATATATTTTAATTAAAGAGGAAGATATAAGTGAGTTTGTTTAAGTTTTGTAGAGTATGAATTTGATCAGTTCAAATTTCCAAGCTGATTTCATGATGTCCATTTAAATTTTAGTTGATTTATGTAATCCAATAATAGTAGGTAGGTAGGTGTTGACGATGATCATAAGATATGAGAAATAGGTACGACATTCTATTTGACATACTCAAACAGTAACCATAATAAAGTAAGTAAGCCATAATATAATAGTAATGCAGCAGATTCAAAGCATATATAGGAGTGAGATGAGAGACAGTGGTAGTATCTCTTTTCCAAGAATGTCTCCAAAAGCTAGCCACATGTAAATATGTAAACGCATCAATTTGGAGCAGTGTTTGTAAATCCCAGTAAAGGGCTTTTCATTGATTTACCGTATTACAGACCAAAGAATGAGATTTCATGTGCTTAATTGCTTGCATGCACCTAACTAAAAACAAATTACTCCCTCCTTTTTTTAATATTCCACAAATAATTTGCGAGATATTACCTAATATTTAGTCATATTTATAAATAACTACTCCCTCCGTCCCAATAAATTGTTTGCCTATTTCATATTGGGACATCTCAATGAATTGTTTGTCTTTCTATTTTAGGAATGTTTTTTATATGCAATTTGATCATTCTCATGAATTGTTTGTCTTTCTATTTTAGGAATGTTTTTTATATGCAATTTGATCATTCTCATGAGTTTTACTCTACATGTCACTCTCTCATTGGTTCCCTTAACCTTGGTGCCAAAAGAAAAGACAAACAATTCATTGGAATGGAGGGAGTATCTAATATTTTATATTTTACGAAACACTATCTTAACTTTAATATTTCTGTTAAAATTCTGTCACAGTGGGACCTATGTTAGAAGATACTGGTATTAAATATTGTAGTGTTAGGTAGTTGTGAAATTCATAACGGGTCCGAGCCACACGCGAGAGTCGGAAAGAGTCCACTTCACAAGACAAGAGGTTCAACTCGATCTTAAAATGAATTGGCAATAGAGGGAGTAACCCTTACTTATAAGTAAAACATCTTTCACTCTTTTATCAATGTGGGAAATGTGACTATATGGGTTCAGGAGTCAATTTTCAACAATCCCTCCTTACAGGTGAGCCCACTTATAAACCCGCTACCCAGCAGCAAACAACGCACAGTATCCACCTGACATATTGGCCTAGTTTACTTCATGAAACCCAGATCACGTTGTAAAACATAAAATTTCACACCTGCGATAATTAAAATAACAGATACAAAATAATATGGAATACGAGTTTTATTTGATAATCGAAAGATTGCGTGTTACAATTTCCGTGAATCTCTTGATTCCAATATCGAAGGCTAGGGTTTTGATAGTACTACGGACGTCTTATCGACTTGAATTCCGTAAGGGGGGGAGATGAGGTCTTTTTTGACTTATTCCATTTACCTACAATTTGGTAGTAGGATGATGGGATCGTTTGAGACTTATTCCATCTGACCTCTTCTAAACCTAGACACAAGAACTGTATTTATAGCCTAGTATCTTAGAGAGGAAGTTAAGAATATTCTAAAGTATCCTAAGATATTATCACAATATTTATTGATAATTATCTCTAAATACTAAAGATATTATTCCCAAATAGATACCAAAATAATATAAAATTTTGGTGTCTACAAATGCCCCCTCAAGACTTGTTGTGGAGACTTTGATGTCGGTTGCAACTTTGTCTCGAAACTTTGTAAAAAGGCGTGAGGTCGATTTTGTTTGCCCCATGACTTCTACAGATCTGGATCCTTCGAGATTGGAGATGAAGAGCGAAAATCTTCACGTCGGGTTCACCAATTTGTAAAACATAAAATTTCACACTTGCGATAATTAAAATAACAGATACAAAGTAATATGGAATACGAGTTTTATTTGATAATCGAAAGATTGCGTGTTACAATTTCCGTGAATCTCTTCATTCCAATCTCGAAGGCTAGGGTTTTGATAGTACTATGGACGTCTTATCGACTTGAATTCCGTAGGGGGGGAGATGGGGTCTTTTTTGACTTATTCCACTTACCTACAATTTGGTAGTAGGATGATGGGGTCGTTTGAGACTTATTCCATCTGACCTCTTCTAAACCTAGACACAAGACCCGTATTTATAGTCTAGTATCTTAGAGAGGAAGTTAAGAATATTTATTGATAATTATCTCTAAATATTAAAGATATTATTCCTAAATATGTAATCCCCTAGAAATTTAACGCATTACAGTGGCGGAAGCACTGTAGTGTTGGGATTATAACACATTGCAAACTATATCTTATTAAAAGAAATGGTAAGTCAATACAAAGGCCACTTTTTACAAAAGGGCTAAATATAAAGAATCTACAAAAAGGTTATACAATTCCATAAATTACATGAATAGAGAAAGAGTAGGATCCACGCTACTCGCTAGCTCACACGCAAAACCCAGCAGCAAATACCTGTCATGTTATAAACATAACAGCCACGTCAGTGGGGAGTAACTCGGACGTTCTCCCAGCCATATTATATCATATGGAAAAATAATAGTATTATTATATCATCATATTTAAAATGGGAAAAATATTAAAAACAATATAATAAAAATAAGTTTTCAGCGAAACTTAAAGTACTTGCCAACCTGCAACTCAAAATCAATCGATAATATAAATATTCAAAAATAACGTTATGGAAATTCGATCAGTGTGCACAAGGCTAGACTTTCACTAGGAGAATACTAAAAACTAGCTTCGAGAACTTAGTTCAAACAAATCAAACTTCGGTCTCTAACTAGGCTACTCAACCATAATAGGACGGCGACTTATAAATGCGTGGCCCTAATTTAAGACAATGCACACCCCTCCTGGGATTACCTGTCACCCAGTTCAACTTATGACGACGACTTACTGCGAGGCCTAAGCTTAAGGTCAAAATGTACACAACTCCCGGGATACCTGTCACCCGGTTCAACAACCAATGTACCGATTCCTGATAAACTAGCCTTATAGTTGATGGCAAAACCGTAAACCCCAGATTATTACTCTAACCCCACACTTGACTTTATTCCATAACTCCAAAACAGCCATTATCGATATTTAAATTAAATACAATTGTTATGAGGATAAAAGGAATAAACACTTTATATAAAAAAGGAAACTTTCTATAAATAGAAACTTACTTAAAATAGAAATATTGATATAGAAAATACGTAAGTGCTAAAAATAAGTTAAATGTATAGAAATAGCATTTCTAACGAAATTAGCATTTTATTATTATCGTCGTTATCGTAACTTTAATATAATTCTAAATTCATTACTCAAAATATAAATAAAATATAATAAGTCAATATTTGGTATTTTATAGATAGTTAGGGAATCGAGTTAAAACTATAAATTTTAGAAAAGAGATGTTTCAAGAAAAACGATATCAAAATTAATTGAGTCAACGAGTTTTATAAATTAAACGAGATTTTATAAAGTTTTCGAATTAATTTTAGCAAATAAATTTTATCAATAAATATTATTGATTTTACTAAAAATAATCAATCGTAGGCAAATGAGAAATTATTAGGGAAAATATTCTCAACTAAAAATGTATTTAAAACAAAATCGACTATTTTCTCATTTATTAATATAAGCCATAAAACGAAAGTTAATTTATTGAACGAGTACACAAATCTAGATTATAATATAAAAATACGATTTTGAGTTAAAAATTTAGAAATTAATGAAATATGACGAAAATATGAAATCGATATTATTTAGTTACTATTGTCACGATAACCAACAAAATATTATAACGATCGCAAATAATTAAATTAGTAACGATTTATAAAAAGATATCGAAAATTTGTAAAATATTTATAAGGTACACGATTTAAAATTAATATTATTAGCAATAATTAATAGCTAAAATTAGAAAACCGAAGTTAAAATATTTACTACATACTACTACTCAAACATACGATAAAAAATCGAGTAACGTCCTAAAGTTACCTTGAGTCGATAACCAGAACGAACAGTAATGACGGGCACGGAACAATACAACCACATCAGTAGCAACACCCAACCATGACGATAACAACACTCACGGACGACCACAAGACGACCGCACAAAATCACGAACAACATCAACAATATCGTACAACAGCATCAACGTTTCTAGTGACACGACATCAGAGACGCTGATTAGAATAAGGCAAGGATAAAGAGAGGAAGAAGGAGAAAACCGGAGGGAAAAGAACAGAGGAATAGAGAACAAGAAACGATAACGAAAATGAGCAGTAGTGATATCAAAACTGTAGCAGTAGCACGTCAGCAACCAAAAGACGACGAATCGACTCAAATATCAACAGTAACAGCAGCGAGGAAAAGCAAATCAAGGACGAAAAAGAAGAAGGAATGAGAACAGATACAAACAAACAGAGGAACAGCAGCAGGCCAATAAGAATAAAAAGAAGAAGTCCGACAGTGTGATGAAAACGACAAAAACCGCATAGAACAATAGCAGACAGCAGTAGCGAGAGTAGCAGCACGACAACTAAACCGAAAAGAACTAAAATCGAGTTTCAGCGAAAAAGACAGTAGCAACAGCCGAGACATCAGAATAGAACGAAGAAGAAGGAGAAGAAAAGAAGATGAATGACGGATTGAAAGAAGACAAATGGAGCAGTAAAACGAACGGAGGAGCAACAACAAAAATGACGGAAGAAGAAGAAGATTGAAGGGAAAAAAGGGGCGAAAATATAACATCAGCAACGCAACAACAACAAATAGTAGTAACCGAAACGATACAGAAATAGAGAGTCGTCCAAACATTGATATCGAATGACAGCGGAGAAAGAAGACGATCCAGCCAGCGACAAAAACAGCAAAACAAAAACAGAACAAAGAGGAAGAAGAGTAGATAAAAGGGTGACCACAACATCGATACATAAATGTATCAGCAATACGTACAACATCAACAAGTCACAACAGTACATAAGTCATTACAGGCGAAGGAGAAGAAATCAAGCAGGAAGCAGGACGGGAAAAGGGGTCTACTGTGGCTAATAGCAGCAGCAGCGACAGAAACAATCATCACCCTTGCACGATGGACGGAGGCAGCCAGATTAGCACCCGAAACAACGAAACAACAGATCGAGCGAGATTCAAGAGGAAGGATAGATGATGAACGATGAAGAGGAGGCTGGAAGGGGGCGAATAAATAAAAAGAAAGGAAGATGAGGTGAAAGACAAGAGTGAAATGGTGGAAATGTGAGGAGCTGGACACGTGAAATGAAGAGGGAAGACAAAAGACAAGGGGGGTTGTTAAAATAATAATAAGTGATCTTAAATTAAGCGGTTTTAGAAATATGAGTTAATCCCTAATGATAAGTTGACTGACCCACGAATCGAATTAAAAATCGAGTAAAAAAGAAGATTAATAAATAGTTGGGTCGACTAATAAAATTAGTAAATTAACGCTTCTTGAGATATAAATAATTATTCGAGACGAAAATGAAGTTTATAGAAATAAATATTTAGACGATAAAATAGTATTTCCCGACAAATAATAAATTTTTGATAAAGTGAATTAAATTGATTTCTCGAGGAAAGAATATAGATGTTTTGACGAAATTTAAAATAAATGAACTTCGAGTCGAAAAAATAGAAATTCGAGCTTAAATATAAATAAATAAAAAGAATTTAGAATTTAAATTGCCGAAATAGACTTTCGATAAGAATTAAATTAAATGTATAAAATGAATCGAAATAGAAATAAAAATATGTTTTAAATATAAGAAGAGCTTTCGAGTCAAATAGAATTTCAGGAGTTTGAAACGATTAAACGATAAATTCGTTTTATAATAATTTTGAGAATTATGAGTTAAATCGTAAATAAAATAAAAATACAATTATAACTTTAAATTAATTTATTTTATAAAATCAGGGGTGTTACAAAATAGATACTAAAATAATATAAAATTTTGGTGTCTACACACGTAAACGTGGGCTCTGATACCATGTGAAATTCACAACGAGCCTGTGCCACATGATACGGTTAAGTTGCGTCACCGTAATCAAAATAATCATAGATTACTAATAACGGATAGCTAGCTGTAAGTAGGGTCGATTCCATATGGAGGCAGGTTGAAAATGATAAGTTAGTCAATTTATCTATCGAGTCACGATTATAATATTGAATTTTGATGAACGACAGTCTAATAAAACTAAAGAAATTAATAAAAGTATGAGTTAATGAATTAAGAAAAACACTAAAGTCGTCGGATCACTACGATTAAACCAAATAAACATGCGATTTACAAATAATCAGTTAAGACAAGTTAAAGAATATCGACACGGTCCTCTCAGATCACTAGTCATCCTAGAAGTCACCTAACATGCTCTCGCTACGTATTAGGGAATTCTATTGATTACAACGAGTCTAATCTGTTCCAGGCTTTCGATCTTAGATCTGGATTTACGGATACAAGCAATCAATTTACTCGTCGCTATAATATTGCAAGAGCGATTTAACTCATAAAAGTTGATTATTTAGCTATCACATATAAACTCGGTTCAATTCGTAGATCACCTAAACTCTAGTGACGGAAAATTAGCTAAACATATTTACAGTAGTAATGATGGAATAAAACATGATGATAAAGAAAGCAGGATGAATGAAAATGAATAAAACGGAAAAGAGAAAAGAAAAGAAAAGAAAATTTATAGGATACGGACAAATTAATAAGAGAAGAAAAAATAACAGTAGCAGTAATTGAGAAGGAGAGGAGATTAGGGGAGAAGAGGTAAATTATCGAAGTTGAAATAGGTAATTAGAACGGAGACGGAGAATAAAGACGAAAATAAAAAAAGCCGAGTCTTAAGAGAAATATGAACAATGCTAAAAACTTTAACTGAAAATAAACTAAAAACTAAAGTATACAGTAAACTAAACAAAACTAAACAAAACTAATCTAATCCTTTATTATTATTATTATATAAAGTTGCAACATTTAGAGTCCTCACATTAAGCCACCTAGGATTATGACTGAGAATCTGATGTGGATCTTATGTGGCATCCGATGTGGCATATGCAAAGTGTACAGAATCAACCAAAAATCATCTCATTTGTCACATAGGAGGAAGTTAGAAGCAAATAACTGATTGATTAGGCCATTATTATAGGCAACCGTCACCAACTCCCGACTAGTAGCGGTTTGGGAGGAGTTTAGGAACTGTCAACATCCTACAATACAACACCATTTCTCAGTTCTCACTTCTTACTTCTCACCGTCTCTCTTTAGATCCTACTCCGTATAAGTTTTATCCCATTATTAATTTCCCCTAATTACTCTCTCAAAATCACCATTGCTGTACATTTATCACAATCACTCTCCTCAAAAAATTCCCATGAAAAGGTGAATAAGTTGGACCACAGAGTAGGCAATGAAGAAGATCGAGGACAACTAACACCTTGGTTTTCATTGTTGACTTGCATGCTGATAAGAAGAAGATTAAGACCCGTCAAGAAGATGCACGACATCCAGGCAAAGAAAGTGAACACATTGATTAGGCCCGATGGTACCAAAAAGGCATATGTTCGATTGACTCCAGATTATGATGAGGATGTGGCTAACAATATTATAACATATAAGTGCCTTTTTATTATCTTTAACAAGATGATACCAAGAAGATATTGTCTTTTATTTTCCTCAAGTGGTATAATCCCAAGTAATATAAATTTGGAATCCAAAAGATTTTGACTGATTTTTTTTTTAATTTATTGTTTTTATATAGGTTTTGATTAATTCGGCGGTTTATGTATTCAAATTTGGATTGTATTGCTCATTTCTTGGTTTCTGATGTAGTGTTTTTGATATTCTACTTAGCAGTGCTCAAATTCGGGTCAGTCAGTTTTCACATTAGTGAGAGCAAAAGTTTTGTTACAGTAACCAGCAAGCAATGTGCCATCCTTCGCAGTAAACTCGAGGACACCGAGCATATAAGGCCAATATTGTTGGGTTATGTACTCAATTGCATTACAGTAAGGTGTGTCGATATCTGTCTGACAATTCAGGAAAAATGCGACGATCATCTTATTCAATCATTGACTGAGTTCCGCCAGTGCACTCCAACAGTCGTTTGTGTCACCGTAAGTATCCTGCAACCTTGCAATCGGGTCAAAACCCGGGTTTGGGTCCTTGGGAAAGTCTCTAAGAGATGTTGATTTGTTTGAAATCAGGAGGATTATGGTTAGTGTCGCAGAAATGATGGTTTTGAATGCCATTTTGGAGATTTTTGAGTGTTGGAAAGAGGATTAACTGATGTGAATTATTGGAGATAAATTGGGGGGTTTGGGTTGGATTTTTATAATGGGTTCGGTGAGAGAAAAGGTTAGATGAGTTAACTAACACTAATTAATGGTTTAATTAGTGATTTAATTAGTTGGGTTTAATGTAAGGTATTTGAGGTAATTTGTATCATGGTTCACTGAGCGGATCATCTCCTTCTGATTTCGATACCAACTACACCTCCATTGGAGCTCCGGTTGGCATTATTCCTAGATTTTTCTACGGATTCTACGGATTTTTCACCTAAGGAGATTTGTCGAGGGCTTGACGATTTTTTTAGTGGGCAGGACCAAGCTAAGAAGGTTAGGATTTGGTGGTTTATATATTTCTAATGATTAGTATGTGCTATAAGTGGATGCCTTAATTGTTCATATATGCAGACAAGTTTATATGCATGATTTGTGCCTTTGTTGTTTTTCATGGTGTTTGTATGTGGATTGATTTTGGCTAATTTCCAATGTGTGATTGAATGTTGTTTCATAGATGGAGAAATAAAGACGGAAATAAATAAACCCGAAGAATATAAACACTATGTGGACGTCCGTCCGCACCGCACGGCACCCCGCGCGCGCTTGCGTGGGACCGACCCGATTTTAATCGCGGCAGCCACCCACGCGGCCCCCTCCCGATCGGGGGCCGGTCCGATCTCGCATTCGGGGCAACGTGTCGGACCTCGATTCGGATGACGATTCAGACTTGTACTAGACGGGCGCAGGCGCCCGTGTTTCCGTTAGAATCGATCGAGTCGTGGTTGTAAATGTTTAAAGGCCGATATGTTTGGTAAGGCGGCCTTTTTAGTGAACTGAATTTGTTGCCAATTTTTGGAGTCGCCACCGAGTCAATTATGGGGACCTGGAAACCGTTCAAGTCAACTTTGATCCTTAGCCGGCTCAAAGCTGTGGGGCACGGGACCTAAAGATAAAGACTTGTACCTTTAAGCACTCCACGCTTGGAATGACTCTCATTGCCAATGGTTTTGGACATCCGGAAACCGCCGATTCTGAGTATGGGATGAGGGTACGTATTGAGAAGCAAACATCTGCTAGACATCGACACCGAATCCCGCCCGCACGTAGTGACCTCTACTAATCAATCGGTGGGCTGATAACTTTGTGTGGACATCCATCCGCACCGCCCGGTGCCCTGCGCGGAACCAACTTGGTTTTTCAACATGTGGCGGCGGCCACCCACCCGGCCCCCTTCCGGTCGGGGGCCGGTCCGATCTCGCGTACGGGGCGATGTCTTGAATCTCGATTCGGATGACGATCCGGACTTGCACTAGACGGGTGTGGGCACCCGTGTTTCCGTCTTGAATCGATCGAGTCGTGGTTGTAAATGTTTAAAGGCCGATTCATTTGGTAAGGCGACCTTTTTAGTGAACTGAATTCGTTGCCGATTTGTGGAGTCGCCACCGAGTCAATTATGGGGACTCGGAAATCGTTCAAGTCAACTTTGATCCTTAGCCGGCTCAAAGCTGAGGGGCATGAGACCTAAAGATAAAGACTTGTACCCTTAAGCACTCCATGCCTGGAATGACTTTCATTGTCAATGGTTTTGGACATCCAGAAACCGTCGATTCTGAGTAAGGAGTGAGGGTACGTATTGGGAAGCCAACATCCGATAGATGTCAATACCCAATCTCGCCCGCACTATAGTGGCCTCTACTAATCAATCGGTGGGCTGATAACCAAAGTTAAGTGTTCATTCTTCAATTAACATACCTCAATATATTGTTTCGTGATCTATAATTCATTTATAATTCACTTCCAGCAAAAGTTATCTGATCAAAGTAACTTTGCTCAACTCAATCTCATGTTAAGCTTAAATGTTTTTACACTCGTTTTATAATCTCTCGTATATAATTATTTCTTATAATTAGCTAAATTAAGTTCCAAATTAAAACACCAGTATTGAAAAAAAAAATAGTTTATCTAGTACTTAGATTGAACAACTATATAAACACATACTCTCTCCTAGTTTTCATGATCTTCCCTTTTCTTTATTATTTCTGAAATATATTTTGATAAAGAGGAAGATTATGAAAATTAGGAGGAATACAAGGTAGTTTGTTTAAGTTGAGTAGAGTATGAATTTGATCAGTTCAAATTTCCAAGCTGATTTCATGATGTCCATTTAAATTTTAGTTCATTTATGTAATCCAATAATAGTAGGTAGGTAGGTGTTAACGATGATCATAAGATATGAGAAATAGGTACGACATTCAATTTGACATACTCCAACAGTAAGCATAATAAAGTATGTAAGCCATAATAATCCTTTATTATATAAAGTTCCAACATTTAGAGACCTCACATTAAGCCACCTAGAATTATGACTGAGAATCTGATGTGGATCTTATGTGGCATCCGATGTGGCATATGCAAAGTGTACAGAATCAGCCAAAAATCATCTCATTTGTCACATAGGAGGAAGTTATAAGCAAATATCTGACTGATTAGGCCATTATTATAGGCAACCGTCACCAACTCTCGACTAGTAGCGGTTTGGGAGGAGTTTAGAAACTGTCAACATCTTACAATACAACACCATTTCTCAGTTCTTAGTTCTCACTTCTCACCGTCTCTCTTTGGATCCTACTCCGTATAAGTTTTATCCCATTATTAATTTCCCCTAATTACTCTCTCAAAATCACCATTGTTGTACATTTATCACAATCACTCTCCTAAAAAAATTCCCATGAAAAGGTGAATAAGTTGGACCACAGAGTAGGCAATGAAGAAGATCGAGGACAACTAACACCTTGGTTTTCATTGTTGACTTGCGTGCTGATAAGAAGAAGATTAAGGCCCGTTAAGAAGATGCACGACATCCAGGCAAAGAAAGTGAACATATTGATTAGGCCCGATGGTACCAAGAAGGCATATGTCCGATTGACTCCAGATTATAATGCGGATGTGGTTAACAATATTATAACATATAAGTGCCTTTTTATTATCTTTAACAAGATGATACCAAAAAGATATTGTCTTTTATTTTCCTCAAGTGGTATAATTCCAAGTAATATAAAATTGGAATCCAAAAGATTTTGACTGATTTTTTATTTATTTATTGTTTTTATATAGGTTTTGATTAATTCGGCAGTTTATGAATTCAAATTTGGATTGTATTGCTCATTTCTTGGTTTCTGATGCAGTGTTTTTGATATTCTACTTAGCAGTGCTCAAATTTGGGTCAGTCAGTTTTCACATTAGTGAGAACAAACGTTTTGTTACAGTAACCAGCAAGCAATATGCCATCCTTCGCAGTAAACCCGAGGACACTGAGCATAGAAGGCCAATATTGTTGGGTTATGTACTCAATTGCATTACATTCAGGAAAAATGCGACGATTACCTTATTCAATCATTGACTGAGTTCCGCCAGTGCACTCCAACAGTCGTTTGTGTTACCGTAAGTACCCTGTAACCTTGCAATCGGGTCAAAACCCGGGTTTGGGTCCTTGGGAAAGTCTCTAAGAGATGTTGATTTGTTTGAAATCAGGAGGATTATGGTTAGTGTCACAGAAATGATGGTTTTGAATGCCATTTTGGAGATTTTTGAGTGTTGGAAAGAGGATTAACTGATGTGAATTATTGGAGAGAAATTGGGGGGTTTGGGTTGGATTTTTATAATGGGTTTGGTGAGAGAAAAGGTTAGATGAGTGTGGACATGACATAGGTCCACCCCGACGCGGCCACGTGCGGGTTTGGGGAGGCGAATGAATCTCCATGAGATGGTCAAATGGAAATTTAAATCAAAGTCGGAGTCGCCACCGAATTTTATGGTTACTCGGAACCGTTCGAGCCCACTCTATGTCGTAGTGGGCCGTGTACAAAATACGGCCCATTTCCGATGTCAGAGTTTATTGGGCTCGTCCCTTTGCAGTTCGATATAGATGCCGACTAGAGCGGTTAATCGTATATTGAATGACTCTCGTTGCCAATGGTTTCGGACATCCGGAAACCACAGTTCTGAGTAAGGGGTGAGGGTACGTGTTGGGAAGTTCACTAAGAACACCCAACCCCGCCCGCACATTAGCGGCCTCTACTAGAATATCGAATGACGTTTTAATGCGCGCGTTAGTAATACGATGAATGATTATGCAAACGTTGTTTTCTAAGCATGTGAAAAATTGAATGGGTTGCTAAGTCAATTTAATGCATGAAAATTGATTAACGTCAAAGTTGTATTTAGCATGTGAGATTCGTTTTAGTATAATAAAACAAACGAAATAAAAGGATGAATTTGCTACAAAACAAACAAACGAGTTAGTATCGATTTGTAAATAATAATAGCAAGAAATAAATATGCGAAATCGAGAAAATAAATATTAATCAAAATCTGAAAAATATCGTTAAAAAGAACGTTGTTTTGTATAAAAAATGAAGTTCGAAAAATAAATAAAAAAGACGGAAAAGGCCGCGGCAAAACAGCCGGCCGCGCGACTCGCCCGGGATGCCGGCGGGTCGCGTGGTGGCCTGTTTCGGGGCCGGTTTTCGAAAACTCGAAGTTCGTATTAATTTGCGTATGAATATTGCATGATTCGTACTCGACTTAATATTTTCGATATTCTTTATATTCGATAGTTGACTACGAAATCAATATCGAATATTTAGAATAGTTTTAGAAAAGATGTTAATTTTAGAAATCGTTCGAATAATAAATAATAAAACGAACGAAAAAATCGGAAAAAAGGGGCCCGGGTTTCAGGCCTGCGCGCGAGTCGCCTGGGCGTGGCGCGACTCGCGTGTGGGTCTGTCCGGTTTTATTTTTGTTCGAAAACTGTTATTTTGATGAATCGCGTACAAAATATGAATTAATTTGTATTCGACTTATGTTTTTGATATTCGTCGTATCCGATATTCGATTATGAAATCGATATCGAATATTCGGAATGAATAAAAAAGGTTTTGTAAAATAATTTGTTTTGAACGAAAAGTAAAGAATTTTTAACGAAAAAAAGATGTAACGATTTTTAGTATCGTCGAAATCTTAATATAATTCTTTTCGATATGATATTCGATTATAGAAAAATCGATATTGTATGTTTAAGAATATTGTTATGAAAATAGTTTTTCGTTAATAACGATATTAGAGAAAAAAATAGAAAAAACGACTCTAGACCCATAATATAAAAAAACGGACGAAGAGAAGAGAAGAGAAGAAGGGAGAAATCGGGTTCGGTACACCCTCAACCTACATGCTTTTGTTGACTCGGATCGGGGCTCGTCGGAAGTGGCCAGGCACGGGAGCGTCGAGTGATGTTTGGTTCGGTTTAGGGTGGCTCGGTTTGACGGGTGAAGGTGTCGGGTATCGGGACCGGTTTCCTTCGGGTTTTGGATGTATTATCGGTTTCTCGATGTTAAAGGAATTATGTGTGTGTGTCGGAGATTGTGTGTATGTGTGTGTTCCTAATAATTGGTGTTGATAATGTGTGTAATTAATTGTTCCGATTATGTTGGATGCAAGGGGCTATTTATAGGGAGTTCCCGACCTTGGTTTAGGAGAGTTTGACTACCGCTTAGGATAGGAAACGTAGGAATTTGAGGGAAATATGAATTCCGCTTTCTTGTGAAGGAAGAAAGGGCACACGGCAGATTTGGGCTGTTTTGGCCGAGTGTTTTACACTCGGTCGGGTGTTCGAATCGGTTTTTGAATAGGATTCCCGTTTGAGCTAGAATTACCGCTTGAGTAAGAAGCTGAGGAGAACGAGAATTCCGTTTTCTTGTGAGGGAAGAAAAGAGGAAAACCGGCTGACTCATACTACTTGGCCGAGTGGTTTACACTCGGTTGGGTGCTTGAATCGGTTCTCGGATAGGATTCCTACTCGGGATCGAATTCTACCTTAAACGGAATTGTTTATTATTTTGTATGGCTGATTTTGTAGAGTTGGACCGTGAATATACCGTGTGAGGTGTCACGGTTGACTTACAAGTTTCGGGAAATATCTTTGACCGGGTTTCGACTCGGTCGCTAAAAGACGGTTTTACCCTCGGTGTCGGATTCGACCCAAATTAGTGTTATTTGACTCGAAACGACCCACTGGGCCTGAATTTGAGGTTGGTTTTGTGAGATTTGTACTCCTTAAAATGTCTAAACCAAATGTCCCTATTACGAGCCCATTTCCGAGTACGTCAAGGCACGTTAGCGTCCGATCATCATCGGGTGTTTGTCGGAAACTACTATAGACACCTGGCAGTCAAAATGTGGGTGTCTACAGAGCCCCCACTCTGACTGAGGCTTGGACAGGGCGAAAGTCAGAGTAGCCACCAGGTCAATCAAGGATTAAAACCTGGCAGCTTCCGGTCGGGTCGTTTAAGGTCCATTAGACCTGCGTGAAGGGCCCGCCGGCCATGGATTAGAAATGTACCTGAGCTGATGATAACTCCGCGGGGAATTGAACTCGTCGTATAAGACTTAGGTGCGCCTGTATATGGGCTCATCTTGTTAAATGCCGCTGGGGAGTTATGTGAATTGCGCTGTCGTGATTTGTACCTATATACGCTACATATAATTTTGCATGCAACACGTAGGCGAAACAAATATGACTCGCGCTGGGGAATAAAAATGATTTTTGCTGAATTTTGAAATCGAAGTCCTGAAAGCAACTCACGTGCTAGGAGATTTGTTTCCAAAATTGAAAGAGGTGGAAAAGAAATTTGCAGTTTAAATAGATTGAAATTTGACCTTGTCGAAAAGGATTTTTTCAAATGGCTAAGTTTTTGCAAATTTTAAAATGAGAATTTGAAAAGAGAGGCCTACCGGCAGACTCGACTCTGGACGCGACAGGACGAGTTGACAGACACGACTTGGACTCTCTAAGGGTTGGCCCGTGACTTGGTAAGGAGGTGGGCCACCTAAGATGACAAGACTCTTAAGTTGCGCTATTCCATAGCCTAGGCGAGTGGCAACATGGTCGAAGTCGAAATGGGAAAGATATGTTATACGGGGTTGCGGTAGTCTGTAATGAGACTGTTTTTGCAGGACTTAGCAGTGGCAATGCTGTAGACTGGTGCTCTTTTGATCCTTTATTATTTTTAGGGTGCATTCCCAAAGTGGGTATTGCCTCGAGTCGTGACAGATTCTTGTCCTCGAGTGAGCCGAGTACTAGGACACACTGTAGAAAGGAGACTAGATTTTTTGAATTTATCTGGATTATGTGAATGGATGGAGAACTTCTGCCTAGGAGAAGCCCCAGGATGACAAAGCTAGCTGCTGAGAACATGACAGTGTTGTGATCGGAATGATGATGCTTTTTGAATTTGTGTCAATGTGGGTGGTTGTGCCCTTGTTGAAAGGCTGCCTACGTATTCACGTGTAGTGAAATCAAACCAAGCCGTAGTTCAGTGGATTGAAAGATATATAATGGTGCCTAGTTTACTAAGGCTTTGTGTGTAACTAGCCACAGCGATGGTGTAGGCTAGGTGCATTCCCAGTGATGTCTTGATCAAAGGGCTAGAATAGTTAGGATGTTGATCCTGTGACTGTGAGCATTCTCCGGGATAGCCCCTAGAGGTGGTGTGAACTTATTTGGGCATGTTCTATGCCGACTGCAAGTTGAGTTCCCGTGTTTGGGGTTGGTAACTGGTTTGAATGAGAAGAATTGGGATGAGATTTTAACGAGTTCTGCTCTCGGGGATTTTAATGATATCTGCTCTCGGGGATTTTAACGAGTTTTGCTCTCGGGGATTTGACGAGTTTTACTCTCGGGGGGATTTGACGAGTTTTGCTCTCGGGGGATTTGACGAGTTTTGCTCTCGGGGGGATTTGACGAGTTTTGCTCTCGGGGGGGTTTGACGAGTTTTGCTCTCGGGGGGATTTGACGAGTTTTGCTCTCGGGGGGATTTGACGAGTTTTGCTCTCGGGTCTTTGTATGGTGATTGTTAATTTTGTTATGTAAAGGGGAAGTCGAGTAGAATGGCTCGAACTTTGATCGGGATAAGTTTTGATAATGCGAGATCTGATTTCCATGTCTGGCCCTAATGGTTAGGGGTATCCTATGGAGCTTGAACCCTCAAAATTCCGGGCTGTCTCTGGCCTGGGTCTCGGGAAGGTCTTGAGGGTTGTAATGTGGGAAGGCTAAATGTGGTGTTAGCTGACCAACTTGATTGTCTCTTCCTTATTGGATGGTATGAGTATTGATAATTTTGAATTGATCGTTTTCACTACGGTCATGGTTTTTTGAATATTTTTTGGTTGACCTCTTAGCCCCGGTCTCGGGATTCTTCATTTGGATTGACCGCTTAACCTCGGTCATGGGTGCCTCTTTTTTTTGATAATGGCCTGCTTTTTTGTTTTGGCCTTTTGCTTTTTCTTGTATTGGACTTTTTTTTCTTTTTGTCCAGTTTTTTTTGTTGGTCAGACTAACACCTAAGGTAGAGATTGGTCAGTATTATTGGATGGGTGTTTATTGTGGGAAATGGGCTTGCCTCCCGTCTTTAACCCAAACTAGGAGACTACCTAGATTTGTCATTGGATTCGATACCGCTCCTGCTAAGGGTAGTTATGTGACTTTCTATACCAGGCATGGAATAGGTAAAAGGAAAACACGGGCTCGGTTTCCTGCAGTCATTATAGATGTGCCTATAATAGTCACGTGCGTGTGCTCACAGTGTATGACGGTGTTCATCATGTTCTCGGAAACACATAAGGAAAATAGAAAAGCTGATTTTATTGAATTTTGAAAAAGAGGATAGAATACAATTGACTCTGACTCTGACTTTGAAATTGAAATAAATAGTATATCCTAGACTCGAACTCAGACTTGGACTTAAATCAAATCCGGACTCTTGGATGCATAAGAGGTAGATTGGATGCTTTGGTCATCGGGCCCTGTATAGTCCATGAGGGGCTTTGCAAGTGACAAAGTTTCCAAAACGGGAGTTTTCCCGGCATCGAGGAAGTCTTGAATGAGGTGTTTCAATTTCCAGCACCGTTCTGTATCGTGTTCCCTCCCTCTGGAATTTGCAGTAATGTTCGTCGTTCCATGCTTTGGAGAGTTTTTCCAAAGGTGGGTCGGCTGTTGGGCCTATAGGTAGTATTAGGCCCTTCGGAACCAACCTCTGGAAAGCAACGGTGTAGGACATGTCCAAGTGGGTAAATGTCCTTTCCTTTGACTGGTTCTTGATTTTTGGAGAGGTGACTTGAGGGTTACCTCTCTCGGCCTTGCCATCTTGAGGGTATCGGACAGTTTCGTAAGAGTGTTCACCTTTCAAATGGCTCAATTGGGTGATAGGCTGTCTTACCCGCTCTAGTTGTGTTAGACGGGTTCGGGTTCTTATAAGGTCTTCTTCGATGATGGTCACCCTGGCATTTAGGTTATCTAGGGCGGTATTGATTTTCGAAAAGATATTGTTAATGGAGCAAGATAGCATAAGCATGCTTCCTTGGATATCCCCTTTCTCGACGGTGCGAGATTTGTTGTGGTTTGGTAGAGTCTCGTCCATAGGGTCCCTAATCGGAAGAAACGACAGGTGTTAGAACTCGCCTAAGCTCGGTTTTGCGGAAATGCAAGAGAGAGAATCAAACTAGGTACGGCCCGGGGCGGGAATGACTAAGATTCTATGACCGGGCTACTTAAACGTTAATCCAGACAAAGTAACGACTGTGACCTAGACTCGACCACGAGACTCGAGCTGTACAAGGATAAGTCCGAAAATGGGGCGACCGTATTTGACCGTGTCGCGTGCTTGGACCAACCGTGGTGACCTAATCCTAGGTGACCCGAGTATTCGTAGCGTGGGTACGACTCGAAGAAGGCATCATAAGGACGCCGGTGTAGGATGAACGTAGGGTACTCTCTAGGGTAACCGTGGTTGACTGCTCGGGTGGAGGACAGCCCCCTGAGTAAGGCTAGAGACTCAGATGGTGTGACATCTAAGTGACTCGAAAGTGGGATACGTGAGACAACACGTGCAAGACATGACCCTTAGAGCAACCGTGATTGATCGCTCTGCTGAAGGGTAGCCCCTCGAGTGGGGAAAAGCCTGAAAAGGAAATGACTCGAAAAGGACACCTAGACGGGTGACTCGTGAAAAGTGGGTCTCCTTTAGGATCCAGCTGTGTGGGCTGGGCTCTGTTTGAAAGGAGGTTTACGTGGGACGTTCCTCAGACTTTGGACTCGATTGTGTAAACGGGCCAACCTTCGTAGGAGTATGTCCTACGTAGGTGGGCTTTGCCTCAGTCAAATAAGGCGGACTGGGATAGGGAGGAAACTCGTGATATAACATCGACGGAGTTTCAACGCTAAAGACTTTGACGACTTATGACACGTCTCGACACTGCTAAATACGGGAAGTCCTAAGAAGAGGAAGGTTTCGAAAAAAAAAATTTTCTTGGAAAATCCGAGAAGTCTCGATGGATGGCCCAATTTTTCGAAAAAACGGAAAAGTGCATCGGGCCACAATTTTGAAAGTTCGAAAAAAAAAAATCGAGTTTTGAAATGGGCAGAATACCGGCCGGAAAATAGGCTACTTTGAGTCAAATCGTAAATCCTAATTTCGGTAGCATTCCGGGGTTTTGAAAAGTTAAATATTTGGAATTTTGAAATTTGAGTATCGAAAAGAATTTCCGACAATTTGAAAATTGAAGATGAGATCCCGAAGATTTGAAAATCGAAAACGGCATCTCGAAGATTTGAAAATTAAAAATGGCATCTCGAAGATTTTGAAAATCGAAAACGGCATCTCAAAAATTTTGAAAATCGAAACTGATTTTTGAAAATTCGAAAATCGAATGGTGGATCGGAAATTCGAATGTTGAAGTGGGCAGCATGCCGGCTAGAAAAGAAGCGTGTTTTGAGTCAAATCTTAAGTCTAAATTTCGGCAGCTTTCCGAATTTTTTTAAAAAAAAAGATGCATTTTTGGAATTTCGGAATTTTGAATATCGAAGATGAATTTTCAAAAATTTGAAAATCGAAAACAGGATCCCGACTTTTTAAAATTGGCGAAAATGTCATTGGGCTTGAATTTTTTTGAAAAGTCAGAAATTTTGAATTTTTGAAATGGATTTTTGAAAGCCCGAAGAGAAATTTGGGGGATGGCCCGGTTTTTTTTCCGAAAGAACGGAAATCGAACCAGGCGACAGTTTTGCAAGTTCGAAAATAGTATCGAGTTTTAAATTGGGCATAGTACCGGCTAGAGAAAGGGCTATTTGAGTAAAATCGTAAGTCCTAAATTGGGTATATGCCCGGGTTTTTGAAATTGGATATTTTGAAAAGGATGCAAATTTTTGAAAATGACGGTTTTTGAAAAAAGATGTGGATCAAGTAGCACGTAGTCATGGAAACAGTATAATGACACCATGTATGCTCTTAAGCTAAGTCTCGGTCAGTCTATAAGGGTCTATACCAGTGTACATAGCCTATCGAGAATCGAGGCAGACTCCCTAACTCGAGTTGAGATTAGGACATGCCGTAAAACCCATACTAATCGGCTAATGGACACCTTTGACATAACCAATTTGGACTATATCAATGGTATAGTGTTTGTGACCTCACCAGTACCGGCCTGGGAAAAATGGGGTTATGCATGAACCGTAAAACTAAAACGCGTATTGTACTAGTCAGACGATTTCTATTCGAGTCTCACCCTGAAGGATACCGAAGGTTATTAACGCATCAGTAAATCCCCAGCGGAGTTGCCAAATTGTGGACATGACATAGGTCCACCCCGACGCGGCCACGCGCGGGTTTGGGGAGGCGAATGAATCTCCATGAGATGGTCAAATGGAAATTTAAATCGAAGTCGGAGTCGCCACCGAATTTTATGGTTATTCGGAACCGTTCGAGCCCACTCTATGTCGTAGTGGGCCGTGTACAAAATACGGCCCATTTCCGATGTCAGAGTTTATTGGGCTCGTCCCTTTGCAGTTCGATATAGATGCCGACTAGAGCGGTTAATCGTATATTGAATGACTCTCGTTGCCAATGGTTTCGGACATCCGGAAACCACGGTTCTGAGTAAGGGGTGAGGGTACGTGTTGGGAAGTTCACTAAGAACACCCAACCCCGCCCGCACATTAGCGGCCTCTACTAGAATATCGAATGACGTTTTAATGCGCGCGTTAGTAATACGATGAATGATTACGCAAACGTTGTTTTCTAAGCATGTGAAAAATTGAATGGGTTGCTAAGTCAATTTAATGCATGAAAATTGATTAACGTCAAAGTTGTATTTAGCATGTGAGATTCGTTTTAGTATAATAAAACAAACGAAATAAAAGGATGAATTTGCTACAAAACAAACAAACGAGTTAGTATCGATTTGTAAATAATAATAGCAAGAAATAAATATGCAAAATCGAGAAAATAAATATTAATCGAAATCTGAAAAATATCGTTGAAAAGAACGTTGTTTTGTATAAAAAACGAAGTTCGAAAAATAAATAAAAAAGACGGAAAAGGCCGCGGCAAAACAGCCGGCCGCGCGACTCGCCTGGGATGCCGGCGGGTCGCGTGGTGGCCTGTTTCGGGGCCGGTTTTCGAAAACTCGAAGTTCGTATTAATTCGCGTATGAATATTGCATGATTCGTACTCGACTTAATATTTTCGATATTCTTTATATTCGATAGTTGACTACGAAATCAATATCGAATATTTAGAATAGTTTTAGAAAAGATGTTAATTTTAGAAATCGTTCGAAGAATAAATAATAAAACGAACGAAAAAATCGGAAAAAAGGGGCCCGGGTTTCAGGCCTACGCGCGAGTCGCCTGGGCGTGGCGCGACTCGCGTGTGGGTCTGTCCGGTTTTATTTTTGTTCGAAAACTGTTATTTTGATGAATCGCGTACAAAATATGAATTAATTTGTATTCGACTTATGTTTTTGATATTCGTCGTATCCGATATTCGATTATGAAATCGATATCGAATATTCGGAATGAATAAAAAAGGTTTTGTAAAATAATTTGTTTTGAACGAAAAGTAAAGAATTTTTAACGAAAAAAAGATGTAACGATTTTTAGTATCGTCGAAATCTTAATATAATTCTTTTCGATATGATATTCGATTATAGAAAAATCAATATTGTATGTTTAAGAATATTGTTATGAAAATAGTTTTTCGTTAATAACGATATTAGAGAAAAAAATAGAAAAAACGACTCTAGACCCATAATATAAAAAAACGGACGAAGAGAAGAGAAGAGAAGAAGGGAGAAATCGGGTTCGGTACACCCTCAACCTACATGCTTTTGTTGACTCGGATCGGGGCTCGTCGGAATGTGGCCAGGCACGGGAGCATCGAGTGATGTTTGGTTCGGTTTAGGGTGGCTCGGTTTGACGGGTGAAGGTGTTGGGTATCGTGACCGGTTTCCTTCGGGTTTTGGATGTATTATCGGTTTCTCGATGTTAAAGGAATTATGTGTGTGTGTCGGAGATTGTGTGTATGTGTGTGTTCCTAATAATTGGTGTTGATAATGTGTGTAATTAATTGTTCCGATTATGTTGGATGCAAGGGGCTATTTATAGGGAGTTCCCGACCTTGGTTTAGGAGAGTTTGACTACCGCTTAGGATAGGAAACGTAGGAATTTGAGGGAAATAAGAATTCCGCTTTCTTGTGAAGGAAGAAAGGGCACACGGCAGATTTGGGCTGTTTTGGCCGAGTGTTTTACACTCGGTCGGGTGTTCGAATCGGTTTTTGAATAGGATTCCCGTTTGAGCTAGAATTACCGCTTGAGTAAGAAGCTGAGGAGAACGAGAATTCCGTTTTCTTGTGAGGGAAGAAAAGAGGAAAACCGGCTGACTCATACTACTTGGCCGAGTGATTTACACTCGGTTGGGTGCTTGAATCGGTTCTCGGATAGGATTCCTACTCGGGATCGAATTCTACCTTAAACGGAATTGTTTATTATTTTGTATGGCTGATTTTGTAGAGTTGGACCGTGAATATACCGTGTGAGGTGTCACGGTTGACTTACAAGTTTCGGGAAATATCTTTGACCGGGTTTCGACTCGGTCGCTAAAAGACGGTTTTACCCTCGGTTTCGGATTCGACCCAAATTAGTGTTATTTGACTCGAAACGATCCACTGGGCCTGAATTTGAGGTTGGTTTTGTGAGATTTGTACTCCTTAAAATGTCTAAACCAAATGTCCCTATTGCGAGCCCATTTCCGAGTACGTCAAGGCACGTTAGCGTCCGATCATCATCGGGTGTTTGTTGGAAACTACTATAGACACCTGGCAGTCAAAATGTGGGTGTCTACAATGAGTTAAGTAACACTAATTAATGGTTTAATTAGTGATTTAATTAGTTGGGTTTAATGTAAGGTATTTGAGGTTATTTGTATCATGGTTCACTGAGCGGATCATCTCCTTCTGATTTCGATACCAACTACACCTCCATTGGAGCTCCGGTTGGCATTATTCCTAGATTTTTCTACGGATTCTATGGATTTTTCACCTAAGGAGATTTGTCGAAGGCTTGACGATTTTTTTAGTGGGCAGGACCAAGCTAATTAAGAAGGTTAGGATTTGGTGGTTTATATATTTCTTATGATTAGTATCTGCTATAAGTGGATGCCTTAATTGTTCATATATGCAGACAAGTTTATATGCATGATTTGTGCCTTTGTTGTTTTTCATGGTGTTTGTATGTGGATTGATTTTGGCTAATTTCGAATGTGTGATTGAATGTTGTTTCATAGACGGAGAAATAAAGACGGAAATAAATAAACCCGAAGAATATAAACACTATGTGGACGTCCGTCCGCACCGCCCGGCACCCCGCGCGCGCTTGCGCGGGACCGACCCGATTTCAATCGCGGCAGCCACCCACGCGGCCCCCTCCCGATCGGGGGCCGGTCCGATCTCGCATTCGGGGCGATGTGTTGGACCTCGATTCGGATGACGATTCAGACTTGTACTAGACGGGCGCAGGCGCCCGTGTTTCCGTTGGAATCGATCGAGTCGTGGTTGTAAATGTTTAAAGGTGTGGACATGACATAGGTCCACCCGACGCGGCCACGCGCGGATTTGGGGCTGCGAATGAATCTCATGTGAGATGGATCTCGAGTTGAAATTTAAATCGAAATAGGAGTCGCCACCAAACTTTGTGGGAGTTCGGGCCCATTCGAACCCACTCTATGTCGTAGTGGACCGTGCACAAAGTTCGGCCCATTCCGATTTCAGAGTTGATTGGGTTCGTCCCTTAGCATTGCGATACTGATACCGACAACATCGGTAATCGGGTATTGAATGACTCTCCTATGCCAATGGATTCGGACATCCGGAAACCACGGTTCTGAGTAAGGGGTGAGGGTACGTGTTGGGAAGTTCACAAAGAACACCCAACCCCGCCCGCACTTAGCGGCCTTTACTAAGATATCGTTCATTTTTGGTGTACACGCGTTTGTTCGACGGTTGAATGATATGCAAAGAGTGTTTTGACTAAACATGCGAATAATTGAATGAGTTGCTAAGTCGGTTTAATGCATCTAAAAATTAACGTCGAAGTTGTATTTAGCATGCGAGGTTCGTTTTAGTATAATAAAACAAACAATAAAATAAATTGCTGAAAACATGAACAAACGGGTTAGTAACGGTTTGTAAATTGAATAAACGATGTAAATATGATATGATGCATAGTTTTGAAAAGATAGTTTTGCTAAATCGCGTATAAATATTGATGATTTATACTCGACTCAAATTTTCGATATTCGTTATATTCGATATTCGATTATGAAATCGATATCAAATATTCGGAATGATTTTTTAGAAAAGGAAAAGAAAAGGTTTTTTAAATCGTTTTGAAAATCGAATTAAGGAAAATAATGTTAATTCTCTCCGCGTTGAAATCGTCGTATTTGTTTTTAAGACCATATGATGATTTTTTAGCATCAACGAGATTGATTTAGTTCCTTTTGATACGATATTCGACTATGGAATCGATATCGTATTTTTAAGAACGTTTATTTTATTTAGAAAATTATATTGTAGTATCGATATTAGAAAAGGAGAAAAACGTGACGATGACCCATAAAAAAAAGACAGACGGACGAGAGAAAGAGAAGAAAAGGGAGAAGTCGGGATTTGTAACACCCTCAACCTACATGCTTGATTATCTCGAAAACGGACTCGTAGTAGCGGCCTAGGCGCGGGAGCGTTAAGATGTATATAGGTGAGTTATGGTGTGTATGGTTAGGGATTTGGCGAGTTTTGCTCTCGGGTTTGTATACGGTTTGCCTAAAATTGCCTAGAATTTTGGGTTGTGAATGGTCGGGAATCCTATAGGATTTCTAGAGGAAAGATCGGAATATAATATGCATAGTATTGCTAGAATTCCGGGTTGTAATTTGTGTGTCGGGATTGGAATTGTTGTGTTGATGTTGTAATTCATGTCGGGAATTGTGGTTGTTGGGAATTGTAGTGAATAATTGATGATGAAATTGTGTTGCGGGGGTGGGGTATTTATAGGATGAAATACCCGACTTGGGATAGGAGATAGATGTCTTGCAAAGGAAGAAAACAACCGGTTGGGGTGAAGTAGGATTCCGTCTTTGGATAGGAAAAGGTTACTTGTAGGGGAAGAAATACCGGTTGGGGTGAAGTAGTGTAGACACCCACATTTTGCTGTCAGGTGTCTATAGTAGTTTCCGACAAACACCCGATGATGATCGGACGCAAACATGCTTTAATGTACTCGGAAATGGGCTCGAAATCATGGATATTTAGCTTGGGCTCTTTAAGGAGTACAAATCTCGCAAAACCAACCTCAAATCCAGGCCCAGTGGGTCGTTTTGAGTCAAATAACACTAATTTGGGTCGAATCCGACACCAGGGGTAAAACCGTCTTTTAGCGACCGAGTCAAAACCCGGTCAAAGATATTTCCCGAGACTTGTGGACCGACCGTGATGTCTCACGTGTCCAATTCGGACTCCAACTCCACAAAAATCAGCCACACAAATATTAAACAAATCCGTTTAAGGATAGAATTCGATCTCAAGTAGAAATCCTATCCGAAAACCGATTCAAACACCCGACCGAGTGCAAACACTCGGCTGAGCAGCACAAACCAGCCGGATTTCCTTTTCTTCCTTCAAAAGAAAACGGAATTCTTATTTCCCTCAACTTCTTACGTTTTCTATCCTAAGCGGTAGTTCTAATTCAAATGCACCTCTCCTAGCCAAGGTCGGGAATTTCCTATAAATAGCCCCTTGCACAAGATGAATTGGGACACCATAGAATCAATTATTCACACAACACACACCCATAAAACTCCTTACACTTAGCATCGAGAAACCGACTTAGCAAGCCATTCAATTATTCACATGCTTAAGAAAACAATGTTTGCACATCATTCATCGTATTACTAACGCGCGTATTAAAAAGTCATTCGATATCCTAGTAGAGGCCGCTAATGTGCGGGCGGGGTTGGGTGTTCTTAGTGAACTTCCCAACACGTACCCTCACCCCTTACTCAGAACCGTGGTTTCCGGATGTCCGAAACCATTGGCAACGAGAGTCATTCAATATACGATAAACCGCTCAAGTCGGCATCGATATCGAACTGCAAAGGGACGAGCCTAATAAACTCTGACATCGGAAATGGGCCGTATTTTGTATACGGCCCACTACGGCATAGAGTGGGCTCGAACGGTTCCGAATAACCATAAAATTCGGTGGCGACTCCAACTTCGATTTAAATTTCAATTTGACCATCTCATATGGAGATTCATTCGCCTCCCCAAACCCGCGCGTGGCCGCGTCGGGGTGGACCTATGTCATGTCCACAATTTGGCGACTCCGCTGGGGATTTACTGATGCGTTACTAACCTTCGGCATCCTCAGGGTGAGACTCGAATAGAAATCGTTTGACTAGTACAATACGCGTTTTAGTTTTACGGTTCATGCATAACCCCATCTTTCCCGGGCCGGTACTGGTGACCGACGTCCCACTATACCATTGATGTAGTCCAAATTGGATATGTCAAAGGTGTCCATTAGCCGATTCGTATGGGTTTTACGGCATGTTCTAAGCTCAACTCGACTTAGGGAGTCCGCCCGATTCTCGATAGGCTATGTACACTGGTATAGACCCTTATAGACTGACCGAGACTTAGCTTAAGAGCATACATGGCGTCATTATACTGTTTCCATGACTACATGCTACTTGATCCACATCTTCTTCAAAAGCCGTCATTTTCAAAATTTTGCATCTTTTTCAAAATATCCAATTTCAAAACCCCGGACATATACCGAATTTAGGACTTATGATTTTACTCAAAATAGCCTTTTTCTAGCCGGTATTATGCCCAATTCAAAACTCGAAATTATTTTTGAAATTTTCAAACCGTCACCCGGCCCACCTTTTCCGTTTTCTCGAAAAAGGGTCGGTTCTCCCCAATTTTTTCGGGCCTTTTCAAAAAAATCATATTTCAAAACTTCCTCTTCTTAGACTTCCCGTATTTAGCAGTGTCGGGTCGTGTCATAACTCATTGAAGTCTCTAGCATCGAAACTCTGTCGATCTTACATCACGAGTTTCCCCCCCATCCCAGTCTGCCTTATTTTACTAAGGCAAGGCCCACCTACGTAGGACATACTCCTACAAAGGTTGGCCCAGTTACACAATCGAGTCTAAAGTCTGGGAATGTCTCACGTGAACCTTCCTTCGAACAAGGCCCAGCCCACATACCTGGATCCTAAAGGAGATCCACCTTTCACGAGTCACCTGTCTAGGTGTCTTTTCCGAGTCAACCTTTTACAAGGCATTGCCCTATAACAAAAGGTTCACGGTCCTTACGTCTAAGGGTCACTCACTCGAGTCTTAACAAAGTCTTCATTCCCAGTCGGGGGTTACCCTTCAGCAGAGCGATCAATCGCGGTTGCTCTAAGGATCATGTCTTGCACGTGTTGTCTCACGTACCCCACTTTCGAGTCACTTAGATGCCACACCATCTGGGTCCTATCAAAGTCCTTAGTCTCACTTGGGGGCTATTCTCCGACGGAGTGATTAATCACAGTCACTACGAGAATCGTACCCTACACATTTGTCTTAGAAGAGTCTAACCCGAGTCAAACTGGAGTCGTCTCTCCTCTCGCGCTATTTCCTGTGCCTTGGTGAAATTGAGTTTCGAAGCAACTTCTCTGATTACGCGGTATTCTTACAGACAAGCCACCGGTAACCAGACGCCAGAAAATGCAAGAAACTTTGGACCAATTGACAACCTCTCTAGCTGAGCTTGAAGCCCAATTGACGGTTATCAGGGCCAAACAAACGACCATTGCCACCCGTTTGAGTGCCGTGGAGCAAAGGACTCTTAAGGTCAGGAATGAAACTACTGGGCCAATAGCTGAACTGGTCAGCGCCGTTCGCAAACTTGAAGAACAGGTCAACTCGACCACCAGAAACACCATCCTCACGGAAAATGCCCGTACCTACTCGCCCTTGACCGATGAACTGCCCGCTAACCTCAACTTAACGGGCTTACCAATGTTTGACGGGACGGAAGACCCGGTACTCCATATTCGGGCTTTCAAGGACTTTATGGCTGTTAAGGGGGTCAAATCGACCATGTTCAAGCATTTCTTCGCTTCCTCCCTCGAGAAGCACCGGAAAGCCTGGTACTACAGACTCGATTCCAAGAAGTACAAGACTTGGGATGATGTGGCAACAAAGTTCGCTCGGAATTATGCCGATAATACCGAGATCCAGACTACGATGCGTACTCTGGAGATTATGGCCCAAGAGCCCAAAGAAGGTTTCACCAAGTACCTTCAAAGGTGGAGGGCCGAAAGTGTGAAGTTGGTAGACAAGCCCAACGAGAAGACACTAGTGGAGGCGTTCATCAACAACCTCCTCCCTTCCTATCGCGTCCATCTTAGGTATGCCGGCATTTCAAACTTTGCAGTGCTTACCGAAATGGGCATTAGGATTGAAGATGATCTTCGACAAAATGAAGATCTAGGTGAAGCGTCTATTGGAGGCTATACTGGACATCAACTTGAGTCCTTAGAAGCTGAATTGACAACACTATCCGAGAGTCTAGATTTGGTTTAAGTCCGAGTCTGAGTCCGAGTCTAGGATGTTCTATTTCTTTCAATTTCAAAGTCAGAGTCAGTTGTACTCTGTCCTCTTTTTTCAAAATTCAATAAAGTCAGCTTTTCAATCTCTCACATATAATTTCCTTATGTGTTTCCGAGAACATGATGAACACCATCATACACTGTGAGCACACGCACATGACTATTATAGGCACATCTATAATGACTGCAAGAAACTGAGCTCGTGTTTTCCTTTTACCTACTCCATGTCTGGTATAGAAAGCCACATAACTACCCTTAGCAGGAGCGGTATCGAATCCTATGACAAATCTAGGTAATCTCCTAGTTTGGGTTCAAGACGGGAGGCAAGCCCATTTCCCACAATAAACACCCCTCCAATAAGACTGGCCGTCCCTACCTTAGTGTTAGTCTGACCAACCGAACAAAAAATAAACAAAACAAAACAAAAAAAAAACTGGACAAAAAAGAAAAAAAAGTTCAGTACAAGAAAAAGCAAAAGGCCAAAACAAAAAAGCAGGCCATTATCAAAAAAAAGAGGCACCCATGACCGAGGTTAAGCGGTCAGTCCAAATGAAGAATCCCGAGACCGGGGCTAAGAGGTCAACCAAAAAATATTCAAAAAACCATGACCGTAGTGAAAACGATCAATTCAAAATTATCAATACTCATACCATCCAATAAGGGAGAGACAATCAAGCTGGTCAGCTAACACCACATTTAGCCTTCCCACATTACAACCCTCAAGACCTTCCCGAGACCCAGGCCAGAGACAACCCGGAATTTTGAGGATTCAAGCTCCATAGGATACCCCTAACCATTAGGGCCAGACATGGAAATCAGATCTCGCATTATCAAAACTTATCCCGATCAAAGTTCGAGCCATTTTACTCGACTTCCCCTTTACATAACAAAATTCACAATTACCATACAAAGACTCGAGAGCAAAACTCGTCAAATCCCCCGAGAGCAAAACTCGTCAAATCCCCCGAGAGCAAAACTCGTCAAATCTCCCCGAGAGCAAAACTCGTCAAATCCCCCGAGAGCAAAACTCGTCAAATCTCCCCGAGAGCAAAACTCGTTAAAATCCTCGAGAGCAAAACTCGTTAAAATCCCCGTGAACAGAATTCGTTAAAATCCCCGAGAGCAGAACTCGTTAAAATCCCATCCCAATTCTTCTCATTCAAACCAGTTACCAACCCTAAACACGGGAACTCAACTTGCGGTCGGCATAGAACATGCCCAAATAGTGCACACCACCTCTGGGGGCTATCCCGGAGAACGCTCACAGTCACAGGATCAATATCCTAACCATTCTAGCCCTTTGATCAAGACATCATTGGGAATGCACCTAGCCTACACCATTACTATGGCTAGTTACACACAAAGCCCTAATAAACTAGGCACCATAATCCACTGAACTACGGCTTGGTTTGATTTCACCACATGTGAATACGTAGGCAGCCTTTCAATAGAGGCACAGCCACCCACATTGACACACATCATTCCGGTCTCGACACTGTCATGTTCTCGACAGTTAGCTTTGTCGTCCTGGGGGCTTCTCCTAGGCAGAAGTTCTCCATCCACTCACATAATCCAAATACATTCAAAATATAGCCTCCTTTCTATAGTATGCCCTAGTACTCGGCTCACTCGAGGACAAGAATCTATCAGGACTCGAGGCAATGCCCAGTTTGGAAATGTACCCAAAAATCAAAAATCTAGAAGAGCACTAGACTACGGCATTGCTACTGCTAAAAGTCCTGTCATGCCAAAACAGTCTCATTACAGACTATTGCAATCCCCCCATAGCATCCTTCCTATTCCGAGGATTCGACCGTGTTGTCACTCGTCTAGGCTACGGAATAGCGCAACTTAAGAGTCTTGTCATCTTAGGTGGCCCACCTCCTTACCAAGTCACGGTCCAACCCTTAGAGAGTCTAAGTCGTGTCTGTCAACTCGTCCTGTCGCGTCCAGAGTCGAGTCTGCCGGTAGGCCTCTCTTTTCAAATTCTCATTTTAAAATTTGCAAAAACTTTGCCATTTGAAAAAAATCTTTTCGACAAGGTCAAATTTCAATCTATTTAAACTGCAAATTTCTTTTCAACCCTTTCAATTTTGAAAACCTATTTCCTAGTGACGGAAGGGATTTTGTCGTGGATCCCACCGATCAAATAAAACCGGCAAAACCTAACTAGGGTAGCTAGGGTAAGTCGGGTCGAATCCACGGGGACGGTAGAGGCGTATAGACCAAGGTCACCTAAAAACGAGACTAAGTCAACGAGCTAAGCTAGAGAATGATAAGAGGGAGAGAAGGCTAGACTAAGACTAAAGAAAACAAACAAGGAAAATGGGCTAGGATTAGGTCGGGGTCAAAGGGGTAACGGAATGGTCAAGGAAGAGCTAGAGTGAAGGAGGTAGTAGGGTGATCTAGGTTGGTCCGGGCTCTCGCAACTTAGACCGACCTAGAGGTTCCTCATGGAACCCATCCGGCGACACACATGACAAAGAAAGACAAGAAAAACAAGCATTCCAACCTACTTAGTCATTCAAGCATTTCAACAAACATGTAATATGCATCAACCAAGAGGAAACCCAAATCTTCCACCAATTCCTCCAACAAACCCTTAATCATCCAATTAACACCCTAATCACCTTACTAACCCTAGCATGAATACTACTCTAACATCATCAAACTAATTCTAACAAGAACAAGAGGAAACAACACAAGAATCAAAACATAACTAAACAAACTCAATCAAACTAACAAGAACAAGAACAAACAATAATAAAGATTCAAACTTGATAAACAATAAAGGATTAAGAGTAAAAGGAGAAGAAGATTGTACCAAACTAGTGAAGAGGAAAGATTCAAACTTGCATTAATGAAGAAAACCCAAAACAAACCACCAAGGTTGTCAATCTTGGAAGGATCTTGAAGAATTCCCTTAATACAAGTACTAAACTAAGATTAACTACAAATTACCGACTAATCTACTCTAATCTAATCTAATCTAACCTAAAGTAGTCTAGGGTTTAATGTCTAATGAAGTGCATAAGCTAAGATAAGATAGTGTCTTAATACAAGAGGGGGGTATATATAGGGTTACAAATGGAAGGAAGAAGAAACAAAGTGACGCGACTGGAACTGGAACTTTCCCGATCGGGAAGGGGAAATCCCGATCGGGAATCTTCAACTTTCCCGATCGGGAATATGCCAACCCGATCGGGAATGCTCCACAGTGGCTACGTCTTCTGTGCACCTCATCCCGATCGGGTTTGAGGCCTTCCCGATCGGGATGGGTCTTGTAGGCCTCCAATATGAACTTTTTGGTCCCTCCTTGCTTCTCATGGGCTTCCCATCGATTCTCGGGACTCGGGATCGGGTCTCGGAGGCTCGGGATTGGGTCCCAAGGTCTCGGGGTCGATTCCAAGGCATCGAATCATCGTTCCTTTACTCCGCTGGCTCCAAAATGTGTATGTATAGAGTCGGAATCGCTCCAACTCTTCCAAATCGGTCTCGGGAACCTGAAACGAACTAAAGGAAGCATAAGAAGCCCTAAACCGCTCCCAAGGAGCGATTATACAAGGAAAATGGGACCAAAACACTACAAAATAGGCACTACAAACCACACTTATCAACTCCCCCACACTTAACCCTTACTCGCCCTCGAGTAAGCACATACTAACTACTATACTAGCCGAATGGGTATTAGCGCACCCTACGCCCTTTCAACTCACGCGAGTACACTTAGAGGAAAAGTGCACCCCGCAAGGCAAGTGGGGTCTTGCGACAAAACTGCGGATGCAACCGGACACAAAACACATAAACAAACAAACACACAAAACACACAAAAGGTTGCACCCAAAAGAAAAGAAATACCGCTTCCCTCAAACAAGCGGTGAAAGAAGCACCGGTTTAGGACTCAAGGCAAGTGACAACGTTCCCAAGCTAGCAATACAAACCAAGATGGACTAAACCCTAATAGTATGACGACAAAGCAACAAAAACGTTGGTAACTTACCTCGGTTCCTCCTAACCTTCTAAGAACGTACTACGGGACGATCGGCGGAGATGGAAAGTGATGAACTACGGTGTTAGTCGACACTGTAGGTAAGTGAGACCCCGCCCCCTTTAGCGAAGAGCCAAGAGGGTCGTCCCATGTCCGAAACCGCCTAACTAGTCCAAGTAAAAAGGTGGAAATAATTGCAAAATGAGGGAAGACCGACTAATGCCGCTATCATCCTTCCTCGGGACTCGGTCCTTTGGTAGGCTCTTCACGGCAAAAGTCGGAAAAAGGCTTATTTTTGTGGGGTTAAGATCTTTTTGTGAGATGATTTTCTTTTGGCGTTTTCTCTTTTCTTTTGCATTTTTGCCTTGTTTTGCCATGCCATTCTTTTTCTTCTTTTCTATTTTCTTTTTGGCTTTTGTGCCTTTTCTTTTTCTCCATTCTTTTCTTTCTTTTATTTTTCTTTCTTTTTCTTTTCTTTGCCCTTTTTGGCAAGATTTGGCTTTTTGGCATTTCTTATTGCAACAAGAAAGATGACTTCAACAATTTGCAATTTTATTGTGTGGATATGTGTAGGAGGTAGGTAAATGGGAGAGTCGGGACGGCGCCTTCCCTTCAAACTCACAAAAAGGTGGAGAACTTGGACTAATCAAACGATCCTAGACACGGTCACCTAAGGGACGAGACTCGGTAACCAAGGCCTTTTCACACCGTGGGTGGTCAAAATGGTTAAAGGTGCAAATCCCGTAGTAAATCCCTAGTAAGCTAGGTGGACTCAAGGTAAAGGACCAACGAAATCATTGATTTAGGGTCATTCTACTAGACTAAAGTCCAAGACTCGATTTACACTACTAGGAAGGGAAAGTACACACTCACACACTAGCCTCTAAACCGGGTTTTCGAAAACGGTTTACGCACATGACACACAACATAGCACCAAACAAAGACTCAACGAAAACGAAAGAAAAAGAAACAAAAGCAACAAAACAAGAACAACACAAAACGAACACATACATAACACAAACACCACCCCTAGCTTCCAAATGAGCAACCAACCAACATCAAACTTTACAAAGCTCCTCCCGAGCACACATCATCACAAATCTCCTCCAAACTCACAAGAAGCAAAGAGGGAAAACGGGATGAAGAAATGTTACCGGAAGTCTTGAAAGCTCACCA
Source organism: Agrostemma githago (assembly GCA_958450325.1). Lineage (NCBI taxonomy): Eukaryota > Viridiplantae > Streptophyta > Magnoliopsida > Caryophyllales > Caryophyllaceae > Agrostemma > Agrostemma githago. The sequence continues at coordinate 21,619,000 of OY288246.1, forward strand.
AAGCTAACGGCGATTAGGCAACCTATAAGGAAAAGAGGGGGGCAAAACACGCACAACAAAACAAAAATACGACATAAAGACACAAAAGGGAAACACACAAAAGGAAAATATTTTTGATTTTTATGAAAATTTTTCAAATTTTTAGGATTTTCAAAGATTTTTTTTAGAAAAACTACAAAAATAAAGCTAACTACGATAGAATATCGCTCCCCCCACACTTAAACCGAGCCATGTTCTCATGCTCGATCGTAGTGTGCGGAGAGACAAAAGAAAAAGAAAAGAAACTACGAAAATAAAGCTAAAAATCAAAAATAAGGTGAAGAAAAAGGGTAGAAGGTGTCCGGCCGGGGTGTAATCAAGTCACCATGGGCCGAGACAAGAAAAAGATATGGAAGGGGGAAGAAAATAAAAAGAAGGAAATAAAAAGAAATGGGAGGGGAGGGCTAGGTGTAATCAAGTCACCTAGCCCGGATTCCGCCTAAATCCGACTAAATCCTCAAAAGGAAAGAGTGAAAAACTTGTAAAATTTGGATTTTGAAAATGACTCTCGATGTAGTCACATCATCAAGAGTCGGGAGCAACCAAAACCAAGGCCTCGAAGGCCACCATGACAAAGGGGAAGGGGAGAAACAAGGGGAAAACAAGCAACAAAAAAAAACGGAAAAGAAAAGATAGTTGCCATACCGACCGGTTAGCAACTCACTCTCTCCATCGTCTCAATGATCAATATAGGCACTTGCTTGTTGTCATCATTGCTATCCCGCTTCAAGCTTGATAAAACCGCATGGTTAAGGTAGTGGGTTCATAATGGTGTGAGGGGATGGAAATTGGTGTGTATACCGGTCTAAAGTAAATAGAAGATGAAGTGAGGATATGAAAATGAAGTATGTGGGTGGTATGATATGAGCAAGGAAGGTAGGGAGGTTGGGTGGGGGTATACAATGGTTGGGTGGGCTTAAATGTTGAAGAAGAGGCACCAAAAAGGAGTAGGGGGTCATCCCGGTCGGGATGGGTGGTCCCGGTCGGGATGACATACCTGTCCCGGTCGGGAAGCCTCCTTCCCGATCGGGATGACACTCCAGTGACCTCAATTTTTGGCACCCTCATCCCGATCGGGACGGCCCCATCCCGGTCGGGACGACACACCCTTCCCGGTCGGGAAGGGTCTTCATTACTCCCACGACCCCAAAAACCGACTTCCTTACTCACGATCCAAGCTCTATCACTAACCACTCCTTTCTAGGAGTCATCTTCACTTCACCTATCACAATAAACTCAAAATACCCATCAAATTCACTCCCTCACATCCCTCATCAAAATACCAAAAGAATTACAAGAATCCCACAAAAACAAACAAAATCAAGAGAAAATAAAACACACAAATACAAGCACAAGTATTCTAAAGAGGAGAGGAGGGGAATATACAACATGACGGTTCTTTAAGAACTCCGTCAAACCTAGGATGGTGGACTCTTCTTCAACCGTAGCCCTCAAGGGCATGGAGGAGCAAGTCGAACGCGCTACCGACATCATAATGAAGGCCCAAGAAGCGCTCGAGCCTAGCCAACCTCCACGGCCTCCAAGGTGGAGGCAAAAAGTAGGAATCCCAAGACCCAAAATCATCATTCGTGTCATATCCGGGGTCTATCCATCCTATGAGCTTCACCGGCCTCTTCCTCCCTAGGCATCGTCTCCAATCACAAGCAAACTTCATCTCCAAGAAACAAGGCACAAAAAGCGGTTTTGGCCTCATCTCCTCAATGCACACCCCCACACTTTCCTCAAGTTGTGGTTCCCCATCTTCATCACTAGGCCCCATATCATCTTGGAGAAGAGGATCGAAACTTCTACCGGCGGTTTCAATCTCCTCCAAGTTATCGCTTGGTGTACTAGTAAGGGGCTCTTGATGCTTATCCACATTATCGCACAAGGGCAACTCGAGGCTATCAATCTCACCCAAAAACTTCACAAATTCTACTAACCCATCCAACTCACTAACTTCCTCCAATTCCTCACCAACGATGCCTTCATCAAGAGTCATATCTTCATTTGTCTCTTTTTGGGTAGACGATTGAGGTTCTTCAAAGCAAAGGTCGCTCCTCAAGGGGACTTCATCGGCGGCTTCACGATTGGGTTGCTCCCCTTGCTCAAGTGAGGACCCTTCGTCAAGTTGTGACGTTCGAGTTAAAAACATAACGGTTTTAGCCGATATAAGATTCAATCGCGCATCAATCGCCTCGGTTTCCTTCCGATATTGGGCCAAGAATTCATCTTGATCCTTTTGCATTTGAATGGCCATTTCTTGGGTGCTCCTTTGAAATTGAAGAATCGATTGATACAACTCCAAGTTTGGCGATTGGTGGTCATTGGGGTCTTGTAGAGCTCCTTGATAATCTTGATAATCTTGATGATAATCTTGATAATCTTGATTAAACATGGTGTCTTGATGATGCCCAAGGGGTGGGGCATCATATTGTTGGTAGTGAGGTTGAGGTGATTGGTAGTATTGTGGGTCATGGGGTTCATATTGTGGTTGGGGTGGAGGGTAATATGGTGGGTCTTGGGGGTATTGGCTTCCATAAGGTGAATCTTGATTGAACATGGTGGGTTCACATTGATAATCCGAGTAATAGTCACCATGATCGTAGGATTGGTAATCGTTCACTTGTTGGTAGCCATTTCCATATTCTTGAAGATCATACCCTTCTTGATTATCTCAAGAAGCTTGATAGTGGTAGGGGGACGTCATGTCATACCCTTGGTTCATGGAAGAAGAGGAGTAGCTCATATCGGCTCCCGAGTGTGTGGAGTTTAGATCAAACCCCATGCTCGCTCGAAAATCGTAGCTCATACCCGGTTGGAAACCACTCATTCTAGCAACCGTCCGTTAAAGCGGCTCTAAGTCGCAAGAAGAAGATAGTCACCACCTCTAAGCACAAACTGTAGACTAAGAACAAACGTGAGAAGTCTAGTGCTTTTTGGGCACTAGACAAGAGAGAAATAAACCACACACACACAAGAAGCAAGGTAACCAAAAGAAAAAAAAGAAAACACAAAGACAAAGACAAAGTCAAGTAACTAGGAAAACAAAGTCTAAACTAGCACCGTCCCCGGCAACGGCGCCAAATTGACGGAAGGGATTTTGTCGTGGATCCCACCGATCAAATAAAACCGGCAAAACCTAACTAGGGTAGCTAGGGTAAGTCGGGTCGAATCCACGGGGACGGTAGAGGCGTATAGACCAAGGTCACCTAAAAACGAGACTAAGTCAACGAGCTAAGCTAGAGAATGATAAGAGGGAGAGAAGGCTAGACTAAGACTAAAGAAAACAAACAAGGAAAACGGGCTAGGATTAGGTCGGGGTCAAAGGGGTAACGGAATGGTCAAGGAAGAGCTAGAGTGAAGGAGGTAGTAGGGTGATCTAGGTTGGTCCGGGCTCTCGCAACTTAGACCGACCTAGAGGTTCCTCATGGAACCCATCCGGCGACACACATGACAAAGAAAGACAAGAAAAACAAGCATTCCAACCTACTTAGTCATTCAAGCATTTCAACATACATGTAATATGCATCAACCAAGAGGAAACCCAAATCTTCCACCAATTCCTCCAACAAACCCTTAATCATCCAATTAACACCCTAATCACCTTACTAACCCTAGCAAGAATACTACTCTAACATCATCAAACTAATTCTAACAAGAACAAGAGGAAACAACACAAGAATCAAAACATAACTAAACAAACTCAATCAAACTAACAAGAACAAGAACAAACAATAATAAAGATTCAAACTTGATAAACAATAAAGGATTAAGAGTAAAAGGAGAAGAAGATTGTACCAAACTAGTGAAGAGGAAAGATTCAAACTTGCATTAATGAAGAAAACCCAAAACAAACCACCAAGGTTGTCAATCATGGAAGGATCTTGAAGAATTCCCTTAATACAAGTACTAAACTAAGATTAACTACTAATTACCGACTAATCTACTCTAATCTAATCTAATCTAACCTAAAGTAGTCTAGGGTTTAATGTCTAATGAAGTGCATAAGCTAAGATAAGATAGTGTCTTAATACAAGAGGGGGGTATATATAGGGTTACAAATGGAAGGAAGAAGAAACAAAGTGACGCGGCTGGAACTGGGACTTTCCCGATCGGGAAGGGGAAATCCCGATCGGGAATCTTCAACTTTCCCGATCGGTAATATGCCAACCCGATCGGGAATGCTCCACAGTGGCTACGTCTTCTGTGCACCTCATCCCGATCGGGTTTGAGGCCTTCCCGATCGGGATGGGTCTTGTAGGCCTCCAATATGAACTTTTTGGTCCCTCCTTGCTTCTCATGGGCTTCCCATAGATTCTCGGGACTCGGGATCGGGTCTCGAAGGCTCGGGATTGGGTCCCAAGGTCTCGGGGTCGATTCCAAGGCATCGAATCATCGTTCCTTTACTCTGTTGGCTCCAAAATGTGTATGTATAGAGTCGGAATCGCTCCAACTCTTCCAAATCGGTCTCGGGAACCTGAAACGAACTAAAGGAAGCATAAGAAGCCTCTAAACCGGTCCCAAGGAGCGATTCTACAAGGAAAATGGGACCAAAACACTACAAAATAGGCACTACAAACCACACTTATCACCTAGCACGTGAGTTGCTTTCAGGACTTCGATTTCAAAATGCAGCAAAAATCATTTTTATTCCCCAGCGCGAGTCATATTTGTTTCGCCTACGTGTTGCATGCAAAATTTTATGTAACTTATACAGGTACAAATCACGACAGCGCAATTCACATAACTCCCCAGCGGCATTTAACAGGATGAGCCCATATATAGGCGCACCTAAGTCTTATACGACAAGTCCAATTCCCCACGGAGTTATTATCATCAGCTCAGGTACATTTCAAGTCTGTGGCTGGCGAGCCCTTTACGCAGGTCTAATGGACCTTAAACGACCCGACCAGAAGCTACCGGGTTTTAATCCTTGATTGACATGGTAGCTACTCTGACTTTCGCCCTGTCCAAGACTTTCGCCCTGTCCAAGCCTCAGTCAGAGTGGGGGCTCTGTAGACACCCACATTTTGCTACCAGGTGTCTATAGTAGTTTCCGACAAACACCCGATGATGATCGGACGCAAACATGCTTTAACGTACTCGAAATGGGCTCGAAATCATGGATATTTAGCTTGGGCTCTTTAAGGAGTACAAATCTCGCAAAACCAACCTCAAATCCTGGCCCAGTGGGTCGTTTCGAGTCAAATAACACTAATTTGGGTCGAATCCGACACCAGGGGTAAAACCGTCTTTTAGCGACCGAGTCAAAACCCGGTCAAAGATATTTCCCGAGACTTGTGGACCGACCGTGATGTCTCACTTGTCCAATTTGGACTCCAACTCCACAAAAATCAGCCACACAAATATTAAACAAATCCGTTTAAGGATGGAATTCGATCTCAAGTAGGAATCCTATCCGAAAACCGATTCAAACACCCGACCGAGTGCAAACACTCGGCCGAGCAGCACAAACCAGCCGGATTTCCTTTTCTTCCTTCACAAGAAAATGGAATTCTTATTTCCCTCAACTTCTTACGTTTCCTATCCTAAGCGGTAGTTCTAAATCAAATGCACCTCTCCTAGCCAAGGTCGGGAATTTCCTATAAATAGCCCCTTGCACAACATGAATTGGGACACCATAGAATCAATTATTCACACAACACATACCCATAAAACTCCTTACACTTAGCATCGAGAAACCGATATTACATCTAAACCTGAAGAAAACCGGCCCCTCGTACCCGTCATCTTCACCGAGCCACCCTAACCCGACCGACATCCACTCGACGCTCTTGTGCCCAAGTCACGTCCCGACGAGCCCCGATCCGAGTAAACAGAAGCATGTAGGTTGAGGGTGTACCAAACCCGATTTCTCTCTTCTTCTCTTCTCCTTCTCCTTTTTTCTTTCTTCCTCGTCGGTCCTCTCTTTATTACGGGTCGTCGTCGTTTTTTTTTTCTTTCTAATATCGATATTATCAAAAACTATTTTCATATATCAAACATTCTTAACAATATGATACCAACTCTATAGTTGAATATCTTATTAAAGAATTACATTAAACCTCGACGATGTTAAAAATCGTTATTTTTTTTTTTTCAAACTTCTTTTTACAAAAACTTTTTTAATTCATTCTAAATACTCGATATCGATTTCATAATCAAATATCGGGTACGACGAACATCGAAAACATAAAATAGAATACAAACTAATTCATATTTTGTACGCGATTTATCAAAATTAGCAATTTCGAACAAAAAAATAAAAATCGGACAGACCCGCACGCGAGTCGCGCCACGCCCAGGCGACTCGCGCACGAGCCTGAAACCCGGATCTTTTTTTTAGCTTTTCGTTCGTTTTATTATTTATTCTACGAAACTATTTCGAAAAATTACATCTTTTCTAAAACTATTCCGAGTATTTGATATCGATTTCATAGTCAATTATCGAATATAACGAATATCGAAAATATTAGATCGAGTACAAGTTATGCAATATTTGTACGCGGTTTAGTCGAATCTTCGAAAAATCGTCTTCAAAAAAACAGACCGACACGCGACTCGCCGGATCCCGGGCGAGCCGTGCGGCCGGCTGCCACGGCGCGCTTTTCTTCATTTTTATTATTTTTCGAACTTCGTTTTTTTATACAAAACAGCGTCCTTTTAACAAATATTTTTCAGATTTCGATTAATATTTTCTTGATCTTGCATATTCATCATATTTGCTATATTATTTCTTCACAAATCGATAGTAACTAGTTTGTTCATCTTGTAGCAAATTCATTCTTTTTTATCGTTTGTTTTATTATACTAAAACGAACCTCACATGCTAAATTCAACTTCGACGTTAATTTTTCATGCATTAAACCGACTTAGCAACCCATTCAATTTTTCACATGCTTAGGAAAACAATGTTTGCATATCATTCATCGTATTACTAACGCGCGTATTAAAAAATCATTCGATATCCTAGTAGAGGCCGCTAATGTGCGGGCGGGGTTGGGTGTTCTTAGTGAATTTCCCAACACATACCCTCACCCCTTACTCAGAACCGTGGTTTCCGGATGTCCGAAACCATTGGCAACGAGAGTCATTCAATATACGATAAACCGCTCAAGTCGGCATCGGTATCGAACTGCAAAGGGACGAGCCCAATAAACTTTGACATCGGAAATGGGCCGTATTTTGTATACGGCCCACTACGGCATAGAGTGGGCTCGAACGGTTCCGAATAACCATAAAATTCGGTGGCGACTCCAACTTCGATTTAAATTTCAATTTGACCATCTCATATGGAGATTCATTCGCCTCCCCAAACCCGCGCGTGGCCGCGTCGGGATGGACCTATGTCATGTCCACAAGTAGGCTTCTGGTTTTTTGTGAGGTATTTGACTTCAAATCGAATTTCCGAAAGCTGCGTGGCAGATTTTTCTGCCTCGGAAATGCCTTTGACCGGTGTTTGACCCGGTTGCTAAAAGACGGTTTTACCCTTGGTGTCGGTTTTGACCCAAATTAGTTTCATTTGACCGGAAACGACCCACTGAGTCTGAATTTGAGGTCGGTTTTGTGAGATATTTACTCCGTTAAAAGCTCGTGCCAAGTACTATTGATTCTGAGTCCAAAAAACGAGCGTATTTAGTCATGTTTACGTCCGATCATCATCGGGTGTTTTTTGGAAACTGCTATAGACACCTGGCGGTCAAAATGTGTGTGTCTACAAAAGGCCGATATGTTTTGTAAGGCGACCTTTTTAGTGAACCGAATTCGTTGCCGATTTGTGGAGTCGCCACCGAGTCAATTATGGGGACCTGGAAACCGTTCAAGTCAACTTTGATCCTTACCCGACTCAAAGCTGTGGGGCACGGGACCTAAAGATAAAGACTTGTACCTTTAAGCACTCTATGCTTGGAATGACTTTCATTGCCAATGGTTTCAGACATCAGGAAACCGTCGATTCTGAGTATGGGATGAGGGTACGTATTGGGAAGCAAACATCCGCCATACATGGACACCCAATCCCGCCCGCACGTAGTGACCTCTACTAATCAATCGGTGGGCTGATAACTTTGTGTGGACGTCCGTCCGCACCGCCCGGCGCCCTGCGTGGAACCGACCCAGTTTTTCAACGTATGGCGGCGGCCACCCACGTGGCCCCCTCCCGGTCGGGGGCCGGTCCGATCTCGTGAACGAGGCGATGTCTCGAACCTCGATACAGATGACGATCCAGACTTGCACTAAACGGTTGTGGGCACCCGTGTTTCCGTCTTGAATCGATCGAGTCGTGGTAGGAAATGTTTAAAAGCCGATTCATTTGGTAAGGCGACCTTTTTAGTGAACTGAATTCGTTGCCGATTTTTGGAGTCGCCACCGAGTCAATTATGGGGACTCGTAAACCGTTCAAGTCAACTTTGATCCTTAGCCGGCTCAAAGCTGAGGGACACGGGACCTAAAGATAAAGACTTGTACCCTTAACACTCCATGCCTAGAATGACTCTCATTGCCAATGGTTTCGGACATCCAGAAACCGTCTGAGTAAGGGGTGAGGGTACGTATTGGGAAGCCAACATCCGATAGATGTCAATACCCAATCCCGCCCGCACTATAGCGGCCTCTACTAATCAATCGGTGGGCTAATAACCTAGTTCTTTTGTTGTGGCGGAAATACTGTAACATCCGTTGTTTTCACCCTATACCTTTTGCTACGTCGGTTATTTAAGCACAAGTAAGTATTGTCGTCAAAGTAGTTGTGTTAACATTCTTTGCATGCGATTTCACGTGACAGGCAAGCCATGAAATGATGCACATAGGAGGGTAGAGAGTACTAGTATTATACGTATTAGCAAGTCAGTTTTAACGCGATAATACGGATATTAGTCGTTCTCATGGTATACGTTACCTGGTATTCTGCTTAAGATGCGTCGGTTCGGTATTAATAGAGATGTGTCGAACCTAGTAAGGTGAGCACCCGGACTAATACGGAACCCGACCATCACTTTGTTCAGTTTTAGTTGATTTCCGTGTTAGGTGATTTAGCATGCGAATATAAGGTCATAAAAGCAATAACTCATACGAAAAACTGTAAATGCGAATATAAGTAAATCACATTGTGAGGAGTTACACCCTCGGAGTATACAATAAACGGAACACAATGCATAGATAGTCGAGAACGGATCTCGGAATTACTCGGGTCTATTTAGTGTATTTTTGTGTTTCTAGTTGAAGTTGGGACGTTACGTATCTTAGTAGATGTTTGTGGACCTAGTGTCCACATCTAGTGTGGTTGTAGTGCATAAAGAAAGTACGAGAATGTAAAGTTTTGTTTAGATGACAACCTAGTGACGACTCGGCTTCAAAGGCGGATCCTCCTAGTTGTCCTAGTGATTTCGGCAGAGCTCCGTTACCATTGACCCTTCCTACGGCTACTCCCGTAAAGCTTCGTTACTATAGAATAATCTTGTGGCTAATCCGGCAGAACTTCGTTACTAGACTTGAGCTAGTCGAACACAGGCACCTCGGTATTGAGTGGGGTGCTCGAAGGTGAGGAGTAGCGTTGATGTCGCTTTTATCGGAACTATGATCGAGTGGATCGTTTACCTCGGGTGTCGGAGTGCGAGCCCTTAGCGAGAATATGGAGGGAGAAGAGAATTGAGAATTGTGTGTCGAATGAATGAGGTGAGGGGGGGGGGGTATTTATAGGTGTTTCCGGCCCTCGTCACCCATATGGACTCCTGAGTTGAGGCGCACCAAGACTCAGGCGCCTGGGTTCAGGCGTGGGGAGTCTCAGACGCGTGAGGTGAGGCGGTTGGAGTTTTGAAGATACGATTTTGATACTTTCCAAAACCGAGAAGGAGGAGTATAATACGTATCTTGGGGCGTAAGGTTTCCCCGGGTTTAACCTAGTGCCGTGAGCTTGGTGGGCCTCGGGTGTGCATCCCAAGGTTCACTTGACGCGGTGCCGACGCGGTTTGACTCGGTTAAGAGAGATCTAGAGAGAAGTTGTGAGACGGTCTCACAAACCCTTATACTAGCATATACGTCGTAGTTCCGTACCAGTGTGGATACCAAAATAAGCATCACGTTTGGGGTGCTTTATTCTGTCCGTAGGAATTATCTATTATGTCCGTGAAGATTATTTATTCCGTCCGTGGAGATTATATATATTTCTGGGTTTATTATAATTCTTATTAATACGCTGTTCCGCTGCAAATAAGGTATAATTGTTATCCCTCTACTTTTTTTCTTTTCGGTTAATACTCGTAACAGGTCCTTGGGTTTAAGGGTTGTAACCCTACAGTGGTATAGGACACATATATATTGAGCATATGAGATTATCGTTCAAGTTTGAGTTTATCTTAATTTGTGAATTTAAATTGTTAAATTCTGAAATTGATTATTAAATTAATTTAAATCTAATATTGATTATTTTTAATTTAATTTTGCCCTAAATTGATCCACTATAATCCTAAATTTCTTTGTTGACGATGAGACTAATAAGATTAGTCAAGATTCGATTGAAATTGGGAACATAAAATTATTGGAATTTATTGTTGACGATGAGTCCTAATAAGATTAGGCCAAGACCCGTTTTAATTATAGTGGAGACGGAATGAAAAGAGACCAACCCGGTTGGCACGAGTGTGACTCGGTCGGCACGGGTATGTCCTGGTTGGAACGGGATGACCCGGGCGACACAGGTTTGACAAAGACGACACAATATCTACTCGAGTGACATGGTGTCGGGTCGAGCGATGCTTTTAAGAAAAGTTGTTTTCTTGCGTTTATGGGTTGATTATGAATCGAACATGGATTATATATACTTTTATTTTTCCGAATCAATGAAAAAAATGTTTTCTAAATCGGTTAAATAATTTTATGCATTTTAATTATCATGTTATCATAGATAAATCGGAAAAGGAGTTTCTCGAGTCTTATTTGATTTTGATGAATTGTTCACCTATATGACAATTATAAGTTGCATATCGATTATAAATCGAGTTTTGTATATTCGTTCAATTTTTCCGGGTGGGAAATTGTTCCTCGTAGTTGGAAAAATGAAAGATATTGGTGAAATTGTTCAAACCAAATAGCAATTATGAATTGTAATATGATTATGAATAAAAAATATGGGATCTCTTAACTTGTTTTATACACAAATCACTAGTAACAATTGAATTATTATGTCATATGATGCATGATTTTATTGTTTGAGACTTGTGACTTGTGTGCTTAGGTTGCCTTGTAAGTTGACCTAACAACATGTTTAGTACCCATAATACATTTAATCCCTCGCACAAATATTAAGTATTGTTTTTCCAGAATTGACCACTACAACAATTTTATATCATTGGTTGAAGTGACTGCGTAAGCGGTGCTTTGCCGATGTGTGTGGACTGAGTAGGTGGGTAACGGTTACCCACAGGTTCAGTCTGGTTTATATCTGCTTAACATTGTTATCAAGTCGGACTTGGGCTTTGAGGAAAATAGTTGGTGTCATATGATGACTAATTCCGACGAACCAGGAATTACATAGAGATGTAATTGACAAGTTTGTTGTCTACCTTTAATTTTGGAGCTTGAGCAGTGAGCCCAAGTTCACTTGAGCGACAAAAGGTTTAGGATCTTGGAATATTATGCGAACTTGAGGGTAGTTTTCATGATTTTATCTTAAAATTGTTTAAGATTATTAATATTAATTATCGTTTTACTTTGAATATAATTGTAGTTGTAATTTAGTTCCTTTATCACATTTATTAAAGATGAGTTTGAATTGTCCAACCTCGTCGATTGGTATCTTGAGAAACGTTCTCAAAATTAGAGATATGGATTTTGTCCTTGTGAATGATAATTTCGACAAATTATAACCAGTGCTAATGTACAGTATGGACTGTATAATTAAAGTCACGGAGATGACTACTATAAGTACCAAGATCATACGTTTCAATAAAGTGAATCGTTTCCACTAAGTGAGAAAATGTTAAAGATGATCCAATAATCCATGTCATATGATGAGTGATTATCTTGATAATCAGAAAATTTTGGATGCTTCTTCTAAAGAATTAGGAATTGAAATCGTTTCAATTAGTCCTAAGTTTAGGTCACTTTATTATGAATAAAACAGGTGACTTAATAAGGTTTCTCACCTTTTAGCATGAGATGTTAAAAGATGATTGAACATTGTATCAAGAAGGCAAATAATACTAATGTTCTATGAGTTCATTAAGAAAATTGCTTGAGATAATGATTAATGAATCTAAGACGTTGGTTAAAGTAAGGGAAAGATAATTGTTGTCATACCCAAACTTGTTCCCAAGTTTAGATTAGGTGAGAAATTATTTATCATTAATGTAGTGATTCAACCATTAATGTAATGACAAATATATGGCATTGGTAGATAGCTTTCTAGAAGTGTCTAGAAAAACTGCAAATCAATTATTGAAGTATGACTTATGGTGTGTATGTTACTAGAGTAATTGTTACTTTCATTCTACTATTTTGGTATAAGATACCAAATGTAACTATTACATTGTGGATGTGATGGCTCAAAGGTGAATAATGGTATATAAGTGAAGTGTTTTATGATTGAAATGGACAAACGTTGTTGTTTCATATATAAAAGGAAAATCACTTAATTTTACCATAAAACTAAATACTGGAATTGAATAATGGTTATTCTTGTACTAGTCATAAGTAAGGACATTGATTCTATTTCATGTATGAGCATAAAAAGTTTTGATAAAAGTAGAACAATTGTTGTTCTATACCTTACAAGAATAAGAGGTACAATAAGGCTAACATGATTGTTGGGCTCTAAATTTCTAGTAGTGAAAGCTTTTATTTATAACATAACGACCAAAAGGTTCAAGTCCCACAACTCAAGTTTTACCTATTATGGCATTGTCCTTAATCCATGAGACAAGAAACATAAGAATAAGTCTCATAATGATGAAATTATAAACCTTATTGATAAGGATCAACTGAGGTAAATGGATCTTGTTTAGATGGATAAATGACATTACAAGTGACTCCTATTAATTATAGTGGGAGGGTACTTAGACTTGTTAGATCACACATATACAGATACGTGTGAGTTTAACTAGTGATGTTGCAAAAATGGGTAACATGTATGGCTTTGTTCATTTGATGAATTTTGAAACTGAATGCTTTGAATTGTTCAAGGTACAAGATCAACTTGGTAAGTTGGTAAAAGTCGTTCGATATGATTGAAACAGGAAGGAATTGAACTAAAAGATTGTGATCATCTTAGAAGTAGTGAAAAGTGTTTCAAACTACATCGAATCATATTTGATATGATTTGGTCTATGATGAGTTATGCAGATTTTGTTGACTGTTTAGAAGCTTATACACTATAAAAGTCTTTGTACAATGTTGATGAGATTGTCCATGTAAGTCGGAGAATAGACACCATATGAGATATGGATTGAAATGTTCTAAAATAGTCTTTTCTTGATTATCAAGTCTTAAAGTTAAGAGAAAATTGTTTTCTAGAACTTATACTCAATTATGACGTGTGTTTTATTAGGGGTACTATGTTAATTCTACAAACCATCCAAAGAACAAAACTGTTTTGTTGCATGGAGTGGTATCTTTCTTTTAAAGAAATGTGATTTCTAATAGAAACAGTGGGAGTAGAATCGACCTTGAATTGTTCAGGTTTAACAGGAATTCTCTACAATTGTTGAAGAGGATATTGATGCATCCATGAAAAGTCTTGATCATCTTACCTGTAAAATGTTACCTTACATAGGTTTGACCTATGATGAAACAAAAATGGACAACGACTCCAAGAGTCACATGAAGTCATAAATCTAATAGATTTCATATACCATAACTACCAAGTATAGACTTTGGTTAAATGAGTCTTATAGTGAAGAATAGTCTTCAATATAAAGATGATGTGGATTGATATAAGGATGTATCTATGAAGCATGGTTGGTAGTTAAGAATTGATCTCATAGTAGTGACTATGGAAAAACCTTTTTTACAACATTATGCTTAAGTCTATTAAGATTGATTTAGCATTTTGAATGTCATCACTCATTATGATGAGTTTTGGACATATATATATGAAATACATTTCTTGAAAGGGATGCAATATGAGTTTCATATTATCAAAATTACTAGACAAATGTGAATGATCCAATTTGATTGGAGCAAGTACTTTAGAGTAATATCTTCTTTCTCAATGTGGTAATTCAAATATAGTTGTTTTCCTTTGAGACGAAGAGAGACAAAGTGTGTACAAGAGGCTAGTGAGAGTGCATTTATCGTTATGATTTGGTATGTAAGTGACATATTTCTCTACCTAAATGACATTTGGTTGCTTTAGTTCATGAGACTTGGCAAGAAAGTTGTTTGTTGTGTGCTCGTGTGAGGAGCAGATACGAATCTGGTGAGTGTCACTAGAATGCTATCTAAGAATTGTTCCTTTGCGCTTAAGAAGCAAAAAGGAGAATTATTTAAGAGATGCGCAAGATGTGATAAGCGGATTGTTGTAAACAAGTTACAACGATTCATATTTCCAAATTGACAAAGATGACATGAGATTGTAATCTCAGTATATTTTGTTTAGGATGAAAGTTGTGTGTTGGAACTGTTCCAAAGAACAACTTTGTGACTAGTATTACAACTAAAGTTAGTGTTCTATTGCTTTTCAAGCAAATAGACGTTTGGTTACGAATCAAACACGCACTCAACTTTAAAGTTTATGAAGCAATTATTGCTTATGAAACTAACAGTTTGCCTTAATCGAGACAAGGTAGATTGATCATATGCTTGTAAATAACCGATACAAATGTTGTATGTCCTGAAACCTCCTCTACATAAGGATCATACTAGTTATGATCGGTATAAGACGCATGGGCGAGTGGTCTTAGTACTTTTAGAGGTGTTTGGTTTAGTGGGAGTTATTTCGATATTGATATATGTATAACATATTGTCATTTGGTTAATGTAACCGAGTTTTGTCCCTAAATAATTTACATTAATGAGATAGATCACTAAGTACGTGACTTAGTCTTGGAACTCTATTTGGATGATTTAATTATTTTGTCTCTAGTCAGGGTATTGTGTTGGGACATTTGAATACCCTTAAATGACTGGTGTGTGAGTTGGTTGATAATTAAGTTCCTTGAGTCATAAGTATTGAGATACTAAACCAGGCACACGGGTGTACGTTAAGAATATGCATTAGACAGACCCACCGAAAGGATTTTACTAAGATTACGCTTATTGTCAGTGAAGTTCTTTGCAAGTTATGAACTTGTAGGGTCTTTAGACCTGAGTCTTTGACTATTCTGTACATGTGATGTGTATGCTTTGATACTATTCCTCGTCAGCTGTGAAAGGGGGCTATGGATGGTTATTTGGCATGCAAGGAACATGTGATAGTATGTGGTTAGACAAGAGGGGATTTGCTCTTCCTTTATTGAAAGGAATTTATTGTTTCTTGGCCACTCGAAGAGTGTTACTTGTGCAAATGCGTGGCCGCGCTCAAATAGGATGATTGTCATCTATCTGCTCTTTTAACAAGTCAACTCAAAGATTCGAGTAAAAGATTGAGATATGTGAGGATGACACTTCTTCTTACCTCATTCTCAATTGGAGACAATAGTAGCTAAGAGACTTAACACCGTTCTTGAGAGGACATGTGCAAGTGGTAGACTGAAAGAGTTATGTCCACTGTCCTACGGATTAACCCGCTTAAGTCTATGTATCCGATATGCCTTGCTATAGGTCGATGTCGGATTGACATGTAAATGAGTTACGTGTCTGGTAGTCTTAAATGGGCCCATTGGGTCACACACAATGTGTACGGGATATTATTAATATATATCGATATATTTAATATATCGGGTCAGTTGTAATACGGACCCAGCTGCGTTGTCGGGTTAATGGTAATTAGAGTTATACTAATAATCTAATTATGGTAATTAAAGTTATGGGAATAACCTAATTCTACCTTCTCATCTCCTATATAAGGAGGTTCATATGATGAACCATAATATGGAATAAAAGAGTATTGACTCATAATATATATTCTTCTTATAAAGAGTTATAAGAGATATAGAGAAGTTGTAAGACAGTCTCACGTACCCTTATACTAGCATATGCGTCGCAATTCCGTACCCATGTGGATACCAAATGAGGCATCACGTTTGGGGTGCTTTATTCCGTCCGTGGGAATTATTTATTCTATCCGTGAAGATTATTTATTCTGTCCGTGAAGATTATATATATTTCTGGGTTTATTATACTTCTTATTAATGCGCTGTTCTGCTGCAAATAAGGTATAATTGTTATCCCTCTACTTTTGTCTTTTCGGTTAATTCTCGTAACACTGTAGGGTTACAACCCTTAAACCCAAGGACCTGTTATGAGTATTAACTGAAAATACAAAAGTAGAGGATAACAATTATACCTTATTTGCAGCGGAACAACGTATTAATAAGAATTATTATAAACACAGAAATATATATAATCTCCACGGACGGAATAAATAATCTTCACGGACAGAATAGATAATTCCCACGGACAGAATAAAGCACCCCAAACGTGATGCCTTCTTTGGTATCCACAAGGGTACGGAACTACGACGTATATGCTAGTATAAGGGTTTGTGAGACCGTCTCACAACTTCTCTCTAGATCTCTCTTATAACTCTTTATAAGAAGAAGATATATTATGAGTCAATACTCTTAACTCCATATATTGGTTCATCATATGAACCTCCTTATATAGGAGATGAGAAGGTAGAATTAGGTTATTTCCATAACTCTAATTACCATAATTAGATTATTAGTATAACTCTAATTACCCAACAACGCAGCTGGATCCGTATTACTACTGACCCGATATATTTAATATATCGATATATATTAATAATATCCCGTACATATTGTGTGTGACCGAATGGGCCCACTTAAGACTACCAGAAACGTAACTCATTTACATGTCAATCCGACATCGACCTCTAGCAAGGCATATCGGATACATAGAGTTAAGCGGGTTAATCCGTAGGACAGTGGACATAACTCCTTCAGTCTCCCACTTGTACATGTCCTCTCACGAACAGCGTTAGGTCTCTTTGCTACTATCGTCTCCAATTGAGAATGAGGTAAGAAGAAGTGTCATCCTCACATGTCTCAATCTTTTACTCGAATCTTTGAGTTGACTTGTTAAAAGAGCAGATAGATGACAATCATCCTATTTGAGCGCCGCCACGCATTTGCACAAGTCACACTCTTCGAGTGGCCAAGAAACAATAAATTCCTTTCAATAAAGAAAGAGCAAATCCTCTCTTGTCTAACCACATACTATCACATGTTCCATGGATACCCAATAACCATCCATAGCCACCTTTCACAGCTGACGAGGAATAGTATCAAAGCATACACATCACATGTACAGAATAATCAAAGACTCAGGTCTAAAGACCGAACAAGTTCATAACTTGAAAAGAACTTTACTAACACTAAGCGAAATCTTAGTAAAATCCTTTTCGGTGAGTCTGTCTAATGCATGCTCCTAACATACACCCGTGTGCCTGGTTTAGTATCTCAATACCTATGACTCAAGAAACTTAGTCATCAACCAACTCACACACCAGTCATTTAAGGACATTCAAATGACCCAGCATAATACCCTAACTAGAGACAAAATAATTACATTATCCAAATAGAGTTCCAAGACTAAGTCACGTACTTAGTGATCTATTTCATCAATGTAAATTATTTAGGGACAAAACTCAGTTACATTAACCAAATGACAATATGTCATACATATATCAATTATCGAAATAACTTCCACTAAACCAAACACCTCTTAAAGTACTAAGACCACTCGCCCATGCGTCTTTATACCGATCATAACCAATATGATCTTTACGTAGAGGAGGTTTCGGGACATACAACATTTGTATCGGTTATTTACAAGCATATGATCAATCTACCTTCTCTCATTTAAGGCAAACTGTTAGTTTCATAAGCAACAAATTGCTTCATAAACTTTAAAGTTGAGTGTGTGCTTAATTCGTAATCAAACTTCTCTCTTTGCTTCAAAAGCAATAAAACACTCACACTAGTCATAATACTAGTCACAAAGTTGTCATTTGGAACCGTTCCAACACACAACTTCTTATCCAAAACAAAATTTACTGAGATTACAATCTCATGTCATCTTTGTTTATTTGGAAATATGAATCGTTGTAACTTGTTTACAACAATCCGCTTATCACATCGTGCACATCTCTTAAATAATTCCCCTTTTTGCCTCTCAAGAACAAAGGAACAATTCTTAGATAGCATTCTAGTGACACTCACCAGATTAGTATCTACTCGTCACACGAGCACATAATAAACACATTTCTTGCAAAGTCTCGTAGACTAAAGCAATCAAATGTCGCGGTCTCACGTACCTTTATACTAGCATATACGTCGCAATTCTGTACCCGTGTGGATACCAAAGGAGGCATCACGTTTGGGGTGCTTTATTCTGTCCGTAAAAATTATTTATTCCGACCGTGAAGATTATATATATATCTCTGGGTTTATTATACTTCTTATTAATACGTTGTTCCGCTGCAAATAAGGTATAATTGTTATCCCTCTACTTTTGTCTTTTCGGTTAATACTCGTAACAAGTCCTTGGGTTTAAGGGTTGTAACCCTACAGTGGTATAATATAAGAGTTATTAACAATGAGAAAAAAAACAAAGAGAAGCATCTATCCTACTGCTACTCCTCTACGTTCTAGCCTACGTGGTGTGGTGCTACTGCGTTCTACTTCTACTCCTCGCCGCGCACCTTTTTCTTCCTTTTTTTTTCCAACCCTCTCTCACTAATACCCTACCTTTATATCTTTCTCCGTGTGGCCAGCTAGTTCAGCCCCCAATCATTTCTTTCTCCAAAATGGGTCATCTATCTCCTTTATTTGGTGTTTTGGGCTCGATTTTCACTTTGATTCCATTAGCTGCTGCCTTGTAGCTCAACTTTGACCCATTAATTAATAGAATTGATTCTTGCTCTATTCTACAAACTTGTAGGTCTCGAACTTAGTTTTCCAACGCATCTTTAATCACTTAATTCTGATGTCGTATGAGTGAGATATCGTCAATTCAAGACAGTCCGATCAAGTAGGCCTTTGACTTTAATTTGCTTGACCCGCTTTGTTCATTGACCCGATTTTTCTCGTCTTTACTCGATCATTCTCCAGACGGTACCTACAAAAATAAAAACGAGACAAAGCAGTACCAAATTCTCAGAAAATAACAATTATTATGATTATTATAACTAAAACGACTAACTAACACTTATTATCGTATAATAACCTATATTGAGCTATAATATCAATTAAGCACACAAAATCGACCCGAATAAGTAAATAAATGTGGGTAAAATAATGACTAAAATGACGTTTATCAGTGATTGTCCATGTTCCATTCCCATTACCACGTCCAAAACTCGAGGGTTACCCCAACCTTCACGCGCCATTGCATCCTCGAAAAGATAATAACAAGCCATCGCAATGTTAAAAGCACGCCTACATGCTAAGGCCGAAACATGATAAGAACCAGCCTGCGAGAATGTCCTAAAAAGAACCTCTAAGTTAATGTCATCTCTCCCAAAGAAACCTTTAGCCTCCTCCAATGAAGAAAGGTCCAAAAAGTGATAAAACCGCTCCACGTAAGCATCATCCCCAAAAGGCACGCAAGGCCGAACCGAACTCCACCCACCTATAGCATCTATCTCTTCGGGAAAAGGGCAAATTTTACCCCCGGGGAAAACAAAAAAAATGGCTTTTTGAGTCCCAAAACTTAGAACATGCCAATAGGAAGTCATCTTGTATCTTGACTCGACTCAACGCAACAACCGTGGACAAACCATCATTTGAACAAACCTCGGGGTCACATTTCTTGAAAGAACCCGCCCACTCGGTTTGGATATTCTCGAAACCCGACATGACCCTAAATATGGATGTTATAGACCCTATGGATATTCTAGTATGTCTAAAACGACGAGCACCCACAACTCGTATATATAGCCCTAATCCCACAAGAATTAGGAAACAACAAAAATTTCCATAACCCGGACTCGAACCGTCCTGGCCCAGGCGCCCGAGTCTCCAGCTGCCCAAGCCCAGGCGGCCCAGAACCCGAGAGCCTTAGCCCAGGCGCCTATACCTAGGCAGGCAACATCTAGAGCAACCCCAAAAATAGAAATATCGATCCTGCATTATCACTACAGCTACCACACGACACCTCAGATACCGGGAACGACCTCCCGAAGTCACTAAAACCCACACCGGAAATCGAAATACCCATGCAGGAGCCACAGGAACGCGGGTTCACCCGTCGGGCGCTCGGGACTTAGACGTTTTTTTATTTTTTTTAGGGGGATAAGCTACCCCACCTAGGCGTGTGGTAGCCTGTTAACGGTTATTGTCAAGTCGCGTCTGTAGCCTAATAAGGCAATATTATGAGTATGCAAAAGTGGTCTAACTTTTTGTTCAATGGTTACCTGAATTTTAACTTCGACTTCATTCTGAATGTCAAAACAACTATACTCATCTCCTAATATACTCGGTCAGAACACGTTAATTTTTTACGTTAATGTTTTACATCTCACCCGTCTCAAGTCAATACATTTTACA
This sequence comes from Agrostemma githago, assembly GCA_958450325.1. Lineage (NCBI taxonomy): Eukaryota > Viridiplantae > Streptophyta > Magnoliopsida > Caryophyllales > Caryophyllaceae > Agrostemma > Agrostemma githago. The sequence goes on from OY288246.1 coordinate 21,639,708, forward strand.
CTACAAGCGTTAAAGTCAGTGGCGACTGAGCATAGCTACTGACATCTGTCGCTAAAAAGAGACGCGCGACTGTCAACAGTCGCTAAGCGACAGTGGCTACAGTTAGTCGCAAATAGCGACTGATTTCAGTCGCTAAAAAAACGCGCGACTGAAATCAGTCGCTAAATTTAGCGACTGAAATCAGTCGCTATGGCCTCACTTTAGCGACTGATTTCAGTCGCTATGGCCTTATTTTAGCGACTGATTTCAGTCGCTAAGAGCGTCAGTTAGCGACTGAAATCAGTCGCTAAATGGTGCGACGTGGCGTCCTACAGCGACTGATTTCACTCGCTAAATAGAAAATTTAGCTACTGATATCAGTCGCTACCGTGCCAGAAATAGGCCGGTTATATTTATTTTTTTCTGGCCAAATCAGCAAAATAAAACAAACCAACAACCACAATACATCCCAAACATCATTCCAAACGTTGTTCCAAACGTTGTTCCAAACGTTACGCAAGCTTCACACTCCAAAATTGGCAACCAAGTACGCAAACGTCGTGAATACACTAAATTAAAAGTATTGTTACAAACTGTTTTTTCAACGAGCATTCAGAAACTACAAATTGTTTTCATTCAATCAACTCAGCCAACAGGGAAACTAGCTGACGCACCACTACCACCGTCACCGAAGGGGTCTCTAGGATCTGGGAATCGGGGAGTGGGGCCGGAGTTGCAGTTATACTGCTGCGTGTTCCTAAGACGCAGTAGCTCTTCCAGAATTTGCAGGTTAACGGACTCCTGCATCTTCAGCCTCTCATCCTGCTCCTTCAGCCTCTCATCCTGCTCCTTCAGTCGCTTAGCCATAGCCGCCCGTAGCGCCCTCTCCTCTTGGATTTCCGACCTCATCTCAGCCTTTTCGGATGGTACACACTCTGTCGAGGTCGCATGGCCCCCCCGAACATTAGGTGGTGTCCAGTACAGGGAATGAGCGTTCCCCGTACCGTACATCGCTCCCTTGCGGTATCCCTCCGCGACTCTGAACCAAATCGTGCTCGGGTCCACACCTTCATTCTCGGACGCTCTAGTGGCCGCCAAATACGATCTCTGAAATAAATTGAAGTCATCATTAGGTTGATTGTTTGAAGAAAAAAAAGTAAGGAATCTTGTGTTTGAAACTTACCCAAGTGTCCATATCCATCTTCGTGGCGAATGATCGACCGGTGGCATCGTCCCCCTTACTCTTTGTGTCGAGAAATAGCTGCACAGGAGGAGGGAATTCTCCGGTTTTCTTCTTCACCTGTTGACAGTACATGTAGATTTCTCATTTATTTTTATAATGAAAACATTAAATAAGAATCCAATATAAAAATCAAAGGTACGGAAATACTAACGTTCATGGCCCGCTGGTGCATCAACTGCGACCCACCGTAGTGCACTCTGCCTCCGCCTCGGGATCCCCACCCCGCCTCTTGTTCTTTTTCGCCTGGACGGATCTTTTAAGGAACTTCGGGTCGGAGCGGGCTGTTTGGAACTGTTGGATGGCGTCACCTACAATTTATACACTTTGAGATCAATAAATGTTTTGAATATATATACAACTTTCTGTTCAAGTACTAACACCAATTTAGTAATCGAACCTCTAAGGTGTTTCTGTAAGTTTTCATCGCTCGCAATCTTATACATCATGTCTTTGTGTCTGTCCTTCGCGATATCCATGTATCTGTCTGTAGACACCCACATTTTGACCGCCAGGTGTCTATAGTAGTTCCAGCCAAACACCCGATGATGATTGGACGTAAACGTGCTTTGACGGACTCGGATATGGGCTCGTAGTCATGGACATTTGGTTTAGACTTATTAAGGAGTACAAATCTTACAAAACCAACCTCAAATCCAGGCCTAGTGGGTCGTTTCGAGTCAAATAACACTAATTTGGGTCGAATCCGACACCAGGGGTAAAACCGTCTTTTAGTGACCGAGTCAAAACCCGGTCAAAGATATTCCCGAGACATGTGGGTCAGCCGTGACACTCACACGGTTGATTCCTACCCAAATTCCTACAAAATTTCAGATTCATTAAAGCATTAAACAATTCCGTTAAAGGTAGAATTCGACCTCAAGTAGGAATTCTATCCGGAAACCGAATCAGACATTGACCGAGTACCAAATACTCGGCCAACACACCCCCAACCAGCCGAGAAGCCTTTCTTCTTTGCCAAGAAAGCGGAATTCTCATGCCTCTCAAATTCCTACGTTTCCTATCCTAAGCGGTACTCAAACTCTCCTAAGTCAAGGTCGGGAATTCCCTATAAATAGGACCTCCCATACAACACTTTGAAAGACGAAAAATCACATCACAACATCATATAACACCGAAAAAACAGCCTCATAACACGGTTTTCATACATCCTCGATATCTAGTAAATCCCGACACCTTCCCGAAGTAGCCTCGAAGCCCCGAGAAAACCATCCAACCACACGTCCCATTACACGACCAAATCAACACCTTAACTCATCCCGCATCATCTCGACGCTCCCAAGTTTAAGCCACTTTCCGACGAGCCTTATCCCGAGAAAACAAAGCATATAGGTTGAGGGTGTAAATCAAACCCGCTTCTCCTTCTTCTCTTCTCTCTTTCTCGTTTTTTTATTATTATGGGTCTTTCGTCGGTCTTTTTTATTTTCTAATATCAATATTATTAAAAACTATTTTCATATATCAAACATTCTTAAAAATATGATATCAATTCTCTATAATCGAATATTGTATCGAAAAGAAATATATTAAGATTTCGACGATTTTAAAAATCGTTACATTTTTTCGTTCAAAATCTTTTTTTAAAACTTTTCGTTCGAAACAAACTATTTATTTCAAAACCTTTTCTAAAATCCTTCCGACTATTCGATATCGATTTCATAATCGAATATCGAATACGACGAATATCGAAAATATGAGTCGGGTATAAATTAATCCATATTTGTACGCGATTTATAAGATTAACGATTTTCGAACAAAAAATAAAAAACGGACAGACCCGCACGCGAGTCGCGCCAAGCCCAGGCGACTCGCGCACCGGCTTGTGACCCGGTCTTTTTTTTGGTCTTTTCGATCGCTTTATTTTTATTATTCTACGAAATGATTTCTAAAATTTATATCTTTTTCTAAAACTATTCCAAGTATTTGATATTGATTTCGTAGTCAACTATTGAATATAACGAATATCGAGAATATTAAGTCGAGTACGAATTACGCAATATTCGTACGCGATTTAATCGAAAATTTCCAAAAAAACCGCTTCCGAAAACAGGCCGCCACGCGACCCGCCTACGTCCCGGGTGAGCCGCGCGGCCGGCTGCCTAAGCGCGCCTTTTTCGTTCTTTTTATTATTTTTCGAGCTTCGTTTTTTATACAAAATAGCGTTTTGACAATATTTTTCAGATTTTGATTAATATTTATTTTCTCGATCTCGAATATTTATTTGCTATATTATTATTCAATCGTTACTAACTCGTTTTCTCGTGGTTGTAGCAAGTTATTTTCATATTCTGTTTTATTAGACTAAAACGAATTCACATGCTAAAATAACTTTGACGTTATTAGTTTAACATGCATTAAACGACTTAGCAACCCATTTATTTATTTTCCTCACATGTCTTAGGAAAATAATCTCTGCATATCATTCAATCGTCGAACTAAAGCGTGTACACAAAACCGAACGATATCTTAGTAAAGGCCGCTAAGTGCGGGCGGGGTTGGGTGTTCTCAATGAGCTTCCCAACACGTACCCTCACCCCTTACTCAGAACCGTGGTTTCCGGATGTCCGAAACCATTGGCAACGAGAGTCATTCAATATACGATTAACCGCTCAAGTCGGCATCGGTATCGAACTGCAAAGGGACGAACCCAATAAACTCTGACATCGGAAATGGGCCAGGTTTTAAATATGGCCCACTACCAAATAGAGTGGGTTCGAATGGTTCCGAATAACCACAAAATTCGGTGGCGACTCCTACTTCGATTTAAAATTCAATTCGATCCATCTCATATGGAAATTCATACGCCTCCCCAAACCCGCGCGTCGCCGCGTCGGGGTGGACCTATGTCATGTCCACAATTTGGCGACTCCGCTGGGGATTAACTGATGTGTCACTTACCATCGGCATCCTCAGGCTGAGACTCGAAAAGAAATCGTTCGATTAGTAATGTACACGTTTTAGTTCAATGGTTCATGCATAACCCCGTTCTATCCCGGGCCGGTTACTTGTGACCGACTTCCCACTATACCACGGTGCATTTCTACTTGGATGCACTAAAGACTTCGATGGCGGAACTCGCATGGGTTTTACGGCAGATTCTAAGACCAACTCGGCTTAGGAGGTCCGTCCTAATTTGCGAGAATGCGATCGTTGTTGGTATAGACCCTATTCGACCGACCGAGACTTAGACTAAGAGCATACATGGCGTCGTTATACTGTTTCCGTGACTACATGCAACTTGATCTTTTTTGGTCTTTTCAAAAACCGTCATTTTCAAAAAATTTACATCTTTTTTTTCAAATCCATCCTTTTTCAAAACCCGGAAAACTGCCGAATTTAGGACTTATGATTTTGACTCAAAATAGCCTATTTTTAGCCGGTATGCTGTCCAAACCTTTTTAAAAAAAAGCCCGAAATCTCGGCCCGATAACCTCTTTCTCGGTTTTCAAAAAAATTGGGTCTTCCAATCCGACTTTGCTCGGTTTTCAAATTCAAATTCCCTTTTCGAAACCCTGTTCTTCTTAGGACTTCCCGTATTTAGCAGTGTCGGGTCTTGTCATAAGTTAGAATCTATAGCGTCGAAACTCCGTCGATTTTACATCACGGGTTTCCACCCCATCCCAGTCCGCCTTATTTGTCAAGGCACGGCCCACCTTCGTAGGACAGACTCCTACAAAGGGAAGCCCGTTTATACACTCGAGTCCAAAGTCTGGGGAATTCTCACATAGACCTTCCTTCGAACAGGACTAGGCCCACTTTGCCGAATCCTAAGGAAGGCCCACCATTCACGCGTCATCCGTCTAGAAGTCGATTTTCAGTCTTTTTCTAGTCTAGTCTTTTCCTTGCTCGGGATGTACTTTTGATTCTAAGATCTGGGTCAGTTACTGATTACGCGGTGCCCTTACAGACAGGCCACCCCACACTCGAGCCATGACGCAACAAGCCATCGATGACAAGAAGGCCTCATTGACCAAGCTTGAAAACATGATCACCTCGATGAGAGGGGAGCAGATCGCCATCCTAACCCGGGTAAGTGTCGTGGAGCAAGGAACTCCCAGCGGCAATGTCGATACTACTGGGCCTTTAGCTGAATTGGCCAGCGCAGTCCACAAACTGCAAGAACAGGTCCATCTGACAACCCAAAGCTCCATCCATACGGAGAATGCTCGGACCTACACCCCATTGACCGATGAACTACCCGCCAATCTCAATCTGACGGGTCTGCCGATGTTCGAGGGTACTGAACACCCGGTCCACCATATCCGGGCTTTCAAGGAGTTCATGGCCCTTAAGGGGGTTAAGTCCAACATGTTCAAACACCTGTTTGCTTCTTCTCTCGAAAAGCACCCAAGAGCCTGGTACTACCGGCTCGATTCCAAGAAATACAAAACTTGGGATGACGTGGCAACGGAATTCGCTCGGAACTACGCCGACAACACGGAAATCCAGACCACTATGCGCACCCTGGAAGTAATGGCCCAGGAACCTAAGGAAGGATTCACGAAATATCTTCAACGCTGGAGGACTGAAAGCGTCAAACTGGTCGATAAGCCCAGTGAAAAAGTGCTGGTCGAAGCCTTCGTCAAGAACCTCCTTCCTGCTTACCGGGTCCATCTCCGGTACGCCATCATACCTAGCTTCGCGGTTCTAACTGAAATGGGAACAAGAATCGAAGATTATTTAAGGTTGGAAAGCCTCACTAAGGCCTCCACTAAGGGATACCAAGGGGCCAGCTCATCAACAAGCAAGCCCACAACTACTGCTGCCACTCGTAGCATCTTTGACGAGGTAAATGCACTTGATACCTCATCCCAGAAGAATGCCACTCCCCGGGTATTCACCGACATAGGCACCACCTATGAGAATGCCCTGCAGAGGCTATCATCAAAAGGCCTGATCACCCCGATAGGCCCAACACCTGACCTCCCGGTCGAGCGACGCTCCAAGGCCTACAACCTCCAGGCCTACTGTCACTATCATCGTGGTAAGGGGCACGATACCGAGAAATGTTGGAAGCTAAAACACCTTATCCAAGATCTCATTGAGAACGGGAAGATCCCTTTGCCCGGGGGTAAACCCAACAACAAGGATAACCCGTTGGCCACTCACGCCATCTTTTCCGGAGAAGTAATGGACTGCTCACACCTCATTTCTCCATTTATCCCGCAAATAAACGGGATTTGGTGCGACGACGAAGACGACGTCTACCTCACCAAAGGGGAAGCTGTCCCCATCACGCCCGAGGAGATCCAGAAGGTTAAGTCCAAGGCCTTAGCCACAAGTCAAGCCCTCATCATTGCCGAACCACTTAAGGTGGAGCCCGCCCCAGAAGAGCCAACTCCTGAAAAGGCTCTTGTAAAACAGCTAAGCAAGACTCGAGTTGACCTCTCTATATGGCAACTCCTAGTTAGCTCTCAGGAACATCGAGAGGCACTCACTAAGGCCCTTGATCAAGTCAAAATCGACTCTATGGCTACTTCTGCTGAAATGGTAGCCACGGTCCTACCCCACCTAAAGGAGAAATCCATAGAGGAAGGCCCACTAATCACCTTCTCCAATGCTAATCTACCACCATTCGGGCCAGCCCACAACATGGCCCTCTACATCACGGTTATCTCCCGTGGAAAGTACCTGCCCATGACCCTAATTGACGACGGGTCAGCAGTCAATGTCCTTCCCTTGAGGACCGCCAAAGCCCTCGGCATTAGCGAGGCCGACTATATTCCAACAGCTCAAACCATCCAGGCTTTTGACGGAAGCCCAAAGTCAGTCGCTGGAGCCACAAAACTCACTATCATAACAGGCCCGATAGAGAAAGAGCTGGAGTTTCAAGTGATCGGCGTGACTTCTTCCTTCAACCTTCTTTTAGGAAGACCTTGGATCCATGCAACCAGGGCTGTATCCTCCACTTTGCATCGGAAAATCAAGCTACCTTTGCATGACACCGTCATCACTCTAGAAGCCACACCTATGACTGTGGCGAACTGCAACACCTCGGGCCGCACCGATCTCTGGGGGTTCGACTTCGTAGGAGCCATCGAAGAGGATCATCTCTTCCGTCCTTACTTCACGGTCCACCTTGACCGGATGTTGCAGAATCTGGGCTTTCTACCAGGGGTTACATCAAGGCCCAATCTCCCTGCAGGAAAAATCCTCGAAGTTCTGGGCAATGGGAGGACTCAAACAGGCCTGGGCTACACCCTAACCCCAGAAAACATGGGTCAAACCGGAGCCAGCAAGACTATCTTTGTCACGCCAGTGTTCGACTGTTCAAACCGGCCTATATCGGCCCACAAACATGCGTCCTGGGACCCACTTGGCCCAGGACTGCAACTACATACCGGATGACATCTTCGTTCTCATCCAGTCCGAAGATGATAGGAATGCTGAGCCCGCGCTAGGACTACTTTTCGGAGAGGAACTCGCGGTCCCAACACCGAAGGAAGAGCTAGTCAGCCTCATTCTCCGCAGTCGCACCCTTGACCCGTCTAAGCTAATCTCAGAAGTCGGGTCCGGGACCAGAGCTTGGAGGAAAACTGTCAAATGGACTGACAACCAAGGAAGGACTTACAAGCTGATCACAGGGGAAGGAGAGATGCCAGAATCTGAGTCTGAGTCTGAGTCGGAGTCCGAGTCAGAGTCTAAGATTGAGTCTAGTGAGTCCGGTGCTAGGGTCAGTCCTGTAACTCCCCCTCTCCCTTTAGCCATTCCTGGTGCCTCGGGGTCTGCCCCGGGCACCCTGCCTATCCCGCCACTGACCAGTGATCAGATGGCAGCTCTTTTCGAGCTCTTTTCCCAATTCATGATCAATAATAACAACCGTTCTGCTTACGACTTGTCTCATTTTCAAAGCTTTCTCAATTTCAAAAATTTTATGTGCAATGACATTGAGAAACCCGACGAACAGGTATCCTTACCTCCACATCTGATCGAGCAACTAGAGCAAAGGGAATCCCGCAATCCGGTAATCGAAGAAACCGAATCCATCAACGTGGGAACAACCTTAGAGCCTCAGATGCTTAAGATAGGATTATCCTTAGATCCCGAGGAGAAACAACAATTCATAGTTCTCCTTCAAGAATTCAAAGACGTCTTCGCATGGTCCTACAAGAACATGCCGGGGATTGATCGCGAAATAGCCGAGCACCATCTACCGATTAAGGAAGGGTTCAAGTCGGTTAAACAAAAACTCCGACGCATGAGGCCCGAATGGTCCCTCAAAGTCAAGGAGGAAGTCGATAAACAATTCAGGGCTGGGTTCATACGAGTCTCCGAGTATCCAGATTGGGTTGCAAACATAGTACCAGTCCCTAAAAAGAATGGTAAGGTTCGTGTCTGTGTAGACTTTCGGGATCTTAACAAGGCGAGCCCGAAAGACGATTTCCCATTACCACACATCGATATACTGGTGGATAACACAGCAGATCATGCCCTTCTATCATTCATGGACGGGTATGCAGGGTATAACCAGATAAAAATGGCAGAGGATGATATGGATAAGACCACCTTCATTACACCTTGGGGGACTTATTGCTATACTGTCATGCCATTTGGTCTCATCAATGCTGGGGCCACCTACCAACGAACCGCCACAACTTTATTACATGACATGATGCATAAAGAAGTGGAAGTCTACGTGGACGACATGATCGTCAAATCCAAAGACAGGGACGGTCACATCACCGCCCTGAGAAAATTCTTCACCCGATTACGCAAATACAACATGAGGCTAAACACTCAGAAATGCAGCTTCGGGGTAACATCTGGCAAATTACTGGGTCATATCGTTAGCCAACGTGGTATCGAAGTCGATCCAGCCAAAATCAAGGCCATCACCGAGATGCAGCCCCCTAAAACCGAAAAGGAGATAAGAGGGTTTCTCGGAAAAGTTCAATACATTAGCAGGTTCATTTCAAAGCTGACCATGGTGTGTGAACCGATCTTTAAGAAGCTTAAAATAGGAGAACGGTTACTATGGGACGACAAATGTCAAGCAGCCTTCGATAGAATCAAGGAAATTTTGGCCTCACCACCGGTCCTAATGCCACCTCATCACGGTTTGCCTTTGTCACTATACCTAACCACGACAGAGACAGCCATGGGGGCTATGCTAGCTCAAACGGTCAATTCCGAAGAACGAGCCATATACTACATCAGCAAGAAATTTTTAGAGTACGAGTGTAAGTACACCATGCTCGAAAAGACATGCTTAGCTTTGGTCTGGGCCACTAAAAATCTCCGACATTACATGCTCAGTTACGAGGTACAAGTGTCGTCCAGAATGGATCCAATCAAGTACCTTTTCGAAAAGCCCATCCTCAACGGCAGGATATCAAGATGGACCCTGATGTTGGCAGAATTCGACCTAAAATTCGTACCATTGAAAGCCATCAAAGGACGAGTAGTAGCCGAATTTCTCGCTGACAGTCCCATAACCGAAGAAGGACCCACCGACACTTGGTCCTTCCCGGATGAAGACATTTTCCACACTGACACCGAAGCGTGGGACTTATACTTTGACGGAGCATCCAATTTCCGAGGATTTGGAGTCGGGATTCTCCTGATCTCACCAAGAGGAGAGCATACTCCCGTATCCATCAAATTGGACTTCGACGTCACCAACAACGCCGCTGAGTATGAAGCATGTATCCACGGGCTACAAGCCGCCGCCGACTTAGGGGTTACAAACCTCCGAGTACACGGGGATTCATCTCTGGTCATTAATCAAGCACTCCAAAAATGGAAAACTCGAAATGCTAATCTCATGGCCTACCAGGCACGAGTAAGGGATCTCGAGAAACAATTCCACAAGGTAGAATATATATACCTACCTCGGGAAGAAAATCAATTCGCAGATGCACTCTCAAAACTGGCATCTTTGCTAAATATTCCCGATCATATGACCAGTATGCCAATCTGTGTCGAAAGACGATCCGAGCCAGCATATATCCACGACATCGAAGAAGTCGAGATACCTGATCCCGAGCCGTGGTATCAAGCTGTGTTGACATACCTAGCAACCGGGGAATATCCACCCGGAGCTGACAACCAAGCCAAAAAGGCCCTGCGAAGACTGGCAACCCAGTTCATCCGCACCGACGATGGGCAACTTTACAAAAAGACAGCACAGGGGGCTCTCCTTCGATGTGTTGATAAAACCAACGCTGAAAAAGTTATGGCTGAGGTACATGATGGCGAATGCGGCCCACACATGAATGCCCAGATGTTGGTCCGGAAAATCATGAGGCTCGGATACTACTGGAATAGCATGGAAACCGACTGTCAACAATATGTTAGACATTGCCATAATTGTCAAATTTTTGCCAATGTGCAGCATATGCCACCATCCCTGCTGTACACCATGACATCACCATGGCCATTTTCAACATGGGGAATCGACATAATTGGAAAGATAAACCCCTCGGGAACCGGAGGACACTACTTCGTTTTGGTAGCTATCGATTACTTCACCAAATGGATAGAAGCTGAGTCCTATCGCATTCTCAACGCCAGCCATGTTGCCAAATTCATTCAAAATAAGATAATATGCCGGTATGGGATTCCTCATGAATTCATTAGTGACCACGGGACCCATTTTCAAGCCGAAACAGCAGCCTTGCTGACCAAGTACAAAATTCAAAGGCATACGTCTTCACCCTACCGACCCCAAACCAATGGAGCGGTAGAAGCGGCTAATAAAACAATTGTCACCATACTCAAAAAGATGGCTGATAATTACCGAGACTGGCCCGACAAAATACCATTTGCACTTTGGGGATATCGGACCTCGATTCGTACTGCGACCGGCGCAACACCGTATTACCTTACATACGGCATGGAAGCAGTCCAACCCGTTGAGTTAGAAGTGCCATCACTCAGAATCCTACTCGAAAGTCAAGTACCTGAAGCTGATTGGGTTCGAGCACGATATGACTCGCTAGTCCTTTTAGACGAACGACGATCTCGTGCCCTCAATAATATTCAAGTCTATCAGAAGAGAATCCAACGGGCTTTCAACAAAAGGGTGAGGCCCAGAAACATCAAAGAAAGAGATTTGGTTCTCAAGTCTGTTCTAGCTTTATTACCAGTAGACCCAGGAGGAAAATTCAAACCTAATTGGGCTGGGCCATATCTGGTAAAGAAGATTCTATCAGGTGGAGCGGTAATGCTAACGGATCTAGACGGGAACGAGTTTGTCAACCCAACTAACCTGGACCAGCTGAAGCGCTACTACCCTTAACCCACCTCTCTCAATGTCATTTGCAAAAGTTTATTAAAAACATCTTTTTTTTCAAACTTTTAAAGACAAGTCAAAAGCTAGAATTATTTATTCTACTGTTACAAACATCTTGAACCAATAGTCTCGATGTGTTTCGAAATTGCAAATTAATTCAGTCTGAACTACGTTTGGCTTGATTCCATTTATTGTGGATACGTAGGCAGCCCCTCAAAAGGGCACAACCACTGCAATCGAGAAAAGAAAACAGGAACGGTTCTTTAATAAACCTTTTATTACTTGTTTCAAAAAAAAAAATCAAAAAATCAGCACAAAATAAATAATACTAATACTTAAATAATAAAAAACTAGGGCATTTTTCCCCTTCCTTTGCCCTTAGCCTCCTTTTCCATCCACCGGCGTCGACGTGGAGGTGAACGCTCCCTAATCACCAAGGGAACCTCCTTAACCCGGGCTCGTTTCTTCAAACTCGACTCCCCGGTCACCTCGTTATCACGCGGGCCTAGCCTGTCTTGGACTGCTAGCCTCGGTCCAAGTCTTCTCTCCAAATCACTAGCACCGGTCTCTTTAGCCTGAGTCTTAGTTTTTGACTTAGAACCCGACCCCGGCTCAGCAAAGGTAGTTGGAGTCTCTTCGAAGAACTGCCTGTTGTCTTTGGCCGATTCTCGGCGGGCCAAGTCAAGAGCTTCTTCAGTCTTCAAAGTTTTACGGGTCTCCTGGGATTCCTCAGAAGTCCATTTTCGGTAGGATTCAGAAACCCAAGTGGTCTGACAAGGACGAGGTATAGTCCATATGACACGGGTAAACCACCGCTGTAGCCACGTGTCACACATAGCGTCCGTCAATTGGATCGAAACGCTAATAATTGCCTCAGTCTCAGGGATCTGCCGAAACGAACCGAACTGTCTCAGAATACGGTCCGGATAGATATGGACAGTCCAGTCCAAAGACAAGATCACCAGATAACGGGCCTTGTCCCTCCTAGCTAACCCCGTCAGCCTCGAAAGGAACCACCAGATAACATTCCACCTAATCAAAGGCCCACCATGGAACGTTAGCTCTTCATCCCAATATTTTTGAGTTATGTGATGACTTGATCTTATTCGACGAGCCCTTGAGCCGATTTGACAACTACGATATCTGGAAATGTTCACCGGGGGCTCTATGATCGACAAACGCTAGGATAACAAGATCTGCAAAAGTTTTCGAAAAGTCAAAAACTTTCGAAAATCAAAATTCGAAAAATCGAAAAAAATCGAAAAATCAAAATTTTTGTAAAAATTAAAAATTCCGAAAATTCCGGAAAAATTGAAAATTCCGGAAAAATTCAAAATTACCGCAAAAATCGGGAAATCGGGCAATTATTCGAAAGAAACGGTTAAATACCTGCAGAAGACGGATGCTCCCCATCAATTGTCGATCCGGGTCGAGTCTTCTAGCGTCAAGGCCCATAATAATCTCCCCAGTTATCAGCCAAGCCGGGCTGTGACCTGTCTCCATTTGGTCAACTATGCTGATTAGCCTGATCTCACCTAAGCATGAGTCAGCATCCATCCGACCTTCGAAGGCATATCTATGCAGCATACAAAAGGCAAAGGCCCTACGCCTATGGGTAGAAGTAATTCTTTCACCAACCGGGTCCATGAATTTGTCAGACAAGTCAAATAGGGAAACTGAATCTCCCTTCACCATACGGGCTGTCTCAGCGTGCGACAGGCCTAGAAAATCCCTCAACCTCCTCCTTGGGTCAGGATAAAATGGGGGAATAGCCGGACGAGCATTAGGGCACCAACCGCCTATAGCTGCAATTTCTTCAGGAAGGGGACACATTTCTCCTCGAGAAAATGCAAAAACATGGTAGGTAGTATCCCAAAAGGCTAAGCAAGCATCAAGGAAATGCGAATCTACCTTAAGTCGCTAAAGTGGGAATAAAGCCACAATTCCCATTTGAGTTAGCTGAACTTTATCTTCATCTCGAAAATCCTGGGCCCACGCATGAAGCATCGCAGTCAAATGATCGATACCCATTACAAGAATAGTTTCTTTTATTTATTCTAAAAGTCTAAGGGATTTTAAGATAAAAAGATTTGGGTTAGAATATGAAAAATAAGAAGCCAAAGCCCTCTATTTATAATAGAGAATATCCCTTTTCCTAGCCATCACAGGAATAGGACTTTAATGCCACTTCCCCTGCTTCATCCAGGCATACAGGCCTAACCAAGGAATCGCAGGAATCCGTGTCAGAATCTGATTAGGAATCAAAGTCATCCCAAGCGTCCTTATTTCCAAGCTTTTCAAAAAAAAAAATTCAGCATTCCTCTTTTCAAAATTTTCGAAAAAAATCATCACTTCTTCCCCAGCATGGGTCGATGTTTCACCTAAATGTTACATACAAATTATGCCATCATACAGGTACACCCAACACTCCCGAGAAATTCTAAGAAAAATTCCCCAGTGGAAAGTTCATTTTCAACTGAAGAATCAGGATATATCTGTAAACAGATGTGTCCATAGCTTCCAAGGCAAGCTCCCGCGCAATTCTAAGACAGGATATACCTGTAAACAAGTATACCCATGTCTTCCAAGGCAAGCCCCCACGACATTATCAGCATCAACCCAGGTATGATTTCTATCTTATGGCTGGCGAGCCCTTCACGCAGGTCTAATGGACCCTAAACGACCCGATCGAAAGTCTGCCAGGTTTTAATCCTTGATTGACCTGGTGGCTACTCTGACTTTTGCCTTGTCCAAGCCTCAGTCAGAGTGGGGGCTCTGTAGACACCCACATTTTGACCGTCAGGTGTCTATAGTAGTTCCCGCCAAACACCCGATGATGATTGGACGTAAACGTGCTTTGACGGACTCGGATATGGGCTCGTAGTCATGGACATTTTGTTTAGACTTATTAAGAAGTACAAATCTTACAAAACCAAACTCAAATCCAGGCCCAGTGAGTCGTTTCGAGTCAAATAACACTAATTAGGGTCGAATCCGACACCAGGGGTAAAACCGTCTTTTAGCGACCGAGTCAAAACCCGGTCAAAGATATTCCCGAGACATGTGGGTCATCCGTGACACTCACACGGTTGATTTCTACCCAAATTCCTACAAAATTTCAGATTCATTAAATGTAATCCCCTAGAAATTCTAACACAATACAGTGGCGGAAACACTGTAGAAGTGGGATTATAACACACTGTAGCTATGTCTTGATTAAATAAAAATGGTAAGTCAATACTTAAGCCATAAAATAAAAATGGCTACAAAAAAAAATAAAAAAAATTAAAATCCATAAAAAGGGTTTTAACAATCCATAATACAGTGATCTGATTAAAACAAGCAGGATCCATAACTGCTCGTTAGCCCACCCGAAGGAAAACATATACCTGCCATGTTAAAAACATAACAGCCACAATCAGTGGGAAGCAACGTCAACGTTCACTCAGCCGTATAACAGGATTTTAAAACTGTAATTACTATTATAGAAAAATATAGTAAAAATGGAAAACAGTAAAACAGCATATTAAATTAAGCTTTAACGTAAAACAAATTAATCAAAAGGGTTTCCGAAAAAACATAAAAATATTTGCCAACCTGCAAACCAATTTATATCGATAATAAATAAAATAATCAAAATAGCGTTATGGATAGGAGTAGTGTAGACGGCTAGACTTTTACTAGGAGAATACTAAAAACTAGCTTCGAGAACTTAGTTCAAACAAATCAAACTTCGGTCTCTAACTAGGCTACTCAACCATAATAGAGCGGCGACTTATAAATGCGTGGCCCTAGTTTAAGATAATGCACACCTCTCCTGGGATTACCTGTCACCCAGTTCAACTTATGACGGCGACTTACTGCGAGGCCTAAGCTTAAGGTCAAAATGTACAAAACTCCCAGGATACCTGTCACCCGGTTCAACAACCAATGTACCGATTCCTGATACACTAGCCTTATAGTTGATGGCAAAACCGTAAACCCTAGAATATATTACTCTAACCTCACACTTGTCCTTATTCCATAACTCCAAAACAAAGCCATTATCGATATTCAAAAGATATAATCAATATAAATAATATGAGGATAAAAGAAGTAAACATTTATATTCTAAAAGAGGAAACTTTATATTTTAGGAAACTTCTATTTTTAGAAACTTTACTAAAAATAGCATTATATCAAAGTAGTGAAAATATTAGTTCATACCAATACCACATTTTTAGTAAACGATATAGATTTATAAAACTAATACTTTCGGCCTTAACGATATTAATTATTAAAGTAAGATCAGTTGATTTTATGAAATCATTAAAATATCGTATAAGTGTTATAAGATGATTAAAAATGTCTTAAACATTTTAATACTACTAATTAGGGTGTTTTCAAAAAGTTAAAAGCTAAAATTCCCTAATTATTATTAGTTTCGATGATAAAATTATAAATAGGATTTTACGGCAAACATCATATTAAATATTTGAACGTCTTTATTTAATCAAACCAACAAATACATTTAGAGTATGTTAAGGGATGATTTAACTCCTAAAGTTTCAGATTTAAATACTTTCAAAATTGCTGGAAAAATAATTCTTTTAGGTAAGACGAAGCAATTTAGCGATAAATCACAATTTGTCCGAAAATCAATATTTATTAATTAAAGACTATCATAAATAGTAAAAAAAATTACGTAAAATAGTTAAATTATATTTATGGACATTCTGTCCAGAAAAGAAAATTTCCAGAATTCTAAAAACTCGGTTTTTAAAGCGTTTTCTCGTTAATCGTCCAATCTCGACAATAACGATTAATAAAAATAGTAATTACAAAACGATTTAAGTATTAATATCCAAAAATTATTATTAAACCTAAAAATTATGATTTTCCAGAATCTACCATTTTTCCAGATTTCCAAAAATTCCAGATTTAATAAATCCCGTCAAAACCGTCTTTAAAACCCGTTTTCACAATTAACGATTCCATTATTAAAACTTATCGTTCTTAACATTTTATTAAGGCACTAAAAATCATAAAATTACATTTTAACATGAAATCATCAGAATCATAATTTTTCCAGATTTAAACCAAAGACCAGAAATCGAGAATTTAAACAACAAACACGGTTTTAACGATAAACGATGATTTAAAGTGATTAATTAATTCATCCACTTAACATTCCGAAAAATTATGAAAAAATTCAGAAAATTCTATTTCACCAGAAAGTTTCACCACGTCAAAAATCAGATTAAAATAAAATGTTTAAGTACTAGAACTAAAAATCGGCTTTTAATCGTTTTTGTCCGAAAACGGTAATATTTCAATGATCGATATCAAAAATATCAGAAAATACTAAATTATCAAAAATCATCAAAAACAACATTTTTCCAGAATATAAACATATATTACATGTTTAGGCCGATTATTACGATTTTACAAATTAATATAACAATTTAATCGTTAATCTCGTAAAAGCGATAAAAATACCAAAACATGCAAATTTTCAACTTTTAAATTTTTTCCAGAATTCGTGACATACATATATTGCCAAAATAAAACATAAAAATATATACATGCAAATACTCAATTAAAATCATGAAATACCGAGTAACATCGACGTTACCTCTACTCCAAGTCTGAGTCGATAATATATTCGTCGGCTTCGGGATCGTCCAAAAATCCTACCAAACACGGAAATCATGGCAGAAAAATACCATGAGAAAACTAATAAAAATCAAGGTAAAAATTGGTCGAAAATGACGTTGATTAATACCTTAACGAAGAGAACAGAAAGAGGATTATTATGACGATAAAAATGATGCGATTGAGACTCAAAATGGAGCAAAAATCTGCCTAAGATGGAGGAGGGAGTACACGGCCAAAATGAGAGGAAGAAAGGTTGAATATTTTTTTTTTTATGACAAGAATGAATAAGGAGGATGGAAGGTCTTTTGTGTATAAATGAGAATGAACGAGTTGATGAAAACAATGTGAAAATACGACCAAATGGCCGGCCAAAAGGATGAGGATGGAGCATGAAAAGTTTTGATAATAATGCAACAATTGAATGAAATAAAAATTATCTTATGTTTACGTTTTAACGTGATAAAATGAAACGTTTAAATAAAACGTAATAAAACTTGTGACCAAGAGCTTAGTCGGTCAAAAATGTGAGGAAATGGTCTCAAATAATTTATAAGTTGATAAAAAGTATAACCGTAAAATAGTTAAAGGCATTTCAAAGTAATTCGAGTAAACCTCGCGTAAGAAAATAATTATTCGCGAAGCTTCGTAATAAAAATCATTAACAACTAATTTTTTGTAAATAAAAATATTTACTAGTTTAAAATATTATAGAAACATATTCAAACATTTTTAGGAAAAGGAATAACTTAAATCCAAGCTTAAAAATGTCAATTCGAAGAGAAATAGAATTCCTTGCGGAAAAATTAATTAGTTTACAAAGAAACCAAATAAACGGATTTAAAAGAATTTTAAATCTTTAAAAATAAAAATTATTAAACTCAAAAATTAAAATAAAGCCTAGTAAAATGATAAAATATGAGGCCAAAAGTGACAGAGTTAAGACGGAGTCCTAACGGAAAGAAATAAAAATGCTTAGGAAAAATAGCGGGTGTTACAATCCTCCCCACTAAAAGAAAGTTTCGTCCTCGAAACGAAGAATAAGCAGAAAGGACTCAAGATTACCCCACTCGAAAACATGAGGATACCAATTTCGAATAAAAATTTTGCTCTAAAAGAAAATTTTACAACTTTTAAAGTGATATGAAATCAAATGCAAATATTTATTCCGAGAATTTTTTTTTAATTAGTGAAATCGTAAAGTAAAGTTATTTGGTAAAATAGCGACGTCAAATAACATTTGTAAACAAACTCGAAAGAAACAAGGTAACCAAAACATTTTCGAAACAAAAGTAAAACAATTTGATTGAGAAATTCGATAATATTTCGTTTTATGAAGAAACAAAAATTTAGTTTTGAGAAATCAAATTTTGTAGTTAGTAAAAATAGAACAAGTTGTCAAACATTTTCAATAACTGATTCAAAAGTCCAACAATAAAACGAAAACTAATTTCAAAATGTTAAAATTTCGAAAATGTTATTAAAGTAATTATGAAAGTTTTCAAAAATGTTACCAAACTTGAACACACAAAATAATTTCGACAATGTTAAAATGTTTTACATAATAATCCTATAGAAATTGAAATATTTGGAAATATGAAAGTCTTCATAAAATTTTGATCGCTTGAAAATCAAAAATTAAAATTAATTTCAAAATAATTTAAAGTAAATTGAAATAATTTTGAAATAATTTAAAATAATTTATTAAGGCATTTTGAAATAGATCTAAATATAAATATCAACCAAAGATAAAACAAAGTGAAGTATATAGTTCTTAAATTATAAATAAAAAAATGTTAAATTTCACGATATTTCAAAATGTTAAGTTGCTCAAAGTTTTTACAAAATGGGGAGTTTTAAAATTTTAAATTATGCTTCAAAATGTTAAAATTTCATGAAAAAAAAAAAATTAGATTAGTCAAGCTTTTTACAAAACGGGCAAATTCACAATTAGAAATTATAACTCAAAATGTTAAAATTTTACGATAATCCATTTTTTTTAAACAAGTCAAACTTTTTATAAAATAGGAAGTTTGAAAAGTAGTTAACGGGTAAATAAAACAAGGATAAATAAATTAAAAATAAGAGCTTTCAAAATCGACAAAGGTTGAAGGGATTGGCAAGAGTTACCGTAACAAAATTCAAGAGAAGCAGAAAGGAAGACGGAGTTGAGAATCAAAAAGAGCTCTCAAGGATTATGGAAGAAATTAATCATTCGAGATTCCTAGCACAACTTCCACAAACACGGGTTCCTAATTCACATCAAATAACGCTAAGTCCAATATCAGTACAGGGTGGTCCTACTCAATCTACAACCTCCAAAATCATCAATTGCTATAGCCTCCAAAATTAAGCCTTAGATACTTATATAATCTTTCAATTAGTATGGTAAGAATCCACAAATGATTTAGACTAATCCATTAATTAAGATTCCAACGGTCATCAAAACATACCCAAACTTGTAATCACTAAGGCTCGTAATTCAAAGCTCATAAGGTATGAACTCGAGGTATACTTCAAATTTCTCGAGTAAGAAACACTAAATAAAATCCACCAATTAACAATGTTCGGACACAGAATCCTCAGATTACCAACAAGTTTATAATGCCACACGTACAGAAGTTGGGGAAGTACAATAAATCCTCAAACACGCTCAAACCTATAGGTAATGGCGCAAACACTCACATCTTCAAACACATCCTTCGATTAATGTTTCTAAGAAGTCCATCAAATTTCTAATCGTAATGGTGCAACCACAAAATATTTAATAACTCAACGAGCCACAATCTCGTTGGTCTAAGGTTCTGAACTATAAATCCATTAAGATGATTGACATCAAAGTGTTCTTCAAACGCGATAAATCCAACCTCTAATGGCAATATGTTTCTCCATTTCAAGGTTAACAACAATTTATTCAATTTAGATCACTCAACTCCAAAGTTCATAGGTTACAACCTTAACCAACGATTAACGATCTAATCCTTAAGAAACACGGGTAATCTATGTTAACCAAAATTTCAATCGGTATTAATGAAAACCTTTAATGGTACCACAACACTCAGGCTAACATTTTAAACGATACTCTAAGATCCCAAATATTCACGATACATCCACCAAATAAGCATTAGGTAAGAATCCCAAAGTGATATCATTATTTACACTTGATTAGGTTCTATGTTAAATTAGGTACTAGGTATCCATCAAATACGATATACTCTTACTACCCAAAATATATTCAACTCTAAGTCCTCCAAATAATCAAGTAACCTATAACCCAAGGTTCAGAGTCTAAAGTACCAACCTAATTCCATTAATTGACAATTTATCATTCAAATCGATCCTCAAAAGCTTACTAAGATAGATAACAAGGTATAACTCACAACCCTCAAGCCAAAGGTAACAAGGGTTTACTAAACCTCAAACATCTATATCCTTTCACGGGGTTCACTGAGACGGAAATCGGTCTAGCCAAAGAATCTCAAGAGAAAGATGGTAGAGTAGAAGAATATAACAAGGATTCACCAAGCGGTTGAAGAAGAGAAAATAAAAGAGAAGAATTAGAAGAAGTTGAGGAAGGAAGAAAAGAGTCGATGATACTATATTACTAATTTCTTGAACCAGAGAAGAATCTTCGGGCCTCCAGAGTTCACGCGGGATCCAAAAGGCTTACTTCATCTTCTTGTAGAGGAACGAGCACATAACTATTGGGTCACTCCATCTGGATCTACTGCGACATCACGGAACAGGAATCGACTCTTGATCATCTGGCCTGTAGCTTAAGTAAACTGAACCGGAGCTAAAAATTACCATCGGCATCTTTCTTGGAGCACCAAGTTGTCCACTCGAGTCAGCAGGCGTTGAGAGTTCTAAGCAGGTCTTGTCCCGATCTGGAGCAGCATCAAGTCAACATCTTGTCCACTCATCGTCTTCTTCTTGGACATATAAAACAAATATTCAATGCTAACCATTGAGTTTCAGGAACAGGAAAGCTAAACAAATAAGTCCTTATTTGTTTCTACCCATATCTAACAATACTTTTATTTACTGTTTAAATAATTTACTGGTATTTTCCCTAATTTCTGGTGTAAGCGTTGGGAGCAGTGATGCTCTGATACCAACTGTAATCCCCTAGAAATTCTAACACAATACAGTGGCGGAAACACTGTAGAAGTGGGATTATAACACACTGTAGCTATGTCTTGATTAAATAAAAATGGTAAGTCAATACTTAAGCCATAAAATAAAAATGGCTAAAAAAAAATAAAAAAAATAAAATCCATAAAAAGGGTTTTAACAATCCATAATACAGTGATCCGATTAAAACAAGCAGGATCTATAACTGCTCGTTAGCCCACCCGAAGGAAAACATATACCTGCCATGTTAAAAACATAACATCCACAATCAGTGGGGAGCAACGTCAACGTTCACCCAGCCGTATAACAGGATTTTAAAACTGTAATTACTATTATAGAAAAATATAGTAAAAATGGAAAACAGTAAAACAGCATATTAAATTAAGCTTTAACGTAAAATAAATTAATCAAAAGGGTTTCCGAAGAAACATAAAAATATTTGCCAACCTGCAAACCAATTTATATCGATAATAAATAAAATAATCAAAATAGCGTTATGGATAGGAGTAGTGTAGACGGCTAGACTTTTACTAGGAGAATACTAAAAACTAGCTTCGAGAACTTAGTTCAAACAAATCAAACTTCGGTCTCAAACTAGGCTACTCAACCATAATAGAGCGGCGACTTATAAATGCGTGGCCCTAGTTTAAGATAATGCACACCCCTCCTGGGATTACCTGTCACCCAGTTCAACTTATGACGGCGACTTACTACGAGGCCTAAGCTTAAGGTCAAAATGTACAAAACTCCCGGGATACCTGTCACCCGGTTCAACAACCAATGTACCGATTCCTGATACACTAGCCTTATAGTTGATGGCAAAACCGTAAATCCTAGAATATATTACTCTAACCTCACACTTGTCCTTATTCCATAACTCCAAAACAAAGCCATTATCGATATTCAAAAGATATAATCAATATAAATAATATGAGGATAAAAGAAGTAAACATTTATATTCTAAAAGAGGAAACTTTATATTTTAGGAAACTTCTATTTTTAGAAACTTTACTAAAAATAGCATTATATCAAAGTAGTGAAAATATTAGTTCATACCAATACCACATTTTTAGTAAACGATATAGATTTATAAAACTAATACTTTCGGCCTTAACGATATTAATTATTAAAGTAAGATCAGTTGATTTTATGAAATCATTAAAATATCGTATAAGTGTTATAAGATGATTAAAAATGTCTTAAACATTTTAATACTACTAATTAGGGTGTTTTCAAAAAGTTAAAAGCTAAAATTCCCTAATTATTATTAGTTTCGATGATAAAATTATAAATAGGATTTTACGGCAAACATCATATTAAATATTTGAACGTCTTTATTTAATCAAACCAACAAATACATTTAGAGTATGTTAAGGGATGATTTAACTCCTAAAGTTTCAGATTTAAATACTTTCAAAATTGCTGGAAAAATAATTCTTTTAGGTAAGACGAAGCAATTTAGCGATAAATCACAATTTGTCCGAAAATCAATATTTATTAATTAAAGACTATCATAAATAGTAAAAAAAATTACGTAAAATAGTTAAATTATATTTATGGACATTCTGTCCAGAAAAGAAAATTTCCAGAATTCTAAAAACTCGGTTTTTAAAGCGTTTTCTCGTTAATCGTCCAATCTCGACAATAACGATTAATAAAAATAGTAATTACAAAACGATTTAAGTATTAATATCCAAAAATTATTATTAAACCTAAAAATTATGATTTTCCAGAATCTACCATTTTTCCAGATTTCCAAAAATTCCAGATTTAATAAATCCCGTCAAAACCGTCTTTAAAACCCGTTTTCACAATTAACGTTTCCATTATTAAAACTTATCGTTCTTAACATTTTATTAAGGCACTAAAAATCATAAAATTACATTTTAACATGAAATCATCAGAATCATAATTTTTCCAGATTTAAACCAAAGACCAGAAATCGAGAATTTAAACAACAAACACGGTTTTAACGATAAACGATGATTTAAAGTGATTAATTAATTCATCCACTTAACAATTCCGAAAAACTATGAAAAAATTCAGAAAATTCTATTTCACCAGAAAGTTTCACCACGTCAAAAATCAGATTAAAATAAAATGTTTAAGTACTAGAACTAAAAATCGGCTTTTAATCGTTTTTGTCCGAAAACGGTAATATTTCAATGATCGATATCAAAAATATCAGAAAAATACTAAATTATCAAAAATCATCAAAAACAACATTTTTCCAGAATATAAACATATATTACATGTTTAGGCCGATTATTACGATTTTACAAATTAATATAACAATTTAATCGTTAATCTCGTAAAAGCGATAAAAATACCGAAACATGCAAATTTTCAACTTTTAAATTTTTTCCAGAATTCGTGACATACATATATTGCCAAAATAAAACATAAAAATATATACATGCAAATACTCAATTAAAATCATGAAATACCGAGTAACATCGACGTTACCTCTACTCCAAGTCTGAGTCGATAATATATTCGTCGGCTTCGGGATCGTCCAAAAATCCTACCAAACACGGAAATCATGGCAGAAAAATACCATGAGAAAACTAATAAAAATCAAGGTAAAAATTGATCGAAAATGACGTCGATTAATACCTTAACGAAGAGAACGGAAAGAGGATTATTATGACGATAAAAATGATGCGATTGGGACTCAAAATGGAGCAAAAATCTGCCTAAGATGGAGGAGGGAGTACACGGCCAAAATGAGAGGAAGAAAGGTTGAATATATTTTTTTTTATGACAAGAATGAATAAGGAGGATGGAAGGTCTTTTGTGTATAAATGAGAATGAATGAGTTGATGAAAACAATGTGAAAATATGACCAAATGGCCGGCCAAAAGGATGAGGATGGAGCATGAAAAGTTTTGATAATAATGCAACAATTGAATGAAATAAAAATTATTTTATGTTTACGTTTTAACGTGATAAAATGAAACGTTTAAATAAAACGTAATAAAACTTGTGACCAAGAGCTTAGTCGGTCAAAAATGTGAGGAAATGGTCTCAAATAATTTATAAGTTGATAAAAAGTATAACCGTAAAATAGTTAAAGGCATTTCAAAGTAATTCGAGTAAACCTCGCGTAAGAAAATAATTATTCGCGAAGCTTCGTAATAAAAATCATTAACAACTAATTTTTTGTAAATAAAAATATTTACTAGTTTAAAATATTATAGAAACATATTCAAACATTTTTAGGAAAAAGAAATAACTTAAATCCAAGCTTAAAAATGTCAATTCGAAGAGAAATAGAATTCCTTGCGGAAAAATTAATTAGTTTACAAAGAAACCAAATAAATGGATTTAAAAGAATTTTAAATCTTTAAAAATAAAAATAAAAATTATTAAACTCAAAAATTAAAATAAAGCCTAGTAAAATGATAAAATATGAGGCCAAAAGTAGACCTGGCAAACAGATCGTGTCGTGTCGTGTTCGTGTTCGTGTCATTGATAAACGGGTCACGAACCCCTCAACCCAAACCCGACCCATTTAAGTTTCGTGTCGTGTTCGTGTTGACCCACTTACATAAATGGGTCATCAACCCTCAACCCAAACCCATTTATTTCGTGTCGGGTTCGTGTCGTGTTTTCGTGTCATGTCCAAATTTGGAAAGTATTAACATATTTATGTTAAAAATGATTAAAAATATTTACACTAATTTAATAAACAGGTTATTCGTGTCAGTTTCGTGTTTCGGGACCTCAACCCAAACCCGACCCAATTAAATCTCGTGTCGTGTTCGTGTCGACCCACTTACATAAATGGGTCATCAACCCTTAACCCAAACCCGTTTATTTCGTGTCGGGTTCGTGTCGTGTTTTCGTGTCGTGTCAATTTTTGCCGGCTCTAGCCAAAAGTGACAGAGTTAAGACGGAGTCCTAACGGAAAGAAATAAAAAAGCTTAGGAAAAATAGCGGGTGTTACATTAAAGCATTAAACAATTCCGTTAAAGGTAGAATTCGACCTCAAGTGGGAATTCTATCCGGAAACCGAATCAGACATTGACCGAGTACCAAATACTCGGCCAACACACCCCCAACCAGCCGAGAAGCCTTTCTTCTTTGCCAAGAAAGCGGAATTCTCATGTCTCTCAAATTCCTACGTTTCCTATCCTAAGCGGTACTCAAACTCTCCTAAGCCAAGGTCGGGAACTCCCTATAAATAGGACCTCCCATACAACACTTTGAAGGACGGAAAATCACATCACAACATCATATAACACCGAAAAAACAGCCTCATAACACGGTTTTCATACATCCTCGATATCTAGTAAATCCCGACACCTTCCCGAAGTAGCCTCGAAGCCCCGAGAAAACCATCCAACCACACGTCCCATTACACGACCAAATCAACACCTTAACTCATCCCGCATCATCTCGACGCTCCCAAGTTTAAGCCACTTTCCGACGAGCCTTATCCCGAGAAAACAAAGCATGTAGGTTGAGGGTGTAAATCAAACCCGCTTCTCCTTCTTCTCTTCTCTCTTTCTCGTTTTTTTATTATTATGGGTCTTTCGTCGGTCTTTTTTATTTTCTAATATCAATATTATTAAAAACTATTTTCATATATCAAACATTCTTAAAAATATGATATCGATTCTCTATAATCGAATATTGTATCGAAAAGAAATATATTAAGATTTTGACGATTTTAAAAATCGTTACATTTTTTCGTTCAAAATCTTTTTTTAAAACTTTTCGTTTGAAACAAACTATTTTTTTAAAACCTTTTCTAAAATCCTTCCGACTATTCGATATCGATTTCATAATCGAATATCGAATACAACGAATATCGAAAATATGAGTCGGGTATAAATTAATCCATATTTGTACGCGATTTATAAGATTAACGATTTTCGAACAAAAAATAAAACGCGGACAGACCCGCACGCGAGTCGCGCCAAGCCCAGGCGACTCGCGCACGGGCCTGTGACCCGGTCTTTTTTTTTGTCTTTTCGATCGCTTTATTTTTATTATTCTACGAAACGATTTCTAAAATTTATATCTTTTTCTAAAACTATTCCAAGTATTTGATATTGATTTCGTAGTCAACTATCGAATATAACGAATATCGAGAATATTAAGTCGAGTACGAATTACGCAATATTCGTACGCGATTTAATCGAAAATTTCCAAAAAACCGCTTCCGAAAACAGGCCGCCACGCGACCCGCCTACGTCCCAGGCGAGCCGCGCGGCCGGCTGTCTAAGCGCGCCTTTTTCGTTCTTTTTATTATTTTTCGAGCTTCGTTTTTTATACAAAATAGCGTTTTAACAATATTTTTCAGATTTTGATTTATATTTATTTTCTCGATCTCGAATATTTATTTGCTATATTATTATTCAATCGTTACTAACTCGTTTTCTCGTGGTTGTAGCAAGTTATTTTCATATTCTGTTTTATTAGACTAAAACGAATTCACACGCTAAAATAACTTTGACGTTATTAGTTTAACATGCATTAAACGACTTAGCAACCCATTTATTTATTTTCCTCACATGTCTTAGGAAAATAATCTCTGCATATCATTCAATCGTCGAACTAACGCGTGTACACAAAACCGAACGATATCTTAGTAAAGGCCGCTATGTGCGGGCGGGGTTGGGTGTTCTCAATGAGCTTCCCAACACGTACCCTCACCCCTTACTCAGAACTGTGGTTTCCGGATGTCCGAAACCATTGGCAACGAGAGTCATTCAATATACGATTAACCGCTCAAGTCGGCATCGGTATCGAACTGCAAAGGGACGAACCCAATAAACTCTGACATT
This sequence comes from Agrostemma githago, assembly GCA_958450325.1. Lineage (NCBI taxonomy): Eukaryota > Viridiplantae > Streptophyta > Magnoliopsida > Caryophyllales > Caryophyllaceae > Agrostemma > Agrostemma githago. The sequence continues at coordinate 21,666,745 of OY288246.1, forward strand.
GGAAATGGGCCAGGTTTTAAATATGGCCCACTACGACATAGAGTGGGTTCTAATGGTTCCGAATAACCACAAAATTTGGTGGCGACTCCTACTTCGATTTAAAATTCAATTCGATCCATCTTATATGAAAATTCATATGCCTCCCCAAACCCGCGCGTCGCCGCGTCGGGGTGGACCTATGTCATGTCCACACTGTCTCTCACAGCCACCTCGAGACCATCGTTGTAAAAGTGTTTCAAGTGCAAGATAGTTTGTTGTCATTGTATTTGTAATCTGTAAACAGTAACATATAATTAATATAAATCAGAAATTGGTGTACCTTGAAGTTGGCAAACCACTTCTCCCGTTGCCACAGAGGCAACTTGGTCCAACTCGTGCAGTAAGTAGTCAAGTCATTCATGAAACTGTCCTTGACACCAGTCACCACTGCACGTGTACGAAACCTATACCAAAGAGTGAAATAAGATGATGTCTCACAAAAAAAAGGAAATATATCGTCTCACCATGTGTTCTCCGGGCTAATAATAAGGCGCCCTTCGTCGTTATATCGAAGCGCTTCTTGCTGTTGCGGTTGCGGTTGTTCTGGTTGCTCATTGCCCTGAACCTCCTCCTCGTTCTCCACTTGTTTTTCGTCCTCCCGCCGGTTCTCTTCTTGGTCTTCCTGCTGTTGTCGGTCCCTGTTCCTGCTGCTGCTCGAACTACCAAACCTCAGCCTGCTGCCCAACGTCATATCTGCAGACATGTAATAGTTGAAAGTTAGAAACTGACATCATAATATTGAAATAATCTCGAAAAAAAATATGTAATGCAGATTACTATGTACAAATAATATAACTTACTAAAACTATACCCTACTAAAAATCATCGTCACTGTCGTTGTCATCTTCCACTTGCCTACTCGAACCAACGACATCCTCTTCCTCGACGTCATCTTCGTCCTCCTCGTCATTGACCTCTAAATCATTGGTGTCATCCTCCTCCTCGACCATATCACTAGAAGCACCTTCCTCCTCCTCACCGCCTTCATCGTCTTCAAAATCTTCCCCCACATCCACCTCATTATTGTCATCATCATCATTTGCAAAAGGATTCTCATCAACTGGAGACAATGTTGTACCACTAGAAATGACGTCCTCTTGGAAGAGGTCAAAGTCATAGTGCCCCTGTGGCTTAGTTTTGAACACCGCCCACCACTGGTTTACAGTTCTGTCGTTCTTTGTGGTTGGGTAAGGCGCAAAGTACACTTGGTGTGCTTGATGTACAAGTATAAACGGATCGTACTTGGAGTATTTTTTGGTATGATTAACTTCAACTAGTTTGTACCTTTCATGTACTCCAGTACCTTGCACAGAGTTGTCCTTCCATTCGCATTTAAATACCACAGCTCTATACCCACGATCATTTCCAACATAGCACAGCTCGAAGATGTCCTCCAATAGACCGTAGTAATCATTACCCTCAAGTGACGACACACTCACACCGAAATTACATCTACTCCTACTGCTACCATGGGCAAATGTATGGAAATTGTAACCATTAACCGAATACCGGTTCCAAGTTCTAACATTCCATAAAGGACCTAATGCTAGACTCCTAACCAAATCATCCTGAATATTCTCTGAAATTACATGCTCCTTAAGCCATTTAGGAAACTGTTCCTCATGCTTATTCCAAATGTCATCAGCATTTAAATGTGGATTAGCAGCCACAAATTCAGTTACAAGTTTCTTCTCGTACGGCTCCAAAACTTCACAGTTTGATAGCAAGTACAGGTGAGCACGATTGCTCATCTAATTTCCTCCACCCGCCAGCTGATGACGATCCCTCACCTTCCTTACTTTGAAAAAAGTCTGGTATGTTGGGGTCAATCGTCGTCTCGGGTGTTTCTAGGTTTAGATTCTTGGGTTTGGTGTTCACTTCTTTCTCGAAATACAGAGAACAGAAGTTGGCTATCTCCTCTATTAAGTAAGCATTACATATGGAGCCCTCAACCCTCGCCTTGTTACCAATTTTTTTCTTCAAATGGTTGAGAAATCCATGACAATCATCAAGCAATTATGTTATTATCAAATTACAGTGTCTAACGTTGGTTAGTGGGTAAAATAAGTGAGTAGTTGAAAGTTCTCACCTCTCAAACGGGTACATCCATCTAAACTATACCGGTCCTCCCACTTTAGCTTCGTAGGGCAAGTGGACAGGTAGATGCTCCATTGAGTTAAAGAAGAAGGGTGGGAAGATCATCTCAAGTTTGCATAGTATCTGAGGAATTTGATCCTCCAAACGAGTCATGTCGTCATTTGTAACTGTCGACAAACACAAATCTCGAAAAAACTGAGATATCTCAGTGATAGGATTCCAAACACTTTCCGGCAGCAGGTGCTTCAACGACACAGGTAGTAACCGCTCCATGAACACGTGGCAGTCGTGACTCTTCAAGCCTTGGAGCTTCAGGTTTTTAATGTCCACACACCGACTAAAATCGGATGCATACCCATCAGGGAACTTCAGTTTCCCTACCCACTCTAATACGACCTTTCTCTGAGCCTTATCAAGCTAAACAAGGCCCTAGGCTTGGACCCATCCCGCTTGATATGCATTTTCGGACGGTCACAAATTTTTTTCAAATCTTTTCGGGATCCTACGGTGTCACATGTCTTACCCTCTACATCCATGACGGTGTGAATCAGTTGCTCAAAGAAATTCTTCTCAATATGCATCACGTCCAGATTATGTCGGAGTAATAAAGTACTCCAATATGGAAGGTCGAAGAAGATGCTTCTTTTAAACCAACCATTTTTCAATTTCTTAAGATCTTTGAACTCTTGATCGGTCCCGTCAACAGTAGATGGGAACTCTGAAATCACCTCCCACATCTCATCTCCTTGGAGACGAATCGGTGCCTCATCTAGCACCACCTCACCCTTCTTGAAAGCTCTCCTATTCTTCCTGTACATGTGACCCTCGGGTAGAAACTGTCTATGACAGTCAAACCAACTAATTTTCTTTGAATTATGTAGGTAGAATGCTTTACTTTCACTCATGCAACAAGGACACGCTCTTTGGCCCGCCGTAGACCAACCGCTCAACATACCATACGCAGGAAAATCGTTTATACTCCACAAAAGCGATGCTCTAAGCTGGAAATTTTGTTTCAACGACACATCATATGTCTCCACCCCTACTTCCTACAAGTGTTTCAATTCCTCTATCACTGGTTGTAAGTAAATATCCAAGTGGTTTTTGGGATTTTTTGGGCCGGGAACAATGAGAGAAAGGAAGATGAGCGGTGGTTTCAGACAAAGCCATGGGGGTAAGTTGTACGGTGTGACCATGACAGGCCAGCATGAGTATGACTTACCGAACTGACCGAAAGGGGCGAACCCATCGGTACACAACCCAAGTCTCACGTTACGGGGTTCCTCAGCAAATTCAGGGTAAATCCTATCAAACCGTTTCCACTCCTCCCCGTCACTAGGATGACACATCTTCCCCTCTACACGAGTTTCTTCTTGATGCCACCTCATTTGTTCGACAATGGTTTTGGTTGCGTATAATTTTTGAAGTCTAGGGGCGATGGGAAAGTAGGTAAGTCGACTAAGTGGTATAGGTTTTTTATGCCTCGCAACACTGTTTCCCTTCTTACCCCTCAAAACAATATTCCCATCTACAGTTTTGTATCTACCCTTCCCACATATCTTACATTCCTCAAGCATGACATCGTCCTTCCAAAAGAGCATACATCCATCGGGACAAGCATCGATCTTTTGATGCGGAAGTTCAAGACCTTTAACTATTTTTTTGGTGTTGTAGAATGTTTTAGTCATAATGTTGTCTTTTGGGATGAGTTTCTCAATCAACGCAGCGATACCGTCTACGCACCCAAAAGGTAGGTTATACTCACATTTAAGGGTCACTACCATAGACGCGACTTCTAACAATGTCACATCACACCCTTCATATAATGGCTTCTCCGCAGCCTCTAACATATCAAAAAAAGCTTTCGCTCGTGGGTTTGGCTCTTGTGGGGTTGGTTGGTCATCGTCGTTAGTGTACATGCTTTCATCATTAAACAAATTGCACTCAACTACATCAACAATCATTCCTCTCACCCCGCCCTCACTCTGATCCACCTTAGATTCCTCAAAAGCAGACTTCTCACCATGACAAATCCAATAATAGTAATTCGGGCTAAACCCATCTGAGATAATATGTTCCTTTATCAAAATACTATCCAAGAATTTGATGTTCGTACATTTCACACAAGGACACCTAAATCTACCCTCTGACGCGTATTCGGGATGGGTTTTAGCGAACTCAAGAAAACTATTAACACCTTCTAAAAATTCCGTTCTGGGACGTCGTCTCTTATCTAATCTTTCCTCATACATACATTTTCGTTCCTGTCGCTTCATTTTTTATCTAAAAAAATTGAGACAATAACCACATACAAATTATTTCCTCTAAAGTAATTTACTAATATATATATATACACTACTCACATATTCTGTAAAATTCTCAATTTACCTAAACATAGTGCTATTTGCACTCATTCAGTCCATAATTACATCACTAAATCGGCATAATTGTATTTCAATTCCAATTTGCTAACACATCAAAACAACCCAATTCATTCAACTACGTAACCGCAAACCCTAATTTTATACTAACAATCTACCTATTTCAAATTGGGGAACCTATTGGGCGATTAACATTCTAACTACACTAAATATTCCGACAACTAAAAAACTATCCAACCCAATAACTAATTTATTTATATCTATAAAAACATAACTAATTTATTTATATCTATAAAAACAGAAATTAACAAATAATTGAAACTAAATATAGATATATGTACATACCTTAAGGAAAATGAGAGAATTGAAGAAGGAATGAAGAGGGATGGAGGATGGGCGAGTTTAGAGAGAAGTTAGAGAGAAGGAGTGAAATGAGTGAATGAGCCGGGGGAGGAGGGGTGTTCGACAACTTAAAAAAAATTGACACTTTTAGCGACCGAAATCGGTCGCGCGCCACTATTTTTAGCGATCGATTTCAGTCGCTAAGGCACATATTCAGGGACCAATTTAGCGACCGAAATCGGTCGCGCGTCACTTTTTTTAGCGACTGATTTCGGTCGCTAAGGGTAATTTTTTTTTTTTAAAATCCATCTCCTCGTTCAGCGACTAATATCGGTCGCGCGTTGAACTTTCAGTCGCTAAATTAGCCACTGAATTTCTCAGTCGCGCGTGGATGGTAGCTAGATGAACTATTTCTTGTAGTGTTAATCGACGTACTATCTGATCTGATTCTCGGCTCAAACTAACGCATTTCAAAACATCCAAAAGAAACTGTTTTCGTACTCCCATGCAACACCAACGCACCCTAAACTAGGACAGATCACAAATGAATAAACGCAAAAGTTATTACTTGTCAATCTAGGTAAAACATTCGCCGAACGAAAACACAAGACTAATCCAACTAATTCAAATACTAAAATTTAAAGCAAATATACAAAATATACAAATCCATACACAAATCGAGGCTAGGGAGGACCCCTAGAAGCCGCGCCAATGGCTATCACGACCTCACAAATGTCATCATCCAAACCTAGATCCTCCAAGTCTAGAAGAGGAGACTCACTACCGTCCATCCCCGACAGCATGTCTAAGGTAGCTGTCTCAGGGACTCCTCCAATCTCCTCGGTAGCACCCGTAGCCTCAGCCTCAGTCTCCCTCTCGATCTGATGCCTAGCCTCACCCTGCGCGGAGGTCTCGCCTCGGGACCGAGCCAGCTGCTCCTTAAGGAAAGCTATCTCATCAGCCCGAGATTGCAGGAGCCGTTGCGCCTCAGCCGCCTCCGCCTCGAGCTCAGTCACCCGAGTCTTCAGCTGCCTCACCATATCCGGGACATCCTACAAATACACCTAAACATTAGGAAAACACACTTGTAGCTTAGAAAACCACCCTAGTCACGCAAACTCACCGATCAAGGTCCCGAAGTGTCACGGGAAACCCTCGAGACATAGACCCGGAAGCAGTTGGCGGCCTGCCACAACCGCTGATGGCAAGCTGAAGAAACCTGAGAAATGAAACCATAGAAGTTAGACAAACCGACCCTAATTCTTAAGACCCGAACAAAGAATGAAAGCCAAAACTCACCCGGTATACCCGATCACGCCACTCTATCCCGGCATCCATCTCCTCGGCAGAACACGGGGGGAGAGGCTCGGTGAAAGGTATCCCGACCGCGTCCACCCTAAGCAGCGTCAGGGGAAATTTTGGGGGCTAAACAGCTTCAGCCGGATCGGCCAACTGAGAAAGCAACCAATCAGTCGGTCAGAGGGCAAGGAAACGCTAAACCACGAAATAAACCTTAGAACCAAGAATTAGAACATTACCACAAGGCGGTACCAAGCTAGCCGCTGGCTTACGTGAGATAGATAGGAGGCACCAGGCACCAAGAGCGCATCGCCTCCTTCTCCATCCCTATCTTCGAGGACCTCTAAGGTGATCGGTGGTTTGAACATGATCCGGGGAGGATCAACCGGCACCCTGAAATCGTCATACAAGCACTGAGGCACCAACCGCTCGCACAGATACCAAACCGGGTGAAACAACGCAGGAAGGAGCATCCTCCTATAACTCTGAGGCCTCAGCTCCGCAGCCAAATACTCCGGCACGCCCTCATAATCGGCCCAAGGGCGGGCCACAAACTACACGAATAAAACCAACACCTTAATAAATCCTAAACCTTGGGGGCTACTAAATGAAATATGGCATAAAGAGAAAACTTACATCCCCGAGGCTTAGCTGGTTGACCATGGCATTCTCTGACGGGTAGTGACTGACTGTACTCTTAGGCTGAGCCAGCCTCCACTCGATCCCGGCCGGGAATCTCTTTGGGTGAACTCGCACCGTTTTAGGTGCCAAGCAAGGAAAATAGGAATAGATCCAAGCCTGCAAAATCCCAAAATACCTTTAGCAACACTAAGCTAAAATTAAGGAGAACTCGAGATGTAAAAGTGAGAATAGCAACTAACCTCCAGTATAAGCCCCGGACACAAAATGGGCAAAGCTGAGGCTGACTATATCGTCAGCAGCCTCACCATGACTTGCAGGCAGCAAGTCATCTTCGTGAAAGCCGCGGTTACCCAATCATAACATCCTAGCTGAGCAAGGTCAGCTAGGAGAGGCAAAATTCTAGTGCTAAACCACTCGCCTTTATCCGAGAAGTGAGTCGACCCTAGGAAATATCACAACCATAATCAGGCATCCTGCTCCGGCGTGTTGGGTTCTCGACCCTCTAACACCGCCACCCGCTTGAAGTGATCGGTGATATACAAGCTCACCAGAGCATGGGGCGCACTATATGCCTCACGCTCCAAACAATCCTCGATTAAGCCCTGCACCTCTTTACTATCTAGCCTAGGGCCCTCAGCGGCCCACCTAATCCTATCCGGGCCCCAGGGCAAACCGGTAATCATCCCAAAATCCTCTAAGGTCATTCCGACCTCCCCAAAAGCCATGTGGAAGGTCGAGGTAGTGTCATGGAAGCGATCTATCATCGCTCTAATCACCATGAGGTTGCACTTATCTTGCAACCCACCAACCGGACCCACTGCTCAACCACAGAACCTAGAGCAGTCCTCGCAATTATCCCCTTTACCGTGGGGGTCAACTTCTGAGAATAAATCTCGAGACACGTAGTAAAACCCGAGAAAATCCTCATCGGGCCTGGGGGCTCCAAACCAAAACAATACAAGTATAAACAAAACAAACCTAACCTAACCCGAGCCAAAAATCTAAGGCATAACTAATAAGTACGAATAGGACACTCACCAGACCACGCACCTAGCTCGTGGATAAATAATCACCAACCTCCATGTGAGCCATGATGAAGGAAAAGACGTCCATGTCGCCTATTTTCCTACAAAACCAACAAGACACTACAAAACACACTAGAGGACAAGATTAGTTTCCAAAACTGCTCAAGAGCACATTCAACATGATAAATAAATGGGAAAAAGAGGATAAAAGCATATATAATATTAACACATCATCTATCTAGATCACCAGCATAATCCAAATCAACGAACCTGCTTATTTGACATGCATCTCAACCAAAGTTTTGACAGGTACTAAGTTGCAACATTGTAAGGACTTACTACACATTTTCGCATGTTAAGTCATGTAAAAGGATTGATTGAACTACGATTGGCTTGATCTTGACTCAGGGTACGTAGGCAACCATGTGGTATTTAGTGATCGACTTGAACTACGATTGGCTTGATTGAATGGTTTAAATTTAGTGAGAATATCATTCACTCAATTAATACTTCCTCCGATTTTTAATGTTTGCCCCATTTCAATATAATATTTCACCCATATATTCATCAAATGGGGCAAACATTAAAAACCGGAGGTAGTAGTATGTATGCTATTATATATTCCGAGTTCTGTAGAATTAGAAATTCACAACAATAAAAAAATGATTTGTTTTCGTTTATTGTTTGCGTATTTCCTCCATTTTTACGAGTATTTTCCCCAAAAAAATTGGCCTAAGATTAGAGCAAAATAGGAATTATACACATTTTATACCAAACCACACTACTTTTATTAATAAAAAACATTTAATATAAAGATTTTAAAAAAACATTAAGGGCCTGCTTGGGATCCCTTGAAGTATTGAGGGGGAGATTTCAAAGGAGTAATAAGTACCCATAAGATAGATACATGCTGAAATTTATCCTTGAACATATAGTTTGGCAACACTAGAGTAATAATTAGTGGCTTAACATTTCTCAAGTTTGGTAAGAGGATAACATTTCCTGGATAATATGCAACACAACTACTATATATGCAGTAGCTTAATTTTAGAAAAAGCGTACGAAAAATTACAGTGCACCAACTGTACTGCAACATTATCGAAACGTCTCGTCTTTTACAAAGAAAAAGCATCCTAATTTTAGAAACCAAAATATAATAATAAAACATACGAAAAAAAATCTAGTGATAAATACTTCATTAATCTAAAGCCGACTCAAGACCATTCCCAAAAAATCGTACTTCTTGTCTTCGTCCGTCAAGTCACGAAAAACTGCAACATTGCTTTCAGTCATAGTCGAGCACAAAGTAATTAAGAATCTTAGACCAAGTAATACCTTGAACCTTGACTAGTTCTTCATGCAAACCAACCTTGAAATTCTTTGGTGCTTCTAACATAGTGGTTAAGTGAGCAATTTGAGTATTACCATTCTCAAACATCGTTCCATTAAATTTTCGAAACTCTTTTTCACATTCAATATCTCCTTGTTCTTACGCAACTTTTTCTTATTTGGTCCCTCCACGCTTCCCTCTCCACTTCTTTTATTTGTTTCCGATCCTCTGGTCGAAACTTTACTTTGAATATCTTGAACATCTTGAGCATTTGGAACATCTTGTTGTGTATTCTCGCTTGCCTCACGAATGACATCCTGATCATCTCTATCAAGAGGCATATTCCATTTAGCGACAGTTGCCCTATCTTTAGAATAAATTTCCTCCATCGCATAAAACAACAGAAATGGTTTTCGATACAATCCTTTAGCATCTTTGTGGCTCTAGCAAAAGCAAATTAAAAAATCATGCATAGGAAAGCATAACACAATTAACACCATGGAAATAGGGGTTTTTGGGGTACAATAAGATTATTACTTGATGATAAAATGCATGAAACTGACTATTCTGACTGCAATTAAACTCCATAAAAAATACAGACTTGTTTTCTTCTCCAACACAAGAAACTCCATAAAAACCAACTTAATCCAAGAATTACACCTACAAAAACAAGCGAAAAAAACATTAGCTTTCCACATGCTTTCACCCATACAACCATGCATCTGCTGCTCCTTCACTTTCCTCACCTTATAATTTCCAGGAATTTTACCATTATTACAGTTACCATGGTAAGACATTTTTACCAACACCCTTTTATAGCTACTAAACACAATTCTTGATGCATCAAGAATAATTCATCAGGAAAGCAAAAAATAATGGAAAAGATTACTCTCTTCCTACATGCTACTACTCCTACAATGGGGTTTCAATTAACACCATAGAAATAGGGGTTACTCTCTTCCTGCTATTGCTCTTACACTTGTAATGTTGCAATCACAACACTATTCCACAAATAATGGACGAGTACATCAGAAGCACAAAATGTGACGCAACAAAGACAATTAAGTATCACATCATCAGAATACTTCATCAAAAATACAAGTCATAAAACCACATTCAAACAATTTAAAAGAACGAAAGAGGTGTACCTTACACCATTCATTAAAAAAAAATCGGTCACCGGTCACCATCTTAAGATTATCATCCCCTTCAAATCCGATGCCTTTGTTTTTAATCTCAAGCAATGCATTGATCCGCTTTTTTTAGATAGCCTAGTCTAGACTAGATGTTAGCTGCTTTAAGTCCGCTGTCTGACATTTTTTATGCAATTAACTTCTCCAAATGTACTAAATAGCCGGATTTGAACCCACCTTCGACCTTCCATTTTCCATCCAAATGCAAAGCCAACAACAAATCCACCAATACTTTATCCTTCTCATCAGTCCATCTTCCCGGGCTAACTTATATGGACAAAAGGCCTACGTAGCCGCGAACTATCGAACATCATCTCCTTAGCTAGTTTATCTTTCCATTTTGTCCAACGGTCACATGTATAAATTATAACTATATGGTCTCGATTTTGATCGTTGTCCATAAATTCTCTACCATATTCCGTATCTAACAGAGACTCCATTGGATCGAAACTCATTTCAAGATGAATCAAACTATGAATAAGACAACAGGCACTTATAATGTCAGTATAAGTATCGCCATCATAAAAATTGTAGTTCCTTAGTGTCGCCCATCGCATCTTCAACAACTCGAAGCACCTTTCAATAACATTTCGTGCCGATGAATGTTTCATATTATAAAATTCCAAGTCGGTAACTGGTTGTCGACCATCTTTCCAATCATTGAGATGATACCTTATCCCTCTATAAGGACCAAGGAATCCTTCACCATTTGTAAAGCCAACATCGACTAAGTAGTAATTACCTATTAATATAACAATTAAAAAAGATTTTAATAGTTTTTATTATGCTTAATGATAATTTATCTCATTCAAGTGTGAGAAATATTCCTCACCACGAGGGACTTTAAACAGATGTCTTCTAATAATAGCATCTTGGAGGACTTTACTATCAGCGGTCGTACCTTTCCACCCCGGTAAAACATAGATAAATTGCATGTCTTTCGTACAAGCGGCTAAAACATTCGTAGTTATCTCTCCTTTTCTTGTACGATACTTATGTTTCTCACAAATTGGAACTTTTACCATGATATATCTCCCATCTAAAGCTCCTGATGGGGTCGGTCGCCTGCTTTGGGCCGCCAGTCAGTTGAGCTCGGGGCCGACCCGACCCAGGTCATGGGAAGCCTGCTGTGCAGGCCAATCAGCAGGCCCGGCCCCTCCCTGCAGCCCCTTAGGGACGTTCCTGGAAAGCCCTGCCAAACTTTTGGCGCAAAGCTCAGCCCCCTGCTCGCCAGGGCCAGGCTACTGCCACCATTGCAGGAGGAGGAAAGAGTTCCCCCCTGCCCTCCAAACGTCAGGGGACTTCCCCCTACCGAGCCCAGGTCAGGCAAGAACAACCCTCTTGATCATGCCCAAGGTAAAAAAGAGAACGAATAGGGGAGTTGTATCCACGTGTCCCTTCTCACTACAACAAAATTGCCTTTTCGTGGCGATTATTTTGTAACGGATGAAAAATCGACACAAATAAAACACAATTACACATATAATAAGCAGCTTACGGTAACAAATAGATATCGACAATAATTATCCCTCTTAAATGATGGGATAGCATAACTAATTACCAAAACCCAAAATTTTCATTGAGCGTCAAACAATTCTCTTAATTATTTCATATTTGCGCCTTGCCTCTTATTCTGATTCTTTCCTAAACACTTCATATTTCATCCAATATATGAAACCCTAGAATTGTTTGACGCTCAATGAAAATTTTGGGTTTTGGTAATTAGTTATGCTATCCCATCATTTAAGAGGGATAATTATTGTCGATATCTATTTGTTACCGTAAGCTGCTTATTATATGTGTAATTGTGTTTTATTTGCCTCTTAATTATTCTGATTCCTGCGCAAATTCGGCTGCTGTGATGATGACCGTTGCTGGTTGTGTTGTGCGGATGAAGAAACGGTCCCCCATCTTTTCTTCGACTGTGCTTATAGCAAAAGAATATTGATGAGCATTGAAGAACGTACTGGATGGATGCCTAACATGGACCATACTATTGATATTGCGGATGGATCGATACACTGGAAAACAAAAGCTTGTCTTCTGACGGCGTCATATTATCATGTATGGAACCAACGAAACAAAGCTCGAATTGAAGGAATCATTGCTAGACCGGAGAATGTGGCGAGGCAAATCATATCGGAGACTAAGAGTCGAATTAGAATCCAGAACACGGATGATATATCCCATGAAGACCTTAATTTCCTGCGTAGAATAGGCTATAACAGCTAAGCCTCACGGCTTGATTGCTTATAGTTTGTTTGTTATTTTTTTTTTGGGTCTGGTTTGTCTTGATTATTGATTGTACAGTATATGCTCTTCCTGTATATTTTTTGGATGAATATAATCACTTACATTTCACCAAAAAAAAAAACGTGCTATCCTAATTGTCTTTATATTCACCCCGAAATTGGCTCGAATCATTGAACTTCATATTGTTGTTTCGTTTAATGATCGACTCTCTGAACTTCCAGAATTGACGAGGTTCAATTCTAATCTAAACCAATTTATTTTTCTTTGCTAAAGGTATAAAATTTCTCACCTTTCTTTTTAGTTTTTACTATGTTTTAATTTATAATCGTTTTAGTTTAATTGTATGTTTTTAAATTTGTTGGAGTAGAATTTTTTGCTATATTTCTGAGCTGTGATTGCACATTTGATTCAAATTGTGGTTAAGATTTGAACTTTGGTCCTTTTATTTGGTGCAATTGTGTTGTAATTTTTGAATCAGTTTTTTTAAGTTGCACTTTGGTTTGATTTTTCTGGGAAATTCATGTAATTCAGCTTTGTTGAATCTACACCATTTAATTTAATTGATTGACTTGAGCCTTGGGGCTAGTTAATAAAAATGAAACTTATCCCTAAGCTAGCACAACCCAAGCAAAGAGAATGTTCAATTCTTCTCTTAGTAAGAAAGTTTATTGTAGTTTAATCATCCCAAGAGACATTATGAACCAAACTCAAAACAATGTAATAAAAAAACCACTTTAGCATTATAATTGCATAAAACCCGCTTTAACGCTTGCTGCAAAGTCTACTGTTACTGTTATATTCACGTTAAGTCTGCTGTTGCTGCTGCATTAACCCGGTTCCTTTTTTTGGTAAAAGGGTAAGTTTATTAGAAAAACAAGCTACTAGGCTAAGGAGAATTAAATCTCCTTACCAAAAGCGAGAACTTTTATGTTAACAACATATCCATCACCCTTTATCTCTAGAATTCAGGGTAGAATTAAGTTTCTTCCTATAGTACAATTGAAATTCCTTAATAATAGTATAAGCAATGACTTCCGATCTGGTCTCATGAGTACATGCTCAATTATCCTCAAATTCCTGTCTCCAAATATGGTAAAGGGTCGAATTGTATATAGCATTAATCACAACCCTCTTCAGTTTGGTCCCTCAATGATGTTTCCTCCACTCAAGCATGCTGTTATTTGGGAGTTTAACCTTGCACAATGGTGCTAGAAGATGCAGGATCTTACTGCTATAGTCACACATAAAGCAGATGGTTTTGCGTCTCTGTGGCCGGACCTATTTGAAATTAAAGCAACTTTTCTAGGCGTGATATGATAAACATATTGCATTAAATCATTTAGAGATTCCTTTGACATCGATCAGTAATTGTTACAGTATGAAAATACTGAAAATTACGGTGTTGAGACAGTACTAAATGCAGTACAACAGAAGATATTAATTATGATCCCATATCTAAGCGTGCTAAACTTACAGAAAACATTTCCAGTGATGTTCCTGATCAAGGTACATCCCTCACTTTTCAGCTAGTAAGGTGTGAATGAAGCATTTTGTTTTTTTGTCAAGCGTGTCACTGCATTTTCGTGTTAGATGTGCAGGAAGTTGCCTCTCTTTGGAAGTTATTACAGGTCCTACGTGTGGGCTATGTTATTTGATGCGGTCTACTGATGCTTCTAAACTTCCACTAACTCTTGGAAGGGTCCCACCAAGTGACTTACTGCTAAAAGATTCAGAAATAACTGGAAAACATGCTATGATAAACTGGAGTCACAATGTAAATTGCTAAAGGGATTTGCTGATTATTATTTATTGACATTATTTGATGCATTCCTTAGTTTCTGACATATAGCACTTCTTTTGTTTCCCTTTCAGAAGCGGAAATGGGAACTAGTAGACTTGGGTATTAATCATCCTGATTCAGGGAGCAGAACTTGGGGTGAGCCTAGAGAGCTTGTTGATGGTGACTTAATTACTCTTGGAACCATTTCCAAAATAAAAAGTAAGTTCTCTAATCAGTTACAATCATCATTATGAAGCACACCAATCAAGGTCAGTGGGTCTGGGTTGGATGTATCAGCATTATAACTCTAGAACCTTCAATGAGGCTTCCATCATACGAGTTCAAGGGGTCTGGGTTGGATGTATCGGATGTACACCTCTTCTTGAACATGAAGAAGCTGTTTCCAGTTGACCCTAATCTAACCTCAATTTATCCCAAACCCGAACTCCCTAAATGAAACTATTCTTTTCACTCAATTGACAAGATCATTTTGGATTTTTGGAGGACCCCCCTCCCAATTATTATATTTGGTGACAAGATCCCTTTACTTTTAAATTGATTAGACTGTTTGGCTTTGGTGCGACCTACTGTTCTATTTTGTAGCTTACGTTTCTCTATACAGGTTAAGATTACATCCTTGACTAATTTAAAGATTCCATTCGGAGTAGGGATTGCTTCAGATCCCATGTCTATGCGACGTGAAGGAAAAAAACCTCACTATGGAAGATGTCTGCTTTCACCGATGGCCACTTCCAGGGGCAGATCAGGTTCGTCAAAAGTTAAAGAGTCGAGGGTTCCTGCGCAGGATGTCTAGAAATTATATAATTCAGATTCTGTTGTTAACAGTTTGGAGTTTTTGGGATATGTGATGAACATGGTGGAGATCATGCAACTAAGGTAGTGAGCAGGTCAGTAATTGTAATTTTCTTATTTGCAATGAAGCTAGACTGCACATTTTTTTAAGAATCGGCTTGAGTATTACTCCCTTAATTATGTGCAAGGAGTTGCTCTATTGAGTAATGGGAAGCAGGCTCCGTTAATGCTGATGTTTTGTTAGCATTCGCAACTATTACCGCTGTTGCTGCTTCTATCTACCTCGTCGTCGTCGTTCTGTTTCATCTCATTTACTTTTGTTGTACGCGTTGTTCGTTGATTTCATTAATGGGTTTTGATTTGTCCTTTATTATTCTATTTATTCGTCTTTTCTCTTGGTTCCTCTAGCCTTCTATTTTTCTTTCGTTCTCTGAGTCGGGCTGATGTTGTTGTTCGCTTCTCAAGGTAGCTTTTGTCGTTTTTGTTATGGCTGCTCGCTGCTGTTATTGACATTGTTGTGCGTTGTGTTGTTGTTCTCTAATTCTCGTTTCTGTTTTGTTGCGGCTGTTGTTACTTATTTCGAGACCAATTCTCCTTCTCTCTTGTTTGTTTATGTGTAATTGCTGGAATCAAACCTTTGTTTTGTTCGTATTTCGCTGCTGCTGTAGATTTCATTATTGCTGGCTGTCACTTTTGTTGTTGTGGATCGTGTTGCTGCCGTCATATTCTCGTTGTTGTTGGTGCGTTATTGTTGCCTCTGCTGTCGCTTTCAGTTTTCTACTTGCACGTGGGAAATTAATAAAAATTCAGACTAACTTGGTATATACATTTTTTTTGTTTATTGCAGTTTTTCCGAAGCGCGACTACTTTATCTTATATGGAATACACTGGTTGAAGCTTTGCTTTGGGGTTGAAGACGTAGTAATTTTTTTAGGTTTAAAAAAGGCCGTTTGCACTTATTCTGGACCTATTTTTATTAATTAAATTTGGTCGATGTTGGATACATATTTTGGGATTTTATGAGTAATATTAAAGTATCATGCTTTTTCACTTGTCCTTTTTATTTTTGCATCATATTTGAGAAATTGAAATGATATTTCGTATCGAATGAAATCGATAATAAAATTACTATACGGAATAATTACAAAATCGATACAATTGTAATATGGATGACATTTAATAGTACTAATCACGTCGAATACAATTTTAAATGACATTTTATCGTTCTTATCGTGTCGAATACAATCGTTACAATTCTTATTAATGGAAAAATCAAATTATTTACCGCATCAATAATAATCGACGTTAAAATCGTCAGTAAACATCTTTTTCCTTTCGCGTCGATTTTAAGAAGCTAACCCAGCGAATAGATTATTCGTCACAAAAGACTACGGCAACGCCGCCTACCTCAACGAACACACAATCGATGGGAAAACCTTTCGCGTCGAAAAGAATCGCCACAAAATACCAAAATAATCGCCGCGAAAAGGTGATGTTGTTGTAGTGTCTCTTATTCTCTCTCTCTCTCTCTCTCTCTTGTGGGAACCTATAAATACCCATTTATTTCCCACAAGAGAGGGTAATTGATTTTCTCTCACTAGAATCTTACTCTGGAAAATGCCACCTTACTCCTCACGAGTAAGATCTGTCAAGTGCTTTCACGGACTGACTTAGGCATCGGAGAGGGTTCCCTCGGACACCTCTGAGGCCCTGTGTGCTCTCTGTGTGCAGGTGACAGGCCCCCTCGCCGGGAAGGTCCAATCACTAGAGAAGAGGAAAGTGAGACTTCGGGATCAAGCAACATCCACAAGAAAACCAAAGTTCAACCCGAGATCCAAATCCGCTTTGGGTCCATTGTTTCCATACCAGAACAGCTCCAAACAATTCTATGCAGCATTGTAAGTACGTAAAAAAAATATTGATTAGTAACACATATGAAATACACACACACACACACACACACACACACTTCATATAATTAAATTTTACCTTAAACCACTTGCATTTTGAATCACCGCAATCCCCGTCTATAGGTTGTGGGGTCCTTATGAAGTGCTTATACAAGCGTAAAACCGCTCTTAAAATTTGATGGAAGTTCCTACTCACGGTCTCTTTGGATGTTTTCAAACAATGCACAAGCATTCGTTGTTTTTGATCATGTGATAATATATTAAAAAAATATGGCCACTTTTTCTTCTAAAAACATGTTTTTTGACTCTCTTAGAAGACCAAGAGAACAAATTAATCCACATAACACATCAAATAATGTAAATCTATCCATTCTTAGTTGACCTATGCAACTTAAGTCAGAGTTAAGGAACTCAGGTATATTTATTAATCCTTGATTCAAAGTTTTACCCGTGTGACTAGTTTTCTTCCGAGGATTTGTCATAGTGTCTAATATAGCTATAATGCAATAATAAATGAATATCAATATCAACGATCTCATTCTAATATACCAAATAAGACCAACTCTATCTTTTTGCTTCCGTGATAATATTTTACGTGTCATAGCTTCTGCATAAAGATCATGGGAACTAATTCAGTATAGAAATATACACAAACACACGACAAAATACAGAAATTAATACCCATGAACATCAATCTGAGAAAATTCAGGATAACCTAGTAACACAAATCCAAGTAATCAGGACACTTTAAAGTCCAAAACGCAAACACACGAAAGAAACAAAACTCAATCCAAAACACTTTAAAATTCAGCAAAAATCAGGAAAACTTGTCAACACTTAGCAAAATCAGGACAAGCCCAGTAAAACAAATGCAAATGATGAATAAGAAAATGAAATTTATCATACATTAAGCTCATTCTCATACAAACCTCAACTGAAAACACCTCAAATTCTGCAGAAATCAAAGTCTGATCGAACCAATTTTGAAATCAGAACAAGGTCTGATAGCAGGACGAACTAACAATTGAAAAAATCGCATACAAAATGATGGATCCGGCACTAGTCTCATCGAATTTTTACAAATTGATTCAAAAGAATCATGAACAAATTAATACATCAAAATCAAATTATAACTAAATCGATTCCAAAAAAAATTGATTAATTGATCTCAAAATCAAATTATAACTAAATTGATTTTGATCGGATTTTAGAATGGAGGAGTTTTGATCGAAAAAATAATTATGAAGAAAGAAGAAGAATCTGAGGAGAGAGCATGTATACAGGGCAGATCTTATTCCTCTAGTAATTGTTACGATCAGAATGAGGGGGGTAATGTATTACCCTTGCCAGGAGGTAATAATTACTGGGACATATTTGTTTGGTCCATCCCAAATTAAACCATCTAACATAGCTCATAAGAATTACCCTTTAATTGTTACATGAACCGAAAACATTAGTAAACAACAATGATTGAGTACATAAACATATTGCAATAAATACAATCAATCAAAACCATCGTAATCACTACATAACCAGTCGTCAGAATCGTAATTAAGGCGGTATACCGGTAAGTCTTGATCACGTAAATATTCATGTTCTTCCTCCGTGGTAATACATGTCACAATAATGAACAAGCTCATTTGGAAAAAAAATTATCGATCATACAAAGTGTCAGAACTCATGACGTTGAACAATCGATTAATAATTACAACGGATATGAGTATCTCTCGTCTTCTACAATCATGTTATGCAATATGATCCAAGTTTTGAAAAGGGTAGTCGTATCCCTAATCAAAGATACCCTAAGGTCCACTAACTAATGTAGATAGTGAAGTAGGGGTCGAACCACCAGGAGACGGGACTCAGATACTTGTTCTAAGGTCTAGACTAAAGATTACGGGTCACTGTTTTTCTGTTTGTTAAGTGGACTGACAACTAACTGCTATAAAGTAAATCAATAATAAAAAGGTCTAGGGTCTCAGGTTCACAATGAATATCAATCGGGTCAGGGAGTCAACTAACAGGTCAATAATCGAACTGTCTAAGGTGTAGGTCTGGTCGGTACTACTACAAACTTTAGAACTAAACTTAACCTGCGGTCGCTAGAATTAAGCTAGTCTACCCAAAATGTCGTGACCAAATTAGTCCTTAAACCGGTCGGCGAAAAGTTCTAATTGTGATACTAACTAATTAACCCTGACTAGTAATTAATCAATCAGAAATAAAACAACATTCAGGCGACAGTTCATATGATCAGAGACAGGTCAATCTTCTATAACCCAATTAACACCCATCGATCCCCTTAAACCCTAGATAAAAATTAGCTACTCACGATGATTGTTCCAAAACTAACAAAATATGAATTGCAATTAAACATGATGAATACAAATTAAATTAAACTACAAGACTAAAATCAGATAACTATGAAAACTAAGAACGAACTAAGACAAGAATTAAACTAGAGAATTAAGACAAGAATTAAACAAGAGAATTGAAATAGAAATTGAAATTAGAATTAAAGATTATCAATACCAAACAATTGAGATCTAGAAGAAGAACGGAATTCGATGAACCTTGCGAAAGAAAACGGAAACGAACATAGTCTTCTATCCTAGCCAAAGTAACGTAATGTGTGTTTCTACCAGTCAAAAAGTCTGTCTGACAATCCTCCTCCAACTGATTTAAAAAAAATCAGTTGGGCTTACAAAACAGGCCCATGATTCTAAATAAATGAAAATCCAATCCGCGGCCTGAGTGTAACGCACTCGATCGAGTACATGCGTGCACTCGATCGAGTGCATCCGTATCTGCAGTCTGGTTGAGCACGGAAATAGGCACTCGATCGAGTGCTTAGCACCACTCGATCGAGTGGGTGCTGCTGAGCTCGTGATTGAGCTATTCATTTGCTTCTCGGCTTTTTTCGTTTTCTTCCTCGTCCTTCTTCCTCGTCTCGGCTATCTGGGCTATCACTCCTAGATATGCTCGAAATTGCACTTAATCTGCAAAATAGCACAAGAACCGACAGTATCGACTTTCTAATAGAAATCGACATTAAACATATAATTATGGAGGAAGAAAAGCTCAAAAACGGTTGTCGGGGGACAATAAAATACGATATAAAATACGTTGATCAAGTTTTCATAATCTTTGTAAACATTTCCTTATCCCAAGTCTTAGCAGGATGTCGAATGATGGCCCACCTTGCTTGTAACACCCCAAAAGCACGCTCCACTTCTTTTTGAACACTTTCTTGTTGCTCCGCAAATAGACATTCCTTCGGAGTTTGTGTAGCGGAATTGATTTCGTAAACGCGGACCAATTTGGATAAATATCGTCGGTCAGATAATACAGGGTGTCATAACGACGTTCGTTGACGACATACTCAACAACAAGGGCTATTCCATTTAATAAATCATCAAATATGTGATATCGGTAAACTACAGTTAAGTCGTTTAGGGTACCTGTAGGCCGAAGAAGCAGTGTCATATCCACAGATTTTTCGAAACAACTGCTTTTGAAATCACCGAAGTATTTCCATGTCTTCCTTGATGTTAAACTTTCCATGCAGTAAGACAATTTTTTCAAAGTCCAATGTATACAATCGATTGAACCAATCATACCAGGGAATCCTCTTCTCTTATTCACTTGTAGTAGTTCTTTTAAGTTTTCGGTTGTCAGGCTCCTCATGTACACATCTCCAAATTGAGCTATTACTGCGTCCGTCAATTCATGAAGTGAGGTTCTTGTCGTGCTTTGGCTAACCCTCAGGTACTCGTCAACTCTATCGGCAGCTGCGTTATATATATGCTAGCAATCAGATTGCAGCAGTACATTTCTGCAAATTGGAAATGCTCAATCTCCCAGTAGCAACCAGTAATTGGTGGAAAAAAGGATTGTACGCTTTCATGCCTTCCAACACACATAGAAATATGTGTTTTCGCATGCGGAAATGACGACGAAACACATTATCAGGATACGTGGATTGCGGGGTAAAGTAATCATTGTAAAGTTGATTGTAGCCTCTTCTCGGTGTCTTTCAATTCCACGCCTCTTATGAGGTCAATTTTTACGAGCTTTGCGCTTATTTCGCAAACATCTCCATAATGATATAAGAGAAAGATAAGCCGCAACGTTCTTTTCTAAATTGTCAGCTGAAGAAACCATAATTTTGTAATAAAAGGTCAAGAGTAAGGAGTTGGTGTTAAGGTTAGTCGAAATGTACAAGTGTGTTTGTGAGTGTATTAACTTTGCACATTGTAAAGGATATTTATAGTCGTTGGGAATATAATCGCTGGAAATATAGCCTTTGAGAATATAATTGTTTGAAATATAGCAGTTTGAAATATAGTCGTTGGAAATGATAGTCGCCTTGTACTTATTGTCCTTACGACGAAATTCAAATATAAATAAAATATAATTTAATCACTCTAATATAATACATAAAATTCAAATAAAGTACATGAGATTACTCAATACATAAAATTTAAAATAAACTAAATTATCTAATTTATTTGTAACGCCCAAGTCTAGATGTCACTAAGTTCTATGAACAGTTGTTTCTTGCGCTCCTCCGCTACACTCAAGTCGTTCATATTACATAAATGTTCATATAACTTCATCTTTTGCATACATTTTTGATGACTTATTTCCGCCTCGATTCTCCTTTCCGAGTCTAGCATCTTCTTCTTCTTCTTCATTATACTACTAATCCCATGGATTTGTTTAACAACAATATCCTCTTCTTCATCAACAACTTTAGACTTCCCCTTCTTTCGCTTTGCGCCTTCATTCCCGATGGACGGCTGCCCGAACCTTCATTTTATGTTTCGGCACAGTCTTTGTCATTTATACGACTCCTTTTCCCACTGCAATTAGAAGTAGTTGTGTCAGCTTTTGTTTCCTCCGATTGTTGTGGTGATTGTTGCTCGCAAATAACCGTTCCCCATCTCGGGTATTGCTTAAGAAAATACCTTTGTCTCTCACGCCGCATTTTTTTATAAAATGCACGAGCCTCAGATAGAATGTCATTCTCATTCATTCCGTTGGTACCTCTCATTCTAGCTCTCTCATAGTGACCCACACATTTCTGTACACTAGCTGAAATTCGGGACCATCGATTAACAATATTTCATCAAATATTAGCAAATTAGATCCTTAAAAATTCAGGTCCTTAATGTAGGTAATCAAAGATGCATTCCCATTGTAAACGGAAAGTCTCATTGTGCATATTCACATTGTAAAGGCTCCTATTAGCCTTATTTAGCTACTCCTCTCCTCCTATATATACTGTACAAACCAGTCAATGTAATCATCAATTTCAATCATTCTACTCTAAGTCTTACTCCCTCCGTTTCATTTGATTCTTTGCATTTACTTTTTTTCACACTTGTCAATGCACGTTTTCTTTTGTTTAAATCTTTAGTTACGTATTTCTAAAAATTATAAAAAAAAATGGATATTTATAACGTACTCGATTAGACATTTTAAACAAGATCTCACGTGACTATATTTTACCTTATATATTAGAAGTTACATTGACGATTTCACTCATCTATGAATAGTGTCCAAAAAGAAAATGCAAAGAATCAAATGGAATAAAGCAAGTATATGGTATCACGGAGCTCTCATCGATCCTCCAAAAATTCTTGTTGTCAACCATGACACCCACGATCTCGACACTCTTGATGTCCATTCACCCTAGTTTGGCTCCGATGATCTCATAATTGGAAACGGATCTGCTCTCGATATTGCCAATATAAGTTCTTTCACTTTACCTTTCTCCTCTCTTAAATTTACCAATGTTTTACATGTACCAAGAATTTCTTGTAATATTTATCAATCTTGCAATTATGTCGTGACAATAACTCTTATGTTATTTTCTCACCCTCTTCTTTTCTTATTAAGGTAAAATCGACGGGAGCAACGCTACTCCAGGGCCAAGCTAAAAATGGAATTTACCAGTTGAGTCTGCTACAACCAACCGCCTTCTCTATACAAAAAGGCTCAACTTCGATTTCCTGGTATCATAAATTAGGCCACCCCATTTGTGATATTATGAAAATTATTAATAAAAGTTTACCGTTCAGTATTTCTAATTTTTCTTTTTGCGAATCTTGTCACAATAGCAAAAGTAAGAAATTAACTTTCGCAGCATCCTCATTCAAAACCAATGCACCGCTCGAATTAATTTATTCTGACATATGGGCTAACCCGGTTTATTCTCGAGAAAAATAAAAATACACATCATATTTGTAGATCACTTTAGTAAATATACATGGCTTTTTCCGCTAAAAGAAAAATCCGAAGCAACAAAACATTATTTCTCTTTAAAGCATTAGTGGAAAATTTCTCCCAAAAACCAATCCGTCAATTCTTATCCGACAATGGAGGCGAATTTAAAAAATTAAATTCCACATTACTTGATGACAGTATAAGTCATTTCACTTCTCCATCTCATACTCTGGAACATAACGGGTATGCCAAATGACGACATCGCCATATCGTTGAAACGGGCACTCCTTGCCCATGCTCACCTACCCACTACATTTTGGCCATTTGCATTTAGTACGGCAACATATCTCATAAAGCGTATGCCTACTAAAACGCTCCACGGTCATACACCATACTCCAAAATGCATAATTCGCAACCTAACTACACTAAGTTACATAATTTTGGTTGTCTTTGTTATCCATGGTTACGGCCATATATACAAAACACAATCTTGAATATCGTTCTACTCCTTGTATCTTTGTTGGATATTC